>CP054669.1:12372221-12972221 GCA_013348765.1 Carpinus viminea | reverse complement strand
TAAAAATGCTGGTGTATGGTATTAGATCCACACTCGTGATCGGCACCGACTTTATGAACCCCCCCAATTTTTCTGCTTGTAAACAAATTAGCATACAAATTTTTTTACCTCGATCTGCACCAATAGCACAGAGCATAAGACAAGCACGTTAAAACAACTTTTCAATACTAGATTCTAGATGTCACTGAGCATACTTGCCATTTGGACTGAGAAGTGAGAACCAACACACACATACTAGTATTTCTGTTTGAGCCACCTTCCCAGGAGGAGTGATACTTTAGACTATTGAATTGTATTTGTTTACATTGTTCATGTTGGTGGACAAGGTTGGACTTGGACTAGTCCCACTGACTATATATAATTAGGGGTTTATTAGGAGTTCTCTCCGTAATGTTCTCCAGGTATTCTCTCAATTTACGTAAAACATGATTTAAGAAAAAATGAAATTGCAGTACCGTTTTTTTGCCAACCGATTAATTTTTATGAATTAATAGTTTGGTTCTAATGCTTTAAAACTTGTTTTTGGATTCAAAACTAAAACCTAAAGGTGAAAGGTTAATCCTTTAGGAATGGTATCACCCAAAATGGATTTGATCATCCTAAATTTGGTGCTAATGCCTTAATTTTAATGCTAATACTTCACAAATTTGGTGCTAATGTCTAAAAAAATCGGTGGTAGAGGCTACTACAATTTTATTTTTTCTTAAATCATGTTTGGTTGGTCATTTCTTTTAGTTTGTATTTTATCACCTACACCTACACAAGGCTGGCCCAATGTATTTGGGGGCTTTACGTGAAATTTTAGAGTTGGGCCTTATATTTTTTAATATTTAAATATTAATTAAATAATATTTATTTTAATTATATTTTTATAATATTATTATTACTTTCATTCATGTTAGTAATATGTTCATTGTTGTTTAATGACTTTTAAGTTCATTCATTAGCTAGTTGCATTCTCTTACATTCTATTAGGGTCATAAATATTTATAACAATAGAGTTAGAGATATCAATAATATTTTTATTATCTTCTAATAAGATAATTCTTTTTTATAAATTTATTATTCATTTATGAGTTTTTCACCTAAATTATCCTCAATATTTTGTTTATTACTAATAACAAATTTATTTAAAATCATATTTGAGATTCAATCAGTTTTTCTATTTTTCTCTTATTTTAAGTATTTCATATCTAGATGCATATTTTTTAGTATACATGCTTGATTAAAAATATTAACAAATTAAACAAATATGATTTATAAAAAATATATATTTGGATTATAATAAAATAAATTACAAAAATAGAACAATAAAACATGTTTGAAAATTGGTATTGATGTACCGCTGAGGAGGAAATGAAAAAAAAAAAAAGAAGGGAAGAAGAGGAAGGAGAGAGAGAGAGAGAGTGAGAACAAAATTTCTCCTGTGCTGAGAAAAATGAATCATGCTCTCTCTCCTTTGCCGAGAGAGAGAATGATTAAAAAGACAAAAAAAAAAAAAAAATTGATGTGGCATTTTTTTTTTGGTTAATTGGTCTTATTTTACAATGGGCTTATATTGGGGCCTTATTTTAGAAGCCTTAAGTTTTTATGGGAAATTTTTTTTGGCCATATTTAAAAAAAAAAATTTGGGCCTTAAGTTTTAAAAAAAATTAGGCCTTATTAAAATATTTTTTGGGCCTTATTAAAAAATTTTTTGGACCTTATTAATTGGGGCCCTAGGCGATGACCTTAGTGGCCTAGCCATTGAGCCAGCCCTACACCTACACCTACAGATAGATGAATTATCTTAAATACATGCATATCCTTGATTGATCATCCCTCTCCATGTCTTATTTATTTTATCTTTAAATCTTTTTCACCCCAAGATATTGGCTGTCACCGTTGAAGAAAAGTGAGGTTGGTCAACTAAATATATAAATGGAAACAAGACATGTGAATGTTGATGGAGTAATATTGTTATGAATTTGAATGCAAATGTGGTTTTTGTATTAATTTTATATTATTCTTATTTTGATTTTTTTAAAATGAAAATAATAGTTTGTTATTTTTTTTAGTGGAATGTTCTAGACCGTCAGACGAAAATAGATAGTCCAGATTGAGGATTTGAGATTCCCAAGGGATTCGAGGGGATCTTGGTCCCCTAATCCTAATTAGACGGTGGAGATGGTCTCTCCTTTTAGGTGTTTAACACCAAAACGGTGTTGTTTTGTTGTTTAGTTTTGGTGTTAAACACCAAAACCATGACGAATCCTATAAATAGCCCCATCGTCATCTCTCGTCTCATAGCCCATCTCTCGTATCCTGCTCTCGCACTTTGTGAAGCTGTTACGAACCTAAGTTCGTAATGTGATAAATTAGATTCTAAGAGAACTTAGACCTTAGATTTTAAGGGAACCTAGACCTTTCAAACACAAGGTTTGTGATTAATTTTCTACTTACTTTATTCATAACATAATGGTCTTTAAATAGGCAAACTATTACAATATTTTTAGGGGTGATTCATCAAGACCCTTATATGGAATAAAATAAAGACAATATCATAACCCTAATACGGCTAGAGTTAGCCAATGCTAACATAATGTAAACCTAATACATAAAATTAATACGGCTAGTCTAATATAGAAAGACCTGTAACATTCTTCCCCTCTTAAAAACATCCTTGTCCTCAAGGATGAATCTAAAAAAGTAAAAATAAAATCATCCATTGTCAAATAGCATCTCTTTTTCACGCTTTGTAATGTCATCCTCATCCATTCTTTGATTTCTGCCCAAATATGTCCAAGTTGTATAAGGCAGTAACTTCTCAAAACGTGGATGTGAGGTATTCGTTGACAATAGCACTTCATGACCATTAAAATAGTCCATATCTCTCAAACCTTGTGCAAACCCATTAAATTTAGAGGGAGGACTTTCAATTCTTGGAGAAAGAATTATAACAATCCCATTCTCTAAGAATGAAATCCCTTTTCTCGTTGTAGCCGAGATGACCTAAAAAACATGACTTTTTAGCTTCCTTCCATTCATCTCAATACTTTCTCCAAAATTTTTATTTTCAGAGAAGTTGTATGGCTGCCTAGATGGATGCACTGAAGAGATTGGCATTGGCACTGCAAATTGATAAGACCGTGGTGATAGGTTGTCAACAATGGGGTTGGATGCTTTTGGTTTTGATGGCTGTGGAGATAGTACCATTGGCAATGATGTTGAGCAAGGAGCAATCAGCCGAATAACTTTAGAATTCATGGCATCAACAAGCTCCTGCATCTTACGCATAACAAAACCCAAACTTTCTTCCAAACAATCAAGCCTTTGATTGAAATTGGAAGATGGTGGCGAAGCCATAATAATTGGCTTTGATACCAAGTTGTTACGAACCTAAGTTCGTAACGGGATAAATTAGGTTCTAAGGAAACCTAAACCTTAGATTCTAAGGGAACCTAGAATCTAAGGGGTATAGCTGCCTTTTATTTTTGGAGAAGGGGTATGGCTACCTAGATGGATGCACTGAAGAGATCGGCATCGGCATTGCAAATTGATAAGACCATGGTGATAGGTTGTCAACAATGGGGTTGGATGCTTTTGGTTTTTATGGCTGTGGAGATAGTATCGTTGGCGATGATGTTGAGGAAGGAGCAATCAGCCGAATAACTTTGGAATTCATGGCATCAACAAGTTCCCGCATCTCACGCATAACAAAACCCAAACTTTCTTCCAAACAATCAAGTCTTTGATCAAAATTGGAAGATGGTGGCGAAGCCATAATAATTGGCTTTGATACCAAGCTGTTACAAACCTAAGTTCGTAACAAGATAAATTAGGTTCTAAGGGAACCTAGACCTTAGATTCTAAGGGAACCTAGACCTTTAAAATACAAGGTTTGTGATTAATTTTCTACTTACTTTATTCATAACATAATGGCCTTTAAATAAGCAAACTATTACAATATTTTTAGGGGTGAGTCATCAAGACCCTTATATAGAATAAAATAAAGACAATATCATAACCCTAATACAACTAGAGTTAGCCGACTTATGCTAACATAATGTAAACCTAATACATAAAATTAATACAGCTAGCCTAATATAGAAAGACCCGTAACAAAAGCTTGTCTCCCACTCTATGAAGCGTGAATTTCCCTTTCAAGGATGTTCTTTCCAAAAAGGCAACCCCACCTCCTCCTAGCAGGAGAGCACTTCCACCACCTTACGGTCACCCGGAAAAGAAAGGAGACAGTTGGATCGGAAGAACGACATAATGGAGCTGACGAAGGAGAAGAAGGCGAGGTTGAACCCAATTCCACCATCTCTTTGTATTGGTGGTATTGGGTGCTCCTAATCACATGAGGAACTTTGCTTCATTTCTTGGCTATCTAAATGTACTTTCTTGGTGTTCTTGCTTTTCTTAATTTCCTGGCTATCTAAATGTACAATATTCTAAACTAAATTATTTCCTCTTATAGGTCTTGATGAGTTCTGTAAAGCAGAATTCACTTATTGTTTGTTTATTTGAATGCAAGCCAATCAAGCAAGCTGTTAATATTAATTAGTGCCTTGTAACTTCTCTAAGAACTCTTGTCCGCCCAAATAATTTTTTTCAATCAAGATATTTATAAATATATATAAAAGAGCATCCTGCATCTGAAGATGGTCAATGCTAGATGCACATACTCATTTATTTTATGCCAAAAAATAGAATGCATGGCTGGTTCCTATTCAAACCTAATGTGAAATGCTCATTGTATGTTACTTTTAATTGGATTGTATTGGTTTTTATTTTTCTTTGTAGTAACAATGTACTGAGTAAGGGATCGTGGTGACTTCATTAAGTGTATAATAAATATAATAACTTTGATATCAACTTCAACATTCTCAATTTCAGCTAATGATACGTTTATTTAAAATTGGCACATGAATGCATGGTTTTGTGGGAATCGGATTTACGTTTCAAAAGACATTACTAATCATTATGTTTTGGATGCTCCTCATCCATTAGATTGCCAAGAATCTAGCATTTTCTACCTTGACGACAATAGGATTAAATGCACTTTTCCTAGTATCAATCTTCCAACTTCGTGTCAAATGTGTTGGTTTACACCACATCCATATTAATTTGATCATTCTCGATCAACTGTTAATAAGCTCTTATTTATAACATCTTACTGGTCATGAGCTTTTATTGAGATCTCAGTGGTAATAAGCTCTTACTTATAACTGATGATATATATAAGCTCTTATTGAGATCTCGGTGGTCATAAGCTCAAATTGTTGCATGTGCATTAGCCCTTCCATTTTCAATTTTTTTGTCCAAGTTTTAATTATTGCATACTATTAATTGTTTAAATTTTTCCTTGGTTTTTAGGAAACTGACACTACAAAAAACAGCAATTTAGTAACGTACGTGTCAAAATTGACACGTTACCAATGGAAGGTTTTTTTTTTTTAAAAAAACTTTTGGTAACTTGTGGAAATTCAAACGTTGAAAAGTCAAACGTTACCAAATGATAATGTTTGACTTTTCAAACGTTACCAAAAAAAAATTTTATTATATATTATATAATTTATTTTTTATTAAAAATTTAGTAACGTTTGGTTTCTTAAACGTTACCCTACTTTTTATTTATTTCTTAAAAAAAAAAAACAACTAGTGAGTTGGATCCAGGCTGATCCAACTTTTTCCCCAACTTTTTTTTTTTCCTCTTCCCCGCTTGGATTCAACTTTTCCCCCCACTTTTTTTTTTCTTCCTCGCTTGGATTCAACTTTTTCCCTTACTTTTTTTTTTTTTTCTCTTCCCCTGCTTTTTCTTCTCTTCCCCTCTTCTTTTCTCTCAGCCATTCTTTTCTCTCCTGCTTGTCGTAAATCTCCAGCGAGAAGTCCCTCAGTATCTGAGTGGTTGTTACAGTAGTACTCCGAAAAAACAACAAACATTCCTGGGAAACTCGAGAACCGGGAATGCAACGGCTGCCAAGTGCTGTGAAAGGTGTGTACCGAGGGGTGCGTTCTGAGATCGTGCTTGCAGTGGATCGACTCTACAACCCAAGGCAACGCCATCCTATTGCTTGCCAGGTTCTTTGGCCGAAGTGACCTCATTTCATTCATCTCCGCTGTCCCCGAATCCCAGAGGCCCGGTGGGTATAACAACTCTCTCTCTCTGTTTTTTTTTTTTTTCTTCCTTGGAAATGGAAAAGAAAAAGGCGTACATGAAGTTAATTAATTTTGTTCATTTTTTTGTGTTTTTTAAATCTTCAATTTGTTCCAGTCCTTGTTGTATGAGATTCTGCTTTAGATTCTTGTATGGGTCTTTGGTGTTTGTTCATAGCCTGCTCACTTGTATTGCTTTGTGGGTCTTTTGGGCGTTTGATGTGAGTTTGGTTTGTCTATAAAGAGCTAATTCATCCAAAAAACTTGTTACAATAAACAAACACTCATATTTTTCAAGAATATGAACTTGAGGCGAAAGGAAACAGAATTGTAAGTTTTGTGATAATTGGTTAAGAGCGTGACTGTTATTGGTTAGTGTTTCAAATTGTGATTTTTTGGGGGTAATATGTGTAGGTTCATCGAAGGAGATTTTGACGAGTTGTTGGACGAGTGTCGGAAAGTGTGTTATTGGTCATGTGCCAGAAAGTTCTTCGAGTTTTTGGACGAGTTTTCCTGAAGACAACCCAGTTTTTTTTTTTTTAATTATTATTTACCTATTAGTAACGTTTCATTTTTGAAACATTACCAATGGGGTCTGAAAATTAAAATAAAATAAAATAAAATAAAATTCAATGGTAATGTTTCACTGTTTGAAATGTTACTATCGGTTTTCATTTGGTAACGTTTCACTCTTGAAACGTTACTAAAAGGTCATTAGCAACCGGCGGTTTTGTAACGAGCCATTGGTAACGTTTTTGGCACGTTACCATCCATTAATAATGTTTTGATTGCCCCAAAACGTTACTAATGATCGGTTACTAAAAAATGGTTTTTGTAGTATGAAGAAGCACAACCCTTCAACCACGGCCAAAGCCCCAGAACCAAGGCAGGATCATGGCCTGCAAGACTACAAGACTAAAGAATAAGAAAGCCCTAGAAACCTCATAAACACAAGCACAAACTCTCAAAAGGTCACTACAAGACTACTATCAAAAGGGCCACTACAAGACTAAAAAGAAGAAACTATACCCTCCCAGTTGCGGCCGAAGAGTACAAGGCAACACTTGTCAAAAGTGGAAAAACCCTCGCAGCTGAAGAGCCAGTTCCATACGGCAATGCCACTGCACCATGAAGAGTAAGAAATAAACATGAAGAGTTAGAAAGAAATGAAGAGAACTCTTCTAATCTGCAAAGAAAGAAAGTGCAAGTCCTTAACAACCACAAAGAAATTAACCAAAGAAAACAAGGAAAGAAATTAAAACAAAAAAAAAAACAATTAAAGACGAAGTGGTTGTCTAAGACAGGCACTTCTTGACAAGTCTTGTCATGATTCCTCCTATGATCGGGAGGAATATTACCAAGAACACCCAATGCCACCAAGAACATGGTGTTGGTTGTTCTTGGTATTGGGTGTTTTGCTTCAACTTTTCCTTTTTTTCTTTCTTTCCCTCATTACGCTTTTGAAATCGGGTTGCATCTTTGACTGACCTGTAGGAGGTGGATTCTTCAACCTTGACCTTCGCTTTCATGCTCTGAGGTGGGGGTTGCATTCTTGGGGAGAAGATCTTGGAGAGCAAAATTCAGAGTGCGAGAGTGGAAGACGACGCCTGGCTAGGACTATATATGTAGCATTCGTCACTAAAACGACATCATCTTGGTGTTTAACACCAAAACTAGGGGTGGGCATGGGTCGGATTGGCCCGAGTTTTACCAATTTTCGAAATCTGGTCCGTACAAGGCGGGTATGGGTTTTGAATTCCAAAACCCGGTTTTACAAAAACTAGTCCACTAGAGATTGGGTGTTTGAGGTCGAATCTTGGCTCGAACTCGAGATACTTAAAATGAGCCGATCCGATTTTGCCTAAACTATGCTTGGCTCGTTTATAGACCTAATATATATATATTGGATCATTTTATTTCGTTATTTTTCTATGAGCTTGGCAATCATTTAAGAAATGACTTAGGTGTTCCCAAAAAATAGTTCAATTGGCTAGAATTATGACTCATAAAGCGAATGTCACAAGTTCGAATCTTTCATCCCCTTTTGTTTGGACATATCAAAAAAAAAAAAGACTTAGGTGTGGGAAAAATTTTTTATTTAAAACTTTTAATGAGAAACAAATTAAATTAAATTAAATATACACTGTTAAAAGAAAAATAGAAAGAAATCCCATTTGTTTACCGCACCAAAGGATTTTCTCATCTAGCCCAACCCAAAATCCAACAATTGGAATTTTGGCGCCAAACAACCACGCATGACACACCTATATAAAACTCTTCCCCAACACCCTGTCATTCCCTCCACGCCCAATTTCTTGGCGGGAAACCCAAAATACAAAGCAAGTGCTCCACACACAGAGAGAGACCATGGAGGAGGAACAACAATCACAGCAGAAAGAGGCGGGTCTCGATGGCCAGGTGGACGAGGACTACGCCGTGTGGAGGAAGAACACGCTGTTCCTTTGCGACCTGGTCATCTCGCACCCTCTCGAATGGCCGTCTCTCACCGTCCACTGGGCCCCGCTTCCGGCCCCACTGCCCCACGCCTCCGACCCATCTCTCACCGTCCACAGGCTCGTCCTCGGGACTCACACGGCAGAGGGCTCCCACAAGTTCCTCATGGTTGCTGACGCTCTCCTCCCCAGAGAAGCGTCAGAGGGCCCAATGTAGATGGCAACGCCGAAAACCCCATTGTCCCTAAGGTCAGTTTCTGGTACTTCCACTCATTTCCGAGAAAGATTTTGACTTCTGTGGATGTTTGGTATTTTGACGAGTTCTTTAGTGGGTACCAAGTGTTTTTTAAAATATCTAGGAGAATGTTTTTGATTTATCTATTTAGTGTTTTAATTGGCAGAGATGAGAGACAAGTTACTTACATTGTTGTTATCAAGAATTGTCCTGTGGTGAATATTTGGAAAATTTTCTTGCCGAACGTTGTGATGTGCACCTTTAGTGCTTTCATAGGCAAAAACGGCACTTGAAGATCCCCACCGCTCTTATTTCAAAAATTATTTTGTCCGAAATTAGTGCTGGAATGCTTGTAGGTGGAGATAACACAGATTTGAGGCTAAGGGGTAATGATATGGAAGAATACGGGTTGTCTTGGAGTCCCCTTAAGGAGGGATACCTTTTAATTAGTGGCTCACATGACCATAAAATATATATATATGTTCTCACTGATAAACAATACTTTTCTTTTATTTTGCTTGATTGATACAATTCATTTTCAGGTCTTGAAGAAACCTTCTCCTTATTTTATGTATAACATTTTTATCTGATGACTTCAATAGTCGTTTTGTTATCTTGAAATGTGATCTTTGTTGCCCTCTGATTCTATTTGTATTCCTGTTTCTCGTATTATTTATGTACTTAAGTATGCATTTTATTGGTTTGTTTTTTTTTTTTTTTTGGGTGATCCCAGGTGAATTATATTTCCTTCAATCCATACAATGAATGGATCTTGGCTACGGCGTCTTCAGATACCACAATTGGTCTCTTCGATACAAGGAAGCTAAGTGTGTCGTTGCATGTTTTAAGCAGTCACACGTATACCCTTTGCCTTATAGATTGATCTTAGATTTCAGTATCATGAACAAATTATATGTGAACCTGGCCTTGAACACCCCACACGCACACAACCAATTCCTTCAGCAATTTGAATAAAGTTTGTTCTCATTCATCTATGTCTGCAATTCAAGGCTAAACCTGCAAAGGAATTCACAAGGGTTCTGTTAAATAGGGCATGATAAACGATCAACAATTATTTTCAGTAGTTACTCTTACTGAACATGTATTGGTTTATGCACCAATATGTCAATTGTTCAAATGGTTTGTCAATATGTTGGTGGACAAGGTTACACTTGGTCTTCTTCACCTACTCTTTTTCAATTAAAAAAAAAAAAAGTTCTTGTTAAAAGGGATCAGGATCCTCTTCCTCTTCAAGTGTTGATGGTCAATGTTGGATTTCACAAAATTAATAGTATATATGTTGTCATGTCATTTTTAATATTAAATGAAGTGGCACTCACTCACACCATGTGCATCGTTAGATGCTACAAAATAAAATTAATTTACCGTAAAATAGTTTCTCTATGAGCTACAATGTCATTTTTATTTTTATTTTTAGAATCATTTATTTCCAAGTTTGAAGTGTTTTTCAATTGCTATTTATGGAAAATTCAACCCAAGCATCATCACCACCGAGAATCAAGTGTTATCTATGGGAAAAAGATCTCCAATCCATTTGGACTTGAGATGTCTTCAATTAATGGTGAGGATTGCCCTAAGAGAAATCCTAGGGCCATAATAATAATAATAAAATTGAAAGGGGGCAGCAGTGGGGTTGCCACGCTTGGCCAGCCCAATACACATGGGGAGGCCGCAAGCCACCCCGTATTTTAAATTGAGTTGAAACGGTGTGTTTAGTTAAAACTTACGGGCATTAAACATTTGGGGAAAAATATAACGGTAGGAGTTAATTCGCATTTTCGATTAACTCAAAGAGTAAAAAGTCGAAGAAAAAAAAAGTTTAATGAGTTTTCAATTTTGACGCATTGACTCAATAATTTATAAGATATTTACATAATAATAATATATAGGACGTCTCAATATTTTAAAGGGAAATACTGTGTTCTTTTAGTGTTTTATTAGTGTTCTCCTAACTGTGATGCGGCTTTTAAAATCACGGTTAAATTTGAAATTATTATTATTGACTTTTAATCTATTGGTGATTTTAAAAGCTATATCACAGTTAGAAGAATACTAAGATAACATTAAAAAAACAACTAGCATTTTCATATTTTAAACGAAAGAATATAAATCTCGAAAAAATATCCAATATTTTAAACGAAAGAATATAAATCTCGAAAAAAATATCCACGAATTTTTTGAATGGGTCTAGTCTAGTCTTCTTGAGTTTCCAAGTTCCAATCCATTGCCCATATATTTTGAGGTGTCCAAACTCCAAAGCCCTGTTGGGTTGGGTGGGAACATCCGAACGTGGTTCAACTCGAGCACGCAAACCGATATTCCCTAAAATGTTATTCCTCGAATATGTATGATCTTTCATTCTTTCTACCAATAAAATCATTCTAAATTTCATACCATTCTTTCTTTCTTTCTTTTATGAAAAATTCCCAGATGATAGTTCCTAGAGTTTGAGATTTCAATAAATAACTCTCCTAACTTGAAAAGTGACAAATAACTTGGGTGTGATACGCTAAGGGTGGGTAGACCAATTGTCTATCGCCTACTAATTGTCTATCGACTGCAATCAATATTCACCAATTGACAATCAACTTTTAGTAGGCAAAATAAAAATGAGTACAATTTTTTTAAAAAGAAAGTTCTCAAATTATGCAATTTTGGCCGCATCGAATTGCTTGAAAAAATGACACCTATTAAAAAATGTGATATATTTTAATTGAGAATTGAATACATTTTAATCACGTTCTTGTTCTCTATATTGTAAAAAAAGATTTAACTCAAAAATTGTCTTTTGATTTTATGAAGGAGAAGCCTTTCTACAAGAGTGGAAAGGAACCCTTTTGCGAAGAAAAAAACATTTTTGTTACCTCCATAATATGTAGCATTTTTCTAGTGTTTTGATACCTAAGAACATACTAAATGCCACATTTTTAATATGTAGCATTTTTCAAGCGTTTTGATACCTAAAAACATACTAAATCATGTAATTTGAGAATATACAATTTTAAACAAATTATAGGGGATCATGATCTAATAAAAATTCTATTTCGATGTTGGTTCTGTTTAGAAAGCAGTATAAATTATTTTTCATCGATTAACCACATTAACCAATTTTTCAAGTGAAACTTAAATTTTATCCATTAGATTTCCTTACTGGTTTATCCAATTTATTTGTGGTTGTCATTTTGTTATGTATTCTATATATCTACATTTTCTTTTTCATTCATGAAGTATATGCTTTACAAATTTTTTTTTTTTTTTTGATATGTCCACACAAGATGAGGATGAGGGATTCGAACTAGTGACCTCCGCTTTATAAGGCGTGGTTCCTAGCCGATTAAACTATCTCTTGGAAACTGCTTTACTAATTCTGTAGTCACAAGGAAGTCAATAAATTTTAACATAAAAACTTATAACCAACTTAACCAACTACTTATTATCTGACTAATTGAAAAGATCAAAACTATTCATTTTTTATATGAAGTCAATCAATTAATTGACTTAACCGACTTCTATAGTTTAGTAGGTGAAAATACTCCTACCAACACCAACCAAACCGATACTCATCCATAGATAGGCATATGTAACAAAAAATTATCTTTGCATAGATTTAAGTTATTTTTCGAGGATATCAATGTAAAACTACAAATTTATCTTGAAAATTATAAACAAAATGTATTTGCGTTAGGATAGTTTGGCCACCCTTTTCTTGCCAAATTTAGGAGTGGTCAAGCCACCTCCTAGTAAGGGTGGTTGGGTCAATCCCTTCATTGAATTTGAGGGTGGTTCAACCACCAACCCCAATGTTGATCCAAATTGTTTGTTTGTTTGCTTTTAAGCTTTTTTAAGAAAATGTGTTATTTTTAACAATAATTTGTTCAGAGGAAATTATTTATTACACAAATACACCACTTTATCACTTTTGAAATCCAAAGAATTATTTATCATAGCCTCAAATTTTAGGGAGTAATCTTGTGGTGGATCACAACCTTCGTCAATATGAAAATAATGTTAGACGTGAGGCCAAATACAAAATGAAATGTCATTCACATTGGAAATGACACTAATAAAAATTTTACTTTATATAATTTAGCTAATGTTTTTTTTTAAAATTGTGTTTTTCCTAAAGATTATATTTTTCAACTTTTGAAAAAAGATAGATGTGAAGAGATAAATAGTATATTAGTAAGATGATTGTGTGAACGGTACATACTATGTAGTGGTGCACTGTTTATAAAATGCAACAATAATGTATTTCGCATTTAAGACGCATAATCTAATGCATAATGTTTTTTAGTGTTTTGCTTATTTATTTTAGATAAAAGTTAAGCGGTTAGCAATTTTGAGTAATCACACCACTATCTAGAGTGGGCAATTATCATTGCTAGTTAACAGTTATTTATGCTTAAATCATAGTCAAGTTTGGGCTTTTTTGGTATATTTTGGTATTTTGGTACGAAATCATATATCAAACTAGTGTCATTTTGATATTGGACATCAAAACAACATCGCCTACCACATTTACCTACCTTATCACGACTAATTGCACTGTCATAATCAGTTAGTTGGATAGAGTCAACCATCCATCTACACTATTATACCATTAGGTGATTAGTGATTATTAACCGCTAATAAGTATATCATTGGGACCAGATCTATGGTAGTTGAAAACCGCATAGAAGTTGTTATGCTAAACGATTTTGTTTAACAGTCTATGCAAAATCAGCATGCGTTTTGCATTAAATCAAAGTGCTGTTTTAAAACACTTGACACCGTGAAATCAAACGTTAGACTTGAAAACAATTGAACAAGGCTGCTGGACAAGAGATCATCATTCCCAAGTGTAGAGATAACAGAGATGAAAGTTCACGAGGATGAAGAAACCTGCAAAAAAAACAACTATGAAGATTCCTTACGAAAAAAATAACGAGAGTGGAAATTCGGAAATTTTTGCACAGATGAAATTAAAATCCTCAAAAACCCAAATTATGCAAGTTCTTTTGACTAATTAATCATTCAAAAGCACCAAACATAAAACTATCTTTCATTAAACAATAACCATAAATCATTGAATTTCAACATAAACACCCAGATGCCAAAATAGCTCAAACATAAACACCCTTTTGACTAATTAATCAGTAAAAAAAAACCAAACATAAACACTCAGATGCCAAAATAGCTCAAATTGCTCAAAATAATAGACAAGGAATTTCAACTACGGGAAAAAAAAAATCCCATTAATCAACATATAAAACAGTGGAGGACATCGAAAAATTCCCATTTCAACTGCCCAGATGCCTTGCTTGTCGGTGCCTTGGAGGCGAAAGAATTGGAGGACATCGAAATCAAATATACAGAGCGAGGTTTCCCTAACGCTTGGTTTCTCCGGACACCAAATATACAGGGAGTTTACCTCTCACCATCTGCTCGTGCTCGTGAGCTTCCTCAGAGGAAAACCCTTCTCTATGTGAACCCAAATCCATATTTTCTCAGCCTTCAGTTTCAGCTCTCTCACTAGATCTGCAAGATTTGAAGTGAACCGATTAGGAAAAAGAAAGAAAGTGAACCAAAATCCATGTTTCTCAGCCACTAAGGCTTCTTTCTTCTTCTTCTTCTCGTTTTTAAGAAGAAAGCTGTTTCTTTTTTTAAAAAAGCTGTTTTTAAGTCTAACGTTTGATTTCTAACGGTGTCAGGTGTTTTAAAACAACACTTGGATTCAATGCAAAACGGCATAGTTTTGCATGGACTGTTAAGCAAAACTGTGCCGTTTAGCATAACAGCTTCTATGCGGTAGTTTCAACTACCGCACTGAAGCCTGGTCCTTTATTTTATTTTATTATGGAGATGTGACAACTTAAAAATAATTGTTCAAATATATGTTAAGAGAGACCCAAAAAAAAAAAAAAAAAACATTTAATATATTTTATTGGACAACTGAGGATAAGAACGGTCCATAAGTCCTGAGCCAATCAAAATGGATTCCTTGAAATCAGGTAGCCATCTAGTATTCTTAGCCTCACCACCAGGCAGGCAGGCACCAAGCTATGGTGTATTAAAAAATATATATATATATTTATCATATTGCAATAAACTTTTATATTAAACTTTTATTTAGTTTCAATTATCACTATTTGTTGATAGTTAGATATTGGGATTAAATCAAATGATATAAATGGCAAAAAGATTTTTATATCCTTAAAATTTCGCATCCTAATCTTAATGGATTGGGTAACTAAACGAAATAAAAGTTTAATATATTAAAGTGAGAGGCTTTAAACATTAGATGAGTATTTGCAAAATGCGATAATTTACGGAGCTAAGTGAATTACCCTTAATTTAATTTCTACTCTTTTCAAAGTGTTTTTTTTTTATTTTCACCTAAAATTCTAATTTCCACATTAAAAAAAAGAAAGAAAGAAAGAAAGAAAGAAAAGAACAAACACAGGCCGGAAAAAGAGTAAATACAGAGACATATATAAATGAACAAAATAATTATTTGCTTCACTTTAAGTGGACAACCACATTAATTAATCACACTTGTGTTCATTCAATAAAGCTGCAACTCAAGTTCTATTCACTCATCCAGTACTGCAACACGTAACTTGGTCGATATTGCTAGCACCTCGAAGACTTGCACAACAACGAGCCAATGGTCAAGATGGCATGCAACATTATTTACCTAATTATTTAAAGCTACACTTAATATATTGTAAACAAAAATGTATAAAAAATGACTAGTGGAGGCAAATTGCTGCCAAATTTAAGTATATTTATGATATTATTATTACATGTATGCAGATGACACATTTAAGGCCGTCATCAACAACATTTTTTTTTTTTACCAAGAGTAATGTTTAGAAGATTGTTATAAAACTATCAACCAATTAAAATGACTCAACAATAAAGGTTTTTAATGGAGGAAAATAAATACTCTAGATTAAGTTCAATTTTAATTAAAATTAGACCTATTAAAATTGTGACTCGTGTTTCTTATGATATAAAATAACAGATGTCTATTTGAATTCTAATGAATTTAGTTTTAGCCATCTTTTTAAACCTTTCCTACAATTATATTTATATACCCCTTTTTTGTCATGATTTTGACACCCGAAACTGTAATCACGGATACTTAAGGCCCGACACATAGATAATCACGAAAGTTTTTTAATTTAAGCACCAATTAACGGGACAGTTTGAACGTCAAGTGAGTCACGTCAACGGTGTTCGTTGGATCATGCATGATAATCAACACCTGATTTTATTACCATAAATGTCTTCGGGATTGGTATAGTTTTTATTACCATAAATCTCTTTTGTAATCAGTGGTGGATCACCAACTCCAAATTTCGAAGTCATAAATCTAACCTAAAGAAGAAACAAGAATCAGAGGTCAATTAGCCACTAGCACCGAGATAGATTGGAGGGTCTTGATTCACTGGAGTTTAATTTTTCTACTGTGACTGATCGTACAGTGTAAACAAACCCGACCAGCCGACCTACGCCTGGTTCACCACGTGCCTGAAGCTCTACGGCCTACGGTGGTCCTCCCTAGTCGACTGGGGAATCTACGGCCTGATTTAAATAATTGTATCAGCGAACAGAGGGTAATTAAGGGGCTGTTTGCCGTTAGCTTGAAAATAAAAATGGGCCGACACCTCCACCAATTTTATTTTATTTTATTTTATATATTCACACACAAAAATTTTGAATTAATAATTTTTGTTTTATCAGATATGATTTAACCAATTGAATCACCGAATCACCTCTTGGAGACAAAACCCCCCACCAATTTTAATTTTAAATTTTTAAGACCCAAGACATTTCTATATCACATAACATGCTTAACAAAATTTAATAGATTATTTATAATAGAATTTAAAATTTTGGTAAAAAAAATGTTCAAATTCAGGTATTAATAAAATATTTAACTTAAAAACATATTTAAAAATGATTGATGTTAATAATTTATTCATATTTTATATATATATATATATATATTTTTATTTACAAATTTAATAAATTAATCATTAAATTTGTAGAATCTACCAATTGATTTATATGAAATTCTCATAAAATCTGCAAATTTAATAATTAATTTATGAGACAAGAGAAAAATTTGAACAAAATATTAATATTAATCATTTCTCAACGATTTTGGTCAAGTAAATAAAATGAGGAGATCTGTTGAATCATGTAGCGACACGTGGTACTATATATATATTTTTTTAATTTTTTTTTTCACTGTTTCTGAGACCGCACGTCACCGTGAAAGCTTAAAAAAGGAAAGTGTGTTTAACGGTTGTATGTACGCAAATCACATCGGAGAAAGAATGCTTCTCTTCCACACAAAGTCAGACTCATCAGCAGCTGATGCATGGGGAGGTCCTGTGGGACCGTAAATGCGAGGCAGGTCCAGCATCTTTGCAACGGTCCAGATTACTGCACTAGATCGTACGGTCAATGGAAAGAACTCTTTTACTTTTCATCATCCGGTTTAATTGTTAACTTTTATAATTGCATTCAAAGGATTTGCACTGAAAAACATTTTAATTAAAAGCTTGTACTTGTAGTAACTCAGTACTAGTAAAAATTATTAAACCAAAAAATATATATATTTTTTATTTGATTTTATTGAATAAGTGTTAGAGTAAAAAGTATCAAATTATTAATATTTTTATAATTTTTAAGGTACAATTTGGAGTATTTTTTCTTTCTTTTTTCTTTTTGAATGAAGGAGTATATATATATTTTTTTTCAGAAGAAAAGAGCGATTATTATAAATAGCAAAAACGCATTAAGCAAAACGCTCTACATAAATAATATCTGAAATACATAATGGAATTTTTTCGATGACCCCTTTTTTTTCATAGAGAGATAAAACTTCTTTCGCAAAATGATAAACTGTCTTATTAAAGTTTTGTTTAAAGAGTATGTTTTTCAATGTGGGGTGTGAAGTGCTTTTAATTTTTAGTTTGGAATGTGTGATATAACATAAAAATGAAATTAATTTTTATGTTTTGAACAATATTTTGTATTATAAATTATTTTTTAATGTCTTCAATTTAAGAATATAAAATAAAAAACAGAAAAAGAAGTAGTTTAGTAAATATGGCCCAGTCTTTAACTATTATTTCAAATCAATATTTAATATTTTACCAGTCCAGTATTTATTAATTTTAAAATGTAGTGAAAGGCTATAAATACTGAATTGATAAAAGTGAAAATTATTGATGTGATAAAAATTTATTTATAATTATTTAATTTATTCTTAATATTATAAAAGATCGTAATCCGTGATGTAATCTTTAAATTTAAACCTTATCTTGAACCTCTCAAAAAACTCAATAATTAATCGTAAAGTTCATTGAACAATAATGATTAAATAATTAAAATTCACAATTTTCGAACTCTTCAAGTTGCATTAATAAACATGGTACCAATCAGACGCTTGGGGTGGAGATGCCCACGGCACATACTCTGAGAACGCCCGCTTTAACAATTAATCTCCCCGCGAAAAATTAACCGCCGTTTCCAAATCTCGCATCAAAATTCGCTCCGTTACCCCGCCCCGATTCAACAAAACCCCGTTTCCGTTCCAGTGTAGCAGTACAGTACGTTTATAAGGGGTAGAGAGTGGGACCCGTTGGTAAAGTCCGTGTCGGGTGCCCAGCCCTGCTGTTACGGAAAGACAAGCCTCTGCAGACGCCGTCTCTTTTGCTTTTGTTTGGCTTTTGCTACCGCAAATCCATATCATCATCATCATGAGCAGCAGGCAGTATGAGCATTAGCATACTGTAGAGCATATATAAATATAATAAGGAAAGAGTAAGAGAGGGGAGGGGAGGGGAGAATAGAGAAAGTGTGGACTGTGGGAGCTTTTTTTTTCTTTCTATCTGCTTTTGCTTTTTGGTTGAATCAATCAAAACCACGTTACCATTTTCAGACCACGCGAGAGGGAAGAGAGAGAGAGAGAGCTCCAATTGACTGCGCAACGGCTCATTGTAACAAATGTGCGCCTGAGAGCTTGAGATTTGTAGTGACCGTCCGATCTTGGGAATCAGAATGGGCAGCGTGTCGGAGGAGGAGGGGTCCGGCTCCGAGCAGAGTGAGCGCTGTGGGAGCTACAGCCCCAGCGCTGACATCAGCGAGTCTGAGAGCTGCAGTAGCTTCTCGGGCCGGCGGTTCGACGCCGAGGGCGGCGGTTCGAGTTCGATGACGTCGTCTCCCCATCAAGTCGCCGGGAATTTCGGTTTTCCTGCGACGGTGATGCTGCCGGTGATTGCAGGCAAGGATGTGGTTTGGGATGAGAAGCCTGAGAAACGGGAAACCGATTTGTCCGGTACTTTATCTTCATTTGTTTTGTGTGTTTATTTTTAGTAATTATTGGATATCTTGCCTCTAAATTTGTTTCTAAATCGAGACAATGAGTGAGATTAATGCTTGTTTTTTGGTTTTGTTTGAGTACATTTAATTCTCTTCGCTGCTTGAGCTTCAGTTGTCTTTGTTTGTATCGTTGCTTGAGCTTCTGTTGTCTTTGTTTGTATCGTTAAGGAAAATGAGACTCGAATTGGCTTTGCCGATTCACTGTAAAATGAGAAACACAATGGAAAGTTTGTGTCTTTGATTAATTTGTGTGTTTAGTTTTTTCTTTTATACCGATTTTCCTCCAGTTTCTCTGCGACCAAACACGGATTTAGACTGTTTATAGTTAAACTGAGAACTCAGACTGCAATTTTAGAAGGAAATTTTTAATTGATTTGAATTTTTTCTTCATAATTTTCAAAAGAGGTTGAGATGATGAAGGAGAGGTTCGCGAAGCTTCTTCTTGGAGAAGACATGTCTGGAGGAGGGAAAGGAGTTTGCACTGCCCTCGCCATCTCAAACGCCATTACCAATCTCTCTGGTCAGTTTGATATGTATATATGTATATGTTTTTGGAATTATTTTGGTTGTTACGGCGCTGAAATTTAATTTCGTTTTCCATGGCAGCGACGGTCTTTGGTGAGCTGTGGAGGTTAGAGCCACTGGCGCCACAGAAGAAGGCAATGTGGCACCGAGAAATGGAGTGGCTTTTATGTGTAAGCGATTCCATAGTTGAGCTTGTTCCTTCGATACAACAGTTTCCTGGTGGGGGCACATATGAAGTAATGGCAACAAGACCACGCTCAGATTTGTACGTGAATCTACCCGCGCTGAAGAAGCTTGATGCAATGCTGATTAGTATGCTTGATGGGTTTTGTGATACGGAGTTTTGGTACGTTGATAGGGGGATAGTTGTTGGTGAATCAAATGATTGTGATGCCTATGGATCGTGTGGTGGGAGGCCTTCGATTAGGCAGGAAGAGAAGTGGTGGCTGCCCTGTCCGAAAGTGCAGCCATGTGGGTTGTCGGAGGATGCCAGGAAGAGGTTGCAGCAGTGCAGGGACTGCACGAACCAGATATTGAAGGCAGCCTTGGCAATTAATAGTGGTGTGCTAGCTGAGATGGAGATCCCCAGTGCTTTCTTGGAGACCTTGCCCAAGGTATGGGTTTCTTTGCTTGCTTGAATTATAATGTTAGCATGACACAGCCAAAGGCAAAACTTGCTTACACAGTTGTACGTATTCATTGGTTTTGTTTCATGGATTAGTATGCATCTCATCAATTTACTGGGTTGGCAGCTTATAAGTGGTCGGTGATGTCTTAATGCTGGTTATGGCCTGTGGAGTAGTCTTGGAAGAATGTTGCTCCTAAGTGGGGATTATTTCTTTTTTATAAGCAGTAGATCCTTAGTCCAATAGAGTTTGGAAATTTGGTGATGCTTAAATCTGAGGTTATCTAGTTCCTTTTTTCAGTGTTCTTTGGCAATCTTGCTGGGGCTTTGTCATTCGATAATGTCCCTTAGAATTGGTGAAATCCTTAAATTTTATGTTTGATTAGCTAATGGCTCTTATTCTCAAAGAAACTAATTCTGGATATCTATTTTATGCCTTATTTGATTTTAACAGTATAAGTTGTTTATGATGTCTTAATCTAATTGTAGAGCTGTATAGAATTCAAGATATCATAACAATAGCAAATTCAGCAACTTGGTTATAGTCGATTTGTATTATCGTTTCATTTGATTCCTTTTGTTGTCTGAATGCATTGCAGAGTGGAAAAACTTGTCTTGGTGATATCATTTATCGCTACATAACTGCTGACCTGTTCTCACCAGAATGTCTACTTGATTGCCTGGACCTTTCATCTGAGCATCACACTCTGGAGATAGCTAACAGGATAGAAGCAGCAGTCCATGTCTGGAAACGAAAAAACCAGAGGAAACACGCAAATCACAAGAAATCTAGGCGCTCGTCTTGGGGTGGCAAGGTCAAGGGCCTTGTAGCTGATGCTGCGAAGAATCATTTTTTAGCCCAAAGAGCAGAGACCCTCTTACAGAGCTTGAGGATTCGTTTCCCTGGCCTCCCACAAACTGCATTGGATATGAATAAGATCCAATACAATAAGGTATTATGCCCTGGTAACCTTTTATTGTCCAGTAAATCTCACATTACACACACACACACTGCTTTAATTATTGATGCCAAATATGAAATGACTCACTTTTTTGGTATACTCACAACAATTAGCTCACCCCCGTTATTTAGTTGTCAGTACAGTGTGGCTCTAATGGTGCGGTTATGAAAAGGAGTTTCTTGGGGATTTAGGGGCATTGTGATTTAGAGGTTTGGCGCATCCTTGTGCCAGTACAAGCTACCAAGCATATGTCATATTCACAATCTTGATGGGCTGTAACAACAAATAGATCAAGAGACCTTGATAGTATACAATTGGAGTAATTTCCTGGATCCATTTTTGTAGTGGGACCTTCAGTAGGGGACCTTATGAGGCAAAGTCACAGGTCTCGTCATAATCTTATTAAGAAAGGGAGAGAGGAAAAGAGGGGGTAAAAAAGAGAGTTAATTTTGTACATTTCGTCTCTTTAAAGAAGGTTCCCCGTTTGTCTTTACCATGCTTTGGCCTTCAATACGTTCTGGTAGAAGATGATAAGAACTTTCCAGTCACGTAAATATTGAAAGCATTTATTTCTTGCAGGATGTAGGGCAGTCAATTCTTGAAAGCTACTCAAGGGTGATGGAAAGCTTGGCCTTTAACATAACGGCCAGAATAGATGACGTCCTTTACGTCGATGATGCGACAAAGCGTTGTGCCGCAGCCGAAACAATGTCCATTTTCAGCAGGGGTGGTCTTGGCGGTATTCCTATTCAGAAACGAATGTCTCCGAGCCCCTTCTCAATCCACCACACTCCGTATGCCTCTCCATTTGCAACTCCGACCTTCTGTTCTTCCACTCCAGTAATGGGAAGCCCAGGGAGGGCACCTTCCTCTCTTAAAAGGACTGGTATTAAGGAAGCAAATGACACGAAGTCAGAAAAACTAGCCCCGGCAGAATATGACAAAGTGTGGTCATATGCTGGGAACGTCAGTGCAAGAAGAGTTCCCGGAAATGCTCCAGAGCGAGATTGACATCTTCTATAGGTGCTGGTAAGTTGAAACACCTAATCAAAAACTAACAACGAAGCTGTAGAGCTGGTCTGGAAGGCGGAAAGCCTCGAGGCTGTGACTGAGAATGAGAAATATCGGAGGGGGAAGGGGAGTAATATTGTATATGCATTAGCAATAGAATTAGGATATGGTTTATTAAAGTTTTGAGATTAGATCATGGCTTTTCATCAGGTGATAGGTGAAAAGAGAGGAGATTATGAATTTCTTATATTTTTAATGCTTTCTGAAGTTTTCTTTTTCCTTGGCAAAGCCGATCGATCTCAACTTCCTATGGAAAGCATGATTGATTACTAACCCTTGACGAAAATGGATACACAATTCTATATGTATCTACTAAGAAATATTTCCTGGCAAATTAATATTTCTAGTAATGCATATATCACTCCAGTGCAAAATAAAAAAAAAAAATATGACAATTTTATAATCTGAATCCGATCTATGCTCAAATAGTGCCTTCCTTTTAATTTTCCAAAGCACTCGTCAAAGTTTACACTTCCCAAAACAAACCGTTGCATCTTCCATTTCTGAATGTTTCTCTTCACTCTTTAAATACATGATTTTGCTTTTGGGTTGATCTTCCATTAGATAAATGCTAAGGGTGCTAACTTTTTTATTAACAAATGAGTATTAACATAACGTGAAATTTATTTATTGGTATTCATAACATTTTTTTTTTATTATTTTGATCCTCACCAATAAATAAGCTTACATCATGTTGGTACCTATTTGTCAGTAAAAAAGTTAATACTTTTAGCATCTCCTTCAATTATCACTATAGGTTCGGGTGGATTTTTTTATTTTTTTAATTGAAAAGGGAAAAAGGGTTAAAGGGGGAATGGAACATTGTACTATATTGGCTACGACTTGATCCAAAACTTAAGATTGGTTGTTGATTTTGGATGAAATTTGCATTGAATCTAATTGTTTGATAATCAAATAAAAATAGTATGTTTGTGTCCACAGCATATACTAAATTGGGCAGTTTGAGAAAAAAGATTTAAAGAGAAGGAAATACATTACTAATCAACGGTATAATTGGAGAACTTCAAAAGAACTCAAGAACAATCATTTACTATATGCTGATGGCATTGTAATTCTTCGAAATAATTAAGCAATTCAGAAGTCATCAAATAAGATATTAGCTAAATTAGTTACTATGCCTTATTTTCTTACGCCACCGGTCCTTGTAAAATAGAACTTTTCTCAACAATTATTTGGAGGTTTACTGTAGCAACTTGTAAATAATATTTTCTATTTCTTTCTATTTTTTTAATCTTTTCTCTCTCTTCTTACGGGGATACAAGGAAATGATAAAAAATAATAAAATAATACTAAAAAAAATATTTAATAACAATAGACAGTTAAAATAGATGTTCTATTAGATTGTGTAATAAAAAAACTAATAACTAAAATGATCAAAAAAATTATATTATAAGTAGTTAAAATGAAAACCGTTGCCAGAAATGCTCTTAGAAGTTCCTGGCTCATGCACTGTGCCAACTCCATTGCGTCAAAGGCAAAATAATGTGTACAAGAAGATTCATGGCTCCAGATCCCAACAAGCAATCAAGTTATTTGGCTATTTACCTGACAGGCCAGTAAAACAAGAAAATGATCTTCGCTTCACAAGGCCAGGTCTTCAAATTGATTTTGCACCTATCGCAGTCACCAAATTAGCACTTCACACACCATGATGTATTAACAAATACTTATATATATATATGTGTGTGTGTGTGTGTATGTGTGTGTGTGTGAGATATAAATTAAAAGCTAAAATTATAATTAACAATTAACTTAAGTTATTGGAGTTACAAAAATCATGGGCATATCTCAACAATATTTTCTTCAACCTCCTCTCCATCAGCCATTTGATTTTTTTTGGAGAAATTACGCTTTATCCCCTTGAACTATCCATCCATTTGCACTTTTACCTCAAAAGTTTCAAAAGTAACACTTTACCCCCCACCCCCCAATCTTTCAAATTGTTGCAATTCGACCATTTTGACTTCTTTTTTTTTCAAAATGCCCCCATCACATATTTTATTTCCAAAAAAGAAAGAAAGAAAAAACCAAAAAGAGAAGATTCACTATACAAATATGTGATGGGGGCATATTTCTTTTTGGTTTTTTTTTTTTGGATTTTTTAAAAAAATAAAATATGTGAATGGGGCATTTTGGGAAAAAAAATCAAAAGAGTCGAATTACAACAATTTGAATGTTTTGGGGGTAAGTGTCACATTTGAAACTTTGAAGTTAAAAGTGCAAATAGGCAAATAGTTTAGGGGGGTAAAATGTAATTTTACCATTTTTTTTTCCTTGAGCAACCATTCAAAATTTTAGTATTTCAGATTTTCAGCAACAAAACACCAGGGACCTGAGAAAGAAAATTGTAGAGAGAGAAAGAACCTAGGTTGCAGAGATCCTCAGTCAGAAGAACCAGGATGTGGGTTAAGGGATGAGATAGTAGGTTGAGAAAATTTTCCATGAACACCAAATAAATTGAAAACAAAGAATGTGCAGTCAGATTTGTGGTTGCTTCACAAAAAGACTGTTTTGGGGAGTTGAAAGCCATACTGCAATAGTTGACTAACTCCTGAAATTTTATTTCTCTGAGGTTCACTTATTAACCACTTGGAGAGCTTGGCTCAAACTCGCCACTTCCTGAAGGTCACACCCAAAAGGTGGCTTCTCAAGGTGCTCACCTTGATGGATCTGAAACAGGAAGAGGAGGAAGCTTGAAACAACTCCAATTCTTATCAACTGTAAGTCACAACTTTCATGTCATGGGCCTTTAACATAGCTCAATGCTCTAAGTGGGTGCACTGCCCCAAGGGAGGAGGGATCTCTGCTGCTTCAAGAATAGCTAATGCTCAAGACACCTGTCCTTAGAGCCTGCCTATTCACTAGATAATAGTCAAACCTGGCCCTGCAGATTCTATGAATGGCAGATCCTCAAATCAAGAGGCCCAGGAACACGTGCATAGAATATGCTTCCTAGGGCATACCATATTCACAAAGCATCACAAGTGACCATAATTAAGGCACAACGCCTTGACTTACTCTGTTGCCTATGGAGCTTCTGCTATCAAACTAATTACTGGAAGATCACTAAGAATCCTTTACCCATAAATGTTTCCATGTCATGCATGATAAACACACTAATATTTTGCTAGACGTGAACAACAGAGTTGAGTATACGTATTATTATTTTTGTCAGGCTCTGCTCAGTAGGTCTCGCACGCCCTTGTTAAATTTCAAAATTCTCACATCCTAAGATCAATAGTCCTTGAGTGCCACATTAATTCTTTCAAAATCTTCAATAGTTGTCAACCGTTTGTTTTGTCTACTAAACCATTATTCCATTCATGGATTTAAACCAATTATTCAGTCCTTCACTGGGACATTTTCTCAACCATTGAGCCTTAGCCAAAGAAAAAAGATAACTACGGAAATACAAATCAGCACTAGAGATTGGCATGGTTATATACATGTAGTAACTCAGCATGCCATAACCTACAACAATGAGAAAATGGAGCATATCACAGAAGGTTTTACAGGCCAAACAGTGGTCAACTTGAGTGGCCAACTTGAAAAATATCCGTGTTTAACAATGACATTAACTTAGAGTCCACTATTAGAGCATTGTGCAAGAACTCCTTTCAGTTCTAGCACTGTTTTCTGCCTAAATTAACAATGCATACAACTGCGTTTAACACATAATTTTATAATGTTTTGAGTACTATAAAAACTTGATTTTTCTTTCACAAGTTTTGATCAGTCGAATTTTTGCCTCTCAGGTTTTCAAAGCTTTTTTCAATTCCTAGGCTCCCCGGTCCCCCCCCTCTTTTTTTTGTTGCCTTATTTTCAAAATATACAACTGCTTTCATGATCAATAAAGAGTGAAAACTCCAAGTTCTGAGAATACCTTATCTGATATTTTACAGGTTAGATAAGGTAAGACATAATATTGCATATTACATGCAACATGGAAGAAATGCTTAAAGTTGGGTTATGTCAAATGTTGTCTTATAGCCCATTGCTAACTAGTCACCGATGCCAAAGAACTCCTCCATTCAAGAAATCCCCTTAAACACCTTTGTTGTCAAAGAAAGCAGTTCACAAACCAAGGCCACAAAGCCACCTAACATAATTCCTCTTCCCAGCCAAATGATTATCTTGAAACAATACCAGACAAACTTTACTCTATGTGGCACAGTCACAGCTTTGAACCAACAGTTGTTCACCACATAAAGACATAATACCATTTATACTCCACAACAAACCAAAAGTGAGCACTAAATTCATTTCTAATGCTTAAAGCAGCAAGGTATCACTTCATAACATATATAAACTAGGGAATGGAAATCATCATCTTTAAAAATGGCTCTTTACAAATTGTTTGTACCAAGCATTGATAATTAAGAATGTAACACCTTAAGCAAACTTTACTGAACACACATGGTAATGCAATCATATGAATCTATATAACTGCCGGAGCAAGTAAAAAGCTTAAAAATTGCAAAGGAAAATACTCACTGTCAAATTTGTTGCCGCAACCCAATCCGGAGGTGGCCAGAACAGCTTTGAATACTCCGGACAATCTGCCAAATGCGCAATGCTACCATTATCCAAATCAAAGACACATATATCCCGACCCTTGAAAACTCCATCACTGCCACCACTGCCACTACCATCTTCACCCCAGGTGGAGAAGAAATTATCTGTAAACATCACACAATTCCCTTTGATACAACCCGACAACGACAACTCCGCCACTGAGGCCGAAAATGCACAATCATCTCCCAGGAACAACACCCTATCTCTCAAGCTCTCCACCTCCACCCACCTCTTCCCCTCTATATCCAACCTAAAAACTTTAAACCGAACTGCCCTCTCCCCAACAACGTACTGATCCTCAACATCAATATCTTCGTCATCACCAACATACACATCCCCTACACTCAAATACATATCAACCAACAACAACCCACCATTTGATTCTACCAGAAACTTCTTATCCCCGCCATACACGGACTCAGCAACCAAGGTCACATCCAACGACAACCCGACAAGCACGGCCCTCCCAGTGCCGTCAACTGCGTAGAACTCACCTTGAAACAGGGCAACATCGTCGTACGGCGAAGGCATGTCATGAATTATCGTCCACCGCTTGTCGCCAGACTTGAACATAGCTAATTTCCCCGAAACGTGAATCGTGAGCAGCGAGAATGCCTCGTCAATTCCTCTACAACCCGAGCTCATAAACACAACTTTTTCCATGTACAAGTTTCCCAAATCGCCGAAAGCATCCCCGAATGGTCGGTAATTCATGTAGTGGAGAACATATTCTTGGCCCAATTCGAATACTATGAAGTGGGTTAGGTTCATTGGGTTAGGGAAAGATGTAGGCAAGGGTCTGAGTTGGGTCCGAGAGAGTGGGTTCAGCAAGCGCATTCGATTTGGATACAACTCTTCGACTTTGACAAGCCAGGATGAATTGGATGTTTGGGAACGAGTATCGGTGGATGCGAGGAGGAATATGGAGCGCCGGGAGAGGTGGAAGCCCCAGCTGGAGTCCGTGATTCCGTCGCATTGAAGGAAGGGGAAACGGCCAGGCAAGCGCAGGAGGGGTATGGGTGAGACGGAAGACCGCCACGAGGAGCAGACTGATCGAAAGCGGAGCTGGTAGAAGGGGCTGTCGAGGCGTTCGGCGATTACGCCAAGGAGTTCCTTGGGGAGTTGGGACCAATCTGCCATTGAAGACTTTTTTTTTTTTTTTTTTTTCTTCTCGGGAAAGCGTGAGAAAACACACAAGAAAGTGAAGAGAAAATCTGAATAAGGAAACGCCTGCCACGTGGAATATTGCAGATGAAGCCAAAAAGTGGTGGGCGATGGCAAAAGAGTAATAATATAAACAGATTAGAATGTGATGTTGCATTAGGATTAAGGTTAATTTTTTTCGCAAGTCTCTCTCTCTAAGTTTTCTCTCTGAGAACACGTAGCGGTGAGAGTATTAACTGTTGTGCGAAAGGTCGCGAATCTCTCACACAAACAAAACAAGCGGAACAAATGTGATAATAGTGTTTAAAGAAAAATAAACAAAATGACAACAAGACACAAGATTTACGTGGTTCGGCAATTTGCCTACATCCACGGTGCAACGGTAGAGAGATCTTTCACTAATTCAAAATGGGAGAATACAAAAGAGTGATCAAACACTCACAAACCCAAATCCTCAAATACACCCAAATTTTCCCACTCACTGGCTCTTCTTTTTTCTGGAGCTTTCTTTTCTATTCTCTCTGTCTCTCTCTTTTGCTCTGCCCATTCA
The DNA here is from genome assembly GCA_013348765.1 of Carpinus viminea. Classification (NCBI taxonomy): domain Eukaryota; kingdom Viridiplantae; phylum Streptophyta; class Magnoliopsida; order Fagales; family Betulaceae; genus Carpinus; species Carpinus viminea. The sequence continues at coordinate 12,943,498 of CP054669.1, read as the reverse complement.
AATGGCCGAATGGCCTTCCTTTTATAAGCCAAAGTCTTCTCTCCCACGCATGTGATGCATTCCTTCCTCATTTATTTCTTCACACGGCAGCCCAGGATGCGTACATAAATGAGCTTCCTTTGTTGACAAAAGGAAAATCTAATTAATGCAAAGGGACAACAGCTGCACTTGCATAGACTTCTTTGCAAGGCAATCTTCATTTTTGTTGGAGATAAGGAAAATCCCTAATCTGCATATGTTATGCACTTTATAAGGCAATCCAAAGCTTGACAAAAGGAATACCATAGCAGCTTCTTTCGGGCATTAATTGTCAAGAGCCAACTTTTCAACAATTCTCCACCTTGGCGAATATTCTCCTTTACCGTTGCACTTCCAATCTGCTTCAAATTTTCAAATATTGGCTAAGCCCAAACAATGTTTGAACTTAGCTCCAGTAACCACTTTGGTTAGCATATCTGCAGGATTATCTGCTTCCAATCTTCAAGAAGAATGTCTCCTTCTTCCATAATTTCACGAACAAAATGGAATCGGACATCAATGTGTTTTGTTCGAGCATGATGAACTTGGTTCTTTGCCAAATGAATAGCACTCTGACTATCACACAAAACTTTCACATTCTTCTGAAGAATACCCAAGTCCTCAATCAAGCCATGTAACCAAATTGCTTCCTTTATGGCATCAAGAATCGCCATATATTCACTTCGATGAGTCGACAAAGCAACTGTAGTTTGCAATGTTGACCTCCAGCTAACTGGTCCTCCAGCTAGTGTAAAGACATAACCTGTCGTAGATCGTCTTTTATCCAAATCACCAGCATAGTCCGAATCCACATAACCAACTAAAATTTGATCAAGTCCACTGTCAACTCGTTCAAATTTTAAACCAACATCTGATTACCGAATATACCGTAGAATCCACTTGCTGCTTGCTTCTTTTCTGGAGCATGCATATATCTGCTCACCATACTGACTGCTTGCGAAATATCAGGCCTTGTACACACCATAGCATACATCAAGCTACCCACCAAATTTGCATATGGAACATGAGCCATGTGATCACGTTCCTCATCTGTACTTGGAGACATAGCTGCACTAAGCTTGAAGTGCGGCGCCAACGGGGTAGTTGTAGGTTTGGTATTATGATCCATACCAAAACGCTTCAACACCTTCTTCAAGTACTGTTTCTGAGTTAAGTAAACAATACCTCTTGCCCTCTCTCGAGTAATTTCCATTCCAAGAATCTTCTTGGCTTCACCAAGGTCTTTCATTTCAAACTCATTTTTCAATTGAGTTTTTAACCTATCAATCTCCACAATACTTTTACATGCAATTAACATATCATCAACATATAAAAGTAAATAAATGAAAGTACCATCTTGTAGCTTGCGAAAATACACACAGTGATCAAATTGGCTTCTTGTGTACCTTTGCCTCATCATGAACTGATCAAATCGCTTATACCACTGTCTAGGAGATTGCTTCAAACCATACAGCGATCTATTCAGTTTGCATACCAAATTTTCCTTACCAGCAACTTTGAACCCATCTGGCTGAGTCATATAAATATCTTCTTCTAGGTCCCCATGCAAGAAAGCAGTTTTCACATCTAGCTGCACTAACTCTAGATCAAACTGAGCAACCAAAGCCAATAAAACACGTATGGAAGAGTATTTAACAACTGGAGAAAATACCTCATTGTAATCAATACCTTCCTTCTGAGCGTAACCCTTGGCTACCAATCTGGCTTTGAAACGAACGCCATCTTGTTCTGCAGGACCCTCCTTCTTGGTATATAGCCACTTGCACCCAATTGCCTTCTTCCCTTTTGGTAGTTGAACCACTTTCCAAGTTTGATTCTTGTAAAGAGACTGCATCTCCTCACCCATAGCTTCCTTCCACCTAGCTTTTTCTCGAGTTGCCAATTGCCTCTCTAGGTTAAAGGAATATCTTCTTGATAATTGGTAGTGCATAAGCTCTGTGTCGATAATCTGGCACTTCGTATTTCTCCTTGGTCTCTCGACCGCAATAGGGTTCTGTAGAGACCTTTGAGTTGGGGCCTCTTCTTCAACTTCATCATAATCTCCTCTTCAATTTCAACTGGGAAGTTTATCTGCTCAGTTGCTGATACTTTTGGAACCTCTAGCTCCACTGCATAGTCTTCCTCAGAGAATGATCAGATTCTTCAATTTGAGAATTCTCCACCTTGCATTTTCTGACCATCTCATCATCATTAAAAGTTACATCTCGGCTGAGAATAACTTTCTTCAACTCGGGACACCAGAGTCTGTATCCCTTCACACCTGTGCTAAATCCCAAGAATACAGCTTTCTTGGCTCGTGGATCCAACTTGCTATCTTTGACATGGAAATATGCTGGACAACCAAAAACATGCAGTTTATCATAATCATTAGCCGGTTTACCTGACCATACCTCAGTAGGAGTTTTTCCATCAATTGCAGCAGCTGGCAACCTGTTTATCAGGTGACACGCATAATTCACAGCCTCAGCCCAAAAACTCTTGCCCAATCCGGCACTGGACAACATACATCGTACCTTCTCCAGAATAGTACGGTTCATGCGTTCTGCCACCCCATTCTGTTGCGGAGTCCTACTGACCGTGAAGTGTCTCACAATCCCTTCATCCTGGCATATTTTCAAAAATGGATCCGATGTGTACTCACCGCCATTATCTGACCTGAGTCTTTTAATTTTTCTGCCAGTTTGAGTTTCGATCATTTTCTTCCATGTCAAGAAAATTCCCAGGACTTCATCTTTATGCTTCATGCTGTACACCCAAATTTTCCTGGAAAAATCATCAACAAAGGTAACAAAATAATGTTTACCTCCCAATGATGGAACCTTTGTAGGTCCCCAAACATCTGTGTGAACATAATCAAGAGTCCCTTTTGTGTTGTGAATCGCTGTGCCAAACTTGACTCTTGTGTCGCTTGCCAATGCAATGTTCACAAAATCCAAATTTGCCAGTCCATCCAACAGACCTTGCTTTGCTAGCCCTTGCAAAGCCTTCTCACCGCATGACCCAATTTCATATGCCACAATTTATTATTATTATGGATTACCTTTTAGAGTTGTTTGATATTGTGGCTGCCCAACAATGGTAGTCCCTTGCGGATGATACAAATTATTTTTCGAGTAGCTTTCATCACCACCAATGCACCGAAATCACTTTCATGAGTCCATTCTCCATAGTGATTTTGTAGCCCGATTCAAGAACACCCAAAGAAATCAGATTTTTCTTCATGTCCGGTACATACCGAACTTCTTTCAAAACTCTAGCTGATCCATCATGCAACTTCAAACGGATTTTTCCTATCCCTTTCGTCTTACTGGCGACGTCATTTCCCATAAGAACTACTCCACCATCAATCAAATCCAAACTAGAAAACAATTCCTTGTTTGGACAAATATGGAAGGTACAATGAATCCATAATCCATCCCTCTCGAATGGCAATCAAGATGTCCCAGTAAAGCAACATCTGAATCAATCTTCGCCGTGCTCACCACATTAGCTTTATGCTCCTTGCCCTTAGTTTGCAACTTAGGACAATCCTTCTTCCAGTGGCCTTTTTGATGACAGAACGCACATTCATCCTTTGCAGGAAATTTTCTGTTTGATGAAGTGCCTCTTTTCCTTGAAGCGAACGGTTCCTACCGAGGGTTTCTTACTTTCGATCGCTTCTTCATCAATGCCCCTGACGATCCATTTGTGCTTGCTTATCCTTCCTCCGATACTCATCATTTGTTAGTGCATTAGATACATCATCAAATTTAAGCGTATCTTTACCATACATTAAAGTAGTAGCAAGATGTTCATATGTATCGTAGAATTAATTAACACTACGCCTTTATCTTCATCATCAATTTTAACATCTAAATTTTGCAAATCAGCAAGTATTTTATTTAAATTATTCAAATGCTCGCATAGAAGTACCTTCAACATACACGAAGCCGAAAACTTTCTCTTCAAATAGAGCTTATTTTCAATGCCCTTGGTCATATACTTGTCCTCCAGCTTGTTCCACAACTCCTTTGCCATAGACTCCTTCATAACAAAATACTTGATCCTTTGCAAGAGAGCCTGATTGTTCCACAAGCTTGACGATTAAGCTTTTCCAATCGCCTCGACATCTCCTCTGCTTGTCCTCCAGAGTCACATCAAGTTCTTGTTGCGCCAAGATATCCATAACTTCACATTGCCACATGCGAAGTTATTTCTCCATCAAATTTTTCAACATCAATTTTGCATTGAAACAACCGACCTCACAACGGTGTAGGTCCACCGGATTTTGATTTTCACCAGTTTTCGAAGTTGAATCCGCCATCGTGGTATTCCAAATTTTTCTGCAAACACTAAATCACCAAAACAACTGCCTAGGTTGAAACCCAGAGCTCTGATACCAATTTGTTGTGCGAAAGGTCGCGAATCTCTCACACAAACAAAACAAGCGGAACAAATGTGATAATAGTGTTTAAAGAAAAATAAACAAAATGACAACAAGACACAAGATTTACGTGGTTCGGCAATTTGCCTACATCCACGGTGCAACGGTAGAGAGATCTTTCACTAATTCAAAATGGGAGAATACAAAAGAGTGATAAAACACTCTCAAACCCAAATCCTCAAATACACCCAAATTTTCCCACTCACTGGCTCTCTTTCTTTTTCTCTACGGAGCCTTTCTTTTTCTCTCGGTGTATTTCTCTCTGTCTCTCTCTTTTGCTCTGCCCATTCAAATGGCCGAATGGCCTTCCTTTTATAAGCCAAAGTCTTCTCTCCCACGCATGTGATGCATTCCTTCCTCATTTATTTCTTCACACGGCAGCCCAGCATGCGTACATAAATGAGCTTCCTTTGTTGACAAAAGGAAAATCTAATTAATGCAAAAGGGACAACAGCTGCACTTGCATAGACTTCTTTGCAAGGCAATCTTCATACGGTGTACTTTGGAGATAAGGACAGATCCCACAAAATCTGCTGGCAGCTCATATGTTGGGCGCAGCTTTAAGAGAAATGGCAGCAGCTCACAATTCCAGCTTTGTTTTCTCCAAAGCTTGACAAAAGGAATACCATAGCAGCTTCTTTCGGTGGGCATTAATTGTCAAGCAGAGCATAACAATTTTGACAAGAAAATATCTCCACAATATCTTCCCTTGTTGACTAATATGAGCCAACTTTTCAACATTAACTTCTTCTTGCACAGCAGACGTGGAAGATCGGAGGTCCGGCAATCGTGGAATTTAGGAGGTCAAGCAGTGGGGCAGAATGGCGGATGAAATAGAAAGATTGTGCAGTAAGGTTTCTTTAATGGAAGGGGAGAAGGAGGGCATTCATGTGACAAAGGGAGAGGTAGCGATTAGAAGGGAGGTTGGTTCTCGGTGCTTGGTGGGGAAGTTGTGGGTAGCCAGACTAGCCAATAAGGAGGCCTTCAAAACAATATTATCCAGGATATGGCGTATTGTTGGTACAGTGGTTTTCAAAGAATTGCAAGACGATCTGTGGCTATTCAAGTTTGCTGAGGAGGATGACAAAGACAGGGTGATGTCTGGGAGGCCTTGGTCTTTTGATCACAACATATTGGTGTTGAATGAGTTTAATGGGCAGTGTCCATCACAGATGGCTTTCATGCACTCACCAGTTTGGATACAGGTTCATGATATGCAATTGTTGTGTATGACAACAGGCGTTGGCACAAAAATTGGGGCTTCTTTAGGGGAGTTAGAAGATGTGGATGTTGCAAGTGATGGTGTGGATTGGGGTCGATGCCTTAGGCTAAGGGTTTCAATTGATCTCTCAAAACCATTGGAATGAGGGCGAGCTTTGGTCTTAGGAGGAAAATCCCACTAGGTGAATTTCAAGTACAAGAAAATGCCTTTGTTGTGCTTTCAATGTGGTGATGTAGTCCATGAGCCAAAAGGATGTCCTAAAGGTAGAATGAAGTGGATGAGCACTGCGGAGCAAGAGAAACCATGGGGACCATGGTTGAGGGCTGAAACTTTCAAGTGGTAGAACAACCTGAAACAGGGGAGCGGTAGTGGATTTACCTAGCTAGACAGAGGGGTGGCAGAGGGGAGTCATGAAGGAGTCATGGTGTCGGTTATTAGCCTGCAAAGAGTAGCTCCAGTTACGACGGACATTCTCAAGCACATGACCAATCCCATGACATACATGGCAGCGAAGATTCAGGTTGTCACGATAAGGTGGGAGAGAATATGGGGCCTATTAATGCAACTGGCATAATTGCTGCCCAAACTGAAGTAACGCACGTTAGTAGGAGGTTGGCATCAAGGAATGAATTAACTGTAAAGCATGCAAGCTTACAGCTGTGTGATGAGGTTGAGGCAAGGAAAATATCACAAGCACGTGGATTGGAAGCAACAGATGAGAGAGGATGTAGCCACACAGTACAGGGGGAACAACAAGGCGTCGAACTCCCACATTGTACTGGCAGTGACACGTCACGAATGGATTGTGAAGTTGGTTATATGCCACCTGGTAGCGAAAATAACAGCAACAAAATAACAAGCCAGGCCAAGAATGCTAATGATAAAGGGAAAAACCTAGCGGCTGTCACAAATAATGCTGGTTTGCCCAACTTAAAATGCTGGAAGAGGCAGGCTCGGGCTCTCAAAGGCAATCAGAGGCATGGGCCGAATGGAGGAGTGGGACAAAAGAGGAAAAATCCTTTAGAGGTTGCAGTTGGCAAAAAGGCAGGGAAGAAGGCCAGAATAGAGACCATACCACACCAAGAGACAGATTCAAGTGTCAATGTATTGGCGGAGGCTGTTGAGCTACCCCGCCAAGAATTATGAATCTCTTAAGCTGGAATTGCTGGGTGTTGGGGTCCCCCTGTGCAGATTTCAAAGGAGAATAAGGCTCATATTTTGTTTCTAATGGAAACAAAATGCTCAAAAGTACGTGTTGAAGTAGTTCGGGTAAAGCTAGGTTTCACAAGGGCATTCATGGTTGATCTTGTTGGGAGGAGTGGGGGATTGGCTTTATTATGAAAGGATGACAGTGAGGTAGAAATTCATGATTTCTCAAGGCGACACATTAATGCAACAGTCACGCAGGAGGGACTCAAACAGTGGAAGCTAATAGGATTCTATGGTCATCCAGAATGGGCAAAGAGACATGAGGCTTACGATTTATTACTGCATTTGAAATCATATCTCCTTGTACCGTGGCTTGTTATTGGTGATTTCAACGAGATATTAGAACAATCTGAGAAAGAGGGTGGGGCGCAATGGAGAGAGGCTCAAATGGACCTTTTTGTAATATGTTGGAAGGTTGTCAATTGAGTGATTTGGGGTTCTTGGGCCCAAAGTTCACTTGGGTTAATAATCGGACAAATGGCACCTTTATCAAGGAGAGGTTAGACCGTGCAGTTGCAAACCGATAGTGGTGTGGGATGCACGGACAGACGGTGGTAAATGTGTTGGCAGCTTGTATGTCGGACCATAATCCTCTGTTGATGAGTTCATATAAACGGCAGGAGGATTTGGTAAGAAATAGAAGGGGTTTCAAGGTGGAAGCAAGCTAGATGTTGGATGAGGAATATCATGACGTGGTTAAACAGGCCTGGGAGGAAGGAGACACAGTGGCACATCTTTTCTCATGGCTAGATTGAAGTTGGCAAGCTGTCAAGTGGACTAAAACGCTAGAGTGTGAGAAAGTTTGGCAATGCAGATAGAGTTTTAAAAAAGAAGAGGAACCAATTGGTAGAATTGCAGAAATCAGCTAGTACGGGTAATGCTGTAGACATAAAAAATCTTCAACAGGAGATTAACTTTATTTTGGAGTAAGAGGATATCTAATGGAAGCAGTGGGCCAAACAAAATTGGTATAATTCTGGAGACCAAAATACACCTTTCTTTCATGCTTGGGCAAGCCATAGAAAGAGAGTAAATCAGATCCGGAAGATCAAAGATGAAGAGGGTAGAGAATGGAAAAAACCAAAAGAAATTGGGACAGCTTTCTCTACCTTTTATCAAAGGTTGTTTGCTGTAGGAGACACAAAGGGTGTAGAGGAGAGCTTGCAATTTGTAGAGAGCCGTGTGTCAATTGAGATGATGGCATGCTGTTAAAGGAATATACTGCAGAGGAGGTGGAGTTAGCATTGTCACAAATGCAACCACTTAAATCCCCAGGACCTGACGGTTTTGCAGCTTGCTTTTATCAAAAGTTTTGGGTCATGGTGAAGATTGAGGTATGTCTGGCTGTTTTGGATTTTCTTAACAATGGCATTTTTGATATTGATGTAAATGTGACACATATTGCTCTCATTCATAAAAAGAAAAGTTCATCATGTGTATTACTGATTATCACCAATTAGTTTATGTAATGTATTGTATAAGCTTATTGCCAAGGTCATTGCTAACCGATTGAAAAAGGTGTTGGGTAATATAATTTCTCCCAATTAGAGCGCTTTCATCCTAAGGCAGCTGATTACAGACAATGTTTTGGTTGCTTTTGAAGCTTTCCATACTATAGACAGAAAATTGAAGGGAAGAGAAGGTTTTATGGCTCTAAAGCTTGACATGAGCAAGGCTTATAATAAGGTTGAATGGAACTATATGGAGGCCATTATGAGGAAGCTTGGCTTTGCGGATTGGTGGGTATGTACAATTATGACATGTGTTTGCACTGTATCTTTTTTAGTGCTTATTAATGGCCAACTGCATGGAAACATAATTCCTACCCGAGCATACGGCAGGGGGATCCATTGTCTCTGTATTTATTTATCATTTGTGCAGAGGGTCTAAGCTCTTTACTAATACAAGTTGAGATTGATAGAGGTATTACGGGTCTTCTCATCACTAGGGGGCACGAGAGTTAACCATCTGTTCTTTGCAGATGACAGCTTGCTCTTCTGTAAGGCTAATATTTTTGAATGGATGCGCATTCAGGAGGTTTTACGAGTTTATGAGAAAGCGTTGGGACAGAAACTGAATAGAGGAAAAACCTCTGTATTTTTCAGCAAGAATACCAATGTAGAGACACAAGAGATCATATTATGTCGGTGGTGGGTGTGAATCCAACACGACAATATGAGAAGTACTTGGGACTCCCTACTTTAGTCGGAAGATCCCAGATTAGTGCTTTTACGGATATAAAAGGCAGGATTTGGGACTGGATCAATGGATGGAAGGAGAAATTTTTATCCCATGTAGGAAAGGAAATACTTTTGAAAGCAGTAATACAAGCCATTCCCAAGTATACAATGAGTGTTTTCTTATTTCCAAAAACGCTTTGTAATGACATAAACTCTATGATGTCTCGGTTTTGGTGGGAACATAAGGAAAATGATAAGAATATGGCATGGATGAGTTGAAGGCGTATAGGGCGACCAAAAGAAAAAGGAGGGTTGGGTTACTGGGATCTTGAATGTTTTAACTTGGCTTTGCTTGCTAAGTAGGGTTGGCATATCCTTCAAAATCCAGATTCTTTGGTTGGAAGAATATATAAAGAAAAGTATTTCCCCAATGCAAATTTTCTTGATTCGGGTATAGAATCCAATCCATCCAATGCTTGAAGGAGCATATGGAGTGCCACTATGTTATTGAAAATAGGACTTTTATGGAGAGTGGAAAATGGAAATACTATTTAGATATGGAGGGATAGGTGGATTCCAACCCCGACGTCTTATGTGATTTAGTCTCCACTTCGAATACTTGGTCAAGAAGCAAGGGTATCCTCCTTAATAAACAGTGATACTAGATGGTGGAATATCCCACTTATCTGTGAAGTGTTTAATAGGGAGGAGGTGGACACTATATGCAGCATGGCTTTATGTTCGGGTAGACTGGAAGATAAGCTAATGTGGGTGGGCACAAAGAATGGGGATTTTTTTGTACACAGTGCCTATCATTTATCAAAAGGGATTGAAGAGGCTGAAAATGGGTGCTGTTTTAGCATTGATCAACAAGGGGTTATGGCAAGCAGTTTGGAGCATCAAGATACCAAAGGTAGTGCAACACTTTTTGTGGAAGGCATGCAATGACATTTTGCCAATTAAGGAGAGGTTGTACAGACGGGGAACTACAGCCGACGATTTATGCCCAATTTGTGGAAGGGAGATGGAAACAGTAAGTCATATTATATGGAGTTGTTAGTCTGCAAGAGATGTTTGGTTAGAATGTTGTAGAACTATCCAAAAATGTTCCATTGTTGAAGGTGATTTTCCAAGCATTTTTACAACGATGTCAGGAAAATTGAAGGGATAACTTCACTAACCCCCCCTGAAGTTTGGCTATTTTTTCAAACACCCCCTAACATTCAAAAATTCTCACTTACCTCCCTTGAACTTTCAAAAATTCTTACTTACCCTCATCCGTACAAATTAGGGCACAAAATTTTTAAAAAAGACCAAAATACCCCTGTTTTTTATTTTTTTTAAAAAATCTGGAAGTTGAAATTTTATACAAAAGTCATCGTTTGAAATTCACTATTTAAAATGTCAACTTCCAAAATATTTTTTTATTTTTTAAAAAAAAGAAAATCAGCCCTAATTTGTACGGATGGGGGTAAGTGAGAATTTTTTAAAGTTCAAGGGGGGTAAGTGAGAATTTTTGAATGTTAGGGGGGTGTTTGAAAAATGGCCAAACTTCAAGGGGGTTAGTGAAATTATCCCAAAATTGAATGATGAAGAAATGCATATGATGGCAAGGGTTGCAAGATAGATTTGGATGCGTAGAAATACAATTGTTTTTTATGGGAGTTTCTGTCTCTGGTTACACTGGTAAGGTAGGCTTTGGATCAGCTAAAAGCTTTCCATAAAGCTAAAAATAATTGTCGATATGCCAATCCTGTATGCAATGGGCCACGAGGTGCGAGTTGGTAGAGACCTAAGGCAGGTTTTGTCAAATTTAATTGGGATGCAGCCATTAATAAGGTGACTAGACGGATGGGAGTGGGGATTATTGCAAGGGATGTAGGTGGAGCAGCTGTTGCTGTTATGTGTGCTAATAGGCCTTATATAACTAATCCTGCGACTGCTGAGCGATGGCAACATGGATGTTGGCTAAGTTAAGTCTTAGACTTGGTTATAATCAGATCATAGCGGAGGGTGATTCATTGGAGATCATTTGTGCGTTATAGCGTGAGAATGAATGCAAGGGAAGCTATGGTAACTTTGTGGAAGAAGCTAAGGCTTTGCTTAATCAGATGGACTCATGGTCTGTTCAGCATGTGGGACGAGAGGCCAACATTGTTGCTTATAAGTTGGCTCAATATGCTGCTATTATTAAGGAGGATGAACAGATATGGACTTCAAACTTTCCAGCTTTCATTTACTTTATTGTAATTTTTGACCTTGAAGGGTCGTGATCTGTTTCTAATCTGAATACCATTTCAAAAAAAAAAAAAAAGATTAAAATTTAATAATAATGTCTTAAATTAAATGGTAATTTTAAATGTTATATTATATTTAGAATGACTATAATCCTCCTTATTATATTATTACTCAAGGCAAAAAATAGTATGAATATGGATACCGTAAATATAATAGTATTATATTTACGGTATTATACAAACTGTATAATATTTCAGGAAATGGTAAAGAATTATTTTTTCAAATATAAATATTTTTCATACTTTAAAATCATCTATTTATAAATTTAGATGGTCAACAAATAAAAAATGAGGTTTGATATGGACATAATAAAAAACCAACTTATGTCCAACTTCTCTCCTACATGGCATTAAAAAAAAAAAAACCCTCTACTTTGGCGATGACAATGGCTCTGGCGAACTCACCACCCACTTGCTCCGACGACGACGACAACAAAAACCACCGACAAACTCACGGTGACGGCTGACCCACGGCTGGGTCACGGCAAACCTAGCCCGTAGATCACTGATGAGTGCCAAATAGTGCTTATTTGAACCCTTTAATTTATGTTTGTTAAGCCTTTAGCCTTGTTATTATTTAATGTTTTTGCTTGTTTAAGTGTTTTATGGTGTTGCAGGTCCTTGCATTCAAACCATGGTCGCAAAGGGTGAAAAAGGGCAAAAGAAGTGAAGTTCTATGCCCTGCCACTACGCTCGAGCGCACAAAGGGGCAATCGAGTGCAATGCGCCGAACCCATGGCCTACGATCGAGTGCATGCCTTGTTAGCCCGCGTCTCACACGTTGCCCTAGCCGCCATTGCTTCTATCCTTGCTTCATGGAATTCCTGAAGCAATTACGTGCAATTAAGTGTGCCTTTCAGGATCGATCGCATACATGCCTGCGCTCAAGCGCAATGCCTACGATCAAGCGCATTCCTATGACCTGGCAGCACATCAGTTTTCTATAAATAGGACCTTTGTATATTTTCGAGAGTTGTTGCTTCCAGAGAGCGATTCCAGAGAGAAATAGCCATTGTTTGGCTTTGTGGAGACTCTCTAAACACCACATTTATTATTTTAATGCTTACTTTCATTTTGTTTAAGTCTCTCCTTAGCATAGGAGGCTAAATCCTCAACTAAGGTTGAGGATGAAGCCTTACCATTGATTCTATTCCAATTTTTTTACATTGAGTTATTTAATTCCGTCATTTAATATCGCATTCTCGTTTCAATTTGGTTTAGTGACAAAATCGAGTTCGATTGTGCCGTAGTTGTTTATTTATTGTCTTTCGTCCGATTGATACATTTCATCCTTCGATTTAAGTCTATTTATCCATAGTAGTTTGTGTTAAATCACATTCACTTGGGTTCCTTTGGACTAAATCGCTTATGTTTTGTCTTTTCGTCAAAGGGACGGATTCTTTGAATCCTTCAATAGGCACAATAGAGTAAGCTTTGATTTAATCGATAGACGGATTATTTACTTAGTGTGTTTAATTAGCGTTTTTTATTTGGTGAGGTGGAGTCTTTAACCTTAGTAGTTATTTTGTTTATTTCATCGCACTTTAAATAACGTATGATTTATTTCTTTATCAAACACCAAAATCAAAGCTAGATTAAAATAATATAAATTTAGAAGTAAAATTAGTTTTAAACACTAAAAGTTCTCTGTGGAGCGCAATACAAACCACGGTTCGTTCTATTATTGAGTACTAAATTTGGTACGACCAAATTTTGGCACTGTTGCCGGGGAACCATTTGAATTGTTGAAATTGATTTTATTTTTAGTTTAATGTTATTTTTATACTAATTTTTCATTTTTGCATTTTCAATTCAGTTCTTAGTTTATTTTCGTGTTTTTGTTAATTTTTGTTAGTTTTTATATTAGTGTTTGGTAGTTTTTCTTAGTTTAGATAGTTTCTGAAAATCGAGCGATAGTGCGATCACGCATGCTGCTATGTTGCGATCGCACTTGAGCCTATTCCTTCTCATTACTGCGTACCGCTTAGTAAGTAGTGCGTCTTGCGGCGCTTATTGATTAGATAGCAGTGCAGTGATATGTTCAATCGCATCTTTGTTGAGATCAAACGCAGTTGCAAAGCCTGCTACATATTTGCATGTATGCGATGGATCTTATTGCCCTATGCTTGAGTGCACGTCTGCTGACTACGCCAACATACCCAGGGTAGTATATTCAATTTTTATTTCTTTTAGATTTGATTAATTGTTAATTTGTTTAGCTTTAATTGTCTATTCTACTTGTTTTTAGTTTGTTTGTTGCTCCTGTTAATTGTGCTAGTTTATTGTTGTTTTTAATTGCTTAATTAGTTTGGTTTTATAGTTAGTTTAATAATTAGTTGTTTAGTAGTTTGTTTACTTTAATTTTTATTTATTTATTTAAACTAGTTTGTTTTATTTTTTTGTATTCTATTTCTGTTTTTACATATATTAATATTTGTTTAAAATTGTTTAGTTTTATTCATTTATTGCTTATAATTTCTTGTTTTGTAGTTTAATTTTAATTTAGTGATTTAAATTCATTTAGGTTATTGTTTTTGTTCTTTATTTGCTGTTTTGTGTCCCAGTTTTTCTTGTTTGTGTTTATATTTGCTTATTTACTTTGTTGTTTTTCTTAGTTGATTAGTTTAAATTCTTGTTAGTGTGTATGCATGAATTTAGAGTTAATACATTTAAATCCCGACTTAAAGAGGAATCTTAGGAGATCCCTTAGAACACATGTCGAGATGGAGGCAAATCCAAGGAATGCAAATGAAGAGGAGTAAGAAGAATACCAAGATGCAATAGCTGGGAACAGGGAGCAAAGACGAGTTGCTTTGGTCTGTTGGTCTTGGCGGAGGTGCGCTCGAGCGCAAAGTTCATCGCTCAATCGCATATGTAGCAGGCTTTGCAAGTGCGTTCGAACACAACTGAGGTGCGTTCGAACGTAGCACTGCACTGCTTGTCTGTTTAGAGGCGCGCTCGCATGCAGATGCGTAATCGAGCGTTCGCAGGTACGCGAACATTCTGGAATAGGCGGCAGTACGTTCGATTGCAAGGATTGCGTTCGACCGCACTGTCGACGCTGATTTTCCAAAACTCAACAAAGAGTAAAAAACAACCAAACAAACTCTAAACTATTTTTTTTTTAAGAATTTTTTTTTCTATATAAAAGCACGAAATAAATAAAATAAATACTAAATTTAAAATAACTAGTAGAAAGATAAAATTAATCTAAGCAAAAAATTAATTTTAACAAAACATCGATTCCCCGGCAACGGTGCCAAAATTTGTTGTACAAATTTAATTGTACTCGCCAATTGCACGAGTCGATCGTAATAGAGTGGTTATGCAAGTGCGAATGTCGAACCCATCGAGAATCGGCTTTGCTAAAAATTAATTCTAATGCCTAAACTAATAATATATTAACCTAGTCCCAATATCAAACAGTTGGTGTGTAGAAAATAAACTAAGCTAAAAATGCAATAAAATAAAAAATAAAAATGCTAAGGTCCCTAATCCACCTCACAATAAATTAATTAACATATAAACATGCTTAACTCATATTTATTAAACATTTATGCTACTAGGTATATTTTGAGCGTTAACACATTGTTCATATATTCGTCTATCGATGAAACTCATATGCATATCCTATTGTTGTCACAAATCTTGTCAAACTACTCGAGGCAAACACTGTTACAAGAGGTCACAATGGATATTGGTCCGAAGATGAATCATCGATGTATCTCCGGTTACAACGAGTGTTGACGTTTACCGATTTGTAAACAACAATCAACACATTTTTGTCACTAAAACGTATTGAAACGAACAAGCATAAATCTAAACGAGAGAAAAATATGAACTAAACATGAATATATATAAACAAATCCATAATGAAGGGAATAAGAGACTAAAATAAAATAAATGAAAGCATTAAATAAAATTGACGTTAGGAGTGTTTACAATGAAGAATGGGGAGGTTTTGGGCCACTAAGGGCGCCTAAAACGTATCCCAAGCGTGAAAACAAATGAAAACAATGAAATCCTATTTATAGACAAAATAAAATGTGCTGCCAGGTCAGGGGTGCGTTTGAACGCAGGTTATGCGTTCGAACGCACTCCCACATGCGTTCGACGTTCTGGTGCGCGTTCGACCGCAAAAGCATCATAGCGCCGTGTGTGTTCGAACGTAGGCATTTGAGTTCGCACGTACTACGTTCGACCGTAAATAACCGCTCACGGCGCAAGGTTGAAGCGATGGAGCATAGGGCTAGTGGCTAAACGACGCGGACTTCTGACCGACCTACGTTTGAGCCTAGTCCTGTTCTTCACTTTAAGTCCAATTTGCTCCTTTGTAGCCATGTTTTGATGCAAAGACCTGCAATACACTAAAACACTAAAACAATACAAAACATTAGATATTAACAACACTAAGGGCCTAACAAACATAAGTTAAGGGGGGGTCCAATAAACAATATTTGACACCGATCAATTAGTGTTTGGTAATTTTTCTTAGTTTAGATAGTTTTTGGAAAATTAGGCACTGATAGTGCGATCGGTCGCATGCCTATTGTGATTGAACGCACTTGAGCCTATTCCTTCTCTATTGCGTACCTGCGCTCGCTTAGTAAGTAGTGCGTGCAAGTGCGCTTTACTGATTAGATAGCAGTGCAGTGATATGTTCAATCGCATCTCTGTTGAGATCAAATGCACTTGCAAAGCCTGCTACATATTTGTGTGTATGCGATCGATCTTATTGCCCTACGCTCGAGCGCACCTCTACTGACTGCGCCAACATACCTAAGGTAGTATGTTCAATTTTTATTTCTTTTAGCTTTGATTAATTGTTAGTTTAGCTTTAATTGTCTATTCTGCTTGTTTTTAGTTTGTTTGTTGCTGCTGTTAATTGTGCTAGTTTATTGTTGTTTTTAATTGCTTAATTAGTTTGGTTTTATAGTTAGTTTAATAATTAGTTGTTTAGTAGTCTGTTTACTTTAATTTTTATTTATTTATTTAAACTAGTTTGTTTTTATTTTTCTGTATTCTATTTATGTGTTTTTCCATATATTAATATTTGTTTAAAATTGTTTAGTTTTTATTCATTTATTGCTTATAATTTCTTGTTTTGTAGTTTAATTTTAATTTAGTGATTTAAATTCATTTAGGTTATTGTTTTTGTTCTTTATTTGCTGTTTTGTGTCCTAGTTTTTCTTGCTTGTGTTTATATTTGCTTATTTAGTTTGTTGTTTTTCTTAGTTGATTAGTTTAAATTCTTGTTAGTGTATAAGTGGTCGGCAATCCTTGAATTTAGAGTTAATACCTTTAAATCCCGACTTAAAGAGGAATCTTAGGAGATCCCTTAGAACACACGTTGAGATGGAGGCAAATCCGAGGAATGCAAATGAAAAGGAGCAAGAAGAATACCAAGATGCAAGAGCTGGGAATAGGGAGCAAAGACGAATGGATTTCACTACGTCACTCCGGAAATTGTTCGCACCAGTTGCGACTAGTTCCCATTCATGCATAGTGTTGCCACCAACTAATGCAACCCATTATGATCTAAAGCCACACATCATCCAACTTCTACCATCTTTTTACGGCTTAGATCATGAAAACCCATATTCCCACGTGAAGAAATTCAAAAATATCTGTGCCACCACCAAGTTCCAGAATTGCTCTGAGGAATCTGTCCACCTTAGACTTTTTCCTTTCTCCCTCTATGATAGAGCCACAGAGTGGTTGGATTCCAACGCACCTAGCTCTATTACCTCTTGGGAGAGCTTGTTGAGTAAGTTTTACAACAAGTTTTTCCCAATGTCCAGAGTAAATGAGGAAAGAAAGGAGATCATTCCTTTACTCAAGATGAGGACGAGAAATTCTCTGATAGTTGGTGGCGATTCAAAGATCTGCTTATCATATGCCTTCCTCATGGTTATGAAAAATGGCCACTCGTGCAATTCTTCTACTAAGGGTTGTCTCAGCCCAACCGTAGTATGATAGAGTCGATGAATGGATGGGCATTTTTGAACTTACCGAGAGATTTAGCTTATAAAGCTTTGGACAAATTGGCCGACAACTCACAACAGTGGGATTTTATGAGTTGTCGTGACAAATCGGCCCGAAATCCTAAGAAAGGAGGCATCCATGAGTTAGAAGGCGAAGCAGAGTTGAACTTAAAGATGCATGTGATTGTCAAGAGACTTGATGCCCTAAATGTAGGTCAACCCATAAACGCTACAAATACTTTCACTATCGAGAGTTGTTCTGTTTGTACTAGTCCCATGCACCAAGCACAAAATTGTCCATCTATGGCGGTATTTTTCGAGATGGAACAAGTGAACGCTTTTAATGATTTTAGAAAGCAGTCAAGTGGCCCATATTCTAAGTCTTACAATCTAGGGTGAAGGATCTCCACATGCCCAAAACCAATATCCTTCTGGATTTCCTTCGACATATCAAAATCATGGACACTCGGCTCAACCAGCATCATCATCTTATCAAGCCCCCACTCAAGCCCCAACGTCATCAACATAGTCATTGGAAGAGACCATGAAAGAGTTCATGAAAATGACTGGTCAATCAATCAATGACATGAGAAATTCCACCATTATGAACAATAGGCGATTTATAAGTTGGAGATGTAGGTGGGACAGTTGGCAAATCACCTTGGTGAAAGAGATAAGGGAAAGCTCCCTAGCCAACTAGTGAACAACCCTAAGGCATGCATTATCAAAAATTCGTCAAATCAAGAGCATGCACATGTGATTGTCACAATGAGGTCTGGGAGACGAGTGGACAATCATGTGGTTGAGCTAAAATCAAACCATGCTGAGCCAGAAGCAAACCATGTAGTAAAGCCAAAGTCAGCCCTCGCTGGGCAAGAAGAGAAAAAGAGTGACAACAAGGAGGAGAGAGGTGCAAGCTATCTACAGTCACTCCCATTGTTAATGACCCTTCGAGGTCGTTTGTCCCAAAAGCCCCATATCTGAGAGATTGAAAGCTCCAAAGAAGAATGCAAATTTGCTAAGATTTTAGAGGTGTTTAGGCAAGTTCATATAAACATCCCGTTCTTGGATGCAATTCAGCAAGTGCCATCATATGCTAAATTCTTGAAAGATTTGGTCACAATCAAGAGGAAAACAAATGTCCCAAAGAAAGCATATCTGACTGAGCAAGTGAGCTCCATCCTCCAGTGCAAGTTGCCAATCAAGTATAAGGACCCTGGATGTCCAACCATTTCTTGCATGATAGGAGTAAGTCAGATAAATAGGGCATTGTTGGATTTGGGAGCAAGTGTGAATCTCTTGCCCTATTCAATGTATTTACAGTTGGGATTGGGAGAAGCCTACCATGGTAACGCTCCAATTGGTTGACAGGTCAATGAAGAGATCAAGGAGAATAATTGAGGATGTATTGATTAAGGTTGACAAGTTTTATTTCCCTGTGGATTTCATAGTGATAGACACGAAGCCAGTACATGATGTTGTGAACCAGATCCCAATGATTTTAGGGTGACCTTTCTTAGCTACGACTAATGCCCTAATCAACTGTAGAACATGGATGATGAAAATCTCATTTGGGAATATGATAGTGGAGCTTAACATTTTTAACATCAATAACCAACCACTAGAGTATGATGAAGCCCACTTTGTATGCTTAATTGAAGAGATCACTGATGATATTGTAAGTGATTTTGGTTTAAAGGGACTTGAGATTGAGTGCTTTACTCAAGAGGAAGATGACCTGGACTTTGACAGGCTGATTGGGTAAAATGAGGTTTTGTATGAGCCTAGTTTGGAAGATCCTGAGATAGGGTCACTATCTCCAGAGACTCTGAGTCACCATCTCTAACGACTTTTCTATCAAACCCAGACTAAAAAATCGATTTTAATGCCTCAAAAATCAATTCTAATCCCTAAAAACTCATTTCTAATGCCTCAAAAATAAATTATAATGCTACAAAACTAGTTTCTAATGCCTCAAAACTTAATTTTGGATTCAAAACTAAAACTTATAGGGGAAGGTTATCAATTTTTGGGATTTTATCATTCTAAAATCGGAGCCATTTTATCACCCTAAAAGTCACCGGATCCATGTGAAAAATCAAAGAAAAAATCGACGAACTCACCAGCCGTGAGTGCTACAAAACCAGCAGCCGATCGTGGGTCTCGTTCTTCCTTCTCTTCTTTCTCTTCTTTCTCTTTTCTTTCTTCTTTAGTTGAAAATCAGCTGCATTAAGGTGTAGGTTTTTTTGTGTGCATTTTTTCCCCTTTATGTGAGGTGTCCTTCCTCTATTGGCTGCTGCAAAACCCACATTTGCCATGTAGGAGAGAAGTTGGACATAAGTTGGATTTTTGTTGTGCCTTTAACATTTTCCATAAAAAAATAGATGGTAAAGTATAAGGAAAATGTTAAAGTACAACAAACAACTTAAGTCCCACTTCTCTCCTATATGGCAAACTTTTCTCCTACATGGCAAATGGTGGGTTTTGTAACACCCAATAGAAGGACACCTCACATAAAAGGGAAAAAATGCACAAAAAATATACACCAATGCAGCTGATTTTCAACTAAATAAGAAAGAAAAGAGAAAAAGCAAAACTGGCTCACGACCATTTTTGCAGCACCCACGACCATTAGTTTTGCAGCACCCACGGCCGCTGGTTTTGTAGCACCCATAGCTGGTGAATTCTTTGGTTTTTCACATGGATCTGGCGACTTTTATGGTGAGAAAATGTCTCTAATTTTAGGATGATAAAATCCCAAAAAGGGTCAATCTTCTCCAAAATTAAGTTTTGAGGTATTAGAAATAAGTTTTGTAGCATTATAATCGATTTTTTAGGTATTAGAAATGAGTTTTTAGGCATTAGAATCGATTGTTTAGGCTGAGTTTGGTAGGAAAGTTGCCGGAGATGGTGACCTACGGTTGGGTCACGCCTAACCCAGTGGTTGGGTTTGTCGTGACCCAATCGTGGGTTAGCCGCACCGGTAGTTTTTCTCGTCGTTGTTGTCGCCGGAGTAGGTGGGTGGTGAGTTCATTGGAGTTGACGTCATCACCGGGGCAGAGGATTTTTTTTTTTTTTAAATGCCATGTAGGAGAGAAGTTGGATCAAAGTTGGGTTTAAGTTGTGCCTACATCGCACCTTAAAGTATAAGGCCGCTTTTGTTAAATTTTTTGTTTGTTTTTTTAACATGTCCACACAAGAAAAATGGGAGAGAGATTTGAATTAGTAACCCCACTTAAGACGACGTGGTCTACATGATCATAGCTGATTGAGTTACCCCTTGAAAAGTATTAAAGTAATAATTAAGTAATTACAATTTTAAAATTTATGATAGGCAATTAATAAACAACTCAAATACAAAACAATTTTTTAATGGGAAACTTCATTAACCCTTGAACTTTCGTGATTTTTGCAGACACCTCCAACGTTCAAAAACTTTCATTTTGGTGTATCAAACTTTCATTTTGTTTCAAATACTCCATGTCGTTAAATATTGCAGTTAAATTAAAAGGAAAATTAGGAAAATGACTAAGGGTACTTTAGTAATTTCACACATTTCTATTAAATTTAACAGAAAATCCTAACGAAATGGAGAAAGTGAAAGAAAATTAAAGTTTGATTCACCAAAGTGAGAGATTTTGAATGTTGGGTAATGTCTGCAAAAATCGCGAAAGTTAAAGGGGTCAATGAAGTTTCCCCATTTTTAAATTTATGTCATATCAAAATGATTTTTCAAACAAGAGACGCTCTCTCTAAAAGGAGGGAAGATCTAGATCTAGATCTTCGATCTTCTCTCCTCCCCTTTCACGATAGCTATGCTAGGTGTCTTCTTTATAGGCTCTATCGCTCTCTGTTTTTAACAAGTTGCTTTAGATCTAGTTTATAAGATCTAGATCTGATCGTCTTCTTCAGCCAATGCGTGTCTTCTGAAGAGATGTCTACAATACCATGTTCCTTTACTGCTGCTTGTAGGTTTTTTATTTTGGTTTTTGGTTTTTTATTTTATGATCCTAGCCATTGGGCTGAAGACGTGAATAATACTTCTGGCTTTCAATCGAGAGGGAAATGGTTTTGATGTGGGTGTTTTGTTCATGCCTGAAAAATGGCTTCCTGTGCCCTTGTAATGAGTCTGTGTTAGTAGACTTTGTTCTATAAATTGAAAATCGGGTTGAGATAGCGGATGTTTGATGTCATAGATTGGTTTTTCATTGTAAGATTGATATGTTTTCGACTTTTATGATATGTAATCTTTTAGTTACGGCTATGATCTTACAGAACTGTATGTTCTGTGATTGTAAGAGCTTTTATACTCTTGACCACTATTAATGAAATTAGATTGATTTTCCCTCAAAAAATGATTTTCAAAAAAAAAAATTATATATATATCTCAAAATACATCAACAAATATATTATTGTATAAACAAAAACATCAGTGGAACTTGTTGGTATAAAGTTTTTTGTTTTGTTTTATTTTGTTTTTTTTTTTTCAAAACGTGTCCATACAAGGGAAGAGAGAAGATGGATTCGAACTAATGACTTTCTTTTTATTATGTGCGGTCCATAATCGATTAAACTATCTCTTAGGGACGATCGATAGTTAATGGTGACTAATAAATTGAATATATATATATATATATATATATATGGGGTTTGCTAAGAGTTCTCCCCCTAATGTTCTCATAGCGTTCTCCTAATCTTACGTAGAACATGATTTAAGAAAAAATAAAATTGTAGTACCATTTTTTTGCCAATAGATTAATTTTTATGAGTTAATATTTAGGTTCTAATACTTTAAAACTTGTTTTTGGATTCAAAACTAAAACATAAGGGTGAAAGGTTAACCCTTTAGAGATGGTATCACCCAAAATGGATTTGATTATCCTAAATTTAGTTCTAATACCTCAAATTTGGTGCTAATGCCTCAGAAAACCAATGTTGAAGCCATTACAATTTTATTTTTTTAAAATCATATTTTACGTAAAACTGGAAAAACGTTAGAAGAATACTAGGGAGAGAACCTCTAGCATTTTCCTATATATATATAAAACATAAATATAGGAATATTGTTTCTTATTTTATTTAATGTTTAGTAAATGCTTATTAAAAAAAAAAGTCTTTATTATATTTATTTTGTAGCACGACCAACCTACAAATCAAGAAGAGGGTGACTGACTGATCGTGTAGTTACACTTGTCTAAACATTAGTTTCTTTAAATGAGCAAATATGATTTGGTCTGGACATGCATTTTTGATATTATGTTACAAATTGGGGTGAACAAATGATAGAAATTTAAATTAGTGATCTTTATTTTATAAGTAGTAGGGTCAACGAAACTCATCCTGCATGCCCTAATCCACACCGATCCGCCTTGCCCCATCTGACTTTCCTTACAAAAAAGCGGATCGGGTTAAATATTAAGATATCTGCGTGGGGTGGGTTGGATTGCAGGTAGCATTTTAAGAATCTTGAGTACCCGCCGCGCAATATAACTAAACCCTTAAAAAAAAACCTAATACCCACATCTCCAGCATATTCTTCTTTTCCTCATCTGCGCCTCTCTCTTTCTTCTTCTTTGCGCCTCCCTCTCATTTGCACCTCTCTCTTTCTTTTTCTTCCTCTTCCTTCTCCTCAGCACTTCCCTCTCATCGGCGCCTCCCTCTCTCTCCTTCTCCTGCGGCTCTCTCCCTCTCCCTCTCTTTAGCGGTCTCGTTTTAGTTGTCCACAACTCTCTTGGACTCTAAACCCGCGTCACCCGCCCTACACCGCAAAATTCAAAACCCGGCAAATATTGCTCATTAGCGCTAGGTTACAGATCTCATTTTTAATACTCGCAAGTCGCAACTTACAGGGCGGGTACCAAAAATACTCAATAACCGACTCGACCCGACATGTGCCCACCCTAATGAGTGATGGTTTTCAATCGTCCTTTCACTAATTTCTGTTGGTGGTTAACCAGTAAATTTAATGGAGAGTTAATTAAATCAAATTAAAACTTTAGGAGATTAAATTGAGGATTTTTTAAATTTAAAATATTCTCAACACATAAGGGTGTTAATAAAAGTTTTCCAGAAAAAAGAAAAAAGAAAAACGAAAAACTGTAATCGTGAGTGTCCGTATGTATGAAAGAATAAAAGGTTTCGGGAAGAAATTAGGAGCACCAGTCAGAAGGTTGTAGAGCAGTAGACCCTTCGCCGAAACAAACAATCCGCCTCCTATCACCGTTTCACTCTCTCTCTCTCTCTCTCTCTCGCCGCTCATGGAGGAAAACAAGAAGCAAAGCAGCAAAGGAAGCGACTCGAAGAGCTCATCCTCTCGTTCCAAAATTTTCGGTGCTGGTGCGCTCGAACTCAGCGTCGACGACGCTTCGCGCTTGATCGGCGGAATTGTCGAGAAGGGAATCTCCGACAACGAGCTACATAGCAAGCCCATTGCGCCCCCCAAACCCTCCGTTCTCCCTTTCCCCGCCGCTCGCCATCGCTCCCACGGCCCGGTAAAGTCCTTGCTTTGCTTCACATTTTTCTGATTCTGAGCACGATACCAAGTATAGCCTAGGCGTTGGAAACCCTAAAAAGTTTGCAGTATGGACTTGTTTGGTTGCTGAGAAAAGCAAAGAAAGAAAAAGGAATCAACTTTGGAGTTATGGACTGTCATTGCTTGGTGAACCAAGAGTGTGTGAGCCTAGTAGGAACATGCGGCTTTGCTGTGTTAACTTATTTTATTTTATTTAATGTTTTAAGTCTTCGTTACATTGATTAATTTGCATTTGTTCATTTCTGGGCTAAAAGTATCTTCGTTGATGTGAAAATAAAGAAAACCAAATAGAATTTTTTTTTTGTTTAAAGAATTTAAAATGACTGATGCTTAAATTTGATTCACCAGCATTGGGGTCCAATAGGTGGTATAATAGATGATAATGATAATGACGAGGAAGAGGAGGAAGATAAAGGTTTCATGGAATTTGACCCAATAGCACCTTTTGCCAATCCAGTGGAGAGGAAGAAGAAAAAAGGATTGGATTTAAGCAGGTGGAGGGAGATTGCCTCGGCTGATAACCTCCATAGCTCATCAAGTGGCTCAGAAAACTGAAAAAGAAAGAAAAAATGGAGCTGCATCGAAGAGGAACGTGTCACGTGGTCCACCCTCAGCTGTTCCAATGAAAATGGATGTAAAACGAAACTTAGATACGGGTAGGCGCCTGAATGAATCTAGTGAAGCCATGACAAGTATTTCAGATGATGGATCTTTTAGTTCAGCGACTGACATGGAATTAGATAACTTGAAGGAGAACGTGAAAGATGCCAACCCAGTTAACTTCAGTGTGGAGAGAAGGAAACATGATGGTATTGGATTTTCAGAGGTTCGTAGAAGGCAGGAGCAATCCACCATGGTTTCTAGTTCCAGGTCCAACAACTTCAAGAATGAACAAGAGTCCATGTCTCTTGAGAGTCAGATTGATGCTGAGAACCGTGCCCGACTACAGCGAATGTCACCTGATGAGATTGCGGAAGCACAGGCAGAGATAATGGAGAAGATGGATGTTGCAATCTTAAAAGCACTAAAAAAGAGGGCTCAAGCCAAACTGAAGAAGCAGATAAGCTCAAGCTCAGAAGTCAGCACCACTGTTGAACAGAGTGGTGTCCAGAATGAGAATTCCCAAGATGCTAAAAGTTTTGCACACTTGCACCATGATATCTCTCATATGGTAGCAACAACCTCTGATAATGCACAGAGTAGGCGAGACAATGGTGCAGCCAATCGTAGTTTGTGGAATGCTTGGAGTGAAAGAGTTGAGGCTGTAAGGGAACTAAGATTTTCCTTGGAAGGGGCTGTTGTTGAGAACGATTTTGTGCAGGTGCCTAATACTTGTAAGGACAAAATATTCTTGTTGGCTCTGTTGATTTATTTTAAATAATATAATCTGGTGTTTCATTTTTGCCTAATGATGTTATGTATCTCAAGTTCTAAGATTGATGGCTCAAAAGAGTAGTTACTTACATTTTTTATTTTATTTTGCCCATAATGTTTGTTAATTAAATAGGACGAGCTTGTTTAGTTTGCTCGTGGGTACCATTACCTAGTTATACATGTTTTTCTTTATGGTTAGACACTAATGCTTATGTAAATGATATTTCCACATCATCATGTCAATTTATCTAGTTCTTCTAGTAGTAATTACCTGCCAAAGGATTATGGACTTAAATTTTATGGTGAGTGCAAAAAGTGATTATCTTTGTAATGTTTAGAATGCAATAAGCTGATGAGCTTGATGATGCTGAATAAACATTGTTTAATAGGTGTCGTAGGGCTAATTTTATGTATAATTAATTCAAAACTTTCAGATTTTTGGACATAAGCCAAAATGTTATTTGACTTTCAGGGTTGGATCTCCCCCTGTTCTCTTTTAATTATTATGTTCTCAAAGTTTATTTTAGTTGGCTTGAATCCTTAGTTGAAAAGTCTTAATGGATTTTTACCATGAAATGCTTAGCAAAGTAGTAATAATTTTTTTGTCTAGATAATGCAAGTAAATAAATGTTGTTCTTGTTACTCAAGATAAAGAAAATAACGTATGCCTCAATATGACATTGACTAAATTCTCCTTTATTTTTCTCTTGCTCTAGGTGATATCAGTGTTCAGAATAGGCGTAGTGCTGACAATGTTACAGAGCGCGACTTCCTGCGGACTGAGGGCGATCCTGGTGCTATAGGTTACACAATAAAAGAAGCTGTGGCACTCACTCGAAGTGTGGTCAGTTTACATCTTGTATCTTAGCGCTTAATTCTTTTAATTGTATGCTTTTTGAATGGACTATATCTTATTTGATCTGGGTACATGGTAAAGTTTGGTGAAGTCTGAGTCAAGGAAACTTTTTTGGTTTTTTGATATGTAAAAATTATGTATTTTTTTTTATTATTATAAATAATCGAGATATCATTAAAAGCGTAAAGCGCCTTAAGTATACTGGAATTAGATGTGAGAATACACCTAATTAGAAGGAGAAAACACCTAATGATAGGTAAGAATTATACTCATGAATATGTCTCTGTAATTAGCACTGGTATCTTATACTTTTTGCTGTAGTTTTTTGTTCTCCTCTTTTATTATTCTATATGTTCTTTCTTTTCAGGTTCCAGGACAACGAGCACTTGCTTTGCATCTCATCTATTCCGTGCTTGATAAGGCATTACACGGTATTTATCAGAATAGAGTTGTATCTACTCTGGACAATGCCAACAAATTTGACAGATATATTGATTGGGAGGCTGTCTGGGCTTTCTGGGTCCAGAACCTGAGCTTCTTTTGTCGCTGAGGTGAATACCATCTTAATGGTTATATTACTTATTTCCATTTATGGTTGGCCATTACAATATCATTTCTGTGTTGGTAAAACGCAAGCTTTATTGCACAGATGTTTACCAGTTTTGGGAGTGATTTCAGATGTTATTTAATCCATATCTATCAGTACCTGTTCTTGTTCTTTTAAAATTTATTGTTTATTAACAATAATTTTTTTGATAAGTAATTGAATTGCACCCTTAAAGCTTTTTAATGAAATTCGATTACTTGTAAAAAAAAATTAGTGTAAATTATACAATCATCCTAGGCTTTCTAGCATTTTAGAGCACTCTGTAAAACCAGATAAGCTTGCAGAGCATTTCCCTGGAAGAAAAAAAAAAAAACAGTAAAGATACCAATATATGGTTGTAATTGAAACTGGTAAGTTGTCCAATATGGTGTACAAGGACTGATTGAGGCCTTGCTGCCTTTCATTCGAAAACTCTTTTTTTTTTTTTTTCTGAAGTCAAATGGCAAGGAGGCATAGTATTATTCCTTGCTTTCCATTTTTCGTTTCCTTATAGTTCATCAAATGCATGCAACAGAACATATCCTTGATCTTTTTGTCACCCTTTTGGATCACAAAAGGAAATAAGTGTTCTTTTTTTTTTTGATGAATGAGTAACTTTCATTTACCAACAACTAAACACTATACAAAGAAAAGCTAAAACACTGACTTAAAGTTGAAAGCACCTATACAAGCAAAAATCTCCACAAGATTAAACCAATATCCCATCTATACCCCAAGCACTACAAAGAATATCATTTCCTCTAGTCTTTTTAAATCTACCTTTCTTAGCAAACCGGATCCTCACCTCCCATCAATGCGTTGAATAAGCTTCTCTTCAGTGCATAGATTATTGTTATGTCTCAAAGCATTACGATTCCTCCAAATATTATATATTGTAGAAGCAAAAACTAGCTGACACAAATAAGCCTTCATAGTTTTGCCCTTCACTCCCCAACCCCAAAGAAACCACATCTACCCAACAAGTAGGCGGATTAAGCACGCTACAAAGCATCATAACCTGCTGCCAAATTTTACTACTATAACCACAAGCAAAAAATAAATGATCTCTATCCTCAATTACATGTCTACAAAAAATGTATTTCACATCCCCTTGAAACCCCCATATCAACAACTTCCTCCCAGTGGTCAAAGCATCCCTCATTGCTAACCAAGTGATGAAAGCTTGTTTAGGAATTGAAAAAGGAAACCAAACCAATGACCACCAATCCACAACATTTTCCTTAACCTGAATGGAATCCCAAGTATCTGAGCAAGAGAACGTACCAGTTTTTTAAGCATTCCATTTCGGCTTATCCTCATCACCCATAGGAGCCATACACGACCTACTTTGAATATTAATAATATGATCCGAATGAGCAGCATGCCAATACCATTGACCATTCTGGATGATAGAATCTAACCGGGCCTCAAGTTTACTATGAGTATCATAGATGACTATGCCCATATTTCTCATGGAGCACCCCATCCGGGTGCCAAGCATCAAACCAAAGATAAATATTCTTCCCATTACCAGCATCAAAAGAGAGAAAATGTTTTGCTTCATCTCTAAGCTTTAAAAATTGTCTCCAACTCCAAGTGCAAATCTAAGGGATAGAAACTTGCCAAAAGCTCTTACCCTTTAGAAGATTTTCCTTAACCCATGCAACCCAAAGGATCCAGCTTTCACAAATAAACTCCAAATATGCCTCATCATGGCAGCCCGGTTCCATTCCTCAAGCTTTTTAATGCCTAAACCCCTCTTTTTTTGGCATAGAAAGCACGCTCCAAGAAACTTTAGCTCTAGCATTCCCTTCATCATTACCATTCCAAAGAAATCTATTAAACTTTTGTTCAATAGCTTTAATAATTTTGCTTTGGTAAATGAAAATATTACTCAATAAACTTGCACACTATACATTACACCAGAGGAAATAAGTTGCAACCTCCGACAAAGGATAAATTTCCTAGAAAGCCATGAATTTATTCTTGCAGTAATTTTCTCCAAAAGAGCATCACAATCAGCTGCACACAGCTGAGAAGAAATCAAGGGAACTCCTAAATAACGAACTGGAAGCTTACCTTCACCCATCTTCAGCGTAGAAAGAATCTGAGAATAAACAAAAGGAGAGACCCCAGCACAAAAACAAGTACTCTTATCAGGATTTGCTTGCAGCCCAGAGAGAGACTCAAACTCACTAAGAACTTTCTGAATAGCACTAACAGAACGCACACTAGCCTCCGAGAAAATGAGAAGATCATCCGCAAAACATGGATGAGTGAGACCAACCTTAGAGCAGCAATGATGATGAATCTTATATGCTATCATTAATTTAGGAATTTATAGAACGAAGTAATAAATGTGTTCTCTATTGTGCTGCTTTGTACATATGTTCAAGTTAGAGAGTTAGAGCTATATTTGATGATGAAAATTAAATTTTGTACCTTTTCATGTTTCTTTGTTAGTATTTAATTGTTTTTATTGATTTCTGGTTTTCTAAATTGTTTCGTATTTTATTTATCTTTGTATTTTTTAACATCTTTTGAGCTTTGTATATTTTGTGGCACCAAAATATTGCAATTTAATTAGTGTTTTGTTTATTTATAGGATGTCTCTTGATGATAACCACAACTCTGTAGTTCTAGCTTGTGCCAAAGTTATTCAATGTATATTAAGTTGTGATGTGAATGAGAACTTCTTTGAGATCTCGGAGGTAGAGGATTTTTTTTCTTTCCCTTTGGTTGTTTTTTTTAGTCTATAACTACTATTCTGAGTGCATTTAATATATTCTGCTTTCAGAAAATTGCAACATATGAGAAAGAAATATTTACTGCCCCTGTGTTCCGAAGTAAACCAGAGATTGATGTTGGTTTCCTACATGGTGGATTCTGGAAGTACAGTGCTAAACCTTCTAATATTCTTCCTGTTGATGAGGATATGTTGGATGATGAGTCTGAAGGGAAACATACGATTCAGGATGATATTGTGGTTGGTGGACAGGATATAGCTGCAGGTTTGGTTCGGATGGGAATCCTTTCAAGGCTTCGCTATCTTTTGGAGGTAAGCGTGATGATAGTATAAGATGATTCATTATTAATTTCATTCTTGTCTCCACTATAGTCACTTACCAAGGTTTCTGATAATTGTGTGGGATTTATGAAAGAGAACCACATTCTTTCACTGAATTAACATGCTCTCCTCCTTCCTCCTCCATTGACTTGATGTTTTGTCTTGCTTGTCTTTCCTCTATTGTTAAACTACTTAGGTGGGACTGTGAGATAGTTGACATTGCTAAGTACCACATGCGAATCAGAGTTGAGAGGATGTAATGAATAAATATCTTAATTTTTGCTTATATGTTGTATTTGAACATGTATTCTGGGGTATATGGATGCATGCCACGTGTGTGGGTGTGCATGCATGTATATAGTCTGCAACATGTTCACCCCCACAGATACAAAAGTATCAATTCATATAACTCATTTGTGTGTGTATACATATAGATAAATCTGCATTGTCATTTTTTATTGTTTGATTTTGTTTCCTAGGGTGAGTCAAATAAAAATTTAATTTCTGAACCTAAATACATTGTTTACATCCTACTTCATTTTCTAATTTAAAGATAAGGGTGAACTTTTTGATAAGAATGATCTGATGTTAATGTGGATTATTTTGTGTTTCTACGTGTCAAACACCCTATCGTCAAATAGATGCACACAATATAATAATGAGAAAGAACTTCTCTTGTAAAATTGACGATTTCAAGATTTTCATGAAGAGGCATCATTTACTATTGTGCTTATTTTGTTTGGCATGTTTCTTTTGAACTGCTCTATCCTACTTCATATGACTCTAGTAATGGTTTTCCCTCTCAGTGCTTGCTGTACTTTATGTTGTACTTTTCTAATATGTATTCATTTGTATGGTTTCAGACAGACCCTACTGCAGCTTTAGAAGAATGCATAATTTCTATACTTGTTGGAATAGCTAGGCATTCCCCAACATGTGCAAATGCAATCATGAAATGCCAAAGGCTCGTTGAAACAGTTGTCCACAGATTTACAACGAAAGACAACATAGAAATTCATCCTTCTAAAATAAAATCTGTTAGCCTTTTAAAGGTAAGTAATTTTATTTTCTTATTTTTGAAGAGATTCTAGATTTGTGAACTATCCTGCTGGTAAACTGCTGATATTGTCCTTGTTATATATATATATATATATATTTTTAATAAAATACAAGGTTTTGGCTCGATCAGACCAGAAGAATTGTATTAAGTTTATACAGAATGGGACATTCAAAACTATGACATGGCATATGTATCAATATGTTTCCTCCCTTGACCACTGGGTAAAATCAGGAAGAGAGAACTGTAAACTTTCATCAGCTTTGATGGTTGAACAATTACGTTTTTGGAAGATCTGCATTCAGTATGGATATTGTGTAACATGTTTTCCAGATATTTTCCCTGCATTATGCTTGTGGCTGAATCCACCTACAGTTGAAAAACTTATACGGAATAGTATTATTAGTGAATTCAGTTCCATCTGTACGGAGGCATACCTCGTTTTGGAAGCATTGGCTAGAAGACTTCCAGCTCTCTTTTCACAGGAGCATGCTGGTGATGATGCAGAGATCTGGTCTTGGAATTGTGTCAGTCCAATGGTTGATTTAGCTATGAAGTGGATAGCATTGAAGAATGATCCGCATATGTCTAAACTCTTTGAATGGCAAAAAGGAATTGGGAGTGACTTTGTTTTCCAAGATACTTCTGTAACTCCCTTGTTGTGGGTATATTCAGCTGTCATGCATATGCTTTGCAGAGTGCTTGAAAGGGTGATCCCAGAGGGGGGTAGTGTCAACCTGCATGGAAGTAGTGAACTCATGCCATGGCTATCCGAGTTTGTTCCTAAGGTTGGACTTGAGATTGTTAAAAATGGATTTTTGGGCATTTCAGATGCCAGTGGTTCAGAATATCCTGCTGGAAGTGGCTCTTTCATTGAGGAACTGTGTCATTTGAGACAGCAAAGTAATCATGAAACATCATTAGCTTCTGTATGTTGCCTTCATGGATTTTTCCAGGTTATTGTAAACATTGATAGGTTGATCCAGCTAGCCAAGAATGCTGTCCATGGTCCTCCCCAAGAATATTGTATCTCAAAAGAAGGGAAAATACTTGAGAATGGGATACTTAAGGGGTCTATGGTTGAATTGAGAGGTCTCTTAAACATTTTTATGAAGTTAGTTGCTTCAGAGTGGCACTTTGTTCAGTCCATTGAGTTATTTGGCAGGGGAGGCCCTGCTCCAGGGTTGGGTGTTGGCTGGGGTGCATCTGGTGGAGGATTTTGGTCTGCTGCTGTTTTGTTGGCGCAAATAGATGCAGGATTTCTCATTTACTTGCTCAAAAGTTTTCAATTGCTGTCTTCTACAGATACATCCACAGTTGAGGCAATGACCTTCACTACACAAAGGATCAATTCTGCCTTAGGTGCATGTTTAACTGCTGGGCCTAGGGATAGCGTTATTGTGGAAGAAGCGTTAAATATTGTACTCCGTGTCCAGGTTCTAAAGTTCCTTGGTCTCTGTATTCAGCAGTTTTTCCACCTTAATAAGAGATTTAAACCATTTGCGTGGGAATTTAAAGAAGAGGATTACCTGGTTTTCAGTGAAACATTAGCTTCTCACTTCAGGAACAGATGGTTGTGTTTGAAGAAGAAGGTCAAAGACATGGTCAATAATAGTTGCTCTGGAAATAAAACATTTAAAAAGGGCAGTGCAGGTCTGGATACTATATTTGAGGACTTGGACCCGTCAAATAAGACCAATCAGAAGCCTACTTCTTTAGTCGTAGAGTGGGCTCAACAGAGACTGCCACTTCCGACTCATTGGTTTCTCAGTCCAATCTCAACCATCTGTGATAGCAAGCATGCTGGCCTGCGAAGAGATAAAACAAAAAATCTTGTCCAAGATCCCAATGAATTATTTGAAGTTGCCAAAGCTGGACTTTTTTTTAATTTAGGTGTTGAAGCAATGTCCACTTTCAAATCCACTGAAGTCCCCTCCCCTGTTCAGATGGTACCATTAGTTTGGAAATTGCATTCTTTATCTGTGATCTTACTTGTTGGAATGGGCGTTCTTGAAGAGAAGAGTAGGGATGTTTATGAAGCTTTGCAAGATATCTATGGGCAGCTTCTTGACCAAGCAAGGGCCAGTATAAGTGCTGACCTCATTTTGAAGAATAAAGTAGATATATTGCCAGAATCCAGAAATAAGAATAATGCAGGGTTTCTAATGTTTCAATCGGAGATTCATGAGAGTTACTCAACATTTATTGAAACTCTTGTGGAGCAGTTTTCTGCCATATCTTATGGTGATTTGATTTTTGGCCGGCAAGTTGCAGTCTATCTACACCGTCAAGTCGAAACTCCTACACGACTTGCTGCCTGGAATACCCTAACTAATGCTTGTGTTCTTGATCTTCTTCCACCTCTAGAGAAATGCATTGCCGAGGCTGAGGGATACCTAGAACCTATTGAGGTATGGCTACCTAAATATCCCCTTACACTTGACATATATTTCATGTTATCAGCCAAAAGGCTTCTAAAATACCTGAGAACTTGGTATAAATGTCATGAAAAATTATGGAAATTGGTTCTTCTGCAGGACAATGATGGTATTTTGGAGGCTTATGTGAAGTCATGGAATTCTGGTGCCCTTGACAGGGCTGCAACTCGAGGATCGGTCGCATATACACTGGCCATCCACCACCTTTCTTCTTTCATATTTCACTCTCATGCTGTTGACAAGTTTCCGTTGCGCAACAAGCTTGTAAAATCTCTTTTACGAGACTATTCCCGGAAGCCGCACCATAAGGTACGCAAATTTTCAGAAACTGTCAAAACTCCAGTGTGGGTCTGGTAAAATGAGTGGGACAAACAGATTGAATGTTGACTGATTGACACTGTTAAAATGTGGTGCCTGTGTCTAGTTGAAATTGACAGAAGTGAAAAAACTATATGTCAATGGAGATGGAAAGGGAAATTGCAGTGTCTTGCACTTCTGTTTTCGTTGAATAAAATACATAAACATGTACCACATTTGGAGTTAGCTTTGCACTACTTTTCTTTTGTTGTTTCCTCGTTTTCAATATATAAAGCAACACAGAATTAAAAATATTCTAATTGTTTGTTATGGCATGCCACAGGGAATGATGTTGAATCTTATTCAGTATAACAAGCCATCCACATCTAAGACGCTTGACCTAAATGGCGGTTCACCGCTGGAGAGAGGTGGTGCAGAGAAGAGGATCGAGGTATTAACAGAAGCTTGTGACGGGAATTCCTCTTTGTTGACAGAATTGGAGAAGCTGAAGTCCCTCTTATAAAGAAATGTTTATAAATATATAAAATATTTTGTAAATTAATACGTTGAAAAGAAGGAAATGAAAAGGTTGTCATATTTTGTTTTCTCTATCCAGCGATGTGGGTACAAGTGAATGCTACCTTACCTTTGCTTATTTAGTATGATCATTCTCAGTATCACCATCCAAAAAGGAAGATGCCAGGTAGACTTGCTAGGAAAAAAAACTCAGAACTTGGCATGTGGGTGATTTTGGATAGGATATCTGGTATCTAATTACCAGATATAACTTCCAATCGAAAGCTTAATTGATGAATAATTCAGAAAAGTTGGAAGCACACTTTTCCCCAACTGTGTTTAGCATTGCTATCATTTCTGCTTCTTTTTCTTTCGATAACATATTGAAGCTTTACACTTCACCAACTATCAAACTTGCTTTACGTCATTCTCTTCGTGGCTTCTGTCCTCTAGGGTTTAAAATGCAGCGTGGTGCCTCATTGTCCTGCTAGTTGTGCTTTTCATATTTCACATACGTATTAGCATATTAATTAAATGGTTATATTTGAGCTCCTCTCTCTAAAACTCTGAAACCTTGTGTTTCATTCTGGTCTCCTTGGTGAGACTTCACCTCCCCGTGAGGTCAACTGGGGGAGGAGGAAAGTCCTCCCCTCTCTTCCTTTGTGGTCGTTTTTTTCCTGTTGGTTTTTCCTTCTTTTTTCTTTTTCCGCCAAAGATCCTCTCCCCAGAAAGCTTCTTGGTGTTCCTCCTTGTTTTTCGCAACAGATCAGTTGCGCTCAGCCTTCACTCCAACATCCAACCAGCCTCTTGCCACTTTCTGTCCACGGTCATCATCAGATTT
The DNA here is from genome assembly GCA_013348765.1 of Carpinus viminea. Classification (NCBI taxonomy): domain Eukaryota; kingdom Viridiplantae; phylum Streptophyta; class Magnoliopsida; order Fagales; family Betulaceae; genus Carpinus; species Carpinus viminea. Next base: position 12,908,580 of record CP054669.1, on the reverse strand, counting down.
GCCTTGGTTCATAGATGGGTTTTCGCTAAAACCCATTATACTTTCCTCTGGCCAACCTGGATCTTCACACGCCAATCTACCATCACCACCCGCCTCCCAGCTCCTCAACACCTCCTCTTGCTTTGCCATCAACCTCTCATGTGCTGGAGTGTGAGATCCACACGCTCGAGCGTGGATCTCATGCGCTGGCGCATGTGCACCTAACCTAGTCCGTCCGCCCTCCTTGTTCTAGTGCCCCTTTTGTTTGGGTTTTCTGTAGTATTATTGTTATTGTCTTTATTTTTATGCTGTAATGTGTAAGTAGTCTTCCTAATTTTGTGATATATTATCTTTGGGTAGAGACTCGGTTTTTGGCTATGTTTTGGTACTCTTTGATATTTGTTTTGCTATTGTGGTTAAAAGAGGTCTCTACATTACAGTTGTAGCTATTAGATTCTCTAACAGTAAAATTATCCCTGCTGCTACCTTTGGTGAAGCCTAAGTTGCATTTTAAGCTGTTCAAGAATATACTTATTTGCCTTATTTGTAGTGCACTTTATTATGTACATCATGTAGTTTAATGAGTCGTTGTCCCCAAGAGGTAGCTCAATCGGCTGTGAACCATGCTATAAAGTGGAAGTCACAAGTTTGAATCCTTCCTCTCCCTACCCTTGCGTGGACATGTCAAAAAAAAAGGTTTAATGAGTCATTTTCAACCGTTGAGTTCGGAAGCATTTCCAATTAGTCTTCCATTCTTTATTCCATTTGGATCAAGAATGAGAATAACCCTTCTTATGTACCATTTTCCTTTCTTGATTAGAAAAAAAAAAGGGTTAAATTTATTATTTTTATCAACTTAGCCATTTGTAATTAGAAATTTATCATAGTATTAGAGTAGGGGTATCAAGTTTTCACACTTTACTCAATTTTAGTTGAATATGTCATATATTGAACCTTACTTATCAAGATGAAATCTAAGTTCACACGTGAGAGAGAGTTGAAATATTAATTTAATGATATTTTTTATTATCAACTTAAACTAGGATAAATTGTGTGTTTCTTACTTTTATTTTGTATATTAAGATAAATGGAGTATGCTTCTTTGAGCTTTTCTCCTCTCAAATTTCTCGGTGATAGTCCGATTGATTCTTCTGAAATATTATGTCTCGTTTACTAGGTCAGTTTTTTTCAAATATGGTTGTTTGAAGGAGTGGTAACCAAATTAAACATGTACACTAGAAATAGAAAATTAACCAAGCAAGATAACGGATTTCAAAGATGTTGAAACAGATATAATTAATATGATGCACCATTCTTTTTAATTTAATGTGTCTATGCGCAAATGTAATTTGCTTAGACCCACCGCTGAGTGCTGAATATAGAAGATACAATTCCCACATCGACTAGAAGATAAAACCGGGAGTGAGGACTACGCCTATATATATAAAATGCTGTAACCAATGCTTCTAATTAATGCATGGAGCCACGCAGTGAGCACAGAGCGAACTATTCTTTCGCCTTTTACTAAAGAATACCGTGTGCTCGCTGCTCATAGTGGCATACACCAATTTTTTGAGGGGTAGATTAATTTCAATATGTTTCTTCCCCTATACAACTATTTTAAGTTTTGATATGTGGAACCTTATTTATGTTATTGGCAGCCAATGGATGAAGGCCAAAAAAATAGCCCAAAAAGACTTCAGATATGTGTCTGGAGAGTGACAGTGAGGCCTAAAAATGGTCTTCGAATTATTGCTATATATGAAGTCTCCTTTAGTTGGTCAAGTGCTCAGAAAATGATTGTTTAATTGTTGTACTTGTTTGTGCTATATCTTTCCAAATGTTTGGTGGGATTTTAGTTTATATACACTCAATGAAAACGGAAATAAAACATTAAAAAAATGGAGCTTATATATATATATATATATATATATACACACACACACAATTTCACTTTAAAGAATGTATGTGTATTCCATTCAGTCCTCTTGAGTTTAGATTTCTATAATTTAAAAACAAACTTATAATTGTGCAATATGTCAATGTTTCTATTCCTTTTTAATTAGATTATCAAATTCCATCAATCGTATATAGCCTATATAGGATAGTAGATCATAAACTTCTTGTTTATGCAGCCTAGTGCTCATGGACTATTCCCACATCGACTACAACATAAAACCCAAAATGAGGACCCTGCTAATAAAGGTGTACGTTGTACCCAAATGTTTGATCCAAAGCGGCATACACCAAATTTTGGAGGGGTTGAGTTCGACCCCTTTAAGGTTGTGATGCATCGCACATGATCTAGCCATCAAACATTTAAGAGAAATGCTAGAAGTACTACCTTTTTATATCAAGAGAGCATTATCAAATTGATGTGTGCCTCATTTATTGAAAATGAACAAAACAATTAATTAAGAGAAATGTAACAAATATCAATAAATGAGTTACACATCAGTTTGATAAGGCTCTCTTGGTAAAAGATTTGGTATCTCTAATGATACCTAGTCTCTATGATTTACTTAATTTGTAATTAGCATTTTGTGATATCAAAATGAACTAAATTTATTTTTAGTTATGCATGATCAAACAACTAATTAAGGATTAGTACGTATGATCATGTTATGATCCTATGTGAAACGTTGTTCAAATTAATGACCCTCATTTTACTATTAAAATGATGCCTGGTGGAGTCGTTTTGTTAAAATGATCCCATTCTAGGCATCTCTAACACCTGTGTTTTTTGTAGTGGCTTATATTCCACCTATCAACTTATTATGATATAAAAGCCGTTAGGGCCCTTGGGGGCATTTAAAGTGAGACCTCTGCATGAGGGTCCAATTTTATGGATCTGGCTTATATGCTGTTATTGAAATAATAGTATGTATATTGTTATAAATTGAGTGGTGAATATTTATCATAATAAATAATTGAAGTAATTGAAATGTTTAGATTTATCATAATAAATACCAATAAATAAATGAAGTAATGGATGAGAGAAAATTTATATTTATATTTATCAGAGGCCACTAGCTTAATTATACTAAATTTTGATGGGGAAAAAAGAGAGTAAAAGAATGTGAAAGGCCTTAGAAAAAGTAAATGGAAAATATGCCATTTTGCAAGTTATAAGGCTCAGGAAAAAAAAAATGGGAAGAGTTGAAAGAAACCCTCCAATTGAAATACTATGCTATATAAAAAAAGTTAGACTATTTTTCGAATGCTTGCATTGCTTTTAGAATTTTTTTGGCAATACCCCTAGCTAACAGTTGCTTTTACAAAAATAAGTTGATTTTTTTTTTTAATATTTCATATTTAATACAAAAATATTATATTATTATTTTAAAATTAGAAAGCCTCATTATAAATTTTTGGCTTAGACCTAGCTCAACTTTCATTGAGCTGTGGCTATGGTCAATCGTATAATTCAAACCTAGCTAAAAAGTTGGCTGAAGCTTGTGGCGTTAAGTGCTGACCCTGCAGGTGGCTTGTGGGAAAATGGCCGGGAAGAGGTGAAAAAAGTGTATGATTCACGTGATCCAATATATATATATATATTGATAAAACTCAATATACGAAAATACTTGTATATTGCTTGATTATAATCGGTATACATGATTGGGTATTTATACACAAAACTTGGGCCATATAGCCGTTATAAATTAATGATAAAAATTTCTATACATGGAATTTATTTATGCAGAAGGAATGTTAACGTTGCTGGTTGGGAATTTGCCTTTCTCAAATGATTTATGACCGTTGCACAGATTTGTTTCCTCAACACTCCCCCTCAAGTTAGAGTGGATATTCATGACACCCAACTTGCCAAGTAGATAATGGACTTGTGTTGAACCCAACGCCTTAGTAAATAGATCAGCAGGTTGTTGAGTGGTAGGTATGTGGAAAGTCTAAATTATGCCATCCTGTAACTTTTCCCGAATGAGGTGACAATCAATCTTTATATGTTTTGTTCTTTCATGGAAGACGGGATTCAAAGCGATGTGGATGGCCGCCTTGTTGTCGCAATGCAATTTCGCTGGTTGTGGATGTGGTATATGGAGGTCTGCTAACAGTTGTTTTAACCAGGTAATTTCACAACAGGTTGAGGCCATAGCTCTGTATTCTGCTTCAGCTGAAGAACGGGATACTGTTGTTTGCTTCTTTGTTTTCCAAGATATTGGTGAACTTCCAAGGAGTATGCAATATCCAGTGACTGAACGTCGAGTGTCTCTGCATTGTGCCCAATCTGCATTACAGAATGCATGTAATTGAATGTTGCTGATAAGAAGATTCCTTGTCCTGGAGACTGCTTGATGTAGCGTAATACTCTATGTGCTGCATCTAAATGGGATGTGAATGGTTTGTCCATAAACTAACTCAACACCTGCATTGCATAAGCCAAATCTGGTCTGGTAATGGTTAAATAAATCAACTTACCAACTAGTCGACGATATGACAAGGGATCCGTAATGAGGTCTCCATCATTTTTACTGAGTGTCACATTTTGCTCCATGGGAAAAGTACTAGGCTTAGCACCAACACTACAAAAAAATTGAGGATTAGTGTTGGTTTTTTGGTGATGGTTTAAGGGTAAAAACCGTCACTATTAGAAAGGTGACGGTTTAATAGTGTCGGTTTTAAAGGGTAGAGAATCTAGGGTAGGGAAAACTAAAAAGGTGATGGTTTTAGCAAAACCGTCACTAATTAGTGACGGTTTTAGCCAAACCGACACCTTTCCTAAGGTGTCGGTTTTTAAAAAAACCGTCACTAAATTAATTTTTTTTATTAAAAAAAAAAATATACATCAATACCCCAATTTCACAAATCTGCAAGCTTCCAACAATGATGTATACATCAGTATTGATGTATACTACAAATCTGCAAGCTGTATATTTTACAGAAAAAAAATATACTACAGATCTGCAAGCTTCCAACAATGAAAGAAAAAGAACAAGAAAAAAAAAAAAAAAGAAGATGAACACCAACTAAGAATTAATCTACATATGAGACAAGAACACAAACATCATCACAACCTAAAATAAAATAAACAGAAGAGAATAATGGAGCAGAAAATTCAGAGATAAGGGTGAAGAATACGCACTGTCAAAGATACCATCAATAGCCATACCCATCAACCATATATAATGCTCCACGTAACAACATCCAGGTGAGACATTTTATCAAACACCAATCTCGCCTCCATAATCCACCCACACGCAGCATACATCCCAACCAAACCAGTCTGCACAAATGGGTCCGAGTCCAACTTCGAGGCACGCCCGTGAATCTCCATCCCCTGTTCCAATGAAGCCCTCCATCCCCTGTTCCAATCCCCCCTCGACACCGCCTTTCAGAATGGCGAAAAAGCTGAACTGTCCACACCAAGTCCATCCCTCATCATCTTCTCGCACACCGTAGGGTCTTCTTCTCGCCCCACGCGACAACTGGCGCAGGAGCTTGTTGGAAATACGGTTGTCGGGCCTGGCCGGGGATCTGGGTGAAGACGGAGAGAGCGTAGTCGAGGCTGGGGGCCAGGCTTTTCTTCGAGCTAGCTGAGGATGAATAATCCACATCTTCGATCAGATGGTTGTTGCTACCGATCTCCATCTTCCACGCTACCCGATTGCTCCACTTCCTTCTTCCACTCATTCCTTCTTCCACCGATTGCCTCCCAAGTTGCTGTACAGAGAAAATAAATTAATGAGAAAAGAAATAAAAGGCAAATGCAGATGAAGTTGCTGTACAGATAAAATAAATTAATGAGAAAAGAAATTAAAGGCAGATGCAGACGCGCGCAGATCTAGATAGAGGCGGGAATTTCTAATTTTATTTCAAAATGGTGTCGGTTCTCAGAGAATTACTGTAGAACCGACACCTTTTTTTTTTAAATTAGTGTCGGTTTTGTGAAAACCAACACTATTTAATGGTGTCGGTTTTCACAAAACCGACACCCCTAAAAAAATAGTGTCGGTTTCACTAAAACCGACACTATTTAATAGTGTCGGTTTTAGTGAAAACGACACCCATTTTTAAGAGGTGTCGGTTTTAGGAAAACCGACACTATTGTGTATTTGTTAGTGTCGGTCCTTTAAACCGTCACTAAAAAAACCGTCATTAAATCTCCAAATTTTTGTAGTGCAAGAAAGCCTGTATCTTCAAGTATTTCAAGAGCATACTTTCTTCGTGATAAGAAGATACCTTTCTTTGAACGAGCCACTTCAATACCTAAAAAATTCTTCAGGTTGCCTAAGTCCTTGAGTTTAAAATGGTCACCTAAGTGTTTCTTCAGTTTCTGAATCTGCTCCAAGTTATTACCTACCAATATAATATCATCTACATATACAAGAATGGCTGTGAAGTTACCTTCGTGGGATTGGACGAATAGTGAGTAGTCTGCCTTGGATTGTTTGTATCCTGCATTAATGAGGGTGGAAGAGAGTTTTGCATACCATTGTCTCGAAGCTTGTTTAAGCCCATACAAGGATTTGTTGAGTTTGCAAACTCTGGTCTCCCCCTTTCGTCCGAAACCAGGAGGAAGGTGCATGTAGACTTCTTCGTCAAGGTCACCATGAAGGAAGGCATTGTTCACATCAAGTTGATGCAAATGCCATCCGCAAGAGGCGGCAAGGGCAAGGAAAGACCGAACAGTGACCATCTTAGCGACAGGAGCAAATGTCTCCGTATAATCAAGGCCAGCCTATTGGTTGTAGCCCTTAGCCACTAATCGAGCTTTGTAGCGTTCCACGGAACCATCTGGGTGATATTTTATTTTATAAACCCATTTACAACCAATGGGTTTCTTACCAGAGGGAAGAGGAGTCAAAGTCCATGTCTGAGTCGACTCTAGAGCATCCACCTCAGCACGCATTGCATCACGCCAGTTGGAATGCTGCATGGCTTGCAAAAAAGATTTGGGTTCTTGTGCAAAGGAAATAGCAGTAGTAAAGGCACGATGATGGTTAGAGAGACATTTGTAAGATAAAAAGGCATCAAGGGGGTAAGGAGTACCTGAGGAATACACCAACGCTGATTCAGATGATTGAGTGGTATGAAATGGTAAAGCCTGTGCAAGATGAAAATCACGCAAGTATGCAGGTGGCTGAGTGATCGGAGGTGGAGAATGGGTAGTTTGAGTGGTGGAAGGGGCAACCGGAGCTTCAACAATAGGTGACGAGTGGGTAGTGACATCATCAGGGAGGTCAAAAGGATAAAGTAGATGGGGGAAGATGGCTTAGGGGTGGTTTGGGAAAAAGGGAAATGATCTTCATAAAAAAGAACATCACGCGAAATAAAGATTTTGTGGTGATCAAGATCATATAGACGATATCCTTTTTGACCATATGGATAGCCTAGGAAGACACATCGTATAGCACGTGGGGCAAATTTTGATGGATTGTGTGAATGAGTGGAAGCAAAGCACAAACAACCGAAAACTCGTAAGTGATTGTATTGAGGTTTGAGTTGTGTAATGTCTCATATGGAGTTTTGCCAAATAAGAGGGAGTAGGAGTTCTATTGATCAAATAGGCAGCGTTAAGATGGCATCTCCCAAAATTTTGTGGGTAAGTGGGCTTGAAAGAGTAAGGCTCGAGACATATTAAGAAGGTGATTTATGTTTATGCTCAACGACTCCATTTTGTTGTGGAGTAGAGACGCAACTGGTTTGATGGATGATTCCTTTATCAGAATAAAATGATGGAATAGTGAATTTAGGGCCATTGTCACTACGAATTATTTTGATGGTAGTCGAGAATTGGTTCTCGACAAGATTAATGAAGGATTGTAGAAGGGAGTGAGCTTCAGATTTATGTTGCATCAAATAGACCCACGTACATTGAGTGTAGTCATCAACAATAGTAAGAAAATAACATGCCCCATTAATGGAAGGTGTGCGATAACCACCCCAAATGTCAATGTGTATTAATTCAAAAGGTGCAGTGGAAGAAATTTGACTAGTTGGAAATGGAATACGTGTTTGCTTAGCCAGGGGGTAAACAAGACATTGTTCTGAATCAGAACTACAAATGTCAGATACATTATTGGAAAGAAATGACAAAACTTTATTAGAGAGGTGACCTAGTCGACGATGCCAAAGCTGGGAGGTTGACTTTGCTACTTGACATCGTGCGGGTCTTGTGTTGGTGAAGTAATACAGGCCATCCCGTTCAGTGCCCAAACCAATCATCTTCATCGAGCGAAGGTCCTGGATGAAACAGAAGTCAGAAGAAAAAATAATGAGACAATACAATGTTCGACATAGTGTACGCACGGAGATCAAGTTAAAGTGAAAAGTAAGAACACAAAGGACATTATGAAGAATAAGTGATGGAGAAAAAATCACAGATCCAATGTGAGTTACGGAAGCATATGAGTCATCGGGTAATTGGACAGTACGACCATGAATAGGATATGATTTGGTCAAGACAGTGGGAGAACTGACCATATGGTCAGTTCCACCACTATCAAGAATCATAATGAATCATTAGATAGGATAAAAGACGTACCGGAGAGAGATGATTCGGTACTACCTGCTTGGTGGGCCATGAATTGTTGTGGGGTGACATTATTCAGAATTGCAAGGAGCTGTTGGCATTGATCAGGTGTGAAAGGGAAACTGCTGGTGGTGGAAACCTGATTAGCACGGGGCTTAGGACCAAAGCTTGAGCTAGATATAGAGTCAGTCTTGCGACGAGCAGGAGGGAATCCATGAAGGTGGTAGCACCGCTCAATAGTATGACCATCACGACCGCAATGAGTACACTTTGGTCGTTCCTTCTTCTGAAAGCCATATCGGTTGTCCTTCCATGGTGGTAGGTTGCCTTTGGCAGCCAAGGCAATGCCCTCAACGGTAGGTGGGGCAATAATGCTGCGTTGGCGCTCCTCTTGAAGGACCAAGGCATATGCACGACTAACCGAAGGCAATGGTTCTATTAAGAGGATATGTCCTCGAACAGCTGCATATGACTCATTGAGACCCATGAGGAACTTGATGGTACGCTGACATTGTTGTAGTTTGAGGCCTTCTTTTTGTGCACCACAGGTGCAAGGGCAACTGGGCTGAAGTGCTGATAGTTCATCCCATAAGCCTTTAAGCTTTGTGAAGTATGTGGCAATAGGCATGGTGCCTTGAACGAGGGTGCTAATATCTTGCTCTAGTTGAAACATGCGGGGCCCATTCACTTGAGAAAATCGCTCTTTAAGATCCGACCAAATATCGCTTGCAAGGTTGCAATAAATAACACTAGTGCAAATGTCATGAGAGATGGAATTTAATAACCAAGATTTTACCATATTGTTGCAACGACTCCATTGTGAAAAATCTTCGGAGGAGGTTTCTGGTTGAGAGATGGTCCCGTCAATGAATCCAAGCTTGTTCTTGGCGCTGAGAGCCATAATGATTGCCCGGCTCCAAGTTTGATAATTTTCTCCATTAAGAGACTGAGATGCCAATACAACCCCAGGATGATCGAAATGATGGAGGTATAGATGGTGATTGGGATCTTGACAAGGAGGTGTAGACATTGTAAAGGTTGTGGGAGTTGTAGAGGCTATTGGTATTGTAGTTTCAGCCATGATGAAAACAAACTTTTTTTTTTTTTTTTTGACACTAAACTACTTGTAGCTTATGGTGATGTGAAACCAGCCTAAACTACATGTAGTATAACAGGGAGGCAAATTGGATTGTGGGCTTCTATAGATAAAATGGGCTTGGACAAAATAATAATAAAAAAAAAGAGTGAACCATTGGTCTGGTGTGTAGGTTTAGTGAAAACAAAAAAAAAAAATTAATGGGCTTCACTTACGGGCTAAGGATCCAACAACAAAAAAAATAAAAAATAAAAAAGGAAAGAGTAAAGGAACGATTTACCCAAAAAAAAACAAACAGAGGTCTTCTTCTTCGTGCAATTATAGGATGCACAGAAATCAGAGGACATGATGGGCGGTGGAGGTGAGTCGAAATTGGCAGAAGCTACTAATCAGATCGGAACAAGCCACAAAAAGGAAGAAGTAGAAACACTGATCGAGGGTCGATAGCTACGGAGTGGGTATGCGACGGGAATGGGAGGACCGGCTGCCGCAACACCAATAAGCACGGATTGAGCGTGGGTTGGAGCGGGGAGAGCCTCTGAGCAAGGATCGATCTGAATGGGAAAATCCTTGTGCGTAGATTTGTGATTTCTGACCAAACGACCACCACTGGGTTGCTATCGTGACGCTGAAAATGGTGGCCTCTGACCAACGAGGACCACTGACGGGTCGAGGATAGCCCAAATGTTTTCTAACCAGCGAAAACAAGTGAGACTACCACCCAAAGTAATCGGGCAATTTCTGGGACACTGCAACAGAGAAAATTGCTGAAGTGCAGCAGGTAAGGTAAAAAAAAAAAAAAAGGACTCTGTTTCTCAATTGAAGAAACAGAATTTTTTTTTTTCTTCTCAGAATCTAACACTACGCTTTGATACCATGATAAAACTCAATATACGAAAATACTTGTATATTGCTTGATTATAATCGGTATACATGATTGGATATTTATACACAAAACTTGGGCCATATAGCCGTTATAAATTAATGATAAAAAATTCTATACATGGAATTTATTTATGCAGAAGGAATGTTAACGTTGCTGGTTGGGAATTTGCCTTTCTCAAATAATTTATGACCGTTTCACAGATTTGTATATATATATATATATATATATATATATATATCCGACAATAACACGTAAATTCGACAACAAGTTGGTTGAAGCTTGACACTAATGATGGGAGACCCTGGCATGCATGTGGTGTCTTCTGGGACAAGGTGAAACAGGTTCCCATGCATGATGCATGCATGTGTTGTTTTCATCGTTGAAAATAGTTTATGCTTCACGTGTTTAATTTAATTTAATTACGTGATTGCATAATTTTGAATGTGATAGCCAACACGTGAAAATGCCACAGCTCCAGTTTCGACTTTCGAGGGGCCTGAAACTTCTATTGCATATATAGATCGACAAAGATATATAGACGACGACAATCAAAATAAAAGATGCACATAGAAACCAACAACCGTCCACTTTGAGGACCGGTCTTTATTGATGGGCCATCTAAAATAAAAATGAATTATTTTAAAAAAGTACAGCACAGTACAGTAGAGCAGTACAATCTTGAAAGAATATATCACTGTGCATGAGAGCTTCCTTTCCCTATTGAGCATGCAATCAATTCTTTCTGTCTAGTATATATATAGGTTGCTCAACCTTAAATCTATCACCACAGCCTTAATCGATTAATCGATTGCTCAAGAGAGATAGAGAGTGAGACAGCGAGAGAGATGGAAGAAACACAAAGAGTGACAAAATGGTGCCAAGAAGAAGAACATGCAGAAGCGAGTATTTGGAAATACGTGTTCGGATTCACAGAAATGGCGGTAGTGAAGTGTGCCATTGAGCTTGGGATAGCCGATGTCATTGAAAGCCATGGAAGTCCCATGACACTATCCGAGTTGTCATCAGCTCTGGCATGCGCTTCGTCTCCCCTTTACCGCATAATGAGGTTTCTAATGCACCGGGGAATATTCAAAGAGGAACTCACCACCCACGGCTCCCCAGGTTATGCACAAACGGCTCTATCTCGCCGTTTGATGAGATATGGTGAGCATAGCATGGCTGCTTTCATTATGCTAAATAGCAGTCCAATGGTGACAGCATCATTGCACCATCTCAGTGCATGTGTTCTAGCCAATGAGATATCACCATTTCAGGTGGCTCACGGCGAAGATGCATGGAGCTTTTTAGCAGCAAATCCTGCTCACAGCCAGCTCGTCAATGAAGCAATGGCTTCTAATGCGAAGACGATCGTGCCTGCAATAATTCACGATTGTCCAGAAGTATTTGATGGGCTTGGCAGTCTGGTAGATGTAGGCGGGGGCAATGGAACAACTTTGCATATGTTGGTGAAGGCATTCCCATGGCTTCGAGGCATCAACTTTGATCTTCCACATGTTGTCTCTGAAGCTGTGGAGTTCCATGGAGTTGAACATGTTGGGGGTGACATGTTTCAAAGTGTTCCAAAGGCGGATGCGGTATTCCTAATGGTAAGTATATATATATTCCCACATCGACCAAAAGAAAGTAAAAGAAAATTACACACACATACACACACATGTATATATAAATAATTAAATAACCTTTGTGGATTATTGCCTACGCGCAGTGCATTCTGCATGACTGGGGAGACAAAGAGTGCATCCAAATCCTTAAGAAATGCAGAGGAGCAATTTTAGAGGAGAAAGGAAAGGTGATAATTGTTGATGCTGTGATTGAAGAAGCGAAAATGGATGAGCTAAGTGATGCGAGGTTGGCGCTGGACATGGCGATGATGGCTCATACAAATGCGGGCAAAGAAAGGACATTGAAGGAGTGGGAATTTCTTCTTGAAAAGGCTGGATTTACAAGATATACAGTGAAATCCATCCATGCTGTGCAATCTGTTATTGAGGCCTTTCCCTAGCTTAGTTATATATGTTGAATTTCACAAAGGCACGTGGATGGATCTCTAGTCCTATTTGGGGTTTTTCTTCTTTCTTTCTTTTGTGTAATAATGGCTTGCTACTACTACAAGTAGCTAGGGCCAGCTCGATCAATTGATCATTATGATGTTTGATTGCCTAGAAAATAATAACATATTTGATTAAGGCCATAAGAAATCAAAAGGGTTTTCCAGATCCTTCTTTCTAATTTATAATTAATTAATTAAGCATGATCACAATTTCTAAATTGTCTCTATCAAATGTCAACAACTAACAACTAACAGTTATTTTGGGTACGTACTAGCTTTTTTGGGTCGTGACTAAATATTCCCAACCCCCCTATACAAAAGGAAAGAAAGTAAAAAAAAATAATAATAATAATAAATAAAAAAAGATTGATGGCATGTGAAGCTAACAAAGTTGTCATGAAAGAATGTTTACCAACATGCATAACCTAAATTTGTTAACGTATACATGCTTGATGGGCTGTCCTTTGTTTTTGTATTTATTTTTTCCCGCTCTTGCTAATTCTATGGACTCCTAAGCACCTCAAATATTTGTAAAAGAAAAATACTAAGAAGCATACTTCTATTTCAATCTCATTCTATTGGTCGTCTGACGTGATACGTAACGTGACAGTATCTATATATATATATATATATATATATAACAATGGGTACTTTTCAACCATGTGGAATGGGAGGTGGGATAGGATAGTGGGTTTTTGATATAGCGCGAGTTAGTGGGTTGCAGCGAAGAACAACAAATATGAAGCGGATATGTAATTCTAGATCTTGAGTTTATCAACGATCTAAATTTTTTCTCAAAATCTAGAGTTTATCTACAATTTCAAGGAAAATATAAAGAAAACTCAACTATGAGATTCTTATTAGAGAAAACCAATAATAAACAACAACTGTCTTTTCAAGAGACTATAAGCATGTATTTATAGCCCCAAAACCCAAAACCTGATAAAATATGAGTTATAGACTCCCTAAACCTATTAAATACTTAATAAAGATAAAATACGAAATATAAACTCTCTAAACTTAATAAACACTTAATAATAATAATAAAATGCGAAAAAATAACATAGATGCTCCATGTGCGCTTGAGCGCAGTCACGGGTGCAATCGAGCGCAGGTAGGCGGTCAATCGTAGGATCGAGTGCAGTACCAAAAAGTCTAATATCCATCATTCTCCCCATGTTAGAGAGAATTTGTCCATGAATTTGGCCGGTCTTTTCCACGGTCCTTCGGATGTCCGATCAACTCATTCCACTCACCCTTCCTTAAGATCAAAACAAGGCAACATCCCAAAATAAGTGTGACGCTTCTCATCATCAGAATACCTTGTTGTCTGTCGTGAACGCCCCATACACCACTTGTCAATACTTTAGCTTTCCCATTCTTCTGTCATTCCTTCTCTCTTCCACGTGCCATGAAAACACTCAAGAATGGGTCAACCATTGATTCCCTTGTGAACATATAATTTTTCTCATATGTATAAAATTCACCATAATCATCGTGAGGAGAATTTAAAATATTTTCTATACCAAAAAAATCGACATAATCAACATCTTCATCATTGGTGATGTCATTTTCTTCATGGTCGACGATGTTGTCTATGGGCTTTTCATCTTCCAATTGGTCATCTTCATTGGGGTAGAGGCCGCTAAACATAGGATGCAATCCATTTTCTTCGTACTCTTCCTCTAGGTCGGATGCCAAAAGGTTCTTTAATTGGCTCTTCTTCATTGACATCATTATCATAGACTGGTGAAGTATCCCAACCTACAAGCCCTCGTGATGGATCTTCATCTGTAATACCTTCATGTTCGAACTCTTCATCAATGAAGTCGGATTCCTAAAACTCTACATCCACAGATTCTTCTTCCTCCTCCATAGAATATGGATTCGATTTATAGATTTGTGGTTGGCAAGTAGGGGTCCAATTGACCTATCTTGGACTCTTCGCCTCACTCTATGTTTCCCTAAACGCCTATTTTTTGTACGATCTTTCAATTTTCTTTGTCACGGACACAAACCCTTGTCTCTAATTTTGTGACTGTCGCTCCATTGTATAATTGTAGGGCAAAAAAGCGATTCACATCTTTTTCAATAGGTGCTCCCAACTATTGATCTTCAATTTGCCTTGTTGCTTGTGATTTTTTTTTTCAGTTCTTGCCATCACGCAGCAACTCTTCCCGGGAAGGTATGTACTACCAAAAAGACTCGTCATTCCTCAGGTACCCCGTTGAACTCAAAAACCTCTTCAACAACCAACACCCAATCCAAAAATTCTTTAGGTAATTGTTGATCCCCTCGGAATTTTGGAATCTTGAATTCAAATCTACTCACTCGCTGATTGGTAGGAGCTTGCGCAAGGTGTTGATGTCCCTGCGTTTAGCGCTCTGTACACGGGTTTCTAGATCCACTCCCTTTATGACCACACGAGTTGGATATTCGGGTAGGCGAGGTTTCAAGTTGATCCTCCAATGCCCGAAATTAATCCTCCTTGTATTGCCACGGTTCAGCGTTAAATTTGCCTTCTGCCTTCACGAGTTGTGGTTTTGGTTGGCAACAACAACCGTTCGGCCCACTACTCATGTGCCACAAGCGAATTGCCAGTTGCTCCTTATGTGTTATCTCCATATGTGCGTACACCTCGTTCATGCTGCAAAGTAGTTGCTCCTCCTCATTCATGGAAAGTAACTAAGCTCTGATACCAACTGATGCAGCGCGACTTAATGGGCTGCAGCGAAGAACAATAAATATGAAGTGGATATGTAATTCTAGATCTTGAGTCTATCAACGATCTAGAATTCTTCTCAAAATCTAGAGTCTATCTACGATTTCAAGGAAAATATAAAGAAAACTCAACTCTGAGATTCTTATTAGAGAAAACCAATAATAAACAACAATTGTCTTTTCATGAGGCTATAAGCATGTATTTATAGCCCTAAAACCCAAAACCTGATAAAATATGAGTTATAGATTCCCTAAACCTATTAAACACTTAGATAAAATATGAAATTTAGACTCCCTAAACCTAATAAACACTTAATAATAAAACGCAAAAAAATAACATAAATGCCCCGTGTGCACTCGAGCACAGTCACAAGTGCTATTGAGCACAGGTGGGGATCGACCGTAGTACCAAAAAGCCTAATCTACATCAGTTTTAGAATACTCTTTGAAGCTGAAAATAAAAATTTAATTTTGATAGTCATTTAAATATCAATTTACGAAGTGTTATAGACTGGGTGCATGTGTGACTGCCTATATATATAGGTTGTGTGGATGATTATAAAAGAGGTAAAAATATATACATGTCATTTAAATTTTACTCTCTATTTAAACTTATTCGAATATAAAAGAGGTAAAAATACTGGGCTTTTGAGACATTCGAGCAAAAAATGTGTAGGGTAAAGCCTCATTAATATATTCGATCCTTGTCTCGTAGCTTATTTTACACTACAAGAAAATTGGTCTAGCGATGACTTAAAGTCGTCGCTAAAGGCCCATAAGTCGTCGCTATTAACATCAGCAACGACAATGGTCGTCGCTCCCCGTGGTTGCAAGTAATCCGTTGCTAAAGACTAAATAGCGACGACCTTTCATGTCGTCGCTATTGATACTTATTAGCGATGACAAATGTCGTCGCAAATAATTATTGAAATTTGTTGCTGAAAATCTTTTAAAGCCAATGTCGTCGCTGATGATACACACATCAGCAACGACATTTGTCGTCGCTGATAATACACACATCTAGCGACAACATTTGTCGTCACTAATGACACACATCAGTGATGACATTTACACACCAACGACGACATATGTCGTCGCTAATGACTCACATCAACGACGACATTTGTTGTCGCTAATGATAAACACATCTAGCGACCACATTTGTCGTCGCTGGTGATACACATCTAGCAACAACAAATGTGGTCGATGATGACGTGCACATTTATAATGATTATGCAATCATCAACGACGACATTGATCATCGTCGTCAACATCAAATGCTTTTATTTTTGGCTAATTAATATTTTAAATTGTTTGGTATAAATGATATAAACATATGTTTTATTGTAATTGTTTGATATTAATATTTCAACTACTGCAAGATTCAAAAACATTATAATTGCGATTAACTTCAAATCAATACCAAAAAAATAACCGATAACTATTTTCAAGTATTTTTCGATGTCTCTTTATAAGCATTTAACTTTATCTCCAAACACAATAATTCTACAATTCCTAAAGCATTATAAACAAAGGAGGGGTTCACAAATTCCAAAAGCATGTTTTCCTAACTTTATTTTAATTACATTCACAAATTGAAAAAAAGGTATTGGGATAATAGTAAAAGATAGATCTATAAAAGCAAAAGGCAGAAAACAAGGAAATGAAATTTAAAAGAATGACGAACATGTTGCCACTTGACAAAGTAAATCCCATTGCGAAGAACTCCCGCTCTCACTCTCACAGATGAAGCACCAGAAATCGAAGGGATTGGTACTTTTACAACAATTGGAAAAGGGTAACAACAATTTCTTGGACCTTTTGGTACGAGTACGCCATGAAACTCGCAATGATTTTGGACGAAGAAGACAGTGCAGAAGATGTAACCTTCGATTCCACTATAGCACGAAGTAAATGGCACAACCAGAGCTGAAGTATGTACATTTTGCAATCCGCTTTCGCTGCTCACAAAGCCAAAAGAAACAACCAAAATCAACTCCTAAAACATAATTTAAGAAATTTAAAAGAATGACGAACACACAAAAATTAAGTCAAGTGATTTCTTAAACTATCACTCACATTCTTCTTATCCAACAAATATATTGAATATTCTGAGTCTATTGCATAGGGTATACTGGATTGAGCATGCCAGATGAAACTAACACCGAAAGAAAGTACCAAATGCACTCCAAAGGAAAAAAAATATATTGTCCACAAACCATCATCTTTTCCTTCTAATCTACCATAAAAGCCACGATGATATAATAGTATTGTGAGGTCTATATCCGGTAGATCTTTTAGAAAGAACAAAACACTGCATTAATAAAGCATATGAGCCTAGCTAATGCAGATACAAACTTATTTCAATTAATTCTTTGCAATAATCAATCTGAGTAGTATTTCAATTGATATTTCCAGCAATCAGAATGCATTACTCCACATCCACCCACTCATTAAGACGAAAACATGCATTCTACTATAAAAAGTAAAACTTAAGAAAAGTAATCAAGTTATTCTCAGGTCGATAACAACCAAATATTAAACCAAATTCAGACTTCTAAGAACCAAAAAATAAACTGTTATTCTATAACTAGCAAACTAACTTAACTAGTATCAGAATTTTCACCACCATCACATGACGTCTAGAAAGTAGAACCAGTACTAGCACATCCTTGTCAGAGAATCCAAAAGATCCACACTAATAACATTTACATCTCACAAAATAACGAAACTATATCACAATACAGGTCAAGATAAGAACCACAAGGAAATAACTAAGTCCCAAATCACAAAATACATCAAATGAAACCCTATCTTCTTCCAAACACCAACTTCAACAAACAAACCGTACAGCCAATGGATACTCAGTAGTCAGCAGCCAAATCTAGATAAACACAATTTCTACTTTGATACAATGCCTACAGAGATAGACAACCAACATTTATTTTCTATACCTTAAATCTTAGCAATTAATATATTGCTATATATATAACTCAAAACCTGGAATGCCTCCAATTGAGGAACATGAGAATATTTGAATCTTAGAGTCATCTTCTACACAACCCAACATATAGTCTTATTACTCGTGTCCAATGCAAAGCACATCTAACCATCATCTAAAAAAAAACATAGGTAGAGTAGAATCATTGCACCAACCTCATCATAACAAAATCATATATCTTTAAACATTCCCGTCAAATTGAGCAAAATTCACACCGTGTGTTCCTATAACATATAGAAAAGAAAACAAAGATGTCATCAGTAAAAAAATTAGTCGTTCGGGTTCAATTAAATCATAACAAAACATATATGCCACACAACCATTTTACCTAAAACACGTGACATTAGGAGATGAAATTGGCGCTTTGATTCTTGTCTAATTTCCTCTATTTGTTCATCTCTTTTTCTATCTTTTTCCAATAACGCATTTTGCAGTTCCTCTATTTGTTCATCTCTTTTTCTATCCTTTTCCACCAACTCATTTTGCAGTTCCACTATTTTTCTATTTGTTTCCTCCAACTCAAGGTTGAGTTGGGTGCCATATAGTGACCGTGAAGAAGAGGATGGAGTAGGTATGACAAATTTTCCCATCCCTCTAGCATGCCCATAACATTTCCCACCAAGAGCTTGTGTAAATATTTCCACTTCATCTACAACAACTTCTTTGTCAGCCAACTTCTCTAGCATCAAATTCTGCAGAAGCAACATGTTTTTCAGGTTAGCCATATAACAGGGAGAAACATGATATCCTAAAAGTTTAGTAACTTTCATTAAACAACGTGAGACAAAATATTAACATAAAGCAAAAATTTTAACTACTTACGTATCGTTCTTCACATTGAGTAGTCACAAATGACATGTCTTTCTTTAAGTGAGAGATCTTATAAGAGTCAATTAGACCGAGCTCCTCTCCATCCTCTCCCATCTACACATAATAGGCATATAATTAACATATGCTCTAAACATAATTATTAAAATAATATAATAGTATAAAATTGTTACCTCACTATGGCGATGATTAAGAAAAGATCTAGAGCCGGATGTGTGATTGGTCTTTAACTCCGATCTATTCTTCTTATTACGTGTGGACTTGTCCTGTAACAAATTGAATACATAATGCCATAAACAGGTGTAATTCATATCAATTCCGTTAATGAACAAATCATTCTCCATCTCATCTATAGGCTTATAATAACGATTCGCACACTTGCGACATGGACACCTGATCCTATTAAGCCCATCCACGTGATCACGTGCCATACTAACAAATTGTTCAACACCTTTTGAATACTTCTCACCAAATCTATGAGTTTCCCGCATCCAAGTCTTATCCATCTCAATGTTTGTTCAAATATAGTCTTGGTAGCAATTTATAAAGCAATCTACAAAGGGACGGGGCAAATAAAGATCAAATTAGTATTAGTTTTCAATAAAGCCATCTTTCCAATTCTATCATATCATTGCAAACCTAAGCCCTTACAAGAGTCAATAGTAGTGAAAGTTAAGAATAAAATCCTTATTTGTATCATACAAATTGCAAGAGAATAAAATTTTTAATTATCCAAACAAAGCAAAAGCAAATGCACATGCCGACTCTTGCAGCAATACCATATATATTGAATAGGTCACCTATTACCTGTTACATCTCCCACTTGTATATAGTGGCCACAACTCACTCGTGTATCCCTCTACATGTTTCCAATCATATTCATTCTAGCAAATAGACCATGCAACCACAAAATACACCTACAAAAAAGTTGGGAGCACTATACTAAATCTTGTAAGGACCAAATAGCAATATCTCTATAAGAGATGGATCCATTTTCAATACTCTTTAACACTCATTTCATAGTAGCTAACATGACATATCTTTAAGTAGTTTCTTATATTAGTTACTTCAAAAAAAACAAAACAAAACAAAAATGAAAGCTACTTAAAACATGCAACATTAGCTAGTGTGAAGAGTAGCACTATGCACACCACATTTTTTTATCTTACAATTATCTTATAACGCTGACATGACAATTTTAACCAACTTTTTTTTTAATAAAAAAAATGACTATATAATGGTTGGTTGAAAATATTATATTGGCATTGTGGTATAAAAATATGGTTTATAGTGTTACTAAACAAAATTATAAAGGGTTGATTTACAAAGTCACATTAATAAAGTGAGATAAAAGTGTCATGTATAGCATTAGTAGGTGCTCTCTTTGCAATTAGCTTTATGGGGTATAAAAATTGTTTCTATAGCTGAATTAGTTTTCTTTTATACTCAATAGGTTTCTTGCTTGTAGGTTCTTAGCTCCTGGATGTCTGTTATGTTAGCGTGTTTCGCAGAGAGCACTCTGAGATATGGTATGCCACTATCTTTCTTGAAGTTAAAGCACTACTTATCTCAAAAATTTAAAAATATAGAAATATATGACTTTCTCGTGCTTGTGAATTAAGGGTTTACAATCGACATGAAACAAAGTACAATTAATTGGGCATTGAGAACTGTTTTTAATGGTATTTGTAAATAACTTACCCTCCAAGAGACTTGGGAAGAGAATGGCACCGGTTGAAAAGAAGCTAAAAAAGAGCTAAACGAGTCTTGCCAAGTCATTAAAATTAAAAGACATATTTCACCTAAGCATTTCGTTAAACACATGGTAGGCTCATAATACAAAATAGAAATGGATTTTTATTTAATGAGCAGGGCAATTCAACTTGGTTAACATTAAATAGTATCCCGATATTTAGAAAATTGCAACAGACGCATGTAATGAATAAAGGAAAAGTACCAGAGCTGAATTCTTCTCGATGACCAATAATCAAGTGCCTAGAGACGAGAGAATGCATCTCCAGAGTCGCCAATCGATCCAAATCGCCCTTGAGACCCACAACTGCCGCCTCCAATTGCCCCGGTTCTCGCTCTTCAAATCTGCAACGAACACCTTCAATTCATCCACAGGCCACTCTAGATTCCGTGAAACTCACCTTAAATTGTGAGGAATTGCTGCTTGGAACGCCATCTCTGCCATACATAGTCGAATTAATTAAACAAGAAGAAATTAAATTCCAAAAAAAATCAGTAGAATTGCTCGTGATAGAGATAGAGAGAGAGAGAGAGAGAGAGTGTGTACGTACAGAGATGAGATGGAGATGAGATGGATGAAGTTGGAGGAGTATATCTGCGGAGATGAGATGGATGAGGTTGGGGGAGTAGATCTGCGTAAACGAATCCAATGGCACTGTTCTAGCACCCCTTCAAGATACTCGAAAAAAAATGGAAAATGGAAAAAAATGGAATATGGCAGTGGGAGACACGAGTCTAGCATGCAGCGAATTAAGGGTTAGAGAGTGAGGCCCAGTGGACATGAATTTCTAGGAAAAGTTATTGCAATGTCTTTAAATAATTCTTTTAAAAGCTATTAAGGACTTTAATGTTTTTCTTATAATTCATTTGCGATGATATTGCCGTCGCTAATAAGTATTTTAAATTAGCAACGACAATGTCGTCACTACTAAGGATTTTAATGTTTTTCCTTTATTTTATTTGCGACGATAATGTGGTCGCTAATAAGCATTTTTAAATTAGCGACGACATTGTCGTTGCTACTAATGACTTTAATGTTTTTCCTTTTAATTCATTTGCGACGACATTACCGTCGCTAATAAGTATTTTAAATTAGCGACGACAATATTGTTGCTAATAAGACTTCAAATTTTTTCATTTGATTCATTAGCGACGACAATGTTATCGTCAATTTAAAATGCTTATTGTCATCGCAAATGATAGGAATCCCATCGCAACAACTACATATTAGCGACGACATCTAGTTGTCGCTGTTGTCCCTTTTTTTTTATGAAATTAGCGACGACAATTTCTTGTCGTTGTTGATTGGTGAGCAATAGCGACCATAAATGGGTGGTCGCTAAAAATATGGTCGCTAAAGACCAATTTTCCTGTAGTGTTAGATGTAGCTAGCTGGCTAGGTCGTTGGATATTTGGATTGCCCAATGTATGAGGCTTAGATAGGATGGTGAGTTTACTAGTGCATGTGTGGCTTTTTATTAAGTTAAATTTCAAAAGAAAATATTCAATTTTTAAAGGAGATAAAATAAATTTCGGTCTTTGTTATAAAATATTGGGATATTTACGGAACAGTTTAGTGATTTAAATGTATTTTTTGTTAGTGTTTTTAGGAGAATGTTTTATATTCATTCATTGAAAAAAGATCAAGAACATAATGCCCTTACATCAAATTAAGAGCATCAACCTTAGATAAATCATAGCCAATGCTATAAGGTTACAACGTCATAGAGACAAATATAAGAATCTTACAATCAAGTTTTATCTATAACTTCAACATTCACTAATCCATGTCCAAACTTCAGTTATAGAATAGATTTGCTCCATGTAGACTCAATCTAATACATAAGTAACCCATATTCTGAACTTTTACTTTCCATCTTAAAGTTTAATGAATGATTATAATTTGACTATTAGATACAATATTGTGTATGCAAAAGAAATATGATCTTGAACTATATATGGAAGGTATACTTTAGGGACTAAAAGAGAGTTATAAGTACAAATTTACTGTCCCCTTTTTCTCTTCTCCCACACTGCTTAGGCGAAAAAAGAAAAGAAAAAATTACTGGCCAACACTTACAAATTTTACATAAATTTTACATATTACCTAGCCTTACAATTTTAACCTTTTGCCTTAAGCCAATTTTCATTGAACTAAATGTCACTGATAATCAGGCATACATAAAAGTTCTCCATTACAAAAATTCAAATATATATCCTAATTACTTGAAAATTTTATTAAGTCGTTAAACCAACACCCTTATGGCCGGTATGGACATGTAAATTGGAGTACAAGTTTGTTGAGGCTCGGCAGTACACTGATCATGGGAGTTGGGTGCTGACTGCTGACACGGCGGCCCTGTGGGGATGGGCGAAGAGGTGAAAAAAGTCAGCATGTGCTGTTTTCAACTTTGAAACTAGTCTATGATTCACGTGTTTTTAGAGCGAGGCACGTGGTTTATCTGATTGCATGGATTTACTACATAATCAACAAGTGAACATGCTTGCACAGTTGCACAGCTCTACTTTCGACTTTCGAGGCTCCTGTAACTCCTCTACAATCTTGAAAGAATTATTGATCGACAAAGATCGATGGAATCCTTTGTTTTCTGACCGGTCTTTATTGGTGCACTATCTTATATTAAAGGAAATTAAAAATAAAATAAAATTATAGCAGTACAATCTTGAAATAATTACTGTGCATGATGACAGCTTCATTTCCTATTGCGAAAACAATTCTCTTCCACGTATATATATATATATATATATATATATATATATGTATGTATATGTATATATACCTCAACCTCAAGTGTTTCACCTTGAGGTTGAGGGATAGTGCCACCTTGAGGTATATTATCACCTTGTTGCTCAACCTCAAGTGTATCACCACAGCCTTAAGCGATTAATAGATTGCTCAAGAGACGAGAGAGAGAGAGAGAGAGAGTTGGTGGAGGTTGATACTTTATAGTGTCATTTTTTTTTTTTAGTTTTTACTAAAGAGAGTTTTGTAGTTGTTTGTTTGTTGATATAAAATTCAATTATTCATCCAAAAAGAAAAAAAAGAAAAAAAAAGAAGAGATGGAAGAAACACAGAGAGACAAAATGGTGCGAAGAAGAAGAACTCGCGGAAGCTATTATTTGGAAATACGTCTTCGGATTCACCGAAATGGCGGTAGTGAAGTGTGCCATTGAGCTTGGGATAGCCGATGTCATTGAAAGCCATGGAAGTCCCATGACACTATCTGAGTTGTCATCAGTTCTAGCATGCGCTTTGTCTCCCCTTTACCGCATAATGAGATTTCTAATGCACCGGGGAATATTCAAAGAGGAACTCACCGCCCATGGCTCCCCAGGTTATGCACAAACGGCTCTATCTCGCGTTTGATGAGATATGGTGAGCATAGCATGGCTGCTTTCATTATGCTAAATAGCAGTCCAGTGGTGACAGCATCATTGCACCATCTCAGTGCATGTGTTCTAGCCAACGAGATATCACCATTTGAGGTGGCTCACGGCGAAGATGCATGGAGCTTTTTAGCAGCAAATCCTGCTCACAGCCAGCTCTTCAATGAAGCAATGGCTTCTAATGCGAAGACAATCGTGCCTGCAATAATTCACGATTGTCCAGAAGTGTTTGATGGGCTTGGCATTCTGGTAGATGTGGGCGGGGGCAATGGAACAACTTTGCATATGTTGGTGAAGGCATTCCCATTGCTTCGAGGCATTAACTTTGATCTTCCACATGTTGTCTCTGAAGCTGTGGAGTTCCATGGAGTTGAACATGTTGGGGGTGACATGTTTCAAAGTGTTCCAAAGGCGGATGCGGTATTCCTAATGGTAAGTATATATATTCCCACATCGACCGAAAGAAAGTAAAAGAAAATTACACACACATACACACACATATATATATAAATAATTAAATGACCTTTGTGGATTATTGCCTACGCGCAGTGCATTCTGCATGACCGGGGAGACAAAGAGTGCATCCAAATCCTTAAGAAATGCAGAGGAGCAATTTTAGAGGAGAAAGGAAAAGTGATAATTGTTGATGCTGTGATTGAAGAAGCGAAAATGGATGAGCTAAGTGATGCGAGGTTGGCGCTGGACATGGCGATGATGGCTCATACAAATGCGGGCAAAGAAAGGACATTGAAGGAGTGGGAGTTTCTTCTTGGGAAGGCAGAATTTACAAGATATACCGTGAAATCGATTAATGCTGTGCAATCTGTTATTGGGGCATTTCCCTAACTAAGTTATGTAGCATTTCCCAAACGCACATGGATGGATCTCTAGTCCTAATTTTTTTTTTTTGGTGTAATAATTCCTACTGCTACAAGTACGGCCAGCTCAATTCATTAAGATGTTTCATTGCCTGGAAAATAAAAACATATTCCTTTGATTAAGGCCTTTAAGAAATAGAGATCCCTATGAAATATAATATATAATTAATGATATATTTGTTAGTGTATTGATTAAATGTTAAATTCCATTATGCGTGGCATGGGTATTCAAATGTTTTGATGAATATAGAAGAATATTAATCTATTCCCACATCGACTAGAAGATAAAACCGGGAGTGAGGACTATGCCTTTATAAAATGCTACGTCAATATACACACAATTCCATTTAGTCCTCTTGAGTTTAGATTTCTAGAATTTAAAAAGGGGTTTGCTATGGGTTCTTTCCATAGTATTCTCCTGACGTTCTCCAAATTTTACGTAGAACATAATTTAATAAAAAATAAAATAGTAGTACCGTTTTTTTGCTAACAAATTAATTTTTATGAGTTAATAGTTAAGTTCTAATACTTTAAAATTTGTTTTTTGATTCAAAACTAAAATCTAAGGATGGAAAGTTAACCCTTTAGGGATGATATCACACAAAATGGATTTGATCATCCTAAATTTGATGCTAATGCCTCAATTTTAGTGCTAATGCCTCACAAATTTGGTGCTAATACCTCAAATTTGATGCTAAGGCCTAAAAAAATCAATGGTGGAGGCCACTACAATTTTATTTTTTCTTAAATCATGTTTTACGTAAGACTGGGAGAACGCCAGGATAACTTACGGGGAGAACCCCTAGCATTTTCCATTTAAAAACCAACTTATAATTGTGCAATGTCAATGTTTCTATTCCTTTTTAGATGATCAAATTCCGTTAATGGTATATAGCATATTAGCATATATAGGATAGTAGATCATAAACTTCTTGTTTTTGCAGCCTAGTGCTCATGGACTATTCCCACATCGACTACAACATAAAACCCAAAATGAGGACCCCTGCTAATAAATGTGTACATTGTACCCAAATGGATGATCCAAAGCGGCATACACCAAATTCTGGAGGGGTTGAGTTCGACCCATTTAAGGTTGTGATTTAACGCTCATGATTTGGCCATCAAATTAAACCATTAAGGTTGTGATCATCTTAAGGATTTTAGCATTGACCCAGTAAAAAAGAAGGAAAAAAAAAAATTAAATACCAATAATATTATCTAGTATTTAACAAGGGGAGCTGTGACTGTAATTACCATTTAAAAAAAAAAAAAAAAACATCATCCTTGTCCTTATTTCCGTGAAGCATATTAATAACCCCTTTGAATTAGTACACACTTGGCTCTTAATGGTTCGTTGATTCTATGGTGAATAATGGGAAAAAAAAAACAAAAAAAACAAAAAGAAGCAAAATTAGTGTCTATATATATATGATTTACTTAATTTGTAATTAGCATTTTGTGGTATCAAAATGAACTAAATTTATTTTACTTGTGCATGATCAAACAACAAATTAAGGATTTGTATGTTGTTATGATATCCTAAGTACTGTCTCACAAGACTTAAGTACAATCTTAATTTTGTGTATATATGTTGTGTCTTACAAGACCTAAATATAATCTTAATCATGTGTATATAAGTTATTAGGTATCATACCCTTACAAGCTGATTTTCGAGGTTTGTATTACTCAAAATTTGTTTTATTTGGTGTCTGAACTAACTATCATGTCAAGTATAAGATCGAATGAGCTGCAACTTTGTGGTCAAACTTATAAGCAAGATTAAAATGTCTATATTTGGGCATAGTATTAAGATGAGGGTTTGTTAAGCACCCTTCCACCCTCAAGTAATATTCACCTCATTTTTTTTTATCAAAAAATCAATATCAAAATATTCCCACTTTTATATTACATCATTTACCTTTTAGTACTATTTAAATTAAAAAAAAAAAAAAATCACTACGAAACAAAACTTTTACTTTTCGATACCACATTTTTATTTTTTTATACCAATCATTACTCTCATTTTTTTTTTCACCAACTTTTCTATATGCCAATCATTAATTACTCTCATTTTCTTTTTTTCTTATTATTTTTTTTTTCACCAACTCAAAAACAGTGCATGGGCGTGGCTGCGTGGCATGGTGATTAATTGTAAGGACGGCAAGGGGCCACAACTTTTGATGGGCTGACTTTTGTTGATCAACAATAGTTTCGAATGCCTTATGCGACATTCTTTTGAGATGTACAAATAACAATATTGGTAGAGGATTATGTAATAATGACTTTCAATTATATATATAAAGTGTCATTTCGCTTAGAGCTGATCTTGCATAATATTCCTCTAACAGCTGCTTTTACAAAAATAAGTTTATTTTTTTTAATATTTCAAAAAAATATATATTATTATTTAAAATTAGAAGCCCTCGTTATAAATTTTTTGCTTAGACCTAGTTCAACTATCATTGAGCTGTGGCTTTGGTCAATTGAGTAATTCAAACCCTAACAAGTTTGTTGAAGCTTGACACTTATGACGGGCGTTAAGTGCTGACCCTGCAGGTGGCTTGTGGGAATGGGGAAAAGGTGAAAATAGTGTATGTAGGGCTGTAAGCGAACAAAACTACCCGTGAGCTTCCCGGGCTTGGCTCGACAAAGCCCGGCTCATGCGCGACTCAATTATTAAATGAGTTGCTCATAGACATAAAACCAAACTCGATTATTAAACAATACATACATGTATAAAACTCGACTCACTCGTTTAAAGTTCTTGAACATACTTGTATAAGGGGTCGACTCGCTTATTAGTGCGACTCGTATATATTTATTATATATACATATATATATTAATTTAATAAAAATAACTTATATAGTATATTACTTATTATTTAATAACAATTTAACAATAGTCAGTGTATATTAATTACTAAGTATTTCTCAAAAAGAATAACAATAATTAATTGGTATACAATATATAATTATATCTATGATTATAAGTAAATGTATAATATATAATTGAATGATAAAAGTTAATCATATGGTTATATCTTAAATGAAAATCATGATGCATTGACACTTAATCATACCATTCATATAATCATATTGATTCATATAATTCATATCATATACAATAAAAATGTGATTAGAATAATCCCAAATGAAATAATTAGAATTAGAAATTTAAAATTGACAATAACAAATTAACAATACATGTAATGTCATATAGTTACAAACTAAGTATTGACATTGTCATTTGAAATTTGGAATTAATAGCATGAGATATTATTGTTGATAAATTGTCTTAGCTGAGCCAAACCCGACTCGACTCGTTTACTAGACAAGCTCGAGCTCGGCTCACACAAAGAATTTTCCTTAGTGAGTCGAGCCAAGCTTAAATTTTGGAATTCGGCATGAGCTCGGCTCGAGCTTGAGCTCGTAAAATTTTTAAATGAGCCGAGCTTGGATAGCCCTGGCTTACCCAAGCTCGGCTCGTTTACAACCCCCTAAGTGTATGATTCACGTGATTTTGCTTTTTACATAGTGATCCAATATATAGGCTAGCTGTGTTTGTGAAGGGAATGGAATGGAACGGTACTATTCGCGGGACCCATCTCATTCCCAATCATGATACTGTTCATGTACCGTTCCACTTTCAAATACCATTCCATTCATAAACATAGCCTATAGGATCTAGCTGGATTCGATTTATATGTTGTTAAAAAATTGAATAGTGAAGATTTTATTAAAGTAATTGAAGGGTTCAGATGTATCATAATAAATACTAATTTTTTATTTCATTTATCACTTTATCTATTTATTAGCATTTATTATGTTAGAATTTCACCATTTAAGAACCCTTCAATTACTTTTTTGAAATCCTCACCATTCAATTTTTAACAGCTTGTATGCTCAAGTTATTAAGGATTTGGCTTACATGCTATTCTTGAAATAACAGCATGTATGCTGTTATAAATTGAATGGTC
The DNA here is from genome assembly GCA_013348765.1 of Carpinus viminea. Taxonomy (NCBI): domain Eukaryota; kingdom Viridiplantae; phylum Streptophyta; class Magnoliopsida; order Fagales; family Betulaceae; genus Carpinus; species Carpinus viminea. Next base: position 12,879,492 of record CP054669.1, on the reverse strand, counting down.
GTCTTCAAGAGGTAGCTCAATCGGCTGTGAACTATGCTTTATGAAGCGGAAGTCACAAGTTCGAATCCCCCCTCCCCCTACCCTTGTGTGGACATGTCAAAAAAAAATTGAATGGTCAAGATTTGTCATAATAAATAATTGTAGTTGAACGATTTAGATTTATCATAATAAATGTTAATAAATAAATGAAGTAATGGATGAGACAAAAAATTGATATTTATTATGACAGATCTAAACCCTTCAATTATTTTAACTAAATTTTCATCATTCAATTTTATAACAGCATACATGTTGTTATTTCAATAACCGCATATAAGCCAAATCCAGTTATTAAAACTACAACATACAAGCTGTCAAAAATTGAATGGTGAAAATTTCATTGAAGTAATTAAAAGATTCTTGAATGGTGAAAATTTATAATAATAAATACCAATACATATATATTTCTTGAATGCCGGATCCATATATATATATATATATATATATCGGACAAGAACACGTAAATTCGACAACAAGTTGGTTGAAGCTTGACAGTATGGGCGACCCTGGTGTCTTGTGGGAAGGTGGGACGAGGTGAAACAAGTTCCCATGCATGATGCATGCGTTTTCATCGTTGAAAATAGTTTATGCTTCACGTGTTTAATTTAATTACGTGATTGCATAATTTTGAATGTGATAGCCAACACGTGAAAATGCCACAGCTCCAGTTTCGACTTTCGAGGGGCCTGAAACTTCTATTGCATATATAGATCGACAAAGATATATAGACGACAATCAAAATAAAAGATGCACATAGAAACCAACAACCGTCCACTTTGAGGACCGGTCTTTATTGATGGGCCATCTAAAATAAAAATGAATTATTTTAAAAAAGTACAGCACAGTACAGTAGAGCAGTACAATCTTGAAAGAATATATCACTGTGCATGAGAGCTTCCTTTCCCTATTGAGCATGCAATCAATTCTTTCTTTCTAGTATATATATAGGTTGCTCAACCTTAAATCTATCACCACAGCCTTAATCGATTAATCGATTGCTCAAGAGAGATAGAGAGTGAGACAGCGAGAGAGATGGAAGAAACACAAAGAGTGACGAAATGGTGCCAAGAAGAAGAACATGCAGAAGCGAGTATTTGGAAATACGTGTTCGGATTCACAGAAATTGCGGTAGTGAAGTGTGCCATTGAGCTTGGGGTAGCCAATGTCATTGAAAGCCATGGAAGTCCCATGACAATCCGAGTTGTCATCAGCTCTGGCATGCGCTTCGTCTCCCCTTTACCGCATAATGAGGTTTCTAATGCACCGGGGAATATTCAAAGAGGAACTCACCACCCACGGCTCCCCAGGTTATGCACAAACGGCTCTATCTCGCCGTTTGATGAGATATGGTGAGCATAGCATGGCTGCTTTCATTATGCTAAATAGCAGTCCAATGGTGACAGCATCATTGCACCATCTCAGTGCATGTCTTCTAGCCAATGAGATATCACCATTTGAGGTGGCTCACGGCGAAGATGCATGGAGCTTTTTAGCAGCAAATCCTGCTCACAGCCAGCTCGTCAATGAAACAATGGCTTCTAATGCGAAGACGGTCGTGCCTGCAATAATTCACGATTGTCCAGAAGTATTTGATGGGCTTGGCAGTCTGGTAGATGTGGGCGGGGGCAATGGAACAACTTTGCATATGTTGGTGAAGGCATTCCCATTGCTTCGAGGCATCAACTTTGATCTTCCACATGTTGTCTCTGAAGCTGTGGAGTTCCATGGAGTTGAACATGTTGGGGGTGACATGTTTCAAAGTGTTCCAAAGGCGGATGCGGTATTCCTAATGGTAAGCATATATATATATTCCCACATCGACCAAAAGAAAGTAAAAGAAAATTACACACACATACACACATATATATATAAATAATTAAATAACCTTTGTGGATTATTGCCTATGCGCAGTGCATTCTGAATGACTGGGGAGACACTCTTGTGTCCATCTTAAATCCATCCAAGAATGATGTGGCTATTAAAATTATCATTTGATCAAAATTCAATAATGATCAATCACAAGCCAAATGATAATTTTAATAGTTACACTATTCTTGGATGCACTAAAGATGGGCACAAGATAAACTTGTAGCATTACTCACTAGAATCGCCAATGCTTAAATTAAAAAGAAAGGTGCATCAATTGTCTTGCAATTGGTTAATTTGTAGTTTAAATGTAAATGTTGTTTAATTCCTAAGCATTCCTTCAAACAACCATATTTGAACTACTGACATATAAAACAATTAATATAAAAGTTTAAGCTTCTCCAAGGAGTACGTAGTTAAATTTGTTGAGGACTACGTTTAATAAAATAGAGGTCTTTAGTTCGAATTGAAATAGGGGATTAAATGGACTTTATCCAATATTTTATGATTTTTAAAATGGTCGGCAAAAAAAACACCAAAAATATAAATATATAAATGGAAAAAATATAAAATGGCCCCCCAAACTACCAGCTATTTGTAATTTAGCCCCCTAAATTTTCAATTGGTATAAAATAGCCCCCAAAACTATCAACTCCTTATAATTTGGCCCTCTCTATTAGATGAAACCGTGAAAATGGATGAAAAATCCAAAATGACGTCTTTTTGGGATGCAGAGTTACTAAAATGCCCTTATTAGAATAAAAAATAAAATTAAAAAAACCCATCCCTAAAATGGCGTCGTTTTGTGGCCAAATAAGAAAACCCCCTTCCCCCCGTGTTCTTTCTTTCTTGGTTGCTTTTTTTTTTTTTTTTTCACATTTTCAGCAAATTTGCTCGATATGCTTAACCAAAATGAAACAAGGTGGTGGTCACGCAATTTTCATTGCTGAATGCTCACGTTCGTTTCATTTCCACTGCATCTGCATCGCTTCAAATGTCAAACATGGCAACCAAATCTGCCCAGTTTGCAGAGCAAAATGGAAAGAAATCCCTATACAAGGTCCTAGTTTGGATCCTCCCCCTAGGAAGGCATCAATTAGTCCAGTAGGTTGGCCCCAAAATGATGCTTTGATGACTGTTGTCCGCCAATTACCTCCAAGTCAAAGAGATTCAAATCGGCGGCATATCTTGCCACTATATCAAGCTGCGGACCTGGCTGTATTTGACGATGATGAATCCTTAGGTCATGAGTTTGTATTTTCTGAAAAAAGAAGCTGTTGCGAGAAGAATGTTGCAGAGGAAAACACTATTAACACAATAGAGATAAAAACATATCCAGAAGTTTCAGCTGCTTGGTTCGATTCTTGCAATAACTTTACTATTTTGGTCCATCTCAAAGCCTCTGCTTCAATTAATAGAACAAATGGCAGCAGAAGCCAAGCTAGCTTGCCACAAATTTCTCAAACTCCTCGTGCTCCAGTTTCAGCTTTAGCTAGGATGATTTCAACGATGAAAGAAAGAACACAGAAGAAAGGGGTTTTCTTGTTTGGCCACGAAACGGCGTCATTTTAGGGGTGGGTTTTTCTAATTTTAATTTTTATTCTAACAAGGGCATTTTCGTAACTCTGCATTCCAAAACAACGTCGTTTTGGGTTTTCCATCCATTTTCACGGTTTCATTTAACGGAGGGGGCAAATTATAAGGAGTTGGTAGTTTGGGGGGCTATTTTATACTAATTGAAACTTTGGAGGGCTAAATTACAAATGATTGGTAGTTTGGGGGCCATTTTATATTTTTTCCTATATAAATTCATTGAAAACAAATAAATTTATGTGGCATGAATTTACACACTTGGCTTTTCTTTTTTACCTTTTTGAATGAATTTGACTTCCCTTTTAATGGTGCGTTGATTCTATCTTAAATAATAGCCTCCTCCCCCTTATGTGAATATATTTGTGTGAATGTATCAAAAATAAAAATCAATAATACGACGAAGTTGGAGCAAATTTGCAAATTTCTTCCCACCTACTATAATAAGTGTTAAGTATTATATCTCACATGTTTTCTTTAATATTCTTTGTTAACATAATTTCCGATATGGTGAACTCAAGAGGTAGAACTATAATTCTAGGCGCTCCTCCTCCTCTAATCCTGTGAGATAAAACAAGGTTAAGAGAATACACCGCGAGTGCTTATGGTGAATCCTCCAATGCCAAAGTTAGCTACTTTTTTTTTTTTTTTTGACATGTCCACACAAGGGTAGGGGGATGGGGGATTCGATCTTGTGACCTACGCTTCATAAGACGTGGTTCACAGCCGATTGAGTTACCTCTTGAGGACAAGTTAGCTACTTTCTAAGTTTGGTATGTTGTCTAGTGAGAGAATGAATCATGTACATGTCTTCCTGATGTCCTTGTCCTTTTATAGGTAGAATTGCAGAGGTGATGATGATGACTAGGCGTAGGATCTGGGATCCAGGCGTAACTGATGGAGGTGTTAATATTTCTTGTTCCTTGGCCATTACAGATAATTCATAATTGTATCTTTAACGCACATCTCTTGTCTGGTGCATAATTGTTCGAGCAATATAATCAATGCGAATCCGTGAATGATGCGTAACCAATTGGATGTCGAATGTACGTCCGTTACATTGAGCATTCCCGACTGTGCTGGTCTCGGATGAACACTCTTGGCATAGCTGTAGTCATAGGCCAATTGGTCTTTTTATCAGGCTTTGGGCTTTATAAAGGTGGGCTTGTCACAATGTTTTGGGCTTTTCTCTTAGAGTACATATGCCTGGGGCTCACTGGCCTTAATCCCAAAAATATTTGTAACATTCTTAGCCATCACTTTTTGTCATTTTACTAACATAAAAACTCAAACATAAATTTTTGAAAAAGGCCAGGTTTCTCTCCATAAATATCTTGTTAGTATACCATACAGTACTATACACACACACACACACTATATATATATATATATATATATTTTACATAGATTGATTTGGAAGAAATTTTCTATAAACCAACTTTTAAAAGTAATATATAAGCACATGAATTTTTTTTTAGTAGTTTGTACATTTTACATGTTTTTTTAATAGCTTAAATGATATATGTTGCATTTAGTGGTTGAAAGGAGTTTATATCTACTAACCAGTAATTTATTGAGAATTTATATATAGAAGTTTTGGTTGGGTCTCAGCAGTACTGGTTGGGTCCCGACGGTGGCTCAATAAAGTCTTGGTGGGTTCCAAAGACATCTCAGTTGGGTCTGTCGATTTAATAATGAGATGTTCAAATTCGGGAAATGGTTTATGATTTTAAAAAATGAAAACTATTTTACAAAAATCAAAGAAACTTTTTTGGTCAAACCCAAAAATATTTTCCATTGACTATTATTTTTCGTCGCACCAAACATCTAAAAATACGAAAAATATTTTAAAAAAATTATTTTATACCAAAACAAATTGAGCTCGAAAGAACTTGAATGAAAACAAAAATTGTATTGACTCTTAAATGCTAAGAGTGGTCACGAAAAAAAGCTTAGTTCTCTCTCATCGAAAGAACTACTCCTAAGAAAATCTTCTTTGAATTTTTTCTTTCCTTTTTTGCTTTTGAACTGCACTTCTGCTACCTGCATGCACAACCAGTATCTTTCTTCTGATCGTTTCCTTCTGAACCTCTTCTTTCTTCTCTTTGTTGTCTTGTTGTGTTCTCCTTCTTGTTGTTGCTCCCTCTTGGTCTGTACCTCGTCATAATCTTTCTCCTCCTTCCGAGCCTGTTTCCTTCCGATCACAACTACTTTCTCAGCCTGTTACCATCTCCTTTTCTCATATGGACATAAACAGTCTTATAGCTCAAACTGAAGGTCTTTCATGGGATGACCCATCATCTCAGATTGAGTCACTCACCCTTGAAACAACTCCTATCGAATGCCCACCTCTGGTTGGTCAAGCATATCCTAAAAAACACATAACAACCAGTCAGTTTATGCTGCCCTCTCTAAAGCCTGGGAATTTACTTTTCCCTTTTCCTTTGCTGTTTTAGGCCCAAACAAGTATCTTATCAAACTCTCCAAGCAAGAATACTTAACCAGAATCCAAAAACATGTTACTTGGAATGTCAATGGCTTCTTAATCATCCTGCAAACTTAGCATCCTCAAGCCACCTTAGGAGAACTCCCTTTCAACAAAGCTTCATTTTGGATTCAAGTGCATGGTCTCCCTCTCATAAATATGACCACCAAAATAGCAATCTCCATTGGAAAAGGCTTGGGAAACCTCATCAAGGTTGATGAACTCAATGGAGCTGCAACCACTTACGGAGTCTAAAACTCCTTATGGAGATTGAAGTGAACAACCCCTTAAAGCCTGGCTTCTCCTTTTGCAGAGATGGTGGTGATTCCCTCCCAATTTTCTTGAAGTATGAACATTTGGACATTTACTACACCTTATGTGGGAGAATTGGACACAAGTCTTCCAACTGCATGGCAGCACCAAAGGAAAAATTTCCAGATAGGTATGCTCTTTGAAAGTTAATATTTTCTCAAACCTCCTACCTTCTCTTTCTACCCCCAAAAAAAACCTTGCCATAGCCACCCATCAAACTCCACCATCAAAACCCGCAAAATACCCCTGTAAACCCTCAAAATCATGCTATTAAGTTAACAGTGCTTAGTTGAGCCCGCTTAGCTCCTAATCCAAAGGCTAACTCTCTGTCAACCTCCATTATACCTACCCTAGTCCCAAAGTAGGTGAAAATATCAGCACTTAACATACTTTTAGCAGGAGACACGTCCCAACCCAACCCCTCCTCAATAAATGCCACCGCCGTCACCCTTCCCACCTCCGTTGGACAGGACACCCTAGCCATGCCACTCACTACATCTCCCATCTCTCACATATCCCAACCTTCTAATTAGTTCTAAACTCAACTATCCATTTTTCTCCTCTGCAGCCCATTCCCATCACAGAACACACCTTCACTTCAACTGCTTTAACAAAGAACACCCGCCAAAAAATCTTTTCAAAAATTCTCAAACAGCCCCAAAAAAAACCAAACCCTCTAAGCCATATACATCTGTAGAAAACCCCTCTTTTGGCTCTGTCCACAAACTGCTCAACAAAAATAGGACTAAACTGTCTGGTGAACTCCTCCCCCATAAGAGAGGTTCTAGAAACTATCATTTGTCAACTATCACCCCTGATGAACCTGCTTTGCACCTACCTGCAAGGTCTTACTACAAAGCTACAAGAAAAGGAAAAAAAACAAAAAAACAAAAAACAAATCCTCAACCTCTCATATGTTGCCTCTTGCAGTATTAGAGACTGAGGTGATAGAGAAAGATGACTCCAACAATCTAGAGGACCTGGTGGTGTCCCCTGGCTGCATATGAAGATCCTATCTTGGAACTGCAGAGGGATTTCTCGTCTAGCTATAGTTTGTGGTTTAAGGGCATTGATCAAAGCCAATAGCCCGAATATACTCTTTCTCTCTGAAACAAAAATTTCCCCTTCTCTTGTAACCTCCACTCTGAATCATCTTAGCTTCTACTTGATGACTCATATTGCTCCTTTTGGTACTTGTGGCGGGCTTGTTCTTGCCTAGAGATTAGGTGTAGAACTGGAAAGCTTCATCACAAACAAAAATAACATCACCTTATGGTGTTACTATGATCCCCCACATTCCCAATGGATTTTGTCCTGCATTTATGGCCTCTGAGAAAAAGAACAAAGTTGCTTTATGGGACTCTTTCACTGCTGCTGGTGAGGATTTTGTAATTCCTTGTCTTTGCTTAAGGGATTTCAATTTTGTATTGGATCAATCTGAAAAACTAGGAGGTTGTCCTGTTGCTAGCTCCTCCCGTTGTTCTTTTAGAAATTTCATAGATCACCACGGCTTCTTTGACCTAGGGTTTGTTGGAAACCCCTTCACCTGCTATAATAACAGGAAAGGCTTTGCTACCATTAAGGAAAGACTTGACAGAGCCCTAGCTTCCCTTGATTGGGGACACCTTCATCCTGAATTCTCTCTCACTCACCTTCCTCCTTCCATTTCTGATCACAACCCCATCCTTTTAAACACAAGCACTTCTTCTGCCTTTCTTCCAAGACCTTTCAAATTTGAAGAATTCTGGTCCTTTGACCCCACCTGTGGTCTTGTTATAAAGGCTCTCCAGCTCTATGCTTGGTTAAGAAATTAAATCAGACTAGATCTGCTCTTAAAAGATGGACCAATCTGCATTTTGGCAACATCCAAGTCAAGATAAAAGCTACTTTGGCCAAAATTGATCAGGTCCAAATTTTCCCTCCAAATTCTCAATCCAGTTTGACTGAATCTCTTTTGAAGAAAGATCTTGATGATCTGTTGTACAAAAAAGAGACCCTCTAGAGGTCTAAATCAAGAGAATCCTGGTTGAAATGTAAAGACCTTAACACCAAATTTTATCACTCCTTTACATTGATCATGAGAAGATCAAACGTTGTCAATTTTCTTAAAACTAATGAGGGGGGCTAGTTATCCAACAGAGTAGAAATTGGAAGTTATTTTGTCTCTCATTTCTCTAGTTTGTTCTCCTCTTCTAGGCCTCCTATTGATGATGACATGTTACGCATCTTTGCTCCTACTATCTCAGAAGAGGAAAACCTCTTTTTATGTTATTTTCCCCCTGAAGAAGAGGTGGTTAAAGCTCTTTCCAGCCTAGGTTCTACTAAAGCCCCGAGGCTTTATGGCTTCATTGCTTTGTTCTATAAGAAGTATTGGCCTATTGTTAAACAAGATGTCCTAAATTGCATCAGAAACTTTTTTCAGAACCAACAGCTTCTGTTTGAGCAAAACCATACTCATATAGCTCTAGTTCCCAAGCAGATAAGCTCTCATTCTATGCATCACTTTAGACCAATCAATTTATGCAACATTACCTACAAAATCATCACCAAAATCTTAGCCAACAGATTAAAGACTATCCTTTCCAAGATCATATCCCTTCTTCAATAAGCTTTTGTCCCCTCTAGAAATATCCAAGACAATACAATCCTTGCACATGACATGGACATGGAGAAAGCTTTTGATAAGATGGAGTGGGTTTTTATCTTGTCTATCATGGAGAAACTTGGCTTCCACTCCACCTGGGTTAACTGGATTAGATTGTGCATTTCCTCAACCTCTTTTTCCATTATTCTGAATGGAAGTCCTTTTGGCAGATTCTTTCTTGAAAAAGGTCTAAGGCAGGGAGATCCCCTCTCTCATTTCCTCTTCATTTTAGGTTCTGAGGTGCTTTCCAAATTGTTGTTCAAAGAAGAAGCTCTTGGAAACATAAGAGTCATGAAAATTTCTAGGATTTCCCCTACCATTTACCATCTCCTTTTTGCTGATGATATTTTGATCTTTGGCAAAGCTACTCCAAAGAAGCAAGTAGCATTCAAACCTGTCTTGAGAAGTATTGTCTTTGGTTTGGACAATCAATCAATTCTGAAAAGTCTTCTATCATATTCTCAAGAAACACTAATCCCTCTTCAACTGCTTTGATTCATGATATCCTTCCTTACTCCCCTAACCCTACCAAATCCATTTATCTTGGCCTTCTTATCCTTTTTAGTAACTCTAAAAGAGCTGCTTTTCAGAATATCATTGACAGTGTTTACTCAAAGATGGAGGGTTGGCGTGCAAAATCTCTCTCTCAAGAAGGTAGGCTGATACTAATCAAATCTGTGGCTGCAGCCATTCCTTCATATGCCATGACTACCTTTTTGCTCCCCCAAAGCATATGCAGCCAACTAGACTGAACTTTCAAGAATTTATGGTGGGGTTTTCCATCCTCAAAGACTAGAAACCTCACCTTAAAGTCATGGAACTCTCTTTGCATTTCTAAAGCCCTTGGTGGTTTGGGTTTTAGGAGAATGAAAGATGTGAACCTAGCTTTTATGACTAAGCTAGGCTGGAAACTCCTCACTGGTGCAAACTATCCTTGGGTGTCCTAGCTATCAGGTAAGTATCTCTCCTTTGAATCTTTTATTTCCCCCTCATCCATTTCTGCCACTTCTTGGCTTTAGAAAGGCATCACCAAAATTAAACCCTTAATCTCCTTAGGTGCCTGCCATAAAATCCATAAGCTCTCTACCCTATCTATTTGGAGCTCCTCCTGGGTACCAACTGTCCTTCTTTTCTCTCCTTCCCTCCTTCCCCTTAGCATTGCAGCTCACCCTGATTTGATGGTCTCAAACCTCATTTCCCTGAATGGCACTTGGAATTTTCCTCTTCTGATCTCCTTGTTCACTCCTTCAAGTGTCAAGAAAATCATGAAGATACATATCAATCCTAAACCCTCCTCTTCTTTCCTCTAGACCACCTCTCCCAGTGGTCTCTTTACCACCAGCTTAGCCTACAAACTGCTAAGCAATCACAGAATCTCCACAGCTTCCTCTCCTCTTAAATCCAGCTCTTGGAAATCATTATGGAAGCTCAAACTTAATGCTAGGCTAATTTTACTTGTTTGGAAAATTGCTTGGGACCTTCTCCCTACTAAAGCTAGATTAAACTCCATCTTTCTCTCTCGCCTCTTTGCCCTCTCTGCAATACTAAAGAAGATTCTCTTTCTCATCTCTTATTTCATTACATTTTTGCTAGAGTGGCATGGAGATCCTCTTTTTGGCCCCTTGACTCCCTTTTCAGGTCCTCTCTTTCTCTCCCCAACTGGGTCAATGGCATAATTCATCCTCATTCCTCTCTAGGTATCCTTTTAGCTGATTCTCATCTTTTCCAAATTTCTACTATTGTGCTTTGTGATCTTCTTTGGTTTTTCAGGAACAAAGCAGTACATGAAGGATTGATTCCAAACATCAATGTTCTAGGCAAGTCCATTAAAAGAACCTCTCTTGATCATGCTACTGCTTGGAGATCCACCTCCCTTCTGGCTAAAGAATTTTGGACCCCTCCTCCTGCTGGTTCTTTCAAGATAAACTTTGATATTGCTATCAGGGAGCAGTTCTCTTCTCAGGCAACAGTCTACAGGGACTCCAAGGGGCATATCATTAAAGCTATCTCTCGGATCAATCCACCATGGGATGCAAACTATGGAGAAGCCCTGGTTGCTCAGCTTGCAGCTTCTCTAGCAGTGTCCTTGAAGCTTAACAACTTCTCCTTAAAAGGTGACTCTACAATGATCATAGCCGCATTGCAAACTCCAACTCTCTCACAAGATTGGCACATTGAATCAATCATAGCCTCCACTTTATCCATGCTTCCAGCACCTACTCAATGGCCGGGTAGCTAGGAAAGTTCACAGAAGTGCAAACTTCGATCTACGCCCACTATGTGGCATTTTCGGCCATGGCAAGACTCTTCTCAAGCTGCATTCCCACTTACTTCCCATCCCCCCTTCTTTCCCCATTTGTAGTAGACAGGATCCACCTTCTTTGACTATCTCTACTTATAATACTTTTGGTTCCTTGGTTTCTTAATGCATTGTTGTTACTAAAAAAAATTAAAAAAAAAAAAAAAAGGAAAATTGTGTGATCTGTATGATGACCTTCGTCTCTACTTATAGAATGCAATATAACTCTTTGCCGACAATTATATTGTTTCTCTGTATAACTTCCACAGAACTCACTACACACCTACAAATACAATTTCCTTACATGATCAAAATCTGCCAAATAAAAAAATAAATCTGCCAAATAACCAACAATTACAAACGCCACAGCTCCTCGGGACCCTTCGAAATTATTGGCTTAATTGCCAGATTTAATTTATTGCATGCGACAATTGACAGATCGAGAGATTGGTCTATTTTATATTGAGCATTTGTGTATCTCTGTCGGCCAAATACTTACTATATTTATGCAACAGGACCTTCTAATCTCTCTGTCAATTGTCGTCATTTGAGGGTTTTGGTAATCCATATCTGACAAAGGATCCTATGTGTGGGCAGCTAAATCCACTAAATCTAAAAAGTCACACTACTCACGTCTGTGTTATTAGCTAAAAGCATTCAATAATTTCAATGGAAACCTTTTGAAATCACTTAAATATATAAAGAAACAAGTAAAGAACTAATATAAGACTTTTGAGACACATACAAATATTACACCACACGATCGAGTCCATGCATTCATTAGTTGTCTTTATTATATATATATATATAGAAAGCAAACGTCAGTCCACTTAGAGGGAGGGGCCGGAGGGCCAGTCTTTGTGGCTGAATTATCATAAAAGTTAAATGGAGAAAGAAAAAAAATGGTTTTGAAATCGTGAAAGAATCTCTGTGATAGTGGCCACAGCTTCGTTTCCCAATGCGCGGCAACTATTCCTTCATGTATATATGAAGCCCTGACCTGAAATGCAAGGCAAAAGTAGCTAGATTTTTCAAACTGAGAGATGGAAGAAACACAAAGAGAAGCAACATGGCAGGAGGAAGAGGAACAAGCGGAAGTGGCTATTTGGAAATACGCGTTCGGGTTCACAGAAATGGCGGTAGTGAAGTGTGCCATTGAGCTTGGGATAGCTGATGTCATTGAAAGTCATGGAAGCCCGATGACATTATCTGAGTTGTCATCAGCTCTAGCATGCGCTCCGTCTCCCCTCTACCGTATCATGAGGTTTCTAATGCACCGCAAAATATTCAAGGAGGAACTCATTGCCCATGGCACCCTAGGTTATGCACAAACGGCTTTATCTCGCCGTCTGATGAGACATGGAGAACGTAGCATGGCGGCTATGATTTTGCTAGAAAGCAGCCCGGTGATGTTGGCACCATGGCACAGTCTAAGTGCCCGCGTTCTAGCCAATGAGACTTCGCCCTTCGATGCGGCTCATGGCGAAGATGTATGGAGCTATGCTTCAGAGAATCCCGCTCACAGCCAGCTTATCAATGAGGCAATGGCTTGTGATGCTAAGATAATGGTGCCTGCCATGATTCACGATTGTCCAGAAGTATTTGATGGGCTTGGTAGTTTGGTGGATGTGGGAGGGGGCAATGGAACCACTTTGCAAACGTTGGTGAAGGCATTCCCATGGCTTCGAGGCATCAACTTTGATCTTCCTCATGTTGTCTCTGTTGCGGCAGAGTCCGTCGGAGTTGAAAATGTCGGGGGTGACATGTTTTTAAGCGTTCCAAAGGCTGATGCAGTTTTCATAAAGGTAAGTATATGATCATTTATGTGATAATTAGGAAGCCCAAAAAAAGAAGGCATGCAGGTAGCTCTTTGGGTAATGAATTAATTAATTTGTCTTGTGAATTGCAGTGGGTTCTCCATGACTGGGGAGACAAGGAATGTATCCAAATCCTTAGAAAATGCAGAGAAGCCATTCCAGAGGATAAAGGGAAGGTAATAATTGTTGAAGCTGTGATTGAAGAAGCACAAGTGGACAAGCTAACTGACGTCCGGCTGGCTCTAGACATGATCATGATGGCCCATACTACTACTGGGAAAGAGAGGACCTTCAAGGAGTGGGGATTTCTTCTTTCCGAGGCTGGATTTCATCGATACACAGTGAAACCCATTCGTGCTGTGCAGTCTGTTATTGAGGCTTTTCCTTAATATATATATATATATTTGTGTGTGTGTGTGTGTGTGGATGGATATATATGTCTGTGTGTATGCGCGTGTGTGGATGGATTTCTAGTCCTACATAATATAAGTGTTGTAATTTTCTTTCTGTAACGTTGTACAATTAAGTTGTTCGTCATGTTTGATGTAGTTTGCTTCGTCTTTAAGTGCAATTTAAGATTATGGAAGTTCTCTTTGTTTTTATTTTCTTTTGCATCTGCATTCCACTAAAACCATACTCAATTCGTTTTTTGTTTTTTCAAAATATTTAACCAACAATCACTTTAAACAAATCTTTCCTCTCAATTGGGTCGGAGAACTTCCTCAACCCAATTTATAAAAATGATGACATATATGATATACCCAATTTATAAATATAATATGTATTAATGAATTTTCTTCAATTTAGTTTGCAAGAAAACTCTATCTACCATTTTTAAAGATTCAATAGAAAAAGTTTTTCTATCACAGTTTAGAAAAAAACTCTGTTTAGTTACTTATCAATTCAATTATAGGAATATTTTGTGAAAACTTGTGTTTAATTATTTTTATAGGAATAAAAGTTTACTTATTACTTCAAAAAACTATGATAAATAAAAAATAAAAAGGTGGTTCCATGGCAATTGGCGATTCCATGGCCACCTCCACGGAGGAGAGGTCAGCCATCCAACATAACATAAGAAGTCGCATGCACGGGCATCTCTCCATGTTAAAGGTGATTGGGTTGCCACTCCTTTGGTTCAATTTGTTCAAAAATGGCCATGCAACCAATGGCAGAGAGACGTAGGGGCGACTTAGGGGTAGGCGCACCTGGTAAAAAAAAATAATTAATTTTTTTCAAGTATTATCTAGAAAAATCGCCCCTCAACCCATGATAACAAAATTTTGTTACCGCCCATAAAAAAACAAAAAATAAATAAAAAATAAAAACTCTTACCCTACGTCGACAATTACTTATGACCCAAAAAAGGAAAAAAGAAAAGCCCTTGAGTTGGAGAGTTGGAGTGTGCCGCTGTAGAGTTCTTCAAGAGTCCGGTGACTCGCGCGGTGAGGCATTGAGAAACTCTTAATGTGACTCTGAGTATATGAATAGTTAAAAGATTTCTCTGAAATTGTATAACTTCTATTGTATATCTCTTATTTGATTTCTTTTAGAAGTTAGAAAAGTGAGGATAAGAGGATAAGGATTGATTAACAAATATTTTATTTTTACTTTTTTGATTTCTAGTGCCTTCATTCAGCTTTTGTGTTGTTGCCTGTTGGGAACTTGGGGAGAATCGAAATCATTGCATGATTCACATGCTTCTCCCATTCTCTGTGCTTTTGTTTCGGTTTCTTCATTTCTTGGTTTCATATTAATGTTTATGAAAATCAAAAGCAAAATTGAGGAAATCTCGGGAACCAAAAAAAGCAAAAAATAAAAAATAAAAAAAGGGGGGGAGGGGGGGGGGGGAACTGATGTGATGATCATGATAAAATCTCATTTAAGACATTACTCCATTTAAGTCTATTCAAAAAAAAAAAAATGAAGAGATATATCAATTTAACATATATTAATATTAATAAAAAAAAAATTTCTTCACACTTACTTTTTTAACCTTGCACACATGTCAAAAAGGTCATGTCACTAAAATTTAGTGACGTGTCAGGCATCCTGACGCGTAAAAAAACGTTGGTCAAGAAAATACAATTTTTTTTAGTGATTTATGAAGTCTGATAAATATACTTTTTGTGATACATATATTTTAGTATAATTTCTTTTTTTAATTGTATCTACCATATTATAATAAAAATATAATATATAAAGATAACAAAAAAAAATTATTTTATTATTTTATTGATGCTCCAGGTAAAATGAATTCTTGGCTACGCCACTAGATGCAACCATGCACCTTTATATATGGCAATTGCATCTCATCATGTTAGAGGTAGTTGGGTGACCACTCCTTCGGTTTAGAGATAGCTACACAAGCACCTTTATATATATATATATATATATGGAATTTGACTTCATTTTATATAGGAGAAACTTTACTTAGCTTAGAACTCTTAAACTAATACATGTTTTTGAGAAGATTCATCAAAATTTCAAAAACTCTTAATTTCATCATTAAACTTTCAATTTGATAAAATTTATCCTTCTATCAACATAAACAATTAAAAAGATCAAATTGAATAGAAAAAATTAAAAAGATCAAATTACCCTTCAATTTTCCTTTTTAGTTTTAATTTTATTTTGAAATTAAAGGTAAATTTAAAATTTTATTAGAGTTCAGGAATATAAATGCCATTTTATCGCTTTTATTAAAAGTTTGAGAGGCTTTGAAATTTGAAATATTTTTAAATCGTGATTTTTGTGAAGTTTTTCTTTATATATATATATATATATATATATATATGAAGTCAAACGCTTCTCCGCGCTCAAGGCAATGACGCAGCTAGTGAGGTTCTAACCGAGGCGCGTCTAGTGCTGGTTGCAAGCTATTTCCATTCCTGGCCGGGTTCAGCCCTACAATTACTGGATCACCATGTACTCGGAGGATGGAAATAGTTTGGGGCTTCAGCCCTGGCCTTTGTGAAGGTTTTTTCTATCTATGGACATTCTGGCCCAAGACCCAATATTTTTCTTATGCCATCCGGACACCATGCATGCACAAAGGGCATTACTGATATCCTAATTCATGCAGAAAACACAAACTTTTACTATCAAACACCAGAAATTAAACGTCACTTCTTTTATTTTATTTTTTATTTTTTTATTTTGTAAATACTACTTCATTGCAAATAAACCAGATTATAGAGGAGGAACAACAAAATAACAACAAAAATAATAATAATAATAATAAATACAACTCAAAAACCCAAACATCAAAGCCCTAAAGGAAATTTAGGAAGGTGACAGTCACGTGGGAATGCAGTTTTTGAAGGCCGCGACCCAATATGATGGATAAAACTATCAAGAATACAAAAACTCCTAAAACTTAGATCTAATCCGGTATCCAAAGAAACCAAATAGACTAAGAGGTAGCAACTTAGATCTAGCCCGATTTCCACGGAAACCGAACAAACTAAGAAGGAAAAGTATAGCAGAAAGGTCTCCAAGGGTAGCTCAATCGGCTGTGGATCACACCTCATGAAGCGGATGTCACGAGTTTGAATCCTACTTCCCCTTCTTTTGTGTGGACATGAAAAAAAAAAAAAAAAAGAGAGCAAAAAGGGGATCTCTTGCACAAACAAGAGTCTAAAGCCCAAATAGTTCGAGTTAAGTTGTACAAAACACAACAACACCAACAAACACAAGAACACAAAAACACACCCAATAAAAAAATCTGAACCAGCAGCTTCATCTTCAAACAAGGCAGAGGAAGGCGGTAAATGGAAACTGTCTGATGCGTGTAGGGCTGTAAACGAGCCAAGCTTGGGCGAGCCAGGGCTGTCCAAGCTTGCTTATTTAAAAATTTCACGAGCTCGAGCTCGAGTCGAGCTTTTTGCCGAGCTCAAAATTTAAGCTTGGCTTGGCTCATTAAGGAAAATTCCTTGTGCGAGCCGAGCTCAAGCTCGTCTAGTAGACGAGTCGAGTCGGGCAAGTCAAGCCGAGCCGACTCGGCTAAGATAATTTATCAACAATAATATCTTATGCTATCAATTCCAAATTTCAAATGATAATGTCAATACTTAGTTTGTAATTATATGACATTACATGCATTGTTAATTTGTTATTGTTAATTTTAAATTTCTAATTCTAATCATTTCATTTGGGATTATTCTAATCATATTTTCATTATATATGATATGAATTATATGAATCAATATGATTATATGAATAATATGATTAAGTATCAATGTATCATGATTTTTATTTAAGATATAACCATATGATTAACTTTTGTCATTCAATTATATATTATACATTTACTTATAATCATAGATATAATTATATATTGTATACCAATTAATTATTGTTATTCTTTTTTGAGAAATACTTAATAATTAATATACATTGACTATCGTTAAATTGCTATTAAATAATAAGTAATATAGTATATAAGTTATTTTTATTAAATTTATAATATGTATATATAATAAATATATACGAGTCGCACTAATAAGCGAGTCGAGCTCTTATACAAGTATATTCATGAACTTTAAACGAGCGAGTCGAGTTTTATACGGGTATGTATTATTTAATAATCGAGTCTGATTTCGTGTCCACATTGGACTCATTTAATAATCGAGTCGCGCACGAGCCGAGCTTTGTCGAGCCAAGCCCGGGCAAGCTCACGGGTAGCTTTGTTCGCTTACAACCCTAGATGCGTGAGAACCGCATGCTAGCATGTTTGATCCATGCGTGAGTGCATGCGGACCACGCGCCAGCACATGGCTGTGTGGAGAAGAGGCGGAAGGAGGCACCGGGAAGCTAGAATGCCAGTGAGAGTGGTGGTATGGCGTGTTGCAAGTTGGGCCAAGCGAATAAAACAAGATCTGATTTTGAAAAATCCCATCTTGAAAGCTTTGGCAGAAATGGCCAGCAACACGGTGGAGAATAGAAGACCACAACTGCTATTTTAAGAGGATCTTGGATAAATCGTCAAAGACAATGGGTTGATCCAGAGAAAACTCTAGAGAGCAAAGACCTAGAGAAACTTTAGGGAGATAAGAGTTTTCTAAAACTCAACAAAAAGAAAAGCATAAAACTGTTGAAAAGGGGAGGAGGAGGAAAAGGGAAACCCCTCTAGCACCGGCAACAGGTTTTTTTCTTTCAAAGAGAGAGAACTGAGCTTTTTACACTAGGAATCCCTTTAATTCCCCACAACCTCCCTTTAATTTGATTCAACTTCTCTTATTGAATCAAAGGCAAACGAGAAAGAAAATTTACATTTTATCCATATGTTAATGTTGAACAGAAAAAAGAAAAAGGGAAAAATACATTTTACTTCTTGAACTATCTATCAATTTACACTTTTAACCCTCAATGTTTAAAAAGTGACACTTTAGCCTCCCAAGTATTTGACATTGACACTCTTGCTTGGAGCTACCGCCAGAGGTTTTCTCAAGGCTTCCACTGGAGCTTCCCTTCTGAGTCCAATTACCATATCTATAATAGAATGGTTTTTTTTTTTTTTTTTGGACATGTTTACATTTACACAAGGGAAGAAGATGGAGAATTCGAACTAGTGACTTCCGCTTCATTAGGTGTGGTTCACAGCCAATTGAGTTGCTCCTTGGAGACATAATAGATTGCTATAATAATACTATTACTCAATTTACACTCAATTTTTATTTGGCTGTGAAGCTTTTGTCCTCTATTAATTATTATAAGCTTATATATTTCCCAATTCCACTACAACTCTGATTGCTAGATTCTTTTTCCACAACAATAAATTTTATGGGATGTCGACATATTATTTGGTAACTAATTTTTGAAAAGAAAATTTGGAATGTGTAGCACTTTTTTATGCCTCCGCTTGATAATGTCATTAAGTCCATTAAGATGTACTTTACGAAAACTTTTCGTTGGAATTTAGTACTTGAAAGTTTCTTCATTTTTTTTCATGGGTGACTCAAATACTGCAAATAAGGGAAAAACCAAATATAAATATTCTAGGTAAAGGAGATTTTCTGTCCCACATTGCCTAGCGGACGAGAAACCGAGCTATACATATGACCATAAAAGCAGAGCGAAACTCGTTTCTTAAGGTATCTTTGCGCTTGGGGCAATGACGCAGCTAGTGAGGTTCTAACCGAGGCGCGTCTATTGCTGGTTGAAAACTATTTCCAACCCCCCTCGTGGGCCTGGGTTCTGCCTAGGCCTTCGAGAATTTCTGGAAGGGCTTCCTCCGTGTAAAGCCCTACAATTATAATATCAAAACATTTTTAAACTACGATTAGGGTTACTGGATTCATGTCTGATTTGATTTTCCTATTTAAGAAACTGTCTGGCAAGGAAATAACCAAGGGAGGCTTATTATGGTTTGTTTGGATAGCTAAAGTTCCCAAAGACTTGCAGAAATTGTTGAAGCTTCGGGATTTGGATTTGGCTAGGAGCTCTATACAATTTAAGGATGCAGAGGAATGGGAATCAACCTAATAATTTGGCAAATCAGAGCTAGAATGATAGCTAAAGGTAGATTCAAAAGGATGATGAAAAACTTGGAATCCGCCACATGAAATCTTGGGTGCGTTAGGCTAAATAAAGTTTGTCTCTTTTTGATTGGTAGCCTAACTTGGGATCCGACCAACAAGCAAAACAGCTTACATCAATATTGACTGTGGGAAGAAACATTCTTGTATGAGGGACTTGCGTGGGTAAAATGAAGAAATTTGCAAGTATACATAAAAGGGGTATGCATTGATAATGATAAAATGAAGTTTCTTTATGCAATTGAACAACATTTTCATTCAGCAGTGGCATGTATTCTAACAGCATATATTTTGAATTTTTGAAAAGAATTGGAGAAAAGAAGAAACAGCTGCAGGACTGTCTAATTTGCCAAAAACTTTGTGAAAACTGGAGAGAATCTGTGATGACGGATGACTGCCGCCAGAACATAGGTATTTGCAGCTAAGAATAGGATGCTTCCCATCCCCAGTTGATGGAAGACATTCCTTCCCTTGAACTGGAGCACATAATACCACGTCAACCAATGAAGTTGAGCACCCATCTACAAGGACATGCAAGATAATGCATCTCGCCGGTGGAGCACTAGAATCGCTGTCGGGGTAGAGTGCTAGTGCCGTCTGGGTTGGCAGTGGGGTCTCCGGAGGTGCGCCAGTGTGCGGGTCCATGCACCAGTGAGTGGGTTGATCGGTGGGGGGTGATGGGTTTGGGATGGGGTGTTGGGTTTATCGGGTTGGGTGGAGTGCCGGTGCTGTCTGGGTTGGGGTGGGGTCGCCGGAGGTGCGCTGGTGTGTGGGTCTGTGCGCCGGTGAGTGGGTCAATCGATTTGGGGGGTGTTGGGTGTATCTGGTTTGGGGAGAGATGGGTTTGGGACCCATCCAAACACCCATCTCCCCCTCCCCCCCTCTAACCGATCGACCCACTCACCGGCGCACGGACCCACACATTGGCGCACCTCCGGCGACTCCACCGCCAACCCAGATGGCACCAGCGCTCCACCCCAAAGGCGATTCTGGTGCTCCACTGGCGAGATGCATTCCAACGACTATGGAGGTTAAAAAAAAACCCCAAGTATTTGTTAAAATGCACCGTTTTGGGCCTACCCAAAACGGTGCGTTTTGAGTCCTATGTGGCCACACCGTCTGACATGGCATCCCTAAAATGGTGTGTTTTGGTCAGTTAACGAAACACTGATGACGAAGATTTTATTGTAGTTTTAAATGACCCATGGAATAAATATTCGAAAAAAAAAATTTAAACATTTTAAAATTTTAAAAGGTTGACCCAAAGATTTATTATATATTTACCTTTCTTTTTTTTTTTCAAGATTTGTAAAGTTTTACAGATAAAACATGTTTATCAATTGATAAATATCATTTATTCTAAAAGGTTAATGTGTAACTTGATGATAAAGAGTTAAACTGAGAATAAACAACTTTACAACATTTGTTCACAAACATGTCCAATTTCCTGGTTTTCCCTTATTTTAATAGGGGATATAG
The DNA here is from genome assembly GCA_013348765.1 of Carpinus viminea. Lineage (NCBI taxonomy): Eukaryota > Viridiplantae > Streptophyta > Magnoliopsida > Fagales > Betulaceae > Carpinus > Carpinus viminea. The sequence continues at coordinate 12,858,422 of CP054669.1, read as the reverse complement.
TCATAGGAAATTTCTCACTTAATCTTTAAATGTATATGTATTTTTTAAGTATATGAGAAACACAAATTGTTTTTTATTAATGCTATTGAATATATATATATATATATATATATATTTCTTACACATATTGCACTTTTAGATATTGGATTGAAAAAAACTTCCTACAACTCAATTAGTAAAAAAAATTTGCGATTAGTTTTTAATCTTTGCTCTTTGCTCATATTAACAAACAATTCAAAACCTATATATATATATATATTTCACATTTATACAATATCATGACAGTACTTAATTGAAACCGAAAGCAAAATATACCTTACAAAACACATTAACCAACATACCCCCACGTTTTATTTTTCCTCTCACGACCACAAAACTTGTCCCTTGTAAAGGACCCCCCTCCCACCTTGATCCCTCTAATTTTAGGGTCTTTTATAGTTGGCGTATTTAAGTTTGCTTCGAAGTCGAAGGACAATAATTGATAAGACCTAAACAATTGACGAGGAAATTAAGAAAAGTGATCGAGCTACTCTTGGTCCACCTTTGACACGAGGGAATAGGATCCATTTTATAATGTGATTTTAAAGCTTTTGCATTTTGTCTTATACATGTCCACACAAGAGCAAGAGCAAAGGGAAAATTTGAACTAACAGTCTCTACTTTATGAGACATAGTTTCTAATCGATTGAACTATCTCTTGTATTTTTGTATATATAAATTATAAAATTCAAATATGGAGATGGTAAACTGTTGATTTTTTAATCCCAAACCATAACCGGAGGGTGATAGTATAATTTTTTTAAAGTTTAATATGTTAAATTTAACTCTTTATCGTGGAGCACGGGCAATCCCCAAGCCAACGCTAGACCACTATCAAACCACCGGAATTCAAATTTATAGGTTAATTTGTTTAATTTTTTATATTAATATTTTTATGCTGTGAATAAAAATTAGTTTATATATGTAATATGATTGAATAAAAATATATAAAAAAAATATTTGTGATTTTCAATACGTGCTAAACACTAGAAATTTTTTTCAGCATAAAGTATTTTCCTAAAAAATGAGTTCCTTGAAAACATTTTATGACAAAAAATATTTTACATTAAAACAAATGGAGCCTTAATTTTGTTCTCATAAACCTATAATTTCAATTTTGTCCCTATTCACTAGTCTTAAGCTCGTAGTAGAGATATATATGGGCATTTTTATCTTTTTACTAGCATTGGAGAAAATATTAACAATGTTTTAGTAGTTTGAGAGGGACATTGTTACAATTAAAAGTTTGGAGGATGGGTAATTGCCTTGGAACTATAAATTAATCTAATAAATTGTCATGTCTTATTAACATGTTTTTTAAATAATATTAATAATAAAACATGTGCTTCTCACATATTAAGAAACCCATAAGAATTTATTGGATTGGTTTGTAGCTAATTTCGCTAAAACACGTGCACATTGTGTAATCTCACAAGGCCCATTTTTTTTCTTGAAAAAAATGGCAGGGGGGGTTATATATATCCTTATAGACAGGTTTGTATGTTTTGGGATTAACTGGTTTTTAATTGTCGAGATTTTACTAAAAAATAGAAATGATTATATATATATATGAAAGTGATATTTCAAGTTACATAATCTTCTTTGTTTGAAGAAAATCAAAATAAAGAATCGCATATCAACCATAAATAGACAAATTGTCAAGAAGTATTTACAAAGAAAAATATATAAACTTTCAAATTATAAACAATACACAAGCTTAGTTATTTAATTACTAAAATTAAAAACTCAGGTTTGTATATGTAATAATAAGAATAAAAATCAAGATATTTTTTTTGACATGCCCACACAAGAGGGGGATGAGAATTCGAACTAGTGACCTCCGCTTTTTATTATTATTGTTTATAAAAAGAAAAAAATATACAAAATAGACTGTGGTTTCACCGAATTACAAATAGTTTTCTAAAGCTTAAAAAGTGATGTCTCCAAGAGACAGTTCAATCAGTTAGGATCACACCTAATGAAGCAAAGGTCACTAGTTCGAATTCCCCTCCCTCTTCTTGTGCAGACATTTCTTAAAAAAAAAAAGCTTAAAAAGTGATTAAAAACTCATTAAAGTAAGCAAAAAAATAAATAGGTTCATGTGATATTGTGACACGTGTCTTTTAAACAAATATTAAAACAATTTGCAACTTAATGGAACCAACTAGACTGATTTTACCTTATTTTTTTCAATAAAATAAAATCAAAAGGTTACACAAAATATGATATGTAATAAATAAAATAAATAAATAAATAAAGATAATTAACGTTGTCCGAAATGAACATAGAAAGAAAGATATCAGAAAAAAGGCCTTTCTTGGTCTTATCTAACTGCCATTGGTCGCTATCCTTCAGACACGAGTAGCAACGAATTGTTCCTCAAAGATGCAATTATTTACTGCCGAGGGACTCAAGGCAACAACAGCGAATTCTGTGTTGAATGGAATAAATGAAGATATGAGCAACATCTCAGGATATAAGAGTCAATTTATTTTGAATATATGGCGCCCATATGGAAGGTTCGCGGATGGGTGGGCCGCAATCTAGGGTTTCCCAAAGGGCCATAGCGTCGAATAGAAACGCGCCACGTTATGGAAGATGAGAAGACGGTTATATAGGATAGGAACAAGAACAATCTCTTCACTCTGTTTTCTTCTCTGATAACAGCAAACTCTTGTTTCCTTTTCTGATCTCCGCCAACTTCGTCTCTTTGTTTTCTGGGTCATTTGCAAGGAGCGATCTCAGAGCTCACCTCTCTGAATACTGCTAACGTTGTTTCCTTTTATTTTTCTGATCACCGCCAACTCTGTTTCTTGGTTTTCTGGGTGTTTTGCAAGAAGCGCTCTCAGAACTCACAGATTTGAATTTCAGTCTCACTCTCTGTTCTCAGCCTCTCACCAACCGAACTTTTCTTCCACTGCCATTTCTTCGGAGACCACCACTACGAGGTACATTTCCTTTTCCCTTAATTGTGGGTTGGGTTTTTCTGGGGTTTTGCGGAGGAGTGGTGAGTCTGTGAGTGATATTTTTGTGTTTTTTTCTGGGGTTTTGCGGTGGAGTGGTGAGTCTGGGGGTTTTGCGGAGGAGTGGTGAGTCTGTGGGTGCCATTTTTGTGATTTTTTTCTGGGGTTTTGCGGAGGAGTGGTGGGTCTGTGAGTGAGTTGATATTTTGGTGATGTTTTTGTGGGGGTTTGCGGAGGAGTAGTGTGTCTGTGAGACTGAGTGCTATTTTTGCGATGTTTTTCTAGGGTTTGCGGAGGAGTGGCGAGTCTGTGAGTGATGGTTTGGTGTTTTTTCTCAGGGGTTCTGGGAAATTCCATTTTTATCTTGTTTATCTCCGTGTTGTTGGTTAGGGTTTTCAAAGGTGGCTACTTGTGAGCTAAATCTGTTCTTTTGCTTTTCCAGGAAGAGGAAGTCACGTAGTAGAGCTGAGGGATCTATGTCCGTTGATGAGACTCTTGCCAAGTGGAAAGAGAATCAGATCCAGCTTGACTCTAAACCAATTCTTAAAATTCAAGGCATTGGGTCAAAGAAAGGATGCATGAAAGGTAAGGGAGGGCCTGAGAATTCAAAATTCCAATACAGAGGAGTTAGACAGAGGAAGTGGGGTAAATGGGTTGCAGAAATTCGGCAGCCAAATGGGGGAAAGAGGCTATGGCTTGGTACTTTCGAAAATGCTTTGGAAGCTGCCCATGCTTATGATAAAGCCGTGAAGGCTATGTTCAAATCTTGTGCTCACCTCAACTTTCCAGCAGGGTTGGATTCAACGACCACATCGAACAACTCTACGGTCTTTGCCGTTTCCCCCTACTTGGGGAATGACGATGTAGAAAGTTTTGCATTTGCTGACAATGAAGCTGCATCTGTTGTAATGAATGAGGCTGGGAAAGGTGAACTGAGAGCTAAGACTCAGCATTCTGTAGTTGCTGAAACTAACACGGCCTGCAGTACGATACAAGAGGACGGAATATCTTATTTGGATGACATTCTCAAGCATTTCAATGATGATTTCTTTAGCAGCATCGAATCACTATTTAACTTTGATTTTGATGCTGGTCATTTGGGATTTCTTGGTGATGACCAATGCAGAAAGCCATTGCTAGGAGTCTGAATCATATGGAGTAGTGTAAGAAGGATGATAGGTCTGAATCATGTCAATCTTGTTTGACATGCTGATTTTTATAGTTGATTCTTTATATTTTTTAATTTCTTTCTAAGTAATTCTCTAAAGGTTTTAGATTGGGGAATTTAACTGTTTTTTTCTTCTTCTTTTTTTTTTTTTTTTTTTTCTCTCTGTAAGTGATTCTTTATAGGTTTTAGATTGGGGATTTAACTGTTTTTTTTTTTTTTTGCCTATGTAAGTGATTCTTTATAGGTTTTAGCTGAGGATTTGGGGGTATATAAATTTACACATTGTAAATGAATGACCTTAATGGGTCGGGATAATAAATAAAGTTTTAGTTGTGCATTTTTCTTATTGCTTGTCTTGTATATGAAACACTTTGGTCAAGAATGATCAATTTCTCTCTTCTGTTCCTGCATTGTTCATACTAATCTTTCTTTAAGTGTCATAGGTTGCATAGATTTTCCACCAATCTCTACTTTTTTGGTACTTCATTAAAGATTATTCATGATTATGTCTTAAACTTTTAAGGTAGTAGATATGGATACTAATCTGAAGTCCATTTGTTAACTTATTGTGTTGTAATTACTAATCAGTAAAAAATAAGTGCATTTTGTCCCTACATTGTTCATGCTACTCATCTTTCTTTAAGTGTCATAGGTTGCATAGATTTTCCACCAATCTCTACTTTTTTGGTACTTCATTAAAGATTATTCATGATCATGTCTTAAACTTTTAAGGTAGCAGATATGAATACTAATCTGAAGTCCATTTGTTAACTTATTGTATTGTAATTACCAATCAGTAAAAAATAAGTGCATGAGGAAATATTTATTATTGATAGTTTGATCATTTATGCTTCTACTTTCATAGTTCATTTATGCTTTGTTGGGGATGTTGTGCCAAATCTGTCAACTGGCTTGTTCTGTTTCTTAATTGTTCCTATTGAATCTTCAAAGAAATCTCTCTTTCTCTCTCTCTCTCTCTCTCTCTCTCTCTCGTGTTAACCTTAGCAGAAAGTTTGAGAGAAAGCCCGAGAAGAAATTGAGATATCAATCGGTGGGAAGATGAAAATTCAGTGTGATGTGTGTGAGAAAGCTCCAGCAACAGTTATTTGTTGCACGGATGAGGCAGCCATGTGCGCAAGATGTGATATTGAAGTTCATGCAGCAAATAAGCTTGCAAGCAAGCACCAAAGGCTTCACCTTCAATGCCTCTCCAATAAGCTCCCTAAATGTAACATCTTCCAAGTAATTCATTTCATGAATCTTCACTTTGTCTTTTATATTTTATTTATAATCACTATTATTGATGGTTTTCTATCTTGTGTACACGGATTTATTGGTATTGTTCAATCCATCTATTTAGTTGATTGGTGTGTAAAATTCTTTGTTTTGATTATGTGAAACTGCAAAATCTAAATTAGAGGCATCCTGATTTGGCTTAGGTGGGATTTCAGTAGATTTTAGGTTCAAAATAATTGTATCATGTTTGGTTGCTAAAATAAGATTTAAGTGTCACACCCAAAAAGTTAGACTTCTTGCTAGGAGAGACAACTTTTTACAAGTGATTCTAAAGAATTTCAATTGTAGTTCAACTAGTCCTTTTGGAATGATACTGCAAATGTGGTTGGTCCCTTGTCTAAGTTGTTACAAAGAGTATCGGAGTAACCTAGTATCACTACCTAGCACTTAGATACTCCATGACATAGATCTTGATAAAGCATGTCAACGATTTGAGTCGGGGAGATTGTGACTATCCAAAAAGTGGTTTTAGGGAGCTCTAATTGCAACTTAATTAGTTGTTTTGGAGCTATAGCACAAACGTGACTAGTGTTTTTTTTGCTAGATCATTGTATTAAGAAACTGTAGATTTTCTTGATCCGTCAAGAGTATCCAAATTGTGTTCCTTGAACATTTTTTTTTGTTGTACATATGCAAATTGTGATATTAGTTAGAATTTGATTTAGCAGATCCTTTACTTGAATAAACCACCATGAATAAGTCGTTCACCCAGCAAAAAGAGGAGAGTAAATATCATAGTACTATGATGAGAAGGCTACATGATCTTCTCATGAGCTGCTACAGGCTTGCCTCAAAAGATCAAATAGCAGGTTTTTTTTCTGTTTACTTGGATCTTTCTTCATCAGGATACATAAAGAGGGATTTTATGTTTAGGACCTGACAGTGGGAATGGCATAAAGAATAGTGTTATTATAATAGGATTTTATGTTATGTCATACCTCCTTTCCTATCTAAGTATTGATATAAGAATTTTTTAAGTCGCCCACAAATTCCTACTGGACAAAGAAAAATCGATATCTTCTGTTTTCATGGCACCCCTCCCCCTTTTAAAATCAAAACCCATTACCTCATGAGTGGAACAAAACCCTGATGAAAGTATTGGAGAAACTCATGGTTAGAGAATTTTGAAATTAATCAATTGGTTAGATAAATGCAACTGAGTTAGCGGTGAAAATCCTACCTGCTTAAAAAAAATACAAACTATAAATTGATTGATTTGCTTGACCACCAATTAAATAATAATCAACTCATGGTTACCAATTTCATTGATGCTTCAGGGCATAGGGAGAAAGATGCAAAATAATTTAAATGGTACATTGGAAAACAGGAAGAGGAAATAAGGTTATATTACAAACTTTTCTTTAGAGAGAACTCTGAGAATTTTACTTTACGTACATTTTGTAGTGTCTATAATCCTTCGTTTTGCTAACTACGAACATATACATGATTTGATCTAGTTGTTTTTTTGGATGATTTGATATAGATATTGTATATCATTGATTGATGTCTGTTTTTTAACGTCCCGATGAGAGGATAAAGAAAAAAGAAACACCAAAAATAGGCCCATCACATGGACAGCACATTTTCTGTACACGTGCCAAGTTGTCACAATGAAGCGTTTTTCTACAATCTGTATATTTTTGTTCACAATGAATGTTGTGATGAGTTAATGTTTTCCCAATGGCTCAAATTCCTCTCTCTCTCTCTCTCTCTCTCTCTCACGTTTCTTTTGACAAAACGGGATAAGCCAGCCTTCATTTTTTGCATTGAAGACAGAGCCCTCTTTTGTCAGGATTGTGATGAACCAATTCATGCGGCTGGTAGCCTTTCAGCGAAGCATCAGCAGTTCCTGGCTACTGGAATCAGTGTGGCTTTGGGCTCCAGTTGTAAAGACACTGAAGAGAGTTGCTTGGAGCCACCCCATCAGAAATCACAACAGATTTCGATGAAAATGCCCACACAGCAAAATTCTAGCTTCACATCTTCTTGGGCTGTTGATGACTGGCTACAATTTTCTGATCTTGAATCCTCTGACAAGGTAAGAATGACATCTATATCTGAATCAAGATATCTTTACTCAGTAGATTTATTTGGATGTGATTGTCATCATAAAGAATGACAAGAATTGAAAACTTGGGGATCACATTGCCAGCATGTGCTTCTCTTTTTTATTTTATGGGAACCTTAGATTTGCTATGTTAATGATCCTGGTAAAGGAAGAAAAGTTTATAATTATATTAGTAAAATAAATTATGTCATTAGTAAATGCAATCTGATTCAAGAAGACATCCTAGGTCAAATAGACATGGTGATATTTGCATAAAAATGGGCTAACCAAAGTGGATTAGCTCTTAAAAATGGCTCTTTTAAGATATGGGGACTTCATTTTGGTTTCCAGTCTTGACAATTTGGATCATTCCCTAGAAGGCATATGCCCAATTTTCAGAAATTAAATGATTTTTTGACATTGGTTTGCAATTATTTTTTTCAGGAATGGGAAATTGATGTCAAAAATTTATATTGATCATGTTTTTCTATGGGATTCTTGTTTGTTCTATTGTGCAGAAATAGGCACCTGAGTTAAGAGAGTTTGAATGGTTAGCAGACATGGGTCTTTTTGGTGAGCAAATTCCTCAGGAGGCCTTGGCAGCAGCAGAAGTTGCTCAGCTTCCTGTTTAACAACTGTCTGGCAAGGAAATAACCAAGGGATGCTCATTGTGGTTTGTTTGGATAGCTAAAGTTCCCAAAGACTTGCCGAAAATGTTGAAGCTTCGGGATTTGGATTTGGGTAAGAGCTCTATACAATTTAAGGATGCAGAGGAATGGGAATCAACCTAATAATTTGGCAAATCAGAGCTAGAATGATAGCTAAAGGTAGATTCAAGAGGAGGATGGAAAACTTGGAGCTGTCTAGAACTTGGAATCTGCCACAGGAAATCTTGGGTGCGTTAGGCTAAATAAAGTTTATGTCTCTTTTTGATTGGTAGCGTAACTTGGGATCCGACCAATAAGCAAAACAGCTTACATCAATATTGACTGTGGGAAGAAACATTCTTGTAGAAGGGACTTGTGTGGGTAAAATGAAGAAATTTGCAAGTATACATAAAGGGGTATCTGTTGATAATGATCAAATGAAGTTTCTTTATGCTATTGAACAACATTTTCATTAAGCAGCAGCATGTATTCTAGCAGCATAGCTCCCAAAATCAAAGCATATATTTTGAATTTTTGAAAAGATTTAGAGAAAAGAAGAAACAGCTGCAGGCCTGTCTAATTTGCCAAAAACTTTGTGAAAACTAGAGAGAATCTGTGATGATGGATGACTGCCGCCAGAACATAGGTATTTGCAGCTAAGAATAGGATGCTTCCCATCCCCAGTTGAAGGAAGACATTCTTTCTCTTGAACTGGAGCAAATAATCCCACATCAACCAATGAAGTTGAGCACCCATCTACAAGAACATGCAAGATAACACCTTTCCAATTTTATCTTTTGGCTTGCCATGAAAAACAGGCTGGTTACAGGGGTGAGATTGCTGCAATGGGGATACAAAGGAGATGTTAACTACTGGTTTTGCAGGAATCATGTTGAGAGCCGTGATCACTTATTCTTTGAGTGCAGTTTCAGTTACAGAATTTGGAGATAATCCTCCTATTATGTGGGATGATATCATCCAATTGGGATGCAGCAAGTGGGGCAGTAAAACCCTGAAATCATTGCTTTGTTGCCTGGTTTTGGGGTCAGCTTTATATCATATTTGGTGTACTCGAAATGAAATATTGCATGCAGGCCAACCAAATACTGAGGAGCAGATTTAAAAAAAAAATCTTGTGGGAAGTTCGAACTAGAGTGATTGGAAGCAGGAAATTTCCTAAGACTAAAGAAAATATTGTGTTTTGTGCATTATGGAACCTGCCTGAAGATATTCTCTGTTGAAGCTTGACGTTGGAGTAGATTCTTGTAATTCTGTTGATGGTTTATTGATTTAGTTGTAAATGTTGTTAGCTGCCAGCTTGTTTGCTGCTGTAGTCTTGGTGATAGTTTGGAATTTGCAGACTGTATTTCTGTATGCTGCAGTAGTGCTAGTTTAGAATTTGCAGTCTGTAGGCCTCTGTGAGATTGTTCAGCCTCTCTTATAGGCTTGTAATGGGAGTTTTGTACCCTTTTGAGTTTGGTTTATAAAGCTTCTTATTCATCAAAAAAAAAGATAACACCTTTCCATTTTGAGCATGAGTAATGTTATTTAGTAATCGTTATCATGTATTATTTAGAGAAAGAGATATTTTTCGAAGACTCTTCCTCTGTATCCAAATTCATGCTAGGTGCAGGTTCCTTGGTTCCTGTTTCTGCAGTATCCAAAGCCATAGCCATTGAATTAGCAAATGAGTTCTTCCCAGTTTCCACTAAATTATGTAGATGTATTCTAGCTACTTGGCTACTCATAAAAAGATAATGTTCATCGGACAGGCTAGGGGGATTTCTTTCTACAAATAGACACTGCTTCTGTTTTTCTCGTTAGCGGGCCAAAGATTCAATTGCCTTGCTGAAACAAATAATGTTGGTGATGGAGTCCAGCATAGTCACTTCGAAGCAAAAGCATGTTGTCCGCTACAACAGAAGATTGCAGAAGAAAAAGTGATTTGTTACATGCTAGACATCTCTCACCACAACAGAAATTTAAAACAACCTTAAACAATCTCATTGTCTTCAGTCTTGACCATATGGAATTGCCAAGAAATATGGGGCTGAGGCTTCTAACAGAAAGTCAAATATAGTTTCTCTTGTTGTGAGTTCATTTACATTGGGAAAATATAAATAAATAAATTAATGTACATAAGTAGATCCAAGTTCATTAGCTTTGGCTTTTAGGCTAGAGTGAATGTTCAAATATGTAAATTAAATTTCTTAATAATTTCTATTTTAATGTATAACATTAAAGAATCGGTCAAAAACTTATTTTCAATTTTATTGTGAAACTTAGTTTTAATAATATACATAGCTAAAAATGTTTTGCAGTAAAAATAGGAAGAGAGACAATTGGCACAATGCAAAAACATCTATGAATCCCCAAAAGTCTGAATGTTAAACTATATTATGCTCATAATAACGAAACTATATTTTTAATTGTTTTTTTTATTTATCAAGATCTGTAAAGTTTTGCAGATAAAACATGTTTATCAATTGATAAATATCATTGATTCTAAAATATTAATGTGAAACTTGATGATGAAGAGTTGAACTGAGAATAAGCAACTTTACAACATTCTCACAAATCAGTAATTTAATTTTTGTAATTGTTGTCAAACATGTCCCATTTCCTGGTTTTCCCTTATTTGAATAGGGGATATAGTCATAGGATTTTTTTTTTGTGAATTAAAATTTCTTATTTTTTAAGTATATAGAAACACATTTTTTTCTTATTAATACTATTTAATATATATATGTATATATTACATACTAAGAGACATGTTGCACTTTTAGATATTGGATTGGAAAAAATTTCGGACAACTCAATTTGTAAAAAAAACGTTGCCCCTTCTTTTTTTTTTTATTATTTTTTTTATTTTATCCTTTGTTCTTTGTTGATATTAACAAATAATTCAAAACCAAAAAAAAAATAGTAAAATCACATTTATACAAGAGAAATGTTAAAGACACAACATACACCCAACAAAGACCCAACTTCTTCCTTTAAGTGTTAGATTTTTTTTTATAAAAAAAAAACTGTTAGTTGAGGAGAGAGAAAGCTTTAAACTGTAAAATAGGAGAAAAGTTAAGTCTTTATTGAGTCTTTATTGTGACTGTATCACATCTCTTTATACAATATCATGACACTTTTTTGAAACCGAAAGTAAAGCATACCTTACAAAACACATTAACCAACATAGCCCCACGTTTTTTTTTTTCCCCTCACGACGACAAAAATTATCCCTTGATCCCTCTAATTTCAGGGTCTTTTATACTTGGCGTGTTTGTGTTTGCCTCGAAGTCGAAGGACAATAATTGATGAGACCTAAATAATTGACGAGGAAATTAAGAAAAGTGAGCTACTCTTGGTCCACCTTTCACACGAGGGAATAGAATCCATTTTATAGTGTGGTTTAAAGCTTTTACTTTTTCTTTTTTTCTACATGTCTACCCAACAGCAAGAAAGGAAGAGAATTCGAACTAATCATCTCTATTTTATGAACCGTAATTTCTAATCGATCTCAAATAGGGAGATAGTAAACTGTTAAATTTTTAACCCCAAACCCTAATAAAAGTGTGATGGTATAAATTTTTTAAAGTTTAATACATTAAATTGAGAATTTTAAACTTTAAAAAATAAATTACAAAAAAATGAAAGTTTAGCGAGTTAAATAAAGTTTTTTAAAAAATTATTTTTTTAATTAAAAAAATTGTATAATATTATGCATACCTTAAAGAATTTAAGGGCATTCACAATGAAAGAGCTAATTTTTTATATAAAATAGTTCCTTAAAACTCAATTTATCTAGTTTACCTAATAACTTTTTAAGAATCTCTTACATCTGATTAGTTATATTTTTATCTATATCATTTTATTTTTATTTTTTATAATGATTGTATTTTTCTTAAATATCTTATTTTTCAACTTTTGAAAAAAAAAATGATGTGGAGAGAGAAATAAAAGAAAAATTTTGGAAAAAATGAGATGTTAAAGAGAAATAGTAGAAGAAAATTTTGAACAAAGAAAAAACAAGTGAGAAACAATAAAAAAAATATGGGAATAAAATTTTGAGAGAGATAATGGGAGAAAAAAAGACGTGAAAAGAAAATTTAGGAAAATAGCTTTTTGAATAGTACCGTTACATGTAATTTTTTTTTTAACTCATTTAATAAAATATCTATTCTACATTATTTTTTTAGCTTCTCCGATGTAAAAGATATTTTATTAATTTAATAAATTATTTTAGACAAAAATATCATTTTTCTCCTCTATTGTGAATCCTCTTATATGCATATTTATCACCTCCATTGTGAATCCTCGTCTATGCGTAGAGTTTAAATCCGAGTCATCGTCCACTTTATCCATTCCCACTATCCATTGCTGATTTCCCCAACTGAAAAATCTGATCTCATTTCACGCTCAACATCGGAAAAATCTCATATCATTTCACACCCATCATCGCTGCACTGAGGCGTAAACCTCCAATTCCCAGACTTCGACACTGAGCGACTAACAATTCCGCCGTACAAATCACGCATAAAGAAGTGACGGAGACAGAGAGATACAGAGATAGGCAAAGAGTTGTTGAAGATTGTAAAAAACAATGGTTTTCTCGACGATAATATCATCCTCACCCCATCTCTACCTGCCAAGAAGGGTGCCCACAAACCTTAGACCACCGCCAATTCGCTGCTCTTTTTCTTCTTCTTCGGTTTCGACCCAGTTCGATCTGAAGACGTACTGGACGACCTTGATCGGAGAGGTTAACCAGAAGCTGGAGGAGGCTATTCCGGTGCAGTACCCGGAGAAGATCTACGAGGCCATGCGGTACTCGGTGCTGGCCAAGGGAGGCAAGCGAGCCCCACCGGTCATGTGCGTCGCCGCCTGCGAGCTCTTCGGCGGCAACCGCCTCGCCGCCTTCCCCACCGCCTGCGCCCTCGAAATGGTTCTTCCTTTTCCCTTCCCTTTTTCATTTTGATTTGATTTGCTTCTGTTTTTGTTATTTGAGAGCAGAATTTGCTTGACTTTCTGTTTTTGGAAGCATAGAAAGTACTTTTCAAATGTAAATTTAATTGCATCAGCTGGATGTGAAAAGCTAAAAGTTAGGTTCTTCTAATATTCTTTTGCAAGCTAGTTTTAGAATATGTTCTTGGAATCTTACTAGAAAGAGGCTGTGTTTGTTAGCTGCTAATTTGGATTAAGAAAAAGAAAAAACCATATCTTGATAGAAAGAATTTATTACACAACTGTATAATATACCCAGTTTTTGGCTGGTTCATCTGGTAGAGGCAAAATTCCCAAAAACAGAAAGAAATAAAACTCGATGAATTAATATAATTGGATTTGATTAGACTTGTAAATTTTGCTTCTTCTGGAAAGTCATTTAAATTTTGAGTCAGCGAACTTCAAAATTCAATCTCAAAGCGTTTTATTAAATAAGTGCAACAAAACAGTGGAATTGGACTTGGAAATGCGTCCACAAAATGCATGCCTGAGGCAAAATTCTTACAAACAGTGAAGCAAATATTCAGGTTAAAGTATAGCTATTTAAACAAACTGTAAATTCAGTTCTCTGGGTTCTTAAAACAGGTTCATGCGGCTTCACTGATACATGACGACCTTCCCTGCATGGATGACGACCCGTCACGCCGAGGCCAGCCCTCAAATCACACAATATATGGTGTCGACATGGCTATCCTAGCTGGCGATGCGCTCTTCCCCCTCGGCTTTCGCCACATTGTCTCCCACACGCCTTCCGACCTTGTGCCTGAGCCCCGTCTCCTACGTGTAATTACAGAGATTGCCCAAGCTGTAGGGTCAACTGGCATGGCTGCTGGGCAGTTCATTGACCTTGAGGGAGGGCCCAATTCCGTTGAATTCGTGCAAGAAAAGAAGTTTGGCGAAATGGGCGAGTGTTCTGCAGTGTGTGGAGGCATACTAGCCGGTGCTGAAGACGATGAGATACAGAGATTGAGGAGGTATGGGAGAGCTGTTGGGGTACTGTATCAGGTTGTGGATGATATTTTGGAAGAGAAAATGAGTAGAAGTGAAGAAAATGAAGAGAGGAAGAAGAAAGGGAAGAGTTATGTGGGAGTTTATGGGGTTGAAAAGGCAATGGAGGTGGCAGAGGAGCTTAGGGCCAAGGCCAAGCAGGAATTGGATGGCTTTGAGAAGTATGGTGAGAGTGTGGTACCTCTTTACAGCTTTGTGGATTATGCTGCTGGTAGAGGTTTTAGTGTTGGTGATGCAAGTTAATGGATAGAATTATGGCCAGTGATTCTGGTTTAGATGAGAAGTCGAAGAGCTGTGTGGTAGCTTCTCAGCCTCTAAGCATCTTTCTTTTTTTATTTTGATTTTACACTCATATTTGAGCTCTTGTTCTAGAATATGATGAGTTACCATTAGATCATTTCTAGCAGTGTAGTTAAAATTGGGAAAATAGCTATTTTTAGCTATTTTTGCCTTTTTTTTCTTTTTTTTTGTTTCAACAGAACTATTCACTGTATCACACTAAATTTAATTTTAATATAAAATTATTTTTAATATTACTTTTTTTCTTTAATTAAGTATTGACAATAATATAATAAAAAAATGAGAAATAATATTTTAAAGCTAGTAACTAATAGAATAGAAAATCTGTTGAAGTTGACATTAAAAAATTGGTGACTAAAATAAAGAATTGTACTTTTTGACTGGTTATGATAACTATTACTGCTGGAGATACTCTTAGAGAGATTTCTGTGCCGATAACAGTTAAATATATTTTTGATGAATCAAATAAAGAATAATGGGATAGCAAGCAATTTAAGATTGTTGAACTTGATGTTATTAGAGAGAGAGAGAAATCAAGGGCCTGGCCTCATAGAAGCACAAATCGCCCATAATGTGCTCACACATGACATTCAAAATAAGCATGCTACTGAAGAAACAGTGTCTTTTTTAAAAATAAAAATTTAAAAAAAATAAAAAAATCCTATGCAACATTTGGGGAGTAGGAAATGGAGAAACGATACTATCGGAATTGAATAGGAAGAGAGAGGCTCAAAAGCAGGATCTACTAAAGTATTTTATAATTTTTATTTCAGGCAATTGCTTGCTAGAAGAGGACTCAACAATTCTTAAGAGCACACTATAATCCCGTGCCTTGGCTGATGTTGGATTAAGTCCCATGGTTTCTTTTTCGAATGAGTATGCATTTTTATTTATTTTTTCCTAAAGTGCTAACTAAATCGGAGGAAATTGAATTGGATAAAATGTAGCCCACAAGTCTCTCTCAGTTTTCACTCTCTTTTCTTTCTCTGTCAAACTTTATTATTTTATATTTTATATGTATATTTCAACGGTCCACATCTAAGAGGCCCGACTTACTTCATTTTCATTATCCTCCCAACATACGCGTCATCTATCTTTCAATTGGGTCCTCTAATCTTTTGTTTGGAGTGCTCCATCAACGAGTGGAGTAATTCTAGAAATCTATCTTGTGTCCATTCAGAATGATATGATTCTTAAAATTATCATTTGATCAAAATCTGATAATAATCAATCACAGGTTCAATGATAATTTTAAAAATCACATCATTTTTTGAATGACATAAAATAGACTTGTAGCATTACTCTCAGCAAGTGTACTCTTCATGAGCCTTCGAGGAACGCATGTGTTGCATGCATCACCATCCCATATGCTTCATTTTTTGGCTAAGCGTTAGATCAATGGCTTCCTCTCTTTGGATCTTCATACTTGGTACTTATATCTTGTTGGAATCTCATATCTTGTTGCAGACCATGTTGCGATGTCCTCTATGCTTGCACTACTAGGTATCTCTCTAGTCGGACATCACGTTAGTGCTTCGTCAAAGCAGCTTTGATCTAGCTAGTTTTAGTGTGACATTCCCCGCTATAGCCTCCATTTTTTTTTTTCTTCTTTTTGGTGTTTGATGTTAGGGGTAAACAAATTAACCGTCTATTGATTATCCTATCAATCAAAAATTAATTGATACTGATTGACTTTGCCAACCAATTTTATATTTTTTTGCTTACTGATATTATCGATCGATATTACCAAACCAACATTATTAACCGTCATCCATAACGGAATAAAAAATTGACAAATAAATTGGTGAAAATTTTGACTTTATCGACATGACCGTGCAAAATGTGAAAACCACCTTTTCGTAACCTAATTACCCAACTCCCACCCGGACAAGTTACGTTGTTGAAACTATGTGATACGGCCAATAAAAATCTGCCACGTGGGAAAATCAAAGAACACTCTAGCTCCAGCTCTCGAACGAACAAAGTTCGGTCGCACGAGATCCTGAGCAGTTCCAAGAAACCCGAACCCAAACCCGAAATGGCGACCGGCGAGACCCGAGCTAAGAGCCTGGATCACCTACCCCCGGAACTCCTCGCCACCATCATGGCGAAGCTCGACGTGGCATCGATCTGCTCCGCCGCCTCCACGTGTACTGCCTTCAGGGCCTGCGCTTCTCAGCTTCCCACCTTCCACCTCCTCGTGAGTCACTTCCTCTTTCTCATAAAACCCTAGGCCTCTGTTTGGATGCCGAGAATACGATGGAAAAAGAAAACACGTAAAACCGTAGTCAAAATCTTGGATTTTTGTCGTGCTTTCCATATTGGAAATTTTGAGTGAAAAAATTACTCGAAATCTTGCTTGATTCTAAGCAAATGGGAAATCAGATTGTAAAAATGGAAACTTTGGATTTGCTTCTTGCAGGACATTGCTCCTTCTATGGATTTGTTGCGGCCTCTGTTGGGGCCGCCGAACCCTTACATGAGGAGCCTGAAGGTCGACTGTGATAGGCTCAATGATTCGGCGATCGAGCTCTTGCTTCGTCCTCCAGCGCACGAGCTTTGTCTGCACAATTGCGCAGATTTTAGCGGGAAACTGCTTTCCGAGGTCGGCAGGCGATGCCGGGATCTGAGGTTCGAACTCTCTCGCTTTATTTTGCATGCTGAGAAATGGCAATATCTGAATCTTTTAAGTAAACTTAATAATTGCGATTTTAAGATGTCCATTAGTGGAATTCCCAAGAAAATCTAGACGATCCTAATTTATCAAGGAATGCATGCGCAATCATGAACAAGACATGTTTTGATATATAATGCCGTGATTTTCATATTTGTTTGCGGGGTTGATAGCTTCGGTGTGTTCTTCAGGTCTCTATGCTTGGGTTCAGTGGCCGAAAACAGAGCGCGGGGGATTCATATTTCTGATCTGGAGGAGTTGCTTATTGGCTGCACTCAGCTAGAAGTAAGGCTTTAGTACAAGAGTAATTGATATAGGATACTTAGTACAAAGAAAAGCAAATCCAAGTGTAACGACTATATTAAAACTCAGATAAGGTCTTATAGAAGTAACATTTTTATGAGATAATTTGTGGTTAATGAAGACAAGTAACTGGAAAAAGTTACGGAATGAGTATATTAGTTATCCAGAAAAGAAAGTGTAGTGAATATTAGTTTGAATATCCCTATAATGCCTAGAAAAGAACAAGCATCTCCATAAAAAAATTATAAAAAAAGAGTAGTTAGTAAAAATAATAGTGAATAAACATTAAGTACGATTGTTTAAAGATGAAGTTTTGTAGCAGATTAAAGTAACATGTGATCGGTATAATTCTTAATAGAAATGTCTTTTTACATATATCAGCTCATTGCCCCACTCTCATTGGTATTCTTAAGAGCCCTTGTTTATCTTGATGCATATTTACTTGTGAATAGGAGTAATTAATACCATTTGATTGTCCCTAAGAGGTAACTCAATCGGCTAGGACCACGCCTAATGAAGTGGATGTCACTAGTTCGAATCCCCCTCCCCCCTCTTGCGTGGACATGTAAAAAAAAAAAAAAAAATCATTTGGGTATTGGTCGGGCTGAATGGGTGCAGAAATGCTTGGTCATTTCAATAAGATTCTCACTCCATCATCCAGTAATGCATTGGATGATACGATACCTGTCATACTGCAGTAACTATTTTTGTCCATATTCAGCAACGCCTTGTGCCAAATGATTGGTTTATACTCAGAAGCTTGTAGTATTTATTATGTCAGTTTCAATGCAATTGTCCATGCAAAGCAGGCATAATGTTCGTTCTTGGCCATTAGCTTTTTTGGGGGCATCCTGATTATGGTTCAGATCATTCATGCATTTCAGCACATTGATGATAGTGCCATATGCTGAAGTTTCTGTAGATCCCTTATGGGTCTTGTATATGGCTTAACCATGGAAACTCAATCTTTCTTTTTCTAGATTTGTGATTCTTGCATGTTTTCTTTGTGCCATTTTATAATTGTCTTATGTGTTTCATCTGAATATGTATTGCCATCGTTTTGGTAGGCATTGATCCTGATGTTTGATGTTTCATCATTTCTTGGTCATGATTTGGCTCGAGTTTGGGCTTTGGCTTCTAAAAAACTCACTTCTATTGAGATCGGCTACATTCCTTCTGTAGCAGTGACTGAGATGCTTAGCCCAAATTTGGGACCACATCAATCGCCAATTCATATCCAACCATCCATATTGTCAAGCATTCAGAAATTGTGCCTATCAGTAGACTGCATAACTGATGCCATGGTTAGTACGATATCTAAAGGTCTCGTCTCCTTAACCCATTTGGACCTTCGTGATGCACCCCACAGTGAACCAGGAATCGCACAGGACTTGACCAACTTTGGCCTTCAACAAATTAATCATTATGGGAGACTGAAACATCTCTCATTGGTCCGGCGCCATGAGTTCCTTATCACCTATTTTAGACGAGTAAATGATCTTGGAGTCCTCTTGATGGCTGATAAGTGTGCTAACATGGAAAGCATATATCTTGGTGGCTTTTGTCGTGTTACAGACACAGGTTTCAAAACAGTCTTGCATTCATGCTCTAGATTATACAAGCTTAGGGTGTTTCAGGGGACCCAGTTAACTGATCTGGTTTTTCATGACATCTCTGCAACTTCCCTTACTTTGACACACGTTAGCTTGATATTTTGTAATCGTTTGACCAATCTGCAGTCATGAATTTGGTATCAAACAAGGATCTTAGAGTTCTTGACCTGAGAAATTGCAAAAACCTTGGGGATAAAGCACTTCAAGCCATCGGCATTCTTCCTCAATTGAAGATTTTACTGTTGGATAACACTGATATAACTGATGTGGGATTGTCATACTTAAGACAGGGAGTTATGTGTTCACTTGTTACATTGTCCATTAGAGGGTGCAGGAGACTTACAGATAAATGCATTTCAGCATTATTTGATTGTTCTTGTAAGATGGAGTTGCGAGAATTGGACCTATCAGATATTCCTAACCTTTCTGATAAGGGAATTTTGTCACTGGCAAGAAGTCGGGTTCCATTCTCTGAACTCCGACTGCGGTGTTGCCCACTCATAGGTGACACTGCTGTCATGGCATTAGCCTCAATGCAGGTCAATGAGGACAGATGGCATGGTAGTAGCTTGAAGTTGTTGGATCTTTTTGACTGTGGTGGCATCACCCAGCTTGCATTCCGTTGGTTAAAGAAGCCGTACTTTCCAAGGCTGAAATGGTTGGGAGTTACGGGATGTGTGAATAGAAATTTGGTAGATGCTTTGGCTAGGAGTAGACCATTTTTGCATGTGGAATGCGATGGTGAGGAGCTGGGGGCTGATCAATGGGATTGCTCGGATGGTTCATATGTCCATGACTATGATGAGGTGCATGACTACGATGAGGTGGATGAACTTGAACAGTGGCTGCTAGAAGGTGACGGTGAGCTTGTTGATGAAGAGATGGGAGATGAGGTGGATGAACTTGAGCAGTGGCTGCTAGAAGGTGAGGGCGAGCATGTTGATGAAGTGATGGGAGATGCTGAAAATAATGCTGAATTGGTAATTTAATTTGCAAGATAAGTTTTTATTTTGTATTTATACATGCTTGTAACATTATCGCTATCTAGTGTTGTTGAATGTAGAGATGCAACTCTTTTTACCAAGAAATTGTGGTTAAGAGTTTAGAAAATTTGATATCCTGACTCAACTAGATCACTCAATGTTCTTGGGAAAGCACTGTGACAGAATTTCCTTCGCCTAAGTTTACAAAGAAATTGTATATCCTCAATTATTTTTCGAATTCATGTAAATTTGTTTTTTTTTTTTTTTAATTTTATGTACTCAAAATCATGTTGTACAGGAATTTCAATTTTAAGGTTAATTCTTTGACCCACAAGGCTACAACACTACACAGGCCTCGCGGCCGTTGTGCTGGTAAGCTTCCCAAGAGTTTCGTTTCTTTCTTCTCCGAAGGATTAATGACCAGTCAAGTTATAATTAGAATATAATCATTTATAACATTCAGTTTCTGTGAGATTGAATTGTCCACCACATTAATTTTTTATTATATCATATTGAACTTTAAGTGATTCTAGAACTTCAATTATAACTAAACTAGTTTTTTGAAGTGATAGTACAAATTTAACTAGCATTTTTCTTGAGTCGTTACATTTATACTCGAGTTTAGGCATACTAGAAAGGCCCTTGAAGCCGAGAATAGGATTCTTTTTATTTTATTATTTGAATTTAAAGTTTGTATATCTAATAAAATATATATATATAATAATAAAATATACACTGTTAAATGTATCAGACGATAATAATAAGGAAAAACTTCAGAAAGTCTCTCCATCTTCTAGTGTCTTGTACAAAATACTCATAAATGAAAATTTCTTTCACTTACTTTCCGATTTTTTGTTTTTTCTCACTTTGGACCCCTAAACTCAAAATTTACTGTTTTGAGCCTCAAAATGATACCTGTTTTTGGCATCAAAACGATACCGTCTTGGGCATTGAATGGTCCAAAGTGAGAGGAAAAGATTAGGGAAATAAGTGAGAAATTTTTATTTATGTGTGTATTGTGTAAATCGCTAAAAAATAAAGGACTTCTTAAAATTTTCCCTACTAATAATAATAACTTTGGCCGGTGAATCTTTGTTTATCAGATAGTCTAAGTTCCATGTATGCTGATGATCCATCATCCCCCACCAACTTTTGTTGGTGATGATTCACGAGGAGACTGGAGACAGCGATGGTGGGTTGCTTCACCAATTCCCATCGCTAATGATGTAGATTATGAATGATTGAATTAAATTTGAAATGCCAACTTTGGACAGGTCAGCAAAAAACGGAACATTAGAAGTACGTTTATGGTTCATAATTGAAGGCTGTCTCATCCATCAAAGGAGATAATAAACTTGCTTAATTCTTATCCAATTCCAATTTAACTCAAATCGACGTCAAAATTTATACAGGCTCTTAATGGGTGTTCCTTACTTCTCTCATTTTAGATTGGGATACACAGAAATTATTAGTTTTAATTATTAGTAATTTAGGCAGGTAATGCGAGAAAGCTTATATTGAACTCACATACCTAAATAAATTTTGAACTATTTAACCACTTATCTGAGTAGGTGGGGTTCAAATAGAACCTCTCACATTACTTGCTCAAATTACTAACAATTCGGATAAGAGAATTGCGTTAATCCTTATTCCCCAACTCATGGTTGATCCTTCAAAAAATGATATGACTTGACAATCTTGACAATCCAGATGACACTACATTAGCTACTAAACAAAAATTTGATTTGTTAATTTATTTATTTATTTTTTAACAAAAATCTATAGATTTCATTAATAAAAGATCAAGAGTATAAAATTCTGAAAAAGCATAGACAAATGCTATGAGCCTATGTTGAAACAAGTGGCTCATATTCTATTAAAGGCCCATTGGGTGTAATTAGTTTATGTGAGCCTGGGGAACAAATAAGTTGTGGGGGGCTATTTGGGGTTTTCCAAAATACTTATAATTAGGGTTTGCCTATAAATATGTTATGTTGTAACCTAAATCATTGAATAGAAATATATAGCCGCACTCTCTCACGTGGGCGTAGGCAAATTGCGAACCACGTTAAATACATGTGTGTCTCTCTCTTGATCTCTCTCTTTTAGATCTCATATCTTTGTTCATCATTATGTGTGTAGTTACAACAATTGGTATCGAGCCTAATCATCGATGGTGGGATTGGCACATCTTACGCAAAGTTGACGTGATGAAGTTCGATGGATCCGAATTTCGGGTTATGGCGAGAGGCGTGTCAAGTTGTTGGTGCAACAAGGGATGGTGAAAGGCGTTATATGGGTCGAAACGAAGGATGGCGGACATAGATTGGAAGGAACTTGAGGCCAAAGGCGGTGGCTATTATTCGCTTTATGCAGGAGATGACGTGATGTATCATGTCATGGACGAAGAATCTCCGTGGCGATTTGGTTGAAAGCGGAAAGTCGGTATATGTCAAAGTCGCGTTGTGAACAAGCTCTATCTAAAGCGGCGGTTATGCGGCTTGAAGATGGCGAGAGGGCGGTCGAGCCAACATATCAACGTATTCAATCGGATAATCGGTGATTTGAAGAGGGTTGATGTGAAGTTCAAGACGAAGACAAGGCGTTGATCTGTTGAATTCACTCCCAAGTTCTTCTACATATGAGAATTTGGTTACAACTTTGACATGGGGAAAGAGTCCTTGAGTTAGAGGATGTTACAGAGCCCTATTGGCTTTTCATCAAAGGAAGAAAAATATTGATGAAAATTCCTAAGGAGAAGGGCTAGTTGTAAAGGGTAACCATGACCGTGGAAGAAGCAATAACAGGGTGAGTCGAAGGCAAGAATTCTCGGTCAAAGTCCGAGGAGGAAGGACATCAATTGTTTTAAGTGCGGAAAGAAAAGGGCACATGAAGCGGAATCCGGACTTGAAGAAGAAAAGGACGGCGAGAATGAAGGTTCCTCAAAATCTGCGAATGTAGTGGAAGTCAATTAGGGCGATCTTGATGGTGATATGCTTTCATTGCATCTAATTCGAGCTGTGGATTCTTGGATTCGGACTCGATGTTCTTTTCACGTGGAGAGATTGGTTTGACACCTATAGGTCGATTAATTCTCGGTATAGTTACTATGGGTAATGGTGCACATTGCAAAATTCGCATAGGTAATATTAGAATTAAAATGTTTGATGGTGTGGTTAGAGCGTTATGTGATGTTAGACATGTACCGAAGTGGAAAAGAATTTAATTTCATTAGGCACCTTAGACTCAAAGCGGTTATGGTTATAAGTCTATAGGTGGAGTAATGAAGGTAACTAAAGTGCGATGGTAGTGATGAAGAATGAGATAAATTCAAAGAATATCTATAAACCTGTTAGGAAATGCATTGTAGGTGGAATTGCCTCTGTAGAGAGTCTGAATCGATTGTCTTTGTTTTGTGGCATATGCGGTTAGGTCATATGAGTGAAAGGGCATGTTAGAGCTTCATAAGAAAAATCTATTGAAGGGTGTCAAAACATGTAAACTTGATTTTTGTAAGTTACGTGTTCGGGGAAGCGAATAGGATACAATTCAAAACTGCCACACACAAGACAGAGGGTATTATGGACTATGTTCATTTTGATGTATGGGGACCGGTGAGAAGTCACAGGAGGACATATGTATTTTGTCATCTTTATTGATGATTTTTCGAAAGGTTTGGGTGTACTTCATGCGGCACAAATTAGAAACGTTTGCCAAGTTCAAGTTGTGGAAAGTTGAAGTGGAGAACAGGCCCAGGAAGAAGGTTAAGTGCCTCGGGAGATAATGGCATTGAGTACACAAAACGATGAGTTCAAAAGATTTTTGTGAGCACATGGTATAAAGAGACACTTCACATTAAAGACACCTCAACAAAATGGTGTGGTGGAAAGGATGAATAGGTCGATTGCGAGAGCAAGATGTCTCGGGTTGAATCTTTGGACTTACAAAGATTTTTTAGGCGACCTTGATTAGTATGGCATGCTACTTGATAAGCAGGTCACCAAAGGGCAGCACTAGATGGGAAAGTTGCAGAGGAGGTGTGGGACAGTAATGAGGTAGATTACTGGTTTGAGAGTATTTGGTTGTCCAGCCTATGTGCACATACCTAGTGAAGAACGGTCAAAACTTGATCCAAAGTCTAGACAATGTATCTTTCTCGGATATGGGAAAGGGGTTAAAGGTTACAAGTTTTGGGATCCGGCAAACAAGGCGGTGATCAGAGAGGCGTGGTATTTGTGAAAATTCCATGTTGAAAAGTACTCGGGTAAAAAAAGCGGTGCGAAGCGAAGCAATGATAAGCGGTGGTGCGGTGGAGTTAGAGACTCACATGCGGAGAACATTTCTCGAGTGAGACTTCTACTTCAGGAGTTGAGCAGCATCACAGTATAGCCACAGACAGACCTAGACGCACTATCAGACCACCAATCAGGTACGGTTTTGAAGACATGGTTTCTTATGCACTTGTTATTAGTAGCGAAGATCCTACCACTTTTCAAGAGGCTGTCAATAGCCAAGAGAAGAGTAAATGGATGGGTGCTATGGCAGAAGAAATGGAGTCTTTGCATAAAAACCAGACATGGGATTTGGTGGAGCTCCCAGAGAGGAAGAGGAAGATAGGGTGCAAATGGGTGTTCAAGAAAAAGGAAGCAGTATCAGAAAAAGGGGGAGAAAAGTTCAAGGCTCGCCTAGTAGCAAAAGGTTATTCACAGCAGAAGGGGTTGATTATGAAGAAATATTTTCCCCAATGGTCAGACATACTTCCATCAAGCAGGTATTGGCGTTGGTAGCCCATTATGACATGGCTTTGGAGCAAATGGATGTGAAGACAGCTTTTCTTCATGGTGATTTGGAGGAGCAGATTTGGAGCCGGAAGGGTTCACCAACTGGACAGAGCACTTGGTCTGTAAATTGAAGAAGTCACTTTATGGGCTGAAGCAGTCTCCAAGGCAGTGGTATAAGCGATTTGACTCATACATGATCAAGATTGGCTACAGGAGATGTGAGTATGACTGTTGTGTGTATGTGAGGAGCCTTGATGATGGCTCATTTATTTTTCTGTTACTGTATGTGGATGATATGCTTATTGCAGCAAAGAGTATAGTGGAGGTCAACAAACTGAAGGTTTTGTTGAGTAGAGAATTTGACATGAAGGATTTGGGCGCAGCTAAGAAGATTCTTGGGATGGAGATTCGCAGGGACAAAGATGCCAAGAGATTGTGGCTATCTCAAGCCGGTTATGTAAAGAAGGTGTTGGAGAGGTTTAGCATGGAGAATGCAAAGCCGGTAAGTACACCTTTGGCGAATCACTTCCGCTTGTCTACCTCATAGTGTCCAAAGACAGTTGAAGAAATTGAAGACATGTCAAAGGTCCCATATGCCAAAGGCAAGGTGTCCATGTGCTATGGTATGTACCAGCGATTTGGCTCATGCAAAGGAGCGTGGAGTAAGTACATGGCAACCGGGGAAACAAGATTGGAATGCGCTATGGATTTTCAGACACTTTGAAAGGTACTACGATACCAGCATCACTTTTGTCGCACAAAAGAGTGATTTGTCGCCAGGGATATGTGGGATGCAGATTATGCCTTGGATGAGAAGATCGACCACGGGTTATGTGTTCACTCTTGCAAGAGGACCTATGTTGGAAGTCAATGTCCATGATCGAGGCAATAGTACATGGCGGCAGGCAAAAGGAAGCTTTGTGGCTTACAAGGTTAGTCAAAGAGCCGGGTATTCAAAGAAGTTGGAGTTCCGTGTATTGTGTGAAAAGTGCCATTTACTTGGCAAAGAACTGTGTGTATCATGCGAACCAAGCACATTGATGTGAAGTTTCACAAGATCGTGGAATTGGTTGCTCTGGTGAATTGTTATTTGAGAAGATTCACACTTACGAGAATGCAGCGGATATGTTGACGAAGCCTATTACATGAGACAAGTTCAAGCATTGCTTGGACTTGATAAATGTATCCAGTGCTAGAAAGGAGGAGAGGAGAGGCGGCACCAAACTTATCGGGCCTTCGGTGGAGGCCCAATACTTGATTATCTTCAAAGAGGTGAATACTGCCAAGGTGGAGATTGTTGAAACAAGTGGCTCATATTCTATTAAAGGCCCATTGGGTGTAATTAGTTTATGTCCTGGGGAACAAATAAGTTGTGGGGGTATTTTGGGGTTTTCAAAATACTTATAATTAGGGTTTGCCTATAAATATGTTATGTTGTAACCCTAAATCATTGCGAATCACGTTAAATCATGTCTCTCTCTCTTGATCTCTCTCTTTAGATCTCATATATTGTTCATCACTATTGTGTTACAATGACATGAAAATTACAAAGTCATAGATACAATCAGAAAATTCTTACAATCAAGTGCATATATATGACTTAAAGCTTTCACTAACCCATGTACAACTACAGTTATAGAGCAGATTTGTTCAAAGTAGACTAGATCTAGGATATGGGTAGCTCATATAAAAAAATAAATTAAAAAAAAAAAGAACACTAAAAATTTAGCCGTGAGAGATAAACCTCCACACCGATCTACTCTTCCTTAGCTCAAAGGTCAGGAGACAATTCACATCTTCAACCCAAGGATTAGGACAAAAAGACTCAAAAAATCAAAGTAAAAAAACTCAAAATAAAATAAAATAAAATTCCCACAAGCAACCGCGGAGGAGCTCGGCATCGTAAACATTCTCAGGATGGACACGCCTTAGCTGATGAAGACTATCAAATCTAAGTTTGAAGAAACTAGATTTAGATTTACAAACTAAATCTAAAACGTACTCGTAAAAAATAGTGACCCAAAGAAACCACAAAGAATACACCAAACACTGCTGCAAGGGAAGGGATATGTGATTTCATCTTCTTTGGTGTTGCCCGGTAGAAAAAGAAAAGAAAAAGAAAAATTATAGAGAGAAGACAAAGCCTTGTTAATTTAATTAGCTAATGACTGATGTAGTAACAATGTAAATTTATAAGAAAAATTAGTAAAACTATAATATCACATACATTAAAACGTTCTATATATTCAGCATAGCCCCCCAAGATATAACACCTGGATCGGTCCCACCCGAACTGATGCTTATTTGGTTGACAACAACAGCTGATAAAGTCGGGTCAATTCAGTGAGTGGGCCTGAATCAATACCAAATCTGAGTGGGCCGAGCTCGAATTGACTGATTGTGAACTGTGAAGTAACGCCGGAGCTAGAAGAGTTAACTGTGATGCTTACTAACCTTTTGAATTGAGTACTTTCTTAACATTGTCAATCTTCTTAATAAGTAGTTTCGAACCTAATAATGAGGGTCTCTGCAGTAAAGGACAAAGATTCATGGTGTGGCACAAACAAATATCCTTGAAATAAGGGACAAAAGGTTTATGCATCTATGCCTCTGCGGTTTGTGCAAAACCGAAAGTGAGTAGAGGCAAAAATGCATGGCACGAGCACATAGCACACACAAGTGTTCTTGGAGATGGTTTATAAAATTGATCAAAGATTTCACTTGAGGAGAAGTGTAGAAATGTGGTGATTGATTCATAGAGATTGTTGAGATATACGTATGAGTGTATAAAGGTTTGTATCCCATACTAAAAGTGTTATAAACTTTGAGTAGAATTCACCCTTAAAAATCGACTTGCAAGGAAATAGTGCTGAAGAACTTATATACACATGATTAAGATTAAACTTGAGTCATGTGAGACACTAAGATATGGTGGTTAGCTCTAATACCAAATATTAAAAACATTGGGTGAAAGGGTGCCTAAGAGCTTATATACATATGATTAAGATTAAACTTAAGCAATGTGCAATACTAGGATTGTATCAAAAAGATTTTATAAGTTAGAGTGATTAATATAGTATAATTGAGCCAAAACTCATAAAACTTGAAAGTTTTTAGATTAAGTTGGGAGTAGAATTTTATGCTTGATTTAGTTAGGGTTGGTTGAAGTCAAGGCCTTTGTTTTTCAGTTTAAATAAAATTGTTAGTGAATAGCCAATGAGAAATGCTACACATACCTTCATTTTTACATTTTTTTACAATTTCATTTTCGTACTTTATGATGTCATTTTTAAAATAACTATTTGGTCAAAATTCAATACTAATACTTCCCAAATGGAGATTTTAAAACGCACGTCATAAAATGTGGGAGTAAGAGTGAGTATAACATTACTCTTTTCATGATTCTTGTGGTTGTAGTACATAAGTTGGGAGTAGAATTTTATGCTTGATTTAGTTAGGGTTGGTTGAAGTCAAGGCCTTTGTTTTTCAGTTTAAATAAAATTGTTAGTGAATAGCCAATGAGAAATGCTACACATACCTTCATTTTTACATTTTTTTACAATTTCATTTTCGTACTTTATGATGTCATTTTTAAAATAACTATTTGGTCAAAATTCAATACTAATACTTCCCAAATGGAGATTTTAAAACTCACGTCATAAAATGTGGGAGTAAGAGTGAGTATAACATTACTCTTTTCATGATTCTTGTGGTTGTAGTACATAACTCATTGTCAAGTCTCACATAAATAGGCCTCGAGTCCATTTATTGTTGATTCCCTATTTTTAATACTTGTGTGTAAGCTATTAGGGCAAGAGGTGGTCATGAATTTATTTTGGGGTTTGTTAAACTACATAACATCCCCAAACATTGTTTATGTTTGGTAAGGAAAAAAAAAAAGTCTAATAATTAGTATAAAAAAGTGGAAAAGTAGTATTGAAAAGTGGGAAAAAAAAATTGTTTTATAGTGTTTTTTTTTTTATTTATTAAAATGATGTGATATAAAAAGTAAATAATATGATATATAAGTGAAAATGTTTTGACGTTGATTTTTTTGAGAAATAAAGTGAATAGTGTTTGAGAATTTGGAATGTTGTTTAACAAACAACCTCAAATTTATTTCATTTAACTTAACATTGTATATGTGTCGTGTCATTTAAAATTTTTGAATGAAGAGGAAAGGAGGGAGGTCAGTATTGGCACCGGCCCTCCTCCCTCTTTTGAATTTTATTTATTATAATAAATAAATCACTAACTTCATATATTTGGGCCAAAATAATTAAATTTACCCATGTCTAGAAAAAAGGCTAGACCCTTGGTACTATTATAATAAAAATCTTTTTTTTTTTTTAACAAATTATCTCTTTATTGATATAATAATTAAATGGGGTAGAATGCTCCATACAATGCCAAAAATATAATTTGAAATCTTCATAACTCAAACATTATCTATAACATACACAATAGCCTCTCGAGCTATTATAAGACAATATTTATAAAAAGTCACCATCTCAAAAATTTCAGATTTACAACAAATTTCGACGAATTACATCTCTATCCGTTGTCAGGTCCTTGATTCCCTGGCTTTTTTTTTTTTTTAATTTTATTACTAATGCTTTATCAATCGCAATTACTTTCATTGCATTTACCATAATGACAGTTCTTCTTTATGCTTGATAAGTCTCCTTCACCATCGGTCTCCCCTTCGTTGTTTATAAAAAATCATTTTATAAACAACTCAAAACTAATATGAGCAACAACCAAAAAT
Source organism: Carpinus viminea (assembly GCA_013348765.1). NCBI lineage: Eukaryota > Viridiplantae > Streptophyta > Magnoliopsida > Fagales > Betulaceae > Carpinus > Carpinus viminea. Next base: position 12,828,834 of record CP054669.1, on the reverse strand, counting down.
GGCACGAGCAATATCCTCTAAGAGCAACTGAAAAAGGAGTTTTTAAAGTAGTAAGGACATCAATGCATGCTTATTCTTCATGTTTCTATCACAATGACCTATAATATTGTCAAAATTAAGCTTCACAATAAAATTAAAAATGAGTTTCTGATTGATTATTTGATGTAGAAATTGCAGCCAAGTTTAGTTAGATTCAACTTATAGATGATTTTCGATATATAAAAGAATGCCATGTTCATTTTGATAGGTGTTTTGAGTTGTGAATTAAAATATCTTAAGAAACACTTATTTTTATTTATTTATTTTGTTGTAAACACTAATTGGTTAATAATATTACTTTTTATATTAATTTAATCTTTGGTGTTAATATATTTATCATTCATGTTTTTGTCACATTCCAATAAAATTTAAAACTTAACCGTTCCATTAAAAGCCTATGATCGTTAAAGTATTGATTAAATTATTAAATTTACATATTTCTATTTGCTTAATCTTTTAGGATAAGTGTTAATTTAACATGGTATGATAACCAAAAGTCATGAATTTGAACCTTAACTCCGTCATTTATCCATATTTAAATTAAAAACCTTTTTGGTAATATTCCCATACATATCCTCTTTCATGCTATACTGTTGTTTTCCTACTTGACAAAACAAAATTACCTTGACTACCTAAATGTGAATGAAATACTCGGAAATTTTTTTTAAAAAAAATTGAATTAAATTAAATAAAGCAATTCTTAGAAAAGACTAACGATTTGTACATTAAATTAGTATTGAAATGCTTTCTGGTTCGTGCAATTGCAAAGCATGTGTTTTATAATCATTAATATAGATGGTTGGGCATATTTTTAGGATGGCAAAAGAATATACTTAAAACATGATAATTTATTATAATGCTCTAAAAGAACAGGGTTCCAACCCTGTCGGCTGAGAAAACAGAACTTCCCAACAACAACAAAAAAAGACTTGCAAACCAACTTTGTTTTGTTTTGTTTCTTTTCTTTTCTTTTTCTTCTTTGATTACCTACCATGGGAAACGGATTAAGACATGCAAACATAGCAGATTTATTAGGTTCAATTCAGATTCATTTAGGGATTGTAGTATGGTGTTATTAGGCTAATCTGATATTACATGTAACGATTCAGGAAAAGCGTTAGTCATATCTTTGACATTACTCTAAATTGAGTAGTCAAATTACAACTAGAACTACCTATAATCACTTATAAAAGTTTAATCAACGTGAGACTTAGTACTAGTAATGTACATGCGAGGATATTAATTGCCTGCATCCACTATCTATAATCCACACATGCGGATGGGTACAATTAGCAAATGTCACTATCCGTATATACGGATGAAAATAGCGATTTTAGGGTATGCAAATGCGTTAATAATCATCCTCATACCCTTTATATATAATATATTTTATTATTATTTATTAACCACATCCATATACATTTTATATGAAATATTTAATAAATTCATTAAATTGACATTGTTTTTGGTGTTAAACACCAAAACGACGTCATTTTAAATTAGGAATATGTTTTGTTTACATTGTTTTAGTCTTTTAGAAAATGCGGGTGTGAATATTGCAAATTGATGCATCCTGATAATGACTAATAACCATAGAGATGCGGTTAGTAAAGCAGATGCATATATCTAAAAGTAATATCCATATACGGGTGCGAATATTGCAAATAACTATATTCACATGTACATGTACACCCCTACTTAATACTCATAAGTCTTTTTATGATTCACCCACTTAATATGGACCGTTAATCTTTTCAATGTAAAACTAACTTTTTGGAGTATCACTTAATCTCATTAGTTTGCTTCTAAAATTTTCTAAACAAAAATGATATAGTGCAATAAAAATACCATTTTTTGTCCATAAAAGTCATAAGTAGCAAGAGCTCATAAGCTCCATCTGTAGTTGTTGTGGCCTCACCCACTGATGGGCATGTGGCCTCTTGCCACTTAGAACTTTTATGAGAAAAAAAATAGTATTTTTATTGCACTATAGCATACCTCTTTTCTACTGGGAATTCTTTTTAATGGAATCTTTTCTTTTATTTTTTTCCAACTTTAACCTTTATTTCTATACATTTTTGGTTTCTTTTTAAGATATTTTTCCTTCGTAATTAATCAAACAACCCTTTCTTTTCATCTTTATTCCCACACGATATTTTCCCCTTCTACTCATTTTGATCAACCAATTAAACTGCTTAAGAAATTTATGCGTCTGTACGTGCGTACAAACATGTGTCACGTGTGTATATGGATATACACACGTGACGGCACCACCAAAAAGAAAGTTGATGAAAGGAGGTAATATATATGTCCACATTCAATGGATCTAGACATTATATGGATTCAACGAATAATATGCCACCTGTTGCTACGACCTAGTTTGTATGTTCCTCGATCTTTCTAATTATTATTATTTTAATTAGAGAAATATATCTCATATGGATATGCTTAGCATACTTTAGTCTTTACTATAGTTTTCTTATAAATTGATTAATTAATGTGTCAGTTTTATAATTAGTGAAATGATTAATAATGTATGACGAGTTTAATTTTTTTTTTTTTAGTCATTTCACCAATTATGGATGATCCATCTATTGCTACGACCTAGTTTGTGTGTTCCTCGATCTTTCCAATTATTATTTTAATTAGAGAAATATATCTCATATGGATATGCTTAGCATACTTTAGTCTTTACTATAGTTTTCTTATAAATTGATTAATTAATGTGTCAGTTTTATAATTAGTGAAATGATTAATAGTGTATGACGAGTTTAATTTTTTTTTTTTAGTCATTTCACCAATTATGAATGATCCATCTATTGCTACGACCTAGTTTGTATGTTCCTCGATCTTTCCAATTATCATTATTATTATTTTAATTAGAGAAATATATCTCATATGGATATGCTTAGCATACTTTAGTCTTTACTATAGTTTTCTTATAAATTGATTAATTAATGTGTCAGTTTTATAATTAGTGAAATGATTAATAGTGTATGACGAGTCTAATTTTTTTGTTTAGTCATTTCACCAATTATGGATGATAATACTAACTTATAGTAAAAATTGTAGCACTCCTAAGAACACTAATCATTTCATATAAGTTTCTACGTTAGATCTTAATAGATCGAAAGATGTTAAACCCAAATAAAGCACTTAGATCAAGAGATGAATAGGTATTATTACATGAGATTTTCCAACATAAAGTAATGTTAGACCAAATAGGGACGGAACCAAGATTTTGAACGGGAAGGGACCAAAGTATATTTTGAATGGGCTGGGAAACTAGGGGGGACTAGGACCATTCATTTTTGGGAGGGGACCAGCTATATTTTTATTTTTTTAATGAAGTGGGAGGGGACAATAGCCCCTGCCAGTTTCCTACTAGTTCTGTTTCTGAGACCACATTAACTTGAAAGTTAAGTTTATAGGTTTAAATTTGATTAAATTAAATTGTATCAACCATTTATCTTGTAATTACTATTAAGAGATTGATTTAATCACTAACACACCCACACATATAAGTTTAAATTCGATTAATTAAATTGTATAACTAGTTATCTTTTAATTACTATTAAAAGATGGATTTAATCACTAACACACCCACACATATATATTGACTGCAATATTTATTTAAAACTGAATAAAGAAATTTCAATATAACAAATGGTGTAGGATGATGAGTGAGTTATAAAAAAATATTGGAGCGTTTTGGTTTTATTGGGAGTAATGCTAGAAGTCTCTCTTATATTCATTATGTGTCACTCCACTAATTAGGTGACTACTAAAAATGAAAATCATCATTGTGCTTGTGATTGATTATTATTGAATTTTAATCAAATGATGATTCATTCTTAAAGTGACACAAGAGTGACATCTTGTTAGAAAACTACTTAACACATGTCACATTAATCATTATAAAATAAATGTAATAATTGAGCGAGAGTGAAGAGTAGCTTTACAGTTAACGAAAATTTGAATAACTTGAGAAAGACAATGGAGATTAATAAATATGTTGGATCGACCCTATGACCATCTCATCTAAAAAACTAATTAGTGTCCATTGTTCAATAAATAAAGCTAAAGTCTTTTATGGTATTTGAAATCGTACTCCGTAAAGCGTAAGACATGTTGAAAAAGTCGTATATGTAAGCAAAGCGACACTGTTGCACCTTAACAATCTCTCTCTCAACATGATACTCTTACAACTTAAACTCATGACACTGACTTTAATACCATCTATTGGATTAGGGCATTTAACCATCTCATCTTAAAAATAATTGATGTTCAATGACAAAAGCTAAATCTTTTTACAACATTCAAAATCGCACCATGTAAGACATTCTTAAAAACATCAACGGGAGCCAAACAACATTGTTTCTTCTCAACATAGTCATCCATGCATTTAATCTTACCTATACTTCTTATGGCCATGCATTCTTTAAAGAGAGTGGTACTTGTTCTGTCGAATCAAATATATATACATACATGAGCATGTATTATTGGAACGATAAATTAGACCTTATACATAAACGCTTTACAAAAAGCAAAACGAGGTCTAAGGATACATAGGCTTTTAGGCTTCTCATAAGCTATATAGGCTTTTCCAATCCTTTTGCTTTTTGAGCCAAGCAAAACCCCTCACAACAGCATACGAGGAGGTCTCTCGCATATAGACCACATGGTTCTTCCCTAAACAAATTCATGCATTAACAGGACAACATTTAAGTAACACAACCAACAATGATCAAAGTACCACATGGAGAATAAAAGAGAGAATAACCCATGTTAAGTTTCCCACTTCCCCAAGATTCTCTAGCTTGGCTAGGCTAGAAAAGCTAGGCAACATGCATATTTTCATAACTTCAAACTATCTTTTTTTTTTTTTTTCCTTATAACCCTTTTCCTTTGGATAAGGAATTGTTGATATTTCTTTAATGAACAATTTTGGCACATGATTTATTAATTAAAATAATAATCACCCAGCGTGAGAATAAATTAATTAATTATATATAGAGACCTCATGGATGCTATAAGATATATATTCCACACTTATAATATTCTTAAGCAGTTCAAAATCACAGTACAATCATCGACATGATCGACTGCGTGTTCCATGTGGTTCAGTGGTTGTGTTGTTGCAACTTATTTTATTTTATTTTATTTTCTCCTCTCTTTTTTTTTTTTTTCTTTTTCTTTTTTCAATATATGTAGCAGATAATCGTTAAGGCCCAGGATTAATTAGCTAGCCATCGGTATCCTTGTATTTAATTGATGTATTTTGGCTAAAAGTTTCACTTCATTATATTTTTTTGGATAATAAAGAAAAACTTTATAAGACAGCTAATATCAATTTAAAGTAGAGATAAATTAACCATTCAAACCTTAACCAATAATGTAGAGAGATACAGTCTGTACTTATTGGGGATAAGATTATTTTCTTTAATTTTGTTAAGCTAATATGTCTTTTAAAATTATCATTGAATTTGAAAAAATCTTTATTAAATTTAGATCACATGGTAATTTTTAATAGTCACATGAGCTTTTTTGGAATGATAAGATGATATATAGTATGTAGCATTACTCTTCATTGATATGAGTTAATGTTGTTGTATTACATGATGTATATAAAAAAAAAAACAACGTCTACAATTGTGGGGAAGCGCAATCAGCTGCGGATTATATCTCATGAAGCGGAAATCACTCGTTAAATACAGTAATATTAAATTTTAATTATGAAATGACCTATTTCTATTTATTTATTTTTATTTCAACGGAAATTAACAGAATTCTTGTCCAATTATTTGTCAGTTGAGGCCACAGATAGGATGATTTCTTCATCTTTGGTCGAAAACAATGGAAACAGAAGCCTCTTGATTAGAAATATACAGGAAAGAAAGGATTGTGGTGAAAGGCTGTCGGCATGATTCGTATGTATCTTGTCCGGCCAGTGACCACCATCCACGTACGTTTACAGACAACTCTGGCTTTTGTTCTCCATTTTGACCCAAAAAGACAAGCACTAATTAAACACCGCTTTGTTTTGGATAATATATTTTATTACCATATCTCCCAATTTTGATTCATTTGTCTCGCTGGACCTTCCAGCTTGGACTCCAAAGTCTCCCACTCTCCACAGCATATTACTAATTAATCCAACGGCTATTGCGGCGGCGTCAACTCGCCGCTTCGCTGGCGAACCTCGTTCTCATCCACTCTCTTTTTAACCTCTCCTTGCCCCTTCACCACCTCCAAGGGTCACTTTGCCTCATTTACGTCCACGGCAGTCAAACTTAATCGTCCGGTTTTCCTCATCCTAATTCCTATCCCATGATCTAGCTAATACTATAATTAATTAATGCGTTAGTTTTTGTGATGATAATATTTTCAATAAATTTCTTAATCATCCCCATCAACTAGCTAGGACCTCCTGTTATTGGGTAGATTATATGGATTAGGATTTTTAATAATTTCTTGCCGGTTTTCCTCGTCCTAATTTCTATCCCATGATCTAGCTAATACTATAATTAATTAATGCGTTAGTTTTTGTGATGATAATATTTTCAATAAATTTCTTAATCATCCCCATCAACTAGCTAGGACCTCCTGTTATTGGGTAGATTATATGGATTAGGATTTTTAATAATTTCTTGTCTAAATTATTAATAAGAAAAATTTCATAAAACTTTCTTAAATTTTCACTTGTTTTAACACCACTCTCAAAGTTTAAAAACTCTCAGGTATCTAACTTTCAATTTCTTTTAATTTTTTCATTTTGTTAGAATTTTTTGTTAATTCATGTCAAAACATCCAAATATCTTTTTTATTAAAAATTACAAATATGATTTTTTTTATATATAAATAAATTAACACCCGAATCTTTACAATTTTTTTATAATAAAAAAAATGTGGGTATTTTGATCATTTTAATAAGATTTAACGGAAAATTTCAACAAAAATGAGTAATTAAATAAATTTAAAGTTCGATACTCTTAATTTAGAGTTTTTGAACTTTGAAAAAATACTTTCAAAATGCGCGAAAACTAATTAGGTTTTTGTAAAGTTTTCTCTTACTAATAATTTAGACAACATATTGTGAGGACTTTTATATAAGATTTAATTGCTTAAACAAATTTGGAATTGTCTGATTATTTATTCGGGCGAACAAGTCCCATGTGCAGCATCCCGTATGTATAGCCTAAATTAATAACAATACGAAGATTCTTATCCAAATTATATACCATAAAAGAAATAAGAAAAAATAAATAAAAATAAAACGTTTTTTCGCATGCGCAGTGGTTCTGGCACACTATATGTAATCATAATGCATTAATTTAATTAAGTTTGTTTATTTATTTTTAAATGGATGATTATCGCTTAGTTTATTGCAAAACAGACCCACGATTTGCATGTTTAGCTTGTGAGGTTCTGCATTTTCTAGCTGTATTATATTAATAATTGGGTGCAACATGTAATCATCATAAATAAAATGAATAATAATGCACCAGTACAACTACATCTTGGCTAACTGGGACAGGCTCGTCAGATGAAGGTTTAACGTCGAAAGTGTCGGTAACTCTCTCAGACCGTTGATGCAGTTTTTTGTACGTACTATTGATATGAATTATTGAAGCAAAACAAGGAGAAGTACGATGGCTCTGTTCCGAGGAATTGAGTTCATATATAGACTGTTTTAGGTACGGGTGAATATTAACAAATCCCATCTGTTATTTATAATTGTTCGCTATTAATTATTTGTGAATGCAGGGCGGAACTACATGCCCCCAGTTTTTCCCAAAATTTATTAAAAATTATCTTAGAATTTTTTTAAAAAAAAACTTAAAATATGCCCCTGAAATTTTTTATTTTGTACTTTTACAGTTTTACTAGCTCCCTCCAAACTATGATTGCTAGTTCCACTCCTATGTACATGTGAATATGGACATTATGCGATGTTGTTTTGGTATTTAATACCCAAATGATAGTTGTTAGAATATAGGTTATGTTTATATTTTTTTAAAAATAAGAATAATATGAAATAATATATTTTCAAAACATTAGGGCTTAATTTTTTTTAATCTATTTTGTTAAGTACAAAACATTAAAAACCGCTCAAAATATTTTTAAAATTGCTTAAAATATGCCTAATAAAGACCCAAAGAAGGCAAAAAATAATTACTTATGTGAATAGTTACACGGATGTGGTTAGTAAAAGCAGGATGCATATGTAAATATACATAAGAGATATCCACATTTTGTGAACACGGTTGTAAATATTGTAAATAACCACATCCACTTATGTTGTTACACCCTTAATGAAGACTATGGGATTTTATACCTTCTTTGGACCAGTATAAGCCTTCTTATGTAAGAATGTTCTTTTGGAAAGTGATTCGAGTTGGGTGCTGCCCAATTATTGCGTCACACGTTTTCCTTCAAAAGTGTGGTTGATAAAAGTTTCATTTTTAAGCTTTTAGTAAAACATGGTTTGAGCATTTTGAACTTCAAAATTACTTTCAACTTTCAATTACCAAACATGCACATTGTTTTTAAAACTGGACTTTTGAATACTAAGCACTTTCAACCTCCTCAAATGCATACCTAATCAAGTCTTTAGTCATGTAATAGAGTTGTGCAAATCATTTGTGTCAAGGGTGGATAGATAACTCCTAGACCGTTTCAATTCTTTTGGTTGAATGGCATCTTGATTATTTATTTCCATGCCAATGACCATAGAAATACACAATAAAGTATTTATGAGCACTTACGTACATTAATATGGTTTTGAATTTAGTATAAAGGTGTAAATTAATATCCCATTTGCATGCATTTTGAAGAAAGTAATATATGGGTGGTCCATAGAGCACGTACTGAAAGAAGAGTTTACGAGCTAGAATTTGCCAGGTGGCAAAAAAGGACCCCAAAAAGTATAAGAGTTGAATAATGTGGGTTGAGATTCTCATATGGCCCTAGGGTTGTGGTAATGTATGTTTCACTGGTAATGTTAATCGTTTTTATGATCTTTTTTTAGTGTTCTTTTAAGATTTTTGGTGTTATTTTAGTATCTTTTAAGTCTTAAATAGATATTATTTTATAAAAGATAAAAAAAAAACTTTTATTTCTCTCCCTTGATATTTATAAAATAATATCCAGTAGGAGTATGAAAATATTAAAAAAACACAAAGAGAGAGCCTGGCATTTCCCCGACCCAAACAGTAGGAAAGCACCAACGTCATTAAAGTGTCACGTTTCTTATCCCTCATCTTCTTAACTTCATTGTACACCTCACAAGCTTACATCAACACGCACTGACACTCTCTGTGTCACGGCTTTTCGATGCTCCCCTTTGCCTGTATCTCACGCTTAAATCATGAACTCAGTGCAACAATCCAAAACTTTCAACATTCAATTTACTTTTTATTTTAATTAAATAATTATATTTTTTATTTTAACTATTCACTTAGATTTTGTTTTCTATTTTAGTTATAAATTTTTACTATATTATTTAAATATTAATTTTCAATGATTTTTTTTAAGAGAAGATAAAATATTAGAGATTTTTTTTTTAAGAGAAATACAATTTTAGTAAAACTATTACACAGTCGCTATTCAACCGGAATGAAGAGGCATTGAAAATTTGTTTTTTATTATTAATTTTGTACAAACCCATACTTATTAATCCAAATGCTAATTTTTTACTACGACATCATCGAAGTTGTGTAGTTGTCTAATAAATAACATTATTCATTTTTATTTTTTTCACAATTGGTGAATAAATAGTGCTCACCAATTTTTTTTTTAGCAGTTCACCAAATGTGTCAACATATTGCTAAGAGCATGTTTGAAATTGTGTTCAAGAAATAGACACTTCAAGTCAAAAAATGTTTTTTGGTAAAAGCTTTATTTTTAAACTTTTGCCAAAAGTGTGTTTTAAAGCCTGTTTAATATTGCGTTTAAGAAATAGAGTTTTTAAGTCAAAAAAAGCTTTTGGACAAAAGCTTTATTTTTAAGCTTTTGCCAAAAGTGCGTTTTTGTCATTTTTAGGCTTTTTGGGCCCTTAAAAGTACTTTTAATTTTTTTACAAAATGAGTACCTTTTTTTTTTCAAACAGATTTTTTGAGTATTAAAATCATTTTTAAGCTCAAACGCAATCCTAAATAGGCTTTTAGGGTCTGTTTGAGATTGTAATTTCAATAAATGCGATTTTAAAAATAATATTTTTGAAATTGCTACTTTTTAAAGTCATAAAGACATTTGGTAAAACATGTTAAAAAGTAAATTTTTATTAAATATTTGTTATGCAAAATTCATGATTTTGGTTTAAATTTGCACATTTTCAAATAAGCACTCCCTAGCATACTTATTGAAATCGCAGAATTTGTTTCCTATTTTAAATTAAGTATTTTTTAAATTGCAATGTCAAACGTTTTACGATATTTTTTTAATCAGTTTGGATAATTAAAAGTACTTTTCATTTTTTTACGAAATGGGTATTTTTTTTTTCAAATGAATTTTTTAAATGTTAAACACACTTTTAGGCCCCTCAAACGCATATTCAAACAAGCCTAAAGTAGAGACTTATAGTTCATTTTGGTCTCATTGAATAGATAATCATGCTCAATTGAAATAAGGAGCAATTATTTTATAGTCAAAATATATATATATATATATATATATATATATTTTATATCAGTCAAAATATATTTTTTAACATTAGAAAGATAATTTTATTTATTTATTTATTGCATTCTAGTGTCTTTAGCATATATCTCTACTAAGTTGATATGTTTCATCCACCATTTATTTTTTGGCATGTTTTATCCATTATTAATTTTTTATTTTTTTTAATTAAGGGTGAATGAAGCATGCCAGCTCAGAAAAATGTAAATTATATGGAAATAAGAATGTAAATAAATATTTACTTATTAAAAATCACACCTCCATTTTACTATCATTTTTTTTTACATATTCACACAAAAGAAGGGAAAAATTAATTCAAATTAGTTATCTTTATGAAAAGTAGTCAACAGTCGATTGAGCTACTATTTGAGACTACTGTCATTTTATTGGATTGGCGTGATAATACTCCTAATCCGCCATTATTTAAAGGAAAATGCTAGGGTTCTTCAGTAGATTCTCGACGTTTTCTAACGAAAATACGACGAAGAAAAAATAAAATTGAATTACCCACCATGCTTTTTTTTTGTGATTAGCACAAAATTTAACATTAGACTAAATTTGATTAAGCAAAATTGAGGCAGCTCAAATTTAGGATGATCAAATCTATTTTATGATATCATCCCTAAAGGATTAACCTTCCACCCTAAGGTTTTAGTTTTAAATCCAAAAACAAGTTTTAAAGCATTAGAACCTAATTATTAAGTCATAAAAATTAATCTGTTAGCAAAAAAACGATATTATAATTTTATTTTTTCTTAAATTATGTTCTATATAAGACTGGAAGAACGTCAGAAGAACACTACGAAAAAACCTCTAACAAACCCTTTATTTAAATAAATAAATATTAACTTCCATGTCAATCCAATAAAATTATCATAAAGCCGAAGGAGTGGTTTTTAACGGAGCTAAATCCCCTCCGTTTCATCCGTCTTTCTCGCATACCATCACAATCTTTGGCATTGATTAACAACGATGCCAGCTTTTTCTTGGTGACCAAGATTCATATGCTCAGACATAAAATTACAAGAAAGGGCCTGACGGACCATTGCTCCAAGCATTTAGGAGGTTGGCTATGTAGCGTCAGAGCCAGATCATTTTGATTTAGCACCACATACGAGAAAATTAAAAAAGGTAGCAATAACATATCAAAAAAAAAGGTAGCAATAATCCTAATAATAACAAAAGTGGTCAGTAAGGACATGAGTGTCTTTTCAGTGCGAGCTTATCCAAAACCAGTGGGCACCCAGAATATGCCATCTGGTTCCTCTTTTTGCCGTGTAGTAAGTGGGAGTGGGGAGCGAACGGAGAGCTCCCATTGGCTGGACATGTAGGTGGGGTTTGGGCATCATGGATTCTTACTCATGGGAGATTCTTCTTAGAGATTTGTTAATTATAATTACACCCATAAATTAAGACAAGATTTTATGTGATGTAACGCCATTCCATCATTCCTAATGGGTCACACACACATTAATTATTTCGTATTAACAGAAGAACGGATAAACTTTAGCATATACATTACATCACCTTTTATATATCAATTTGACAAAAATATAATATTTAGTCAAATGTATTATAACAAAGTTTATATTATCTTTATATCTAAAAGTTATTGTTTCATGTCTTAAATAGTTTAAATCATGATCGAGTAGATTTACTAGATTAGTTTGGTAAAACGATCTAAATTTTATTACTTTAATGCACAATTTAGTGGGAAAATTATGAACTAATTAAATATTATGAATAATCTAAACATTTAATTCAAAATAATGACTAATATTAAAAAATTGACGAAGCTTTCATCCAAACTGGATTGTAAGAATTTTTTCTAATTGATCCGTTTGTGATTGTAGTTTAATAAGTGCAATTTTAAAAAATTACGTTTTTAAAAATTTATTTTTTGAAATTGCTACTTCTTTAAATCGTAAAGGCGTTTAAAATAAATTTTTATCAAATATTTGTTATGAAAAATTGTGATTTTGGTTTAAATTTGCACTTTTTCGAATAAACACTCCCTAGACTACTTATAGATATCGTAGATTTTTTTCTTATTTTAAATTAAATACTTTTTAAATCGCAATGTCAAATGTCTTATGCTTTATGATATCTTTTAAAGATGCAGCTTATTTTTATGAAATCGCAATCTCAAACGCAGCCACCGTGTTCAAAGCGAATATAATGCATACACTTTGAAAGAATTATTTCAACTCAATTCAGAGAAAAACTACCTCCTTTAAAATTTCTACCAATAAATTATCTTAAAATATGTAAAAATGACATAAATTCCCTCTAAATTAGGTTGTAAATTTTTTCCTCTCTAACCTACTTTGAACTTGTTTGGGATTACATTTAAGAAATAGAGCTTTTAAATCAAAAAGAGCTTTTGACTAAAGTTCATTTTTAAACTTTGTCAAAGTCTTTTTACTTTAGGCTTTGAGACCCTTAAAACGCTCTTTAATTTTTTACCAAATGACTACTTTTTTTTTTTCTTTCAAACGGGTTTTTTGAGTATTAAAATATTTTTAGACCTCTCAAATACAATCTTAAATAGACCCTTTATAACGTTTGCTTTGAGCACATGAGAAATACATATTTTTTAATTATTATATTAACAATTTTATCTGCCTCTCACATGCTAATTAAAAAGTTATGTGATTCTCATATGCTTAAAATAAATGACAAATTTATAGATGAAAAATTCATACAACCAAATTTAGGAAAAAAAGTCCCTTAGAAAATCAGGTCAATTATTTTATTCTATTTACCATTCAAATCAAAAGAATCACTTATACGATGTACTTACCATTTCAAGAAAGACATCCCCTCAATCAAGGGATCATTAAAAATTAAAATTAAAATTATATATATAATTAATACCATGATAATTACCAAGAATAAAATAAAATAAAATCCGAAGTTAGCAACCTGATTAACTTGGCGGATCCACCTCCCGTGACTCAGTGGTGCGCTCTAGCCGCTAAACATTCACTCATACTATAAAAAACACTCTTTATTCGCTAATCTATATATTTTTATATTCAGTTTGTTTAAGCCTTTCTCCAAATCTGTGTTTTCCATATAAACCGACCTCGTAGTTTCTCCAGAATCAACCACCACTTTCACCACGTAAACCAAGCACCAAAAGATCCTCCCTCTCTGAGTCGCTCTCACTTTGTGGCATTTTTTCGTTTGCTTTCGGTTCGTTTTCAATGGTGATGGAGGACGCGGAGAGCTGCGGGAGTAGGTCGCACGACTCGTCGTCGACGTCGCCGGCGCGGACTCCGCAGCAGCGGCAGAAGCTGGAGGTGTACAATGAGGTTCTCCGGCGCCTGAGGGATTCGAACAACGAGGAGGCTATTCAGCCTGCCTTCGACGACCAGCTTTGGGCTCACTTCAATCGCCTCCCCACTCGGTCCCTACCTTTACCCTAAACCTCTCCATGTATAGATATATGTGCGTGTGTATATAAGTATGTAGGATTGTATGTATTCTTGCATAAATGCGTGTACGACTGTATGTGTACTATACTGATCGAGGTTTTTGTTGATCTTCGACAAGTACTATTTTTTTTTTCTCCTTCTTGTTTTATATTTTTGTGTTTTGGTGCGTGATATCGTATAGTGGATAAGCATATTGCATAAAGTTTGTTTTACACATTGTTGTTTGGATAATTCTAGGTTTAATACGACTATTAGTTTCTGTGACTTGGTGGATTATTGTGATTACGAATTTTATTGGTTGTACGGTGTGCTTATTGGTAAAGTTTTTTGTATTTTTTTCGCATTTGCAGAAAAAAAGAAAGGTGTTCTTGGTTTTGTTGAATGAGTTATTGAGCTATTTGATCAAATGTGTTGCAGGTATGCGCTGGATGTGAATGTGCAGAGGCCAGAAGATGTTCTTATGCACAAGAGATTGCTGCATTTGGCTCACGATCCCACCAGAAGGCCTGCGATTGAAGTCCGCCTCGTGCAGGTTAATTGATTTTCTTACTCGTACTTTGTATAATTGTTGCACTCTTGATGCTCATACGATAGCTAGCTGGATAAGATTTTCTTGATTATTGTTGTACTCAGTAGTTGTTCATTCAGTTCTATAATTAGTTTAGCCTATCTGTGCTTGTCCTTGTGGATCGAAAGAATATTTATCCTCACAATTTGGAACCTCTTTTCAAGTCCTTTTCTATGTGTGATGAATGGTTATTGTCATGAGTAATGAGGTGTATTCCCTTCTTGATTACCTTTCAAACTTGGATTTAAGCTGTTAACCCTTTAAGACCTTATGGATCATTTTGTTATGTCATACTCATATACAAAGAAGGATACAGATGTTTGAGAGCCCTATCCTGGACAACTCATTCCATGAACCTTGACTGGGTGCCAGTCTGGTTAGGAACTCAGATTTATGTTCTGAAATGCAAGCCTCATCTGATAATATTTGATAATTTTGTAATTGACAGGTGGGTTGATATGCCCATAATATACTTCAGAGGTCTCTTCTGGTTGCCAGTTATGAACTGTGAAAGATTCACACTTTTGACCTAGTTTGATTTGGATTAATTTTGATGAAATGGAATTGGCCTTGCTTGTTCATAACTGGTTTTTCTATATTTCACAGAATTGTTTGCTTTCTTGCCATCTTAATGTCATTCTAATTGATTTCAAAGTTACTTCTGCCTTTTGGAACAATGGCGGGAGGTGCAAATATAATATAGAATTATACTTATTCACTTTGTAAGACAATTAATGAATCATGAAAAAACCATTTAGACTCATTTGGACAACATGTGCTTATTATGAAACTGTAATTCCCCAGTATACTCCAATCTTTTGTGACACGCTTCCTACTTAGTTGCATTGTTTGCAGAGCTTATTCCTGTGCTTTGAAGCTGCTTTGAGCTTAAAGGTGAATTTGGCCAAGACAAAATTGGTCCCTGTGGGGAATGTTACTCAGGTGGGGAGGTTGGCCCGAATTCTTGGTCTTCCGTTGGGGGCCTCCTATAAGGCCAAGCATATATGAGACAACATTATTGAGAAGGTGGAATATCGGTTGGCCAATTTGAAAATGATATATTTGTGCAAGGGTGGCATGGTGACCCTCATCAAGAGTACCTTGCTAATATGCTTACGTAGTACATGTCTCTTCCCTCTACTGGCGGGTGTTACTAACTGCATTGAGAAGATCCAATGGGATTTCTTGTGGAGTGGGTTCGGTGAAGAGTTCAAATATCACTTGGTGAGTTGGTCCAAGTTTTGTTCACCGATCTTTGAGGGAGGGTTGGGTATTAGGAATTTGATGGTGTTTAATCGTGCCCTCTTTGATAAATGGTTGTGGTGTTATGGATTTGAAATAGGCTTGGTGGAGAGAAGCGGTGGACTCTAAAATATGGCAATTTATGGGGAGGGTGGTGCTCTCTTGAGCTCTCAAGAACCCTTGGGGTGGGGTTGTGGAAGAATATTAGGAAAGGGTGGGAAAAACTGGCCAACTTTACAAAATTTGAGTCGGGGGATGGCTCAAAGATTAGCTTTTGGTAAGACCGGTGTAGGGAACAGACTCTAAAGGTAGCTTTCCCAGTTTTATATGATCTCACTTGGAGTTTTTGTGTCTCCAACCAATGGAACGTGAGCTTCACTAGAGCGGCACATAATTAGGATGTAGATGTCTTTCCTTTTTCTAGGTGGTATATTCAGTTAGAGTGAGAAGGGGTTGTGTAGATAAGTTGTGGTGGGTTCCTTCCTATAGAGGATTGTTCAAGGTCAAATCTTTCTATTGCTCTCTAGCTTCTTCTATAGGTAGCTACTTCCTCTAGAAGAGTTTATGGTGGATGTAGGCTCCTTTGAGGGCAACCTTTTTTGCGTGGATAGCGACTCTAGGTAAGATCCTCACCTTGAATAATCTTAGGAGGCTGCACGTCATCATGGTGGATAGATGTTGCATGTGCAAGACGAATGAGGAGTCTGTAGATCACCTTCTTCTTCATTGCGATCTGGCTTCCACTATTTGGAGTGTTTTTTTCAGTTGTGTTGGGATGTCCTTGGTTATTCCTAGACGTGTTGTTGATATGTATGATTGGTGGTGGTCCTCGGATAGGCCAAGCAGTGATGATGTGTGGAAAATGGTGCCTACGTGCCTATTTTGGTGTTTATGAAGGGAAATAAATGATAGAAACTTTGAGGATAGGGACTGGTCATTGGGGGAAATAATATCTTTGTCCTTTGAAACTTTGTATCTTTGGACGGCGGCATATGTGTCTCCTCTAAAAATTTATTAGTCAGTGCAATCTGTATTGCATTCTTTTTTATCCTAGTTGTACCATGAATCTTATTTGACATTAGGAAGCAAATTATATCTCATTTTGTTTTTGCTCCCTTATGTGCTCTTCTACTATTTTATTATTATTTTTTATAATGGTTTTTAGGACGCCCATCTACTTTTTATAATATTTTCTCTCTTTTCTTGTTTCTTTTATTTTAATTTTTGGGAACCTTTTTGTTTAAATTGTTGCATGAATGCATTATGGGAATCATACTTTTCTGCAGGTTCATTCAACTTATGATGGGAATTCAGTTGATTCCATGCATTCAGATTTTCTTCGTGAAGAAGCTGCCCAAAGTTCTATAAACTACTCTAGCAGACAGAGGTTTTTTTTTTTTTTTTTTTTTCCCTATTATTTCCTGAAACATATAGTTAAGTTTTTGAAAAGAAAATTCCCGTAAGCATCACATTGATAGTCCACAAATGAAAATTATGTTCAATTCGTTTGGTTCTTTTGATTGTTCACTTTACTGCTTTATGCTTGCCATTAACATTCTGACATCTCTAACTGGCTTTTCAATTGTCAGCATACATCCACCACCTGCATTTGGTTCATCTCCTAACCTTGAAGCCCTTGCACTTGAAGCAAATAACTCTGATGATCAAGATGATGAACAGTCTGTACATGCCAGTACACGGTTTTCTCGGTAAATACTTGCATCTCAATCCATTCATTGGGCTAGAGCTGGCAAAATTTTACAGAACATCTTTTGTTTGGATTTTGGACTCTATTGACCAAATCCATTATATATGCTAAATGCATTTTGATGATACATATATATATATATATATATTCAATTTTAGTTACCCTTTCTTTTTAGTAGGCTTTGAGATTCGCCTTTGTGCTAAATTTGATCTAAACCATACATTTCCATGGCAAGTTCCACTAAGGCTTAACTCTCTCTCTCTCTCAATTTAATGCTTTTAGTATATGAGGATATAAAGAACTCTATATACTTATTTATTTAGCTATGATTCCTCGAATACAGTTTTTGACATGCTTTGATGTACTACCATATGATGACCATCATCCAAAAGGTATATTGCCAAAATATGGTCATGCATGATGCTTCAACTGAATTTAAACATTAGTACCAATATCATACGTTGGCAGATGATTTTTTATACATTTAGTGAAGTGAACTGGCTATACTTTCAAAGAGAGATTGTGATATAGTATATCTTTGTGATTGACATTGATGTAGGCCCCTGCATGAAATCACCTTCTCATCAGATGACAAGCCCAAACTCCTTAGTCAGGTATTTAATAGGTTTTCATATTTAAGCACATCAATTATTATCTTTGTATGATGTTTATTGATTTGCAGACCGTGTGTGTATGCATGTCTGTGTGTCTTCACATGCCTGTGTGCACATGTGCATGCATATGTATACTTGCCAGACTGAGGCAGTAAACATGCTTTGACCTTGTAAGTATGGGCTCTTACAGAATTCCTGATATGAACATACCTAGCTTAATCAAATTTTTTGAACATTAAATACAGTATGAAATTATGTCTCTGATTATATGGTAGCATTCGCATTCTGCATGGTCACAATTATGCAAAATTTGCAGTTGACTTCCTTGCTGGCTGAGATGGGACTAAACATCCAAGAGGCACATGCTTTTTCAACAGTAGATGGTTATTCCTTAGATGTCTTTGTCGTCGATGGTTGGCCTTATGAGGTAATTTATACATTTAATTAGCAAACTGGAAAGAGTAGTCCTTCTATATGAAAATAAATTCAACATCTATTATATGGCATTAAGACAAGGCCAATTGGTCTGCCACTAGAATATATATTTTCTTTGCCATAGTTTTGTTATTCTTTTTCTTTTTTTCACATTCCACCTTTTTTTTTTTAAAGTAGTATTTTGAGAAGGTAAATGTACTTTTGGATCAATGGAATTGTATGAAAATTTTGATTAGTTCAGTTTTCTGAATTGCATTACAAAAGCAATTCTTTTTGTGTTCACAAGCATTGCTTGATGAACTTAAGGTTGATACAGGGCACAGATCAGCTTAAAACTGCATTGGAAACAGAAGTTTTAAAATTGAGGTAATATCTTGCTACTCATTTCTGCTTTCAAGTAGGATAGTGGCACTAAGCACGATCTTGTACCATGTCAACTGAACAATCCAATTTTCTATTCTGTTCTTCTACTTCCCCTTCTCAATTATATGTGAACAATGCGTCCATAACTTAGTTTGGAATTTGGGGTTGCTATTCAGAGGCAGGCTTGGCCGAATCCTCGATCATCATCTACTGTAGGTGAGCTTGATCAAACAGTGATCAAATGTGGACCCGATCATTTGACAATACCTAATGATGGGACTGACGTATGGGAAATTGATCCTAAGCATTTGAAGTATGGAAACAAAATTGCATCAGGGTCGTATGGCGATCTGTAAGTTTATACTATTTATACATACCTTCCTCTTTTTCTTTTTGGCTAGGCATCTACTGATTGCTGTTAGTGTTAAATTAATTGACTTGTTTAATTGAATCAGTTACAAAGGCACATATTGTAGTCAGGAAGTGGCTATTAAAGTTCTCAAGCCTGAGCGTGTAAATTCAGATATGCTGACAGAGTTTGTACAGGAAGTCTTTATTATGAGGTTTGTTTGAATCATATTATTTACAGTATTTGGTCCTTTGATATTTGTTATTCATTTTGTGTTTGAGGATGTTGTGCAAGTCCTGTGTAACTAAGCTTCATGTTCTTATTGTGTGTGTTTGTTGTATGTTCACCTAATGATGAACCAATATAAAGCTAGCACCCATGTGTGCCTTTATTCTATGTGGGCTATTCATCTTCCCAATGTGAAATTAGAGTGCTACAGGAACTAGATGGATGACATAATGACAGCTATATCTACCTCTCCACAATCAACTCTCTGTCGATTCTTTAATGGATTCTGCTTATTTCGTGATCTGAAACTTTAATTCTTGTTTGATTCCCTCAAGTTATAGTGCTCAGCCATATATAAGTAACTATGATTCTACAGTAATTTTTCTTTGGAATGCTTGGTTCCTAGCATGCTTTAACAAGCTTCTTTTGAATATTGCAGGAAAGTTCGACATAAGAATGTTGTACAATTCATAGGTGCATGTACCAAGCCTCCAAGCTTGTGTATTGTAACAGGTGAATTCCAACACGTTTGCAAATTATATTTGCTTTTAATGGCACCTCGTTACTTTAAGATTTTGGTTTTTTTATTTCATATCGTCATTTCAGTGACTTGATTTCTGCTTTAAACTTTCAGAATTTATGTCTGGTGGAAGTGTCTATGACTATTTACATAAACAGAAGGGTGTTTTCAAGCTTCCTTCCTTGCTCAAAGTAGCAATTGATATTTCCAAGGGAATGGACTACTTGCACCAAAATAATATAATCCACAGAGATTTGAAGGCTGCTAATCTTTTGATGGATGAAAATGAGGTAAGCAGCTTCTCAAACATGTATTTTATCCATGTCAATTTCAACATGGTGTTCATAATTGTTTCCTTGTCTTGTGTTTGTGCATTTTCTTTATGTGTCTTGATATGGATCTCAGGTGGTTATATATTTCAAATGGTTTAGACCGTCACATATTTTCTAGTCAAATCCATAGTCTTTTCCTCATATGATAGTCTGTTTGATTTTTGTAGATTCCAGCATGTACAAGGCATGACTGGTGATACATAGTAATGGAAGCTTCCGCCCACCCAGTAGATGAAAAAAATACTACTTATTTCTTTAAGATGTTTTTTGTGCTTAAGTGTGGTATGGGTAGATTGAACTTATATCACTAAAAAAAGTTACTCAAACTTCCTGTTTTCTATCTACATTTTCTTCACTTCTAAACCCAGAACTAAATAATCAATGGCCAGGTTTGACAGTGCCCTGCCTCCGATTGTATCTAGCACTTCTAAGGTCTCTTGCAGTCCTGCATATAGAGAATCCACTTCTAATGGCTTTTCCGTTTAAAAGTTGTCTTAGTTCTCATGTTTTCTCACTGGGCTTACATTACTGAGGCATCTGAATTAATTTTGTTGAAGGTTTCATATATATGCCATGACTAACTATAGTTCAGCATGATTGCAAAATTTTTTATTTATTTTATCATATGTTTTGCCTTTCAGGTTGTTAAGGTTGCTGATTTTGGAGTTGCTAGAGTAAAAGCTCAATCTGGAGTTATGACTGCAGAAACTGGGACATATCGGTGGATGGCTCCTGAGGTGTGAATTTTTTACATGAAATCTTGGAGCTTTCAATTATAACAAGTTTTCGAAGTGTTCCAATGCATACTCATATCTGCCTTTCCTACCCTTACGGCTTACATGGCTACATATGTTATAAATTGTATTTGGAATTTTGTGATAATGCTTCATATTGTGTGTAAAATATGCAAGAGCTTATTATAAGTTTTGATAACCGTGGAATTAATATGGCCATTTAGTTATTTAATATTTCCTTATGGCTATTTTAATCAGGTATCGAATTATTAAAAGTTTTCATTAGATTCTGACTGTAGAATAGTAACTGGTTGTGTTGACCATCACTTAGAAAATGAATCTATTTGAAAAAAAAAAAGCAGTGGGTTGACACTTGACAGTGTTGCTGTTGTTAGGCCATTTGGTCATGTTGGATGTTTGCTCAGTTGAAACTGTGTAACACGCAGAACATTATTTTTGGACTTCTTTGTCTACAATGATACTGATTTTCAAGGCACTCAATTTCTTTGACTTGATAATATTGGTTATAAATTAGGTATCAGGCCAGTGGTTGTTACAAGACTGTATGTTAAAATAAATAGATAAACCTTGTGGATCAGTTAGTGGAGAAAATTTGGCTTTCGAATGTTGGTACTTTTATCAGGGGCATTCCTGTGAAGACCTGGGAACTGGAAAGGATTTCTCGCCCTTCCCTTTTGTATGACTTTTCATTAGAAATATGGTTCTGTTCTCTTTTGCTGCCTCAAAAGAATGAGAGAACAAGAAAATGAAGAGAAAAGAAAGAACAGATTTGCTGTGAAGCAGCATATAAATAATAAAAACAATAATAGCAACCTAAATTTCTTGCATTAAAAGGGCTGCCTTTTCAATTTATGATTGGATGTATACCATTTACCAGCTTGCTTTGCTGCAGTTATTTTCTATCTTCTGTTAGGAGGTTATCATGTCGTCATTTTCTTACCACAGTTCTTTTGTATTGAAAGGTTATAGAGCATAAGCCATACGATCACAAGGCTGACGTTTTCAGTTTTGGAGTTGTGTTATGGGAGTTACTAACTGGAAAGGTATTGCTTGGTGGTGGCATCTTTTTCCTAGAATAAAGCATTTGTGACTGTGACTTGCATTTTCACCCTTCAATTGAATTATCTCTTCTTTTTTTCTTGCCAGCTCCCATATGAATACTTAACCCCATTGCAAGCAGCTGTTGGAGTGGTTCAAAAGGTAAAATACTTTTCAACAACATTGTTGAATAAGTTTATCTGGTATGTGAACATAAATTACGTTTTACTTCTGTTCCAGGGTCTACGGCCAACTATTCCAAAGCATACTCATCCAATGCTTGTTGAGCTGCTAGAGAAATGCTGGCAGCAAGATCCAGCATTAAGACCCGACTTCTCTGATATTATAGAGATACTGCAGCAAACGGCCAAGGAGGTAAATTCTCGTTATGCATGCATTACAATGGTTTCTAGGGGTGTCAACCGGTCCGGTTTCTCGGTTTTTGGCTAAAATTAGGACTAGAACCGGGATACTCAATTCTTGGTTTTGGGGAAGTGGAACCGGGAACTGGGGTACCCGGTTCTTGGTTTTGGAAAACCGGAAACCGGGATCCTAGTTAACCGGGGTCTCGGTTACCGGCCAGTTTAGTTTGTACCCAATCCGGTAACTGGTTTTTATATATGTTCTCATTATGCATGCATTACAATGGTTTTTAGATGTGTCAATCTAGTCCGGTTTTTCAATTTTTGACTAAAACCGGAGACTGGAACTAGGGTACCCAGTTCTTGGTTTTGGGTAACTGGGACCTCGGTTACCGCTAGTCTGGTAACCGGTTTTATATATATATTAATTTAATTATCCAAAGTATATATATTGGTAACCGGTTTTTATATATATTCTTGTTATGCATGCATTACAATGGTTTTAAATTATCAATGGTCGATTTTTGGTTTTTGGCTAAAATCGGAGAGCTGGGCAAGTATCCGATTCTTGGTTTTTTGAAACGGGACCACAGTTAGCTAGGGTCCCGGTTATCGGCTAGTCCGGTAACCGATTTTTATATATATAATTTAATTATCCAAAGTATATATATAAAATTAAATTAAATATTATATATATATATGCACCCGGTTCCGATAACCTGGTAAAAACCGGGTACCGAAACCGGGGTACCCGGATTTTGGTTTTTCGAAATCGGATCTGGGTCCCCGGTTTCCCAGTAATTTTTGACACCACTAATGGTTTCTAGTGCATGATTCAAAATTAAGAAAATACTACAAGCTCCTTTTGATGTCTTTTGCTTCTTTCCTAATATCATTTCTCTTATTTACTGAATTTTTGTAGAAAATCTCTTTCAAATCATGTATATTTTCATCCTTCCCTTTCTTTCCCTTGACTCACTCCCAAATTTGCCTCAAATTAGAAGACTAATTTCCAAATTATGTATGTATGTGGAACAGGTCGGGGATGAAGGAGAGGAACGACGCAAGGAGAAGTCAACCGGAGGGTTCTTGTCTGTTCTTAGACGGGGCCATCACTAGTGAAAAGAGATAATAATGTCGCTTATTAACATGGACGTAGAATTTACTGTGCAGGCCACTGTCACTTCTTACATTAGCATGTACAGTATGTTGTCCACATGCTCTGTTTTTTTTTTTTAATCTCACTCATATCCATTCTTTTAACCAGCCCTTCCCCTTTGTGATATAAAACTAATTAATCTGTAAGAATGAATGATGGTTTGGTTGAGAGTTGTAACTTATTACAGTCCTTCTGCGGCTTTATATTAACAAGAAATTAATGATGTGAATTTTCCTTTCACCAATTCCTGCCTTTTCACTAGTAGCCGTATAAATATTCATATGGGAGATATGGTGTCTTGAGCATAAAATTACTAGGAAGGCTAGAAGTTCATATTGTGTCACTTTTGTATCTCTTTAGGGATAATGTAACTCTTAAAATCACTAATATTTGTGATATTCACTATTAGATTTTGATTAAAAATTTCTTAAAAAAAAAAAGATTTTGATTAAAAATGATTTTATAAGCCAATTCATTTTTAGGATACAAAAGAAACTTTTAGAATTACTCTAAAATTATTAGTATCCACGTGATTATTCATAGCTCGAGCCATAGATCTATGGCTGAAAGAACTATTCTGCTCTGTCGTTATTTGGACCAATAAAATCTCTAAGAGCATTTCTTGCAATCTCACTAAAATCATTTTTTGGATTATTTTGGTGAGGCAATTTAATAAAAGTAGCTTAAATCTTTTCTTTTTCAAGGTCATTGTAACAAAAAATAAAATAAAATAGTGAAGTGTACAATATTCACAAAATATAAAAATTACTATTTGCTCACCTATTGATTAAACAACTCATTTCTCTCTTTTTTTGCTTTTGTCCTTTCTTTTTTGAAAATAAATAAATCTTTCAAAAATAATATTTAAATGAAATAATAAAAAATGAATTATTAAAATAATGAAACTGTTGTGGGTTCTCTAAAAAGATAAATGGCTAAAATAATTAAAAATGTATTTTTTGTTATTTTGATAAGTAAAATTTAGTGATGTCACTAAAAATGCTTAAAGCGAGGCAAGGGAAGGAACTATGAACCGGTAAACCCAGTATTCAAGGTTGTCAGAACAAATTGGTTGTACAATTTTAGTCAATGATTCACCCAATCATTTGTTTGAACTGCTTAATAATTTAAGCTGATTGATAATGTGATAATTTTTACTTATTCAAATTACTAACTTATACCATCCTCTTAAAATTGGAGCACCCCTAATTTTGGATAGGTGAGTGACTTCCGCTAGGGACAAAAGTTGATAATATATTATATTTGAACTCTCCGGAAGACCCGTAGAACAATCCTCCAGCTGGGCCGACAAAATTTCCCTACAAAAGTAAATTGCTCGAACATGCTCAAAATTAAGGAATGAGGGCATGATGTGGAGCCGCACTCGTGGTTGTGTATATGTTTTTGCCTTTAATGAATGTATATCATTTTGAGAAATGTTAAATTCATAATATAAATTTAATAAAGATTTTTTTTATGTGTCATTTAAAAAATAAAAATTAAAGTTTGATGTTTTGAATTCAATTTTGTTTTTGTTTTTGTTTTTTGTTTTATTTTGTTTTTTAATTTTTAAATAATACATAAGAGAGAAGTTGAATCTTTATTAGATCTATATTATGGATGTCTTACATTTCTATAATTTTTTCCTTGTTATACATTGAATAACATGTACAAGTAATTATAGGGTCACACCTAATTCTGTGGATGGTTTTAAGAGAAAGATCAGAATCACATGGAACTTATTAATTCTTTTTTCAAGAAGAAACTATCATTGGATATTGAAATACAAGCAAATGTGATCAGGATTGTAATTATCGGGTCACACCAAATTCTGTGGATGGTTTTAAGAGAATGATCAAAATCACATGGAACTTATTCTTTTTTCAAGAAGAAACTATCATTGGATATTGAAATACAAGCAAATGTGATAAGGATTGTAATTATCGGGTCACACCAAATTCTGTGGATGGTTTTAAGAGAATGATCAAAATCACATGGAACTTATTCTTTTTCAAGATGAAACTATCATTGGATATTGAATACAAGCAAATGTGATAAAGATTGCAATTATCCGAGGCGCTAATTCTTTTGATAAATATTTACAACAAAAAAACATACTATAAAAATTTTATTTTCATTTTATCACGTGAAACCACAAAACTTGGATATAAATGTATCATAGCATTAGAAATAACATAACTTCATTGATTGACTTTTTTTTTTTTTGGGTTGGTATATATATTCATAACTTATACATTAGCAAAAGGACACCCATGCCCATATAACATGATTTATAAAGACTAAGTCCCCAATAGCGACTCTCAAAAGATTGACCTTATGGCTACAGGTCATGTTGTATATACATATTCAGCTTGCCTATCTCCATATTGACTATAGCTGTTTAAGATTTGGCCATAGTAAACGATACCAATTGTAGGAACCAAAATTATTCATACCAATCCATGGGCCATTTGAAGTCAAGCCCAAAGCCCAAGTCCATCAATCGTGGGGTTTAAACAAAGCTTGTCCCAAAGTCTATTGTTGGATCCTCGGGATAATCTGAGGATCGCCCTGCCAGTGAACTAGATAGTTATCAGATCCTCGGAGTGACCGAGGATCACTCAATTGACAAGGTAGCTGCCACCAAATGCCTATAAAAGGAAGCTCCCCTCCATTTCGCAGGTAATAAGATCATTCTCCTAGTTCAGCTATTCCTTTGATTTCCCTAATCTTCTTGAAGTTCATATCACTGAATTAGGCATCGAAGCTATCCCACATCGGCCACCAGCAGCAGCTCTTATCCATTTTCTCCTTCTTTTGCAACAAAGCTAATCTCAACATACATCCAAACCATCGAAGTAGACCAATAGAAGATAGCCACATCATCATCGGAAAACTGCGTTCTAACAGTTTGGCGCCGTCTGTGGGAATCTGAGTTCAAATAAGTTCTTATTATCATTTATTCGAAGGATGGCTACTTCATCATCACATCAAGTTATCCATCCAGATGCTTGGTGATACCTACCGATCCGAACGCTCAAATAACTTCACTAGAGGAAGTTATCAAGCACATCAGCGAATCCATAGAAGTTATGAAGAAGTCAAATGAAGATATTGCCTCTCAGCTACTTTCTAGGAAAGACCTGGAACTTGAAGAAAGGCGTGAAGTGATCTGCCAGGGCAAAATGCCGATGAATTTGGGGAACGATGTGAGCTCTATCCATGGTAGTCATTATAGTTCCATCCAAAGTGGGAAGGATTCTTTTCATAAGGGATCTCACCATGAGGAAACTCGGACGCAATAATCCTATAATAAGGAGTCCTATCATCCTCGATTGAGGGAAAAGTATGAAAAGATGGCCTTCCTCGCCGCAAGTGGAGAAGTTCAATTGGTAGTTGAGAACCTTGGGTCTAATACCAATTTGCCTTTTACAGATCGGTATGAGCTTTCCTCTTCCCGATAAGTTCAAGGTTCTTAGGTTGATAGATATGATGGAAGTGGAGACCTTTTTGACCATATGGAAGGTTTCCGAGCTCATCTTATTCATAGCACTCCTGATGAAATCGCCTGCCGAGCTTTCCCTTTAACTCTGAAGGGAGTGGCTAAAGAATGGTTTAATAATTTGAGTTCTAATTTCATTGATAAATTCGATACATTGGGATGCCAATTCCTGAATCAATTCTTGGCGGTCTGAAGGAGAAAGAGAAATCCTTCTTATCTGTTGTCTCTAGTGCAAGGGAAGACAGAGTCTTTAAAAAATTATATACAAAGATTCGATCGGGAGAAGCTGACGATAGAAAGTCCGAACGAGCAAATAATATTCTCGGCTTTGGTGAATGGTGTAAGAGCTGATGGCCTTTGATGGCTGCATTAGCTCAAGAGCCAACGCTGGGAACTCTTCAATAATTTGCGAATAAAGCCGAGGAACTC
This sequence comes from Carpinus viminea, assembly GCA_013348765.1. Taxonomy (NCBI): domain Eukaryota; kingdom Viridiplantae; phylum Streptophyta; class Magnoliopsida; order Fagales; family Betulaceae; genus Carpinus; species Carpinus viminea. The sequence goes on along the minus strand of CP054669.1, from coordinate 12,801,071 downwards.
ATCAATCAGGAAGAAATTATCAAAGCATTGACCAGAGCCAATGCAGAAAATCCTCAAAGCCAACCGAATGACGTCAAAAGGGAATCGAAAGCTTCCTCGAGAAGGAAAAGGAAGAATGCAAAGAGCCCAGACGCTTTCTAAAAAGAGTTCAAACCATTTCGGAAGCAGAGTTAACCCAAGACCAAAAGTGGACTCCTCTAAATGCAACTCTTTCAACGATTCTCATGGAGATCCGACAAGATCCTAATATCAGATGGCTAGCAAAAATGAGGACTCCTCCTCAGAAACGGGATATTCAAAAGTATTGTGAATATCACAATGATCATGGTCATTGGACCGAGGATTGTACCACTCTAAGGAAGGAAATCAAAATATTTATCCAAAATGGGAAGTTAATCAAGTTCCTAGCTGATGAAAAAGAGATAACCATCCTCGGGGAAATCAGCTACAAGGAATGGTGTCTCAAAGCAATTTCACAATCCTCAAAATTCTTGAAGGGTTTCAGTTCAAAAGTTTCAATCCAAGTTGGCCGACTCTAATTTCATGGTTTTGGAGTAGTATCGGCACCCCAGCAGTTCGCCAACCCATTCTCAAATCCGTTGGAACAAGCCCAAATTAGAACGGAGGTGAGTTCATGACAACCGGGTCATCTACCATGCTTCCTTACCGAGCCTTCCTCGGCTGGAGTCACAATCACCGAAATGGCCTTAGTAAAACACTAATAGCTCAATCCTCTCGGAGTTGCAGACCTAGCCTTGGTGCATCTGTAATGGAGCCGCTCTAAGAACCATGTCAAGAGCCTGAATGGTTTTTTGGGAACAGTCATGCTACCTGCTGTTCAAGAACTGTAAAAAATAATGAATGTTAGCCTTGGAAGCGAATTTGATCGCCACATTGAACTGTCTCTCATTCTTGGTTCTCGTTTGTCTAAACTTGATGACAAACTCCTTTGACATGAAGGACAATATACTTTGTATAGCTTCACTAGCTGCTTAATTATGCCTCTGCTAATTTTCTTTGATGTAACCTCAAATGAGATGGAAACATTGTGGTAGTGGAGATCCTTGTCCGCAATTTCTACCAGAAAATGGTTGGCTCGGACAACAGTTTTCTTGAAGGACCACCTCATCCTCATCCTCTTTTGTCTTCTCCACTCCTATCTCCTCTCCCACCGCCGTCTCGACGAGGCCTTGTAGCTTAGCAGAAAAAAAAAGTCTTAGAGCATAGATGAGAGCGACATAGTGAGAACGTGAAATACAAAAGATTTGGCAAAAGGAAACGACGACCGAAACTCAGAGAGCAACTTCGGGATCATTTGAAATGAGCCCTCAGCCGCCAAAGCTTATGAGTTCGCAAAACTCTTTTCAGAGCTGAGTCATCTTCGGTTTAAAGCTAAGTCAAATTGAGGGTCGTTCTCAACCATTGACCTAGCATTCTCATCATGGCCGAGTCTTCTTTGTATTAAAGGTCACTAAGATCGAGTCTTGCTACCTTCGGATCAGATGAGTCAGAAACTTCGCAATCTTCGAATTGCCAAGATTATCGAGCTTGCCTTGGCTCAACGTATCCTATATTTTTTCATAAATGTATTTATCAATGAATGCATATGGAAATTTTTTTTTTTAGAAGAATAGTAATTCGAGAACAAACTTCATTATGATTATATCACCATGTTGTTCCTATTGCTTGGACACATATTGTTGCTTGGTTTCTTTCTTATTTTTATTAGGAAATCTGAAGAATAAAAGTCTAAATCTACTCATAAGATTCCCAATGTCTGACTGGTTGACAAGTCCGCTATGGAAATCGGGGGGTGTGAAGTTTGTAGTAATGGCAGTCGATTATTTCACAAAATGGGCAGAGGTGGAAGCCTTATCAAGCATCAGCTAAGTGTATTGAGAGGTTTCTTTAGAATAATGTCATTTGTCGATATGGTATACCACATGCATTTGTCACAAATAATGGCAAACAATTCGATTGTGATTCCTTTCGAGGATGGTGTGCCAAGTTGCATATTATAAATTATTTTTCATCCCCAGGGCATCCTCAGGCAAATGGTTTGGTAGAAGCTACTAACAAGACTATCTTCAAAATCTTAAAGAAAAAACTCGGTAATCACAAAAAGGAGATAAAGTTGAGGATCTCCCAGAAGTTTTATGGGCATATCGAACTACTAAGAAAACTCCAACTGAAGAAACTCCTTATGTTCTTGCTTTTGGAATTGAAGCTGTCATTCCAGTTGAAGTAGGATCGAGGAGTTATCGTGTGGAGGCTTTTCGGCCAGAAATCAATAATGAAGGCCTCAGATTACATCTTGATTTATTGTAGGAAAAGCGTGATCAAGCCGAGGTTACCATAGCTGCATATCAAGAAAGAATCGCTCGATATTTTAATAGGAAGGTTCAGCATTGAAGTTTCAAGCTCAGAGATTGGGTCTTACGAAAAGTGACCATAGCTACCAAAGATTTGGCAAGAGGTAAATTGGCCTCAAGCTGGGAAGGGCCATACAGAGTGACAGATTGTCAAAGAGTAGGAGCTTATCGCCTTGATAATTTAGAAGGGAAAGCACTCCCAAGGCCATGGAATGTCGAGCATCTAAAGAAGTATTTTGTATAAGCGAATTATAATTTCTTCTAAGGTTTGTTTTCAGCTGGTAATGTTTCAAATTTTTGATAAGTGAAGAAGTATTATGCAGCTACAGTATCAAACAAGGCCAAAGTATATTCTGCCAATTTAAGCATTTCACATCTGAAGTCTCAGGAAATATAGTTGCAATAATACTTTCCCGAAGATTATGTTTGGAAATATAGCTGTAAGAGTGCTTTCCAAATTGTGTAAAACCTTGGTGAGATATAGTTGAGGTACTCTCCTGAGTTCAACTCGACGAGATATAGCCGAAGCACTTTCCCAAGTACCTTAAGAACATAAAGACTCTGCAAAAGGGTTGTTCTAAGGTTATAAGGGTTACCATGAAATACAGTTGTAAGGGTGCTTTCTGTAACTAAACCCTTTAAAGAACATAAAACCTCTACAGAAGGGTTGTTCTAAAGTTATAAGGGTTACCGTGAAATATAGCCATAAGGGTGCTTTCCATTACTAAACCCTTTAACAAACATAAAGCCTCTGAAGAAGGGTTGTTCTAAAGTTATAAGACCTCGGAGATATAGCTTAATAGAGCAGTCTCCCAAGGCATTCTCCCAAGACTAAACTCGATGATATATAGTTGAAACACTTTCACAAGTTAAAGACTCCACGAGAAATATGTGATGAGAATTTTTATTCAAATAGCTAAGCAAAGCACTTTCCTGGAATTCAATAAGAGCATTTACAGAAATAAATATCACAAGGGTTAAAACTTTGTGATTTTATCTTCAAGATGATCAACAAAGGAAAGAGTAAATGAAACTATTATGTTTTGTATAATATTCTTCCAAATTAGACATATATCAAAGTTATTTGAAGAGGCAAAGTCTGAGGGACAAGCTGATCGGTGTCAAACATTGATGTTTGAACCCCTTTAACTTATATTTGTTATGCCTTTAGCATTGTTAATATCTAACTACTTTTAGTGTTTTTAGTGTTTTGTGTTGTGCAGGTCATTGCAACAAAACATGGCTAGCAAAGGGCAAAGTGGACTTAAAGTAAAGAAGTGGTTCCTTCCAAAGTGCGTTGCGTTGAGCACCAACACACAGCGATTGCAGCGTAGCACCTATGGTGCGTTACTTTCAGCCACCTAGCAATTATCTGCGTTCGAGCATAGGGATCTGATCGACTTGCAAATCAGCCCTAGGCATACGGCGTTATTTGTGGTCGAACGTGTGCCCTGCGTTCGACCACAAATATATAAATAGGACCCTAAGTCCATTTGGTGCTTTTTACTTTAGCGTTTTAGTTGTAGTTAATTACTTTAGATTAATTATAATGCTTTCTTTTTGTTTATTTACGCTTCCCTTGCTTATGGAGGCTAAATCCTCAACTAGGTTGAGGATGTAGCCTCACCATGAATCTATATTTATTGCTTACGTTTAAGTTATTTCATTCCGTTATTTATTTGCTTCTTAAATCGTTTCTCACTTGGTTTGGTGACAAAACCAAGTGAGATTACACCATAATCGTTTATTTTGGTTTTAGTCCGATGGATACATTCCATCATTAGGTTTCGCCCATTTATCCATAGTAGTTTGTGTCTTAACACATTCACTTTGGATCCTTTGGGCCTTAAACCGTTTATGGTTGTCTTTTGTCAAATGGATGGATTCCTTGAATCCTTGATAGGTGCAAAAGATTTAGTTTTATTTCTAACCGATGAGCGGATGTATTAGCTTAGCGTTTTCAATTAACGTAGTTGAAATAGTAAGGTGAAAACCTCAACCTTGGTATTTTTATTTCGTTTACATTTCTGCTATAATTTACTTTTAAGTTGTCACAGTCACCCACTGTAGAGCTAGGTTAAAATAGCACTAACCTAAACTCAAAGTTACTTTTGCACAAAGCAATTTACGATTCCTTGTGGGTTCGACTCGGTACTTGCGCAAACGCTATACGAACTTCGGTTCGTTCAATTGCGAGTACAAGCCCAAATAATCTTCTTTTACAGGTAATATATATATATATATTTGTAAGTATGGAAAGAAGGGGAGATTCAGAAAAAATTCCATCAAAAGTTGTTCTCATTAAACAGAAGGAGCATTACATCTCAAAAGCAATTACACAAGGACAATCAAAAAAAAAAAAAAAAAATTACACAAGGAAAAATTTAGAAACATGTGACTTCTATATATTATTTTATAAATGGGAAAATTACTATTAACCCCCTGAAGTTGGCAACAATTTTCAATTCGACTCCCAAAGTTTCAATTTTCTCAATCAATCCCCCCACAGTTTCAATTTCTTTGAATTTAGGCACTTTTGATTTTTTTTTTCCCAAAATGCCCCCAACAGTGATTCCGGCTAACCCTTAACAGTGATTCAGCAAAATCTAGCAAGCTTTTTTTTTTTTTTTTGATCTCTGCGAGCCTAAACTCATCGGAGAAGAGCTCCTTGGCCGAGAGCATGGTGTCGGAGAAGAAGGTTCGCTGGACTCCAACCAGTTTTTTAGATTTCATCGAATTCCAGCCAGATTTCACTAGAATCACTGTTGATGGTTCGTCGGAATCACTGCAGAGGGCATTTTGGGAAAAAAAAAATTCAAAAGTGCTTGAATTGAAAGAAATTGAAACTTGGGGGGGGTCAATTGAGAAAATTGAAACTTTGGTAGTCGAATTGAAAATCGTTGCCAACTTCGGGGGGTGAACAGTAATTTTCCCTTTACAAGTACAAGTCGTAATTTTCCCTTTACAAGTACAAGTCATCGGCACTCCTTTCTAACGATTGATCCAATGACTCAGCGGAAGAACCCACTAATTTTATGGAATCAATATCTGAATCTTCCTTGCCCTCAACTCTAGGAGGAAGTTCTGCCTCAACCCGAGCTTTGGGGTCATACTTAAGATGGGGTTTGAACCTAAGATATGTAATTCCCCTACAGTCAGGCATTTCCTCTTGGCCAATTGACATTGCTTCCTGTGCAAGCTGTTTGGAGGGCACAAGATCCTCAGATATGATGGTATCAACCTGAGCGAAATTCCCATGTTTCTTGACCCACTCTCAAAAGGTCTCAAAACCTCCTATATAGCCTGCGCCCCAACCTGAATCCCGTCTCCAAGAAGCAAAAGTCAGTTGTTTGTAGAAGCTCTGAGCTTTCTTCTTATATTTGCGCACTTGTTCCTTTGCTCGACAAAACTTCCTCTTCAAACCAAAGGCTAATTCTGCTATGCTATACTGGGCCATAGCTTCATCTTGAGTCTCTGCTAGCCTTTTGGTAAAAGCCTTGGATTGAAGCTCAGCGTCGACTCTTTTCACCTTTGCTAAGACTAGTTCCTCATTGAGGATCGAGTAGTCTGTATGCAGATTCTCGGATCTGATATTGGCAGCAACAAGTTTTATCTCTAGGTCTTGAACCTTCAACTGTGCCTTCAAACTACTCTCAGATAGTTGGGTCTCCAGAAAAGTAATTCATTCTCCTGAGAGTAAAAGCTATTTTTTCTTCTAGTCATGTGATTCACAAAGTTTAACCAAAGCAGCTTCGGAATCCTCTAACTTCTTCCTTAGAATCTCGTTCTCAACAATAAAGTCTTTATGAGATCTTCGAAACTTGAGGAAATAATCCATACTCTTCATGAAACCATGCAAGGGAAGAAGGATAAGTATAAATCTTTTGAAAATAAATAATGTGCATGAAACAATGTGCAGAAGTACTTACGTCCAGAAGGTGGTAGAGCATGTGTTCCATGGTTTCCTTCGGAGGTAACAAGTCGGCATTCACCGAGGAAGTTGCTGGGATCAAACCAGCTAGAGCAACAAAGGGATTGCCTAGCCAATTATCACCTAGTTGAGAAAAAGGCTCCCCGAAAGACCAAGTTATATCTTCAAGGGTCTGACCGCTTATGAAGCCGGGGGCCAATGGTGTATCAATTGTGGTCTAACCACTAGTTGGGCTCTTCTTTCCAAGTTTCGCAGTCTCAGCAAGTGCAGGATCATGTAGTTCCTCCTCTCTTTTCTTTTCAATTATTGGAGCCTCCTTAGCAGCTGAAAGTTCCATGTCCATTGGCTTGGTACGGTTGGGCTCTGAGGGTTCTCCAATCATGGTCGGCTCTGAGGGCATGTTTCGAGAGCGGGATTCATCAAAATTTAATTGATAGTCCAATCATCATCCTTGTCAAAGTCAGATAGTTGAGTAACCTTGATCGGAGATGAAGGTAAAGGAATAGCAGAAAGTGGCGCTATCGCCAGAGGATCACAATCTTCGGGGGAGACAGTTGCTTCTCTAATTGGCCGACCATCAAGAAGCATTTCATGAATTGTCGACTTCTTCCCCACAAATTTCCTTGAGCCAATCAATACATTAACAAAAGTCCTTTTCAAAGCTACAGATACAGCATCAGTAGGAGCTTCTGGAACTACTTCAAGTTGCTCAACCCTTAAGCTCTCCTTTGGAGAAACCTCAACAACCTCAAGCTCAGATCTCCCTGCTTCGAGTTTAGCCTGATCTCCTAGTTTTCTTTTCTTTGGAATAAGAGCTTTCTTAGGTTTGTCTGTAACCTTTGGAGTACTAAGGGGTCTAGCTATTATGGGAATCTTCGGACAAACATCCTCGGTCTTATTTTTCCCTTTGTCTGCTCTTGACTTCCAAGGATGTTCAGAAAGCTTACAGGGTTGAGCAGTAGGTTTCCTCAATGTCTTGAAAACCTTCTCCAAAGGAACTTCATAAGTATTCCTTTCTTTAGTCTTAGCAGATGACCTTATCACTGGAGGAGAAGAAGGTTTTTGTTTTTGGGTTTCTGGCAACAGTGGCACTGAAACCTTGGACAAAATGTTTTTCCTTTTCTTTTTTGGTGGCACAACAATTACTGGTCCCTCAGCTGGGGGGCACCTCAAACAAGCGGCTAGAGACGCTTGAGTAAAGATGGTGTTGAACTCCATCTGGGAAGGATTCTTTCGAGCGTAGGTCCACAGTTTGTTCACTCGAGCCTCCTCCTCTATATCCAACACAGGCTCTTCTTGTCCTCTGACTAAGGGAAGGCATGTCTCTCAAGGAATGCTGGGGTCTCTAATAATCTAAGATGGAAAGAATTCCCAGTTGCCTTAGGCGAAGAAGAATTTGTTTTTCCAGCCTTTGTTGCTGCAATAGCCTGTTTACAGTATGAATTTGGCTTTTTGCCAATCCTAGAAATTGAAGATATATTTTGCATTAAGGTTCTTCGCCAGTTTATAAATCTTTAGGAATTCTCGGACTATGAGGTTTTCCCCTTCCTCGAGAACTTTGGGCCACAGTATGACACAGGCAAAGAAAGTCCTCCGGGCATTCGGAGCAAGTTGGTGAGGGGTTATTTGAAGATAATGAAGTAGTTCCCTTGCTACCCTTGGGAATGGAAACCTGAAGCTTGTCTCAAACATGCCTTCGTACACACAGACTTCATTTTCTTCTACACATGTTATCGCATCTGTGTCCTCAGTATCGAAGCGCAGTTGTATAAAAGGCAAGATGGAATATGTTTGGCGAAGTTGAGATTCATCAACACCGGTAATCTCTGTCTTCCATGTTCTTGAATATAATTACCTAAGATATCGGCATCACTCTCTGTTCAGCCCATTGGGTACAAAGGCTCAAAAATTGATTTTTAAAGATGGGAGAATATTGTTGTTGAAGTGAAAGATGAGAAACCCACAAACGAATTTGGCTCAGAGAAGGTTCAAGTATGGGGAGAAGAAAATCTAGGTATTTCAAGATGGGGCTATTTGGGTCGATGAACGGGGCCAAACGAAAGGTTTCATGACAACAAGCAAAGAAAGCAAAGGAAGTCTGAGCAAGAAAGAAGAAGGAAAGGCGAAACAGCGTTTTGCAAAAGGTTTAAATATGAATCCTTAGAAGAAGTCCTTGATAACCTTATCAAACCAAGAATCAGACCAACCCCAAGTTAGCACGTGTCCCACGTTGGAACCCGTGTTGTCGTTTGAGTCATCCTCGGTACCATCTGAATCGTTTTTATTTGCCCCATGAATTTATTTTCAAAAAACCATTTAGTGGTATGAATTCCAAAATCTAGTTTCAAAAACCCAAACATAAATTTCCTTAGTTTCTCTAAACTAGGAAATTTGAGGGTAATTGTAGGAACCAAAATTATTCATACCAATCGATGGGCTATTTGAAGTCAAGCCCAAAGCCCAGGTCCATCAATCATGGGGTTTAAACAAAGCCTAGCCCAAAGTCTACTGTTGGATCCTTGGGATAATCCAAGGATCGCCTTGCCAGCGAACCAGATATTTATCAGATCCTTGGAGTGACTGAGGAACACTCGGCCAACAAGGCAGCCGCCACTAGATGCCTATAAAAGGGAAGCTCCTGATAAGAGCCAAATATTGCATATTTAGACCCCTTAATTTATATTAGTTAATCCTTTATCTGTGTGGTTATCTAACGCTTTGTGTTAGATTTGTATTTTAGTGTTTTGTAGGTTGTTGAAGAGAAACTGCATCTTAAAAAAGGAAAATTGTAAAGTCTTGGAATAAAGCATACTTTGAGAAGACCTAAAAGATGTGATTAAGTTTGACCAAATCAAAGGAAGGATAAAATCAGAATTTTCCTAAATGGAGATAAATTTTGATTGGATTCAAATTCAGATTATGCACACGTTTCAATGTTTTGACCATAACTTTCTTCTCAAATAGGTGACTCAAATGGCAGTGGAAAGCTAGTTCAAAATGCTACAATTTATTGTGAAATAGGATTTTCCTAATTTGAACGTTTATTATGCAAAAATCATCCCGCAATATGAGAACGAAAATTTGAGCAAATCTTATCCGAATTTCAGATTTCTAATTGGACAAGGAGACTGACCTCCGAATTATTTAGATTTACTTGGGCTTCTGGACTTCTCTAAGCCTATAAATAGACCTCTTTGCATTCAAGAAAACATAGCAAAACCTGGAGATAAAAATTCACAGCTTCTCTTTAGTTTAGTTTTTTTGTAGTTTAGGATTTATATATTTATGTCGGGCTAACCCCCAACTAAGGTTGGGGATGAAGCCTCACCTTGAAGAACAACAGTACTTTCATGTAAGTTTTTATTGTCCAATTTTATGGTTTAATATTTTAATTGTTTTACTTCTTTTCAATGTGTGGAATGATTCTTGGATATCTTGTTGTGATTCAATGATACACTTGATGATTTAGGATAATTGCACATAATTGATTGCTTGGTTTTATATGCCTAAAAATTGGATATCCCTTGTGATTTGTTCTTCGGATACATTTGGTGTTTCAATTAAATTTGGATTCCTTTTGTGATTTGTGCAATGAATGGATACATGGGATGGTTTTGATTAATTCTTTGAAGCATAGTAAAACATACATAAGATTTAATTTGTGAGAACTTCGGATTAATATTGATGAACATGAAGTATGTGTTGTTTTGATTTGGTGAGGGTGGATTCCGCATCCTTAGTACTTTATTTTTTGTTTTTATTTTATTTATTTTATGTTTATTCTTTTAGTTTTCCGAAAATCCTATTCAAAAACTCTTTTGGAACTAGATTAGGATTTAATTAGTTTATATTTAAATTTGCTTTCAAGAATACAATTCTCTGTGAGTTCGACCTCGTACTTGCACACCATTATATTACACACGACTCGTGCACTTGCGAGTACAATAAATTTGTACAACAAATTTTGGTACCGTTGGCAGGGAATTGTTCAATTTTTGAAAACAATTTATGTCTGAATTGATTTTATCTTTCTACTATTTATAATTAGGATTTTATTTTTCTGCAATTTATTTTATTTTATTCCCTGTTTCTTTAAATAAAATAAATAAATAAATAAAAGCGTGAAATGAATTATGTGTTTGAGGAAAACAAGTGTACAAATCTACGAGCTGAGTTCAAGGACATATGTGATCAAGTCGACCAACTCATAGCAGCCAGATCTACCCCAACCCATTTTTCTCACACATACACTCCACATAAATCATGTTCATATTGCTCCAATCCTTATCATAGTGATAATAATTGTCCATCTTGGGGACAATTTTCTAATTTTTCATATGAGCAAATGAACACAAGTTTCTCCAATCCGGGATGTGATTCAAATTCCAATTTTTACAACCCGGACAGGAGCAACCAATCTGATTTCTCATGGTCAGCTCAGACTACTGGAAATTATACTCTCCAATTTCAGGAATTGCACCATTCAGACTATCTGCAGTTTAATCACCAAGCTCAACCTCCTACTTATCAAGCACCACAACCTTTACCTCAGTCTTCATTGGAAGAAATGATGAAAGTACTCATCAAGTCAACTAGGAAGTTCGTGCAGGCAACTGACAAAAACATACAAGAGTTGAAGAACGGCAATCAAGAGTTGAAGAATGCCACCATGGCCAATAGCAGAGACATACAAGAGCTGAAAAGTTCTGTTGTCAGGATAGAAGGACAAATCAGTCATCTAGTTACTGAATTAAATAGAATAAAGGAAGAAAAGCTTCAAAGTCAATTGATGATTGAAAGGCACTACATGAGTGATGAGGCTGATTCTGAAAATTCTTATCATAAGCATGCCCAAGTCACCACCACACTTGATGATGATGAAGTCGTGGATAATGAAGAGGAGCAAGTTGAGCACAATGAGCGAATTGAGCACCATGAGAAAAATCAACCCCCAATGGATCCTAATCTACCCAGTGACATGGAAGTGAGTACTGAAACTTCTGCCTGAAGATCATTTTGAGTTTTTCACCAAGTAACTGGACCTTTTGCCTCATTAAGAATTGAGTGTTTGCATCAAAAGGTGTGAAGTTTAAAGTTGATTGATGGTATGGCTAGCTTGGCTTCATAGCCTTTTTTACTTGAGTTAATAAGCCCTTAGGGATGTTTACATCTAGTGCCATAAAGCCAACTAGCTTAGGAGTCATTGGCTTAACACTCGATACCAGGCTCAATTAGAAAGCTTAAGGGAGCCAAGTATTGCACAGCTTACATAAAATAAATATATATATGTTTATCTTGCCTTGGTTGTTTCATCTGTTTGGGATTCTTACAAATTTTGTGGAACTTGTTTTGAGTTTAAATTGAAAACTTCATGACTATATGCTAATTTCACTTTGCACTTTTCAAAACTAATGATGTCTTGATTATCTATTTATGAGTTCTTTGATTTTGGATACCCGTTGATGGTGATGATGGTGTTTGTCTTTTTAAGTTTGCTTATGAACAAGAACCATGGTCTATGTGAAACTCTTTCTTGTTAACAACATAGTGCTACAATGTTTGTGGGTATCATTCCTGTTAAACCCTCACGAGACTTCATTCGTTCTTTAGGAATGCGTAGGAGTTTAAAAGGCTTATTGTATATGCTAAATGCAATCGTCTCTCTCACGAAAGATGATTTATGTTATTTCTTTCATTTTATTTTTTATTTTATTTTGCTAAGGGACTAGCAAAATGTAAGTTTGATAATATTTGATAAGAGCCAAATATTGCATATTTGGACCTCTTAATTTACATTAGTTAATCCTTTAGCTGTGTCGTTATCTAACGCTTTGTGTTAGATTTATGTTTTAGTGTTTTGTAGTTTGTTGAAGAGAAACTGCATCTTTAAAAGGAAAAATTGCAAAGTCTTGGAATAAAACATATTTTGAGAAGACCTATAAGATGTGGTTAAATTTGACCAAATCAAAGGAAGGATAAAATCAGAATTTTCCTAAATGGAGATAAATTCGGATTGGATTCAAATTCAAATTATGCACATGTTTTAGTATTTTGATCATAACTTTCTTCTCAAATATCGGATTGGGGTGATTCAAATGGAAGTGGAAAGCTAGTTCAAAATGTTACAATTTATTGTGAAATAGGATTTTCCTAATTCGGACGTTTATTATGCAAAAATCGCCCCACAATATGAGAACAAAAGTTTGAGCGAATCTTATCTGAATTTCAAACTTCTAATTGGACAAGGAGACTGACCTCCGAATTATCTAGATTTACTTGGGCTTCTAGGACTTCTCTAAGCCTATAAATAGACCTCTTTGCATTCAAGAAAACATAGCGAAGCCTGGAGACAAAAATTCACAGTTTCTCTTTAGTTTAGTTTTTCTGTAGTTTAGGATTTATATATTTATGCTGGGCTAACCCCCAACTAAAGTTGGGGATGAAGTCTCACCCTTGAAAAACATCAGTACTTTCATGTAAGTTTTTATTGTCCAATTTTATGGTTTAATATTTTAATTGTTTTACTTCTTTTCAATTTGTGGAATGATTCTTCGATATCTTGTTGTGATTCAATGATGCACTTGACGATTTAGGATAATTGCACATTATTGATTGCTTGGTTTTATATGCCTAAAAATTGGATATCCCTTGTGATTTGTTCTTTGGATACATTTGGTGTTTCAATTAAATTTGGATTCCTTTTATGATTTGTACAATGAATGGATACATGGGATGGTTTTGATTAATTCTTTAAAGCATAGTAAAACATACAAAAGATTTAATTTGTGAGAATTTCGGATTAATATTGATGAACATGAAGTATGTGTTGTTCTGATCTGGTGAGTGCGGATTCCACATCCTTAGTACTTTATCTTTTGTTTTTATTTTATTTATTTTATGTTTATTCTTTTAGTTTTCCAAAAACCCTATTCAAAACCCTTTTGAAACTAGATTAGGATTTAATTAGTTTAGATTTAAATTTGTTTTCAAGAATACAATTCTCTATGGGTTCGACCTCGCACTTGCACACCATTATATTGCACACGACTCATGCGCTTGCGAGTATAATAAATTTGTACAACAACTTTCCCTCCATTTTGCAGGTAATAAGATCATTCTCCTAGTTCATATGTTCCTTTGATTTCCCTAATCTTCTTGAAGTTCATATCACTGACTTAGGCATCGAGGCTATCCCATGCCGGCCACCACCGGCAACTCTTATCCTATTTTCTCCTTCTTTTGCAGCAAAGCTAATCTCAACATACATCCAGACCATCGAAGCAATCCAATAGAAGATGACAACGTCATCCTCGGAAAACTGTGTTCTAACACCAATCATAATTGTTGATGTCTAAGTTTTAATCATAATAGACGATGGTGATCGAAATTAAGCCATAGTATGTTGAAAATAATGTTCGCTAATAGGCTGTTCACATGACAATGATAAAAATCCATTATTTGGTTACGAAAAATTAAGGAATTTGTTTGTTACGAAAAAAAATCAATCAAATCACCAGCAAAACGTTATAAATAGAAAAAGAAAATGTAGCCTACCGACTTTAACGTATGCATCCACGTAATTTCTTTGCCTCACTCCGCTTCATTAGACGTGGTCCCAGCCGATTGAACTACCTCTTGAGGACTATTAATATTATGATAGTCTTGCACGTAAAAAATTTGTTGAATTGGATCTTCTAGTACTCTTCTGGTGTCCTTTCAAGTTTTAACTATGATATAACTTTTAAAATCACTATTAACTTTAAGATTATCATTATTAAATTTTAATCTAGTGATTATTTTAAAATCACATCATAGTTAGGAGGATATCAAAACACCTAACATTTAAAAAAAACAAAAACAAAAGAAAGGATTAGTGGCACCATGGTCATTATGTAAACAATCTAGGGCTTTTTTATTTTCATGCCGCCTACGACTAACCTAAAAACCCGACGTAACCTAAACCCATGCACAGTGCGCCACCTATGCTTTCTCTTTTGTGAGGTCTCGTTGTATTGAAAATCTTGAGATTTTTTGTTACAAAAAAAAAAAAAATCTTGAGATTTTTTGTTACCAAAAAAAAAAACAAAATCTTGAGATTTTTTAAATTCCTCTCACTGTATACGCGTCAACCAAATCATCCTACAAACTCTAAACAAATCGGGATAGTCTTGTCCCGGCGATATTTTTCTGGAGGAGTAGTGATAATCCTATAAGTGCATGCATAAACAGAACATTAACATGTCAATTGTATAGAATTTATTATTTAATATAAAATAATATTAAAAAAATAATAGACAATAACTTTAAAAAAATTAATATTTTTCCGTATAACTAATGTATTACAGTTTATATATACCAATTATAAGATTATCACTACTCTAGACACTCACACCGGTTGTGAATAAATCATTACTCTTAATTATTTGTTTTTGCATATTAAAATAAAATAAAATATATTTGGTACTCAATATGATATCATGGTGAACTTTTTTAGTTATAATGTTACGAAAGTTGGTGCCTTGAATATGAGAAAAATAAGTGAATACTCACTCACGTCGGTTTAAATAAATATTATGTTTTTAAACCGGTTGCAGGTAAATCATTACTTAATAACTAATGGATTTCCCTCTGAAGAAATCGTTCAAATCCCATGGCTCTTACAAGCACTTGAGGAAGATCTCCGCTGGTGGAGACACAGACCGTAAAAACGAGCATCTCCCCATTCTCTTCGACCACAAATCCAGTGAGCAGCAGTCAATGAAGGCCTTTGAACGCTCCGACCGCGGCGAACTCATTGTCAAGATCGACGACAGAGATTTCTCTGGTAAAAAAGACGCGGTGAACCCCATCAACATGAACAGCAGCAACAACAACAACAGTAGCAAGATTTGGAGAGTGCCAGCTACGACTTCTTGAAAGAAGACGACGACGACAACAAGAACAATAACGTGAATAATGGGGGTTTTGATTTCGTGCCACGCGGGCAGGGGGTGGAGGATCCGCCGTCGAAGCTGATTGGTCAGTTTCTGCATAAACAGAGAGCCTCCGGCGAGATATCCTTGGACATGGATCTCGAGATGGACGAGCTCCATAATCTCCCTCCGTCTGTGGACGAAGAAGGACACCGTAATCAACAACAACAACGACAATCGCCGCCGCAACAAGCTCAGCAATGCGGTAGAGCAAGTGGGTCTGGGGCTTTGGGCGGTGAGGTGGTGAGGTGCACATCAAACGGGTCGTTCCAAAGGAAGTCGAGCTTGTTGAGAGCAAAGACCAGGTCGAGGTTGATGGACCCACCGGACGAGCCGGATAAGCGGTCGGGCCGGGTTCCCAATTCGGGTCAGCTCCGGTCCGGGATGCTGGCCAAGGCCCTGGACGACGACGAGGACGACCCGTTCTCGGAGGATGATTTGCCGGAAGAATACAAAAAAACCAGTCTCAGTGCTGTGACTGTGTTGGAATTCGTGAGCCTTGGTTTTGATCATCGCCGCTTTGGTTTGTTCTCTTTCGATTCGTTACTTGAGGAACAAGAATCTGTGGAAGCTCATGCTGTGGAAATGGGAGGTCCTGGTCTTGGTTTTGATCTGTGGGAGATTGGTGTCCGGGTGGGGGATTAGGATCATAGTGTTCATTATAGAGAGGAACTTCCTTTTACGCAAAAGGGTGCTCTATTTCGTTTATGGGGTTCGAAAGGTCGTGCGTAATTGTCTGTGGCTGGGGCTTGTTTTGATAGCTTGGCACTTTTTGTTTGATAAAAAGGTCGAGAGGGAGACCAAGACTGACAAGCTTGGGTATGTGACTAAGGTTCTTGTTGCTTTGTTGGTTGGTACCTTGGTTTGGTTGGTGAAGACCCTTATGGTGAAGGTGTTGGCTTCGTCTTTTCATGTCAGTACGTATTTTGATCGGATCCAGGAGTCTCTGTTTAACCAGTATGTGATAGTGACGCTTTCTGGGCAGCCATTGATTGAGATGCGGAATGCGGAGGAGGAGGAGATTAACTTGCCGATGAGGTGAGGAAGCTGCAGAACGCTGGCGCTACTATCCCCCCTGATCTCAAGGCCAGTGCTTTCCCTTCGATGATGAGTGGAAGGGTTATAGGGAGTGGAGGGCTGCAGAAGAGTCCCCGAGTGAAGCGTGGAAAGCTTTCTCGGGCATCGTCGAAGAAGGGGGATGATCAAGGGATCACCATTGATCATCTGCATAAGTTGAATCCGAAGAATGTGTCGGCGTGGCATATGAAGAGGTCGATGAATATTGTTCGGTATGGGACTCTTTCCACTCTGGATGACCAGATATTGGATACCACCAATAAGGATGAGACTAATACACAGATTAGGAGTGAATGCGATGCGAAAACTGCAGCGAAGAAGATATTTCTGAATGTCGCTCGGCAAGGGTCCGAGTAATTAGTCCTCAACTTCTTTGATATCTTTCTTTTTATTGTGCTTTTGTGTGTGTGTGCCCTTAATTAGTTTGATTGGAACTTCTTATATTGCAATGTCGCATCATTTTTGTTTCATTTCATCCACTTGAACTTATTTGGGGTGAATTTTGTTAGTAATTGTTGTTTCCATATATGGAAGTCTTTTAGTCATTCCGTTTCTTATTCTAGTCACTCTTTTATGTCTGTTTGTATTTGAACTATTTCCTCAAAAGAACATCATGCGTCTCTCTCTCTCTCTCTCTCTCTCTCTATATATATATATATACACACCTTAATACCTTAATAGTATCACACTGTCAAGAAATAAATGGATTAAACAAGTTTTAAAGCAACGCAGCGGAAGGGGTTCAGAGCTATTCTTTTTGGAAAGTTGGGGGGGAGGGGGGATGAGTTACAAGAGCCATCCTGCTGGGTATTAAGACTTAATATGTTGTCAGAGTTATTATTTGATAACTTCAGTTCCTTTATTGGCAAGTCCAGATCACATGATTTTCTGCCAAAGAAAACCCATCAGCGTCTCCATTTAGACTCGAGCATATATACTCGACTTTTGACGCCATTCTCTTAATGTTGAGGCTTATTTTTCTTATAGCTTTTAGTATGTCCTGGTTGTTGGTCTGTGATCTCTCCGTCCTATGGAGTACCGTTAAGTTGATTGACTAATCACCTATCTAATGCATATATGATTTGGTTGTAATTATATCTAATTCACTTTGTAATCGATCTCTGTTTACTGTTTCTTTCTCAGGTACATCTACCTGGAGGACTTGATGCGTTTCTTGGTAGAAGACGAGGCTTTGAAAACCCTGAGTCTCTTTGAAGGGGCCTCTGAGACCAAGAGAATTAGCAAATCATCTTTGAAGAACTGGGTGGTAAGGACTGGGCAACAAATGGTTTTTTATGTCTTCACTTTTTCGATCCCCTTTTCAATTGCAGTAGTAGAAGTGAATCTCCTAGTTGATAAGTTAGAAGAAGCATGATTTACAATGTCTAAGCTTTACCTATTAAATTTTAAGAATCCTGGGATTGCAGCATCATTAATGTTGCAGACATTGATTATGATTTTGCCTATAATTTTCATGATCTGAGACTGCGTTTTACCCGGTGTATAAAATGGTAATGTAATGCATTTGATTGTTCCAGGTCAATGCCTTCAGAGAGCGGAGAGCACTTGCTTTGACGTTGAATGATACCAAAACAGCCGTGAACACACTTCATCGAGTCGTGAACATTATAGTTGCCCTTGCAATATTAGTTATTATGCTCCTGATAGTGGGAATTGCCACCATCAAATTTCTGCTCTTTTTAAGCTCTCAGCTTGTCCTTGTCGCGTTCATCTTTGGAAACACCTGCAAGACGGTATTTGAATCAATCATCTTCTTATTTGTAATGCACCCGTTTGATGTGGGAGATAGGTGTGAAATCGATGGCGTGCAGGTAATTTCCCATCTCTTAGTTTTAATTTTGCCTTTTCATATCTGGGTCCTAATCTGTTTTCAAATAAATTTCAGATGGTTGTAGAAGAAATGAACATCTTGACTACTATATTTGTGAGATATGATAACACAAAGATTATTTTCCCCAACACTGCTCTTGCTACCAAGTGTATCAATAACTTCTATCGAAGCCCTGACACGGGAGATGCTGTTGAGTTCTGTGTCCATATATCTACTCCGGCAGATATGATTGCACTCATAATACAGAGAATCATAAGGTATGCTTAGGAAGATAACTTCTACCTCATTTGACATTGGCTATATATATATGCTGATATTTTTCTCCTTTTCGCTGCTGCCTTTGCAGTTATATTGAGAGCAAGAAGGAGCATTGGCATCCTGCGCCTATGACTATATTCAAGGATGTGGAAGAATTAAACAGGCTGAAGATAGCCGTATGGCTGACACACACAATGAACCACCAGGACATGGGAGAAAGGTGGTCAAGGAGATCTCTTTTGGTTGAAGAAATGGCTAAGATTTTCCGTGAGCTTGACATTCAGTACCGCCTGCTGCCCATTGACATCAATGTCCGCGCCATGCCTCCTGCTCCTGTCCCTGTGAATTCTACCCGGCTCCCATCTACATGGTCAGAAACTACAAGTTGAGTGGGAAAACTAGAGGATTTTTTTTTTTTTTTTTGACTAACCAAACATTCATGAGCTGCATATGATCCCTTGGTGATGCTCTCTGTGAGGCACTATTTTCACAGAGTAGGTTCCTCTGGAGAATGGAGAGGCGTTTCTGTGTATGTTGCTTTGTAGTTGGTTCGTCAGACTGGTGATTAGGGCTGTAATCGAGTCGGTGTATATTGCTCTGTAGTTTCTGTGTATATTGCTCTGTGTACTTGTTATATTTAACTAAGTAGACTACTTCAGACAGGTGAATAATAAATCAGGGCTGTAATCGAGCCGGGCGAGCCGAGCTTTGCCCTGTCCAAACTCGACTCGTTTAGGGGGTATATTAAACGAGCCAAGCTCGAGCTCGAGCCGGGCTTTAAGACCCCAGCCCGAACTTGACTCGTCAGGCACAAAGCCTGACTTGGCTCGAGCTCAAGGCTCGCCAAACACACCCTGGCTAGCCTATCCGACCTCGACCAAATTTGTTTCGAGCCATTTCCAGGACTTTTTTTTTTCCCCAGAGCATGGTAAAGGCTAAAACCCTTTGATAAATGACTAAATAAGTAGTATCTTAAGCACCTAAAATCATTTTTCGATAATGGGTCGTGATCAAAATTCAATTGGCACCAACAGTTATCAACATAAGAGATTAAGAAGAAAACAGAGGAGTCTAATTTAATCTAATATAATATATAATAGGAGAATGTTAAGTAGGAGGGCATAATATTGTGACACGTGGCATTTTATTTATCTGACAAATGTTTATTTTTAAGTTTTAAACAGGAGGATTTAATAGTTTGACAAGTGGCGTCCTATTTATTTGACAAATATTTACTTTCAATTAAACTGTGCATTTAAAATAAAACAAGCAATTAAAAAAAAAAAACAAACGGTTTCTACAAATGAAAACAAATAGTTTTTACAAAACAAAACCACTAAAACAGTTTCTACCCCATTCAACAACGTACAAACATTCTCTCAAACAGTTTCTACTCCATTATACCCTCTTGACTTAGTAAGTTTATTCTATTCCTTTTAAGTTTATTTAAACAAAATTTCTATTTTTTTTTTTTTTTGAAAGATAAACAAAATCTCCATTGTTAAAATTTCAATTTTTTTATTATTTTTACAAATTCCATCCGGTGCAAACTTTCAAAATAAAGTAACATCGTTTCAAATTTTCACCATTTTTTTGTTAAGATGACTGAATAAAAAAAAAACTCAAATTTTTCTCTTTCCTTTGTGTTTCCTCCTCTCTCTCTCTCCCTCTTCTTTTTTTTCTCTCACGCGCACAGGCCTTCGCGAGACCCTTTTCCTTTTCTTCACCCATTCTGCTCTTAGCACCATTTTTGAGCGCTATAACTGTGCTGTATTGCGACTTGGTTACGGTCGTTAGACATGGGCTTTGAGAATTCAGTGAACAGTGGAATGCGTTAAAAAAAAAAGAAAAAGAAAGAGAATTGTCAAGGCTAATTACCAAATTAACTATTTTCTGTAGTGAAAATGGTTAATTTAACTATTCTCTGCAACTCTTTAAATAGTGTCACTGTCACCGTCCGTAACTGAATTTTGTTGTTAATTTACAATTTTCATGGATTTTAGCCTTCATATATCAGTTTTTGTCATTTGTTATTTGAGAAAATTGAAGTACTCTATGACAGATTCAATGACATTTTTTGCCGGATATTTCTCATAAAAGGTTAAATATCATTGAAATCATCATCATTGTCATTGTCATTATTGATTATTTTATTTATTTATTTTTATTGATTATTTTATTTATGTTCAATTGGTGTTTAGAAATTTTGTTTGTGCAGTGCCATTCAAGGAAAGGAGGAGAAGATCAGAAGGTCGATCAATACAATGACACCATCCTTCGGGTTTTTTAATTGTCAATATATAATTTCATTTACACTATTGTTTATTTTTTACAATTTAAATTGTTTATACCCCCTTCAAAATTATGATACTTTGCATTGTGGTTCTCATACTCTCTAAAAGAAATACTTAATTTGAGATTATTTGTTTAGATTTTATACGCCACGCTAGAATGTGATTATGAGAATGCCACCATCTTTCTTATTGGGAAAAGGGAAAACAAAAGGCATCCATCCGTCTCATATGGGGTTTAGACAGATATGATTAACCAATATATTTTTAATTAACCGTCTGTGTTGTTTTTTACATTAAACGTCATATTCTTCTCCCTCCACTCAGATTTCTTACAGTGCTTCTCCCTCCTCTCTCTCTCTCTCTTCAATTTCTCTCTTTTGTGATTTTGTTGGATTCTTTTCGTTTTTCAGATTCTTTAAGGTGCTTCTCTCTCAACGATTTTTCTCTTTGTGATTTTGGTTTTTTTTTCGTTTTGATTGTAATTTAAACAACCAAAATCGTGAATACCTTAATTAAAATACTCTAACTCTAAACAATTTTTGAGATAAGTTGCAAAAAAGATGAGTTTCATCCAGGTTATGAAATACAGTATTATTTATAATTTTAAATATTTATACAAATAATATTTATAATTATTAGAATATATATCATCTTTAGGAATCATGTATCAGTGTTATCTAGCCTACTGAATTTACTCAATTTAGTTTCGATGTACTTATTACAACTGCTCTAACAACAAATAGAGCATATATTATGAGTATATAAATTTCAAATCAAGATTGCAATGCATGTTAATTCCATTCCATGTGGATGTAACCTTTTGTTTTCCTTTTGTCTTATTGCTTCTTCTTTTTTTTTTAATTTTTAGATTTTGTTTCTAAAGATTCTGTTTATTTTGCTATGCATTCATTTCGAATGTTCAAAATTATATGGGATTTATTTGTATTGAAATATAATAGATCTTATATTTTAATTCATTTGAATGTTTTATGTGATATTTTTTTTTCTTTTTGTGTGATCTAATTGAATTTTCGTGCGTTTTTTGATTTTTTTTTTCTCTTTTTAAGAGCAATATATTGGTTGTTTGTACATAAAAGAAATAAACTCTTTCAAAAAACCAAAGGCGTAATGAAGCATTGAACCTCATTGGAGATGATTTATTTGATTACGTTAAATGTTGAGTTAAATTATTTGTTTATGTTTATTTTGCTCTTTTCTTTTCTTTTTTTTTTTTTAATGGATTTTATTTGTATTGAGATATAATAGATATAACATTAGTTCTGGATCTCTCTCCTTGATCGATAGATATTGAGGATCGATTTTAATCGTTGTTAATTTAATTTGCAACTAGTTTATTTGATGAAATATGCGTTTCTTTTTTTTTTTTAATGTTTGGGTTATGGAAATTGCGTTTATAGGGGTGTGTTCAAAGAGAATGTAAATAATGTAGTAGAGAATGATAAATAGTCTGTTTATTTTTTATTTTTTGGTGGTTTTGTGCTTTTGATTCCATTGTTTTGTCTCTAATTTTTGTTTTGATTTTTATAGTATTTTTTACTTTTGTTGTAAAAGTAGTTTCTTTTACATTATATATACACACGATGATCGAAAGAAAAAATATCTAATTGACATGACTACTTCCTATTCATATGAATTTCAATGGAATTGAGAAAAATATATGAAAAAGTCAATTATTTTTTATTAAATTAGAATTAATTTTGATTCAGTTTTGAAAATTGTGTTTGCAAGGGTAGTGTTAAAAGAAATTGGTAAATAATGTAGCGGAGAATACTAAATACTAATAGTTTTCTTTTTTATTTTTTTAATGTAATTTTGTGCTTCGGATTCCATTTTGGGTCCATAATTTTTGTTATAATTTTTATAATATTAATTACTTATATTCTACAAATACTTATATTCTTCCTATATCTTATGGTTAGGTTTTTGTTTATGCTCAAGTTAAGAAGTGCGCAAAGAGAAGGAAATTAGTTAGTAATTACAAATAATCTCTTAAAGACCTTACAAGTAAATTAAAAAAAGTAAACCGCGCATTGCGCAGGTTATATGCTAAATATCTAATATATATATAATAGGGGAGTTTTAAACAAGAGAGTCTAATAGTTTGACACGTGGCATTCTATTTATCTAACAAATCATTATATTAAATGAAACTGTGCGTTTGAGTTTTTTTAAAATTTTAAGCAGAATAGGCTAATATTATGACATGTGGCATTCCATTTAAAATCAATACATACGTGTTTTCTCAAACTTCCTTTTTCTCAATCTCAAGCGCCATCAAACATTATTTATCTCCACATTATCTAATATCTAATATAATCTAATATCAAATCTCTAAAAATAAATAAATAAATAATTCTCTAATATCTTATCTAATTGGGGTTTATCCCCACGTTATCTAATATCTAATATAATTTAATATCAAATCTCTAATATCGGGGAGTTTGTTTTTTTTTTTTAAACCAAAACAAAGCTTTGGTGAAACGTTGTGCCTTCAGTTATTTTTTCAAAACAACATTTCTAATAAAACAGTGTATCCAATAAATAGTAAATCAAACTTCTTTTCTATATCTCTCTACTCACTTGCTTCTCCCAAACGTCTTTTCTATGGAGATGAAGATGGCTTGAGATGCTCTACATGACGCCATGCCTAAATTCCACAACCAACAACTAATACACACTTCCCACTATAACTCTCGCTGGATTTGTATTTTGTAGTCACAAGTATGCATGACAACGTCACCACCAAACTCTTCCAAGCCTTCAAACTCCGGCACCACTTTCTTTGCATTCTCATCGTTGGCCGGCCTCCATGAGCAACCGGCAAATGTACTCAACTTTAACGCAAGGGTGAGAAAAAAAATAATTAGAATATCATATTTAAGAATCATGTATTATCTAGCCTGAATTTAGTTTGATTTATCCTTACAATTGCTCTACAACCGATCAAGTATATAAAATTCTAATCCATATTGCAACGCATTCCATGTCAATGTTACTTTCTTTTTCTTTTCTTTTTTTATTTATAATTTTTAGATTTTGTTCATCCATTTTAATGAAGATTTTGTTTATTTTATATTTATTAAAAAAATTGTTTATTTTCCTCCATATTTATTTGAATGTTCAAAATTATTTATTTGATTGTTATACATAAAAGGAACATAAACTCTTTCAAAACACTAAATACATAATGACGCATTGAACGATGTGAGATGATTTATTTGATTCCTTAAATGTTGAATGAAATTATTTGTTTTGTTTATTTTGCTTTGTATTTTTTTCCTAAATGTTCAAAATTTATAAGTTTTATTTGTATTAAGATATAATAGGTATCACACCATGTGTTCTCGATCTCTTTCCTAATCAATAGATATTAATGATCGATTTTAATCGTTGTTAATTTGCAATTAGTTTATTTGATGAAATAAATGTTTTTTTAAAAAAAAATTGGATTATGAAATTTGCATTTGAAGGGTGTGTCAAGAGAGGATGATAAATGACGAGCAAGAAGTAAATAGTCTATTTATTTATTTATTTTATTTTTGTGGTTATGTGCTTTTGATTCCATTTTTGTCTCTATTTTTGTTTTAATTTTTATAATATTTTCTACTTTTATTGTAAAATTAGTTTTTTTTTTAACTTTATATATGTGAAGATTGTTGAAAGAAAAAATATCTAATTGACATGACTATTTTCTATACCTATGAATTTCATTAGAATTGAGAAAAACATGGAAAATATTAACACCCAACTTTTTGCCCAACTTTTACCTTTTTATGAAGAAAATGGAATTTTCATTTTAAAAAAATACTAGAAGGACAAAAAAAAAAATGATTGCTTGACACTTTTTTAAAAAAAAATAAAGAAGGTAAAAGTTGGGCACAAAAGTTGGTCTTTATCATCCTCGAAAACATATGGAAAAGTTAATTATATTTTATTATATTAGTATTAATTTTGATTCGGTTTTGGAAATTGTGTTTGCAAGGTTGTATTCAAGAAAAATGGTAAATAATGTGGTAGAGAATGCTAAATAGTACATTTATTTGTCTTTTTTATTTATTTATTTACGTAGTTTTGTGCTTCATATTCCATTTTTTTTAATTATTGTTATAATTTTTATAAAGGAAATGATAGAATTTATTATATTTTTAACTATCTTTTAACCATCTCTATAGTGAATGAATAAATCCATCATTGAATTTGTGTAGAGTCCATATGAGTCTGTAAATCTAATGATTGATATATAAAATTTGTAGGATGAGATAAAAAAAATATGGTTGGAAGGAAAAAAATTAAACTTTATAATGCAAAAGAATGGTTGAAAGAAAAAAGCTCTATTTGATTAGACTTCTTCCTATACCTTATGAATTTCATTGGTTACGTTGTTGTTTATGTTTTGAGTAAAGAAATGATATAATTAATTTATTTTTTAACCATAATTTAATGAGTTTTTTTTTTTTCTCAAACTTTTCTCTTTGAAAGTATTTTAAATAGAGTTATTTTAGGAATGCAAAGATACGGTCATGGAAAAATATTTGAGCATGTGTGTTGTTGTAAATGATCTCTATATAAGGTTTTTTTTTTGTTATTTATACAACTACTAATTATTATTATTATTATTCTTTGTCCTGTCATTTTTAAAAACAACCCGTGCATTGCACGGGGTACAAGCTCGTAATATATAATAGGAGAATGTTAAGTAGGAGGGCCTAATATTGTGACACGTGGCATCCTATTAATTTGACAAATGTCTATTTTTAAGTTTTAAACTAAAAGGTTTAACAACTTAACAAGTGTCATTCAATTTATTTGACAAATGTTTACTTTCAATTAAATTGTGCATTTAAAACAAAACGAACAATTTAAAAAAATAAACAGTTTCTACAAATGAAAACAAATTGTTCTACAAAACAAAACCACAAAACAAAACAAAACAAAACAAAACCACTAAAACAATTTTTACCCCATTCAACAACGTACAAACACTCTCTCAAATAGTTTCTACTCTATTAATTCCTCTGGACATGGTAAGTTTATTCTATTCCTTCTAAGTTTATTTAAACAAAATCCCCATTGTTAAAATTTCAATTGTTTTTATATGTTTACAAATTACCATTGTTCAACGTCATTGTTTATGTTAACACTGTCATTTATTGTTATTGTTCAATTTGTTGTTATCATTTTTGATGAGTCTATTTGAAAACACGTTTCATTGGTTATAGTTTAAAAATTCCCCTACAAACCCCATATTAAAAAATGGATATGATTAAGTGGTGGAGTTATTTCCCAATTTCTTTTTTATAAGTTATTTCTACACTATGCTTTTTCTATATTCGTGTTTGAAGGCCAAATTTTGAATTATAAGTAATAAATGTTTTAAGATATAATATCTTTAGTCTCACTTTTTATTGTTTGGATAGCCTTGAAAATTTTCAAGTCAAGATCGTGACATAATAAAAATAAACAGCCTATTTCATTATTATTCTTGCCATGTTTGTGTGAAAAAGGCTAAATTTTTATATGGAATTCTTGGGACTGTTGGGTCTAAAATTCAGCCCCTCTATCCCTACAATTGTTGAGTCCATTATAGATTGTGTTGTTAGTGGGTTAGTTAGTTTGTTAGGAGTTATAATAACTAATAATTGCAGGTTTTTTTTTTCTTTTATTATTTTGATTCTTCTTTTTTTGACTGTCATGTATCGTAAAAGACAAACTAATCAAATTATGTACATACTTAAATTTAAAACGAAAATTTTAATTAAACAAAAAAACGATTCTTTAAATTTTTTATTTTTTGAAGGAATTTTTTATTATAAAAAAAAAACGATTTTTTTAAAATGAAAATTTTAATTTTTTATTAAAAAAAAAATTATTGGATTTGTAGAATCATGCGGGTCCCATAAAAATTCAATGATAGATTTACTAATTCATTATACGATTTTTATCATTTATCTTAAATATAATAGGGGAGTTTTAACTTTTAAATGAAACGGTGGATCACATCGCTTCATCAGTTTCCTTTGTATCTTTCACCCTTTTTATCAAATTGCTTTGTCTTTAGCACTCAACCGCCATCAAAAACTGCTAACTATATATACCTATTTCTAAACTTTGCTTGAACTGTACTTGATTATTGTTCCCTTCTTCGAATTTACCTTTAGATTTGTCAAAACTGAATCTACAAACAACAACATTGATTCTCTAAAACTCCATTGCATGTACACCAAGTAAGTTTAATGTGTTTTAGAATTATTTTAAAATAAGTTTGTGTTCTTCTCTATAAAATATCAAGTTCCCAACCTCTAAAACTATATATCGTTTCTCTGCTCGGCGTATGTTAAATCGAGTAGTATAATTTTGAGAACGAAGCATGCATGCATGTTGCCATGTTGATTTCATGAAAATCATGGATGCCATTTGTGGTTGCGATAAAGCTTTTGAACAACCTATGCGATAAATGGAGTTTCTTCTACAAATGAAAAAAAAAAAAGTTTAAATTGTGTTTTTATGTTTGAAAACGCCATTTCTGTGTGTATTTATTTAAGTTTATTATGATATTTAGTCAATGGTAGATTGTTTAAATTTCAATTGTTTTATTATGTTTACAAATTGCCATTGTTCATTAATGTTATTATTTATGTTAACACTATCATTAACTTATTTGTTCAATTTGCTTTGATTATTTTTTATGAGTCTATTTGAAAACACGTTTCAAAAATTTTCAAACCCCAAATTAAAAATGGCTCAATTCTCAAACCCAAAAGCGTTTTACAATAGTTTTTAGAATACTCATTTGGGATTTTTTTTTTTTTGTAGTTTCTACATGGTGTTCTCCATTATCTCAACATTAATTATTCTGAATTGCTTTTGTTTTCCTATAAAGGTGTCCACAAAATTATGGTCCATTGAAAATAACAAATTAAATGGATTTCATCACGCTTTTTGTCTTTCAATTCAATGGGGTTCAAAATTATGGCCTTTTATAATGTGCTTAAATGTATTCCAAAAATCTATAATTGTCTAAATTTTTAAATTCAAGGTCTACTTTCCATTTTGTTTGATAACATATGTCTCTACCTATTCATTCCTATAACCACAAACTAGACGCTTTTTAAAGTACATATTTTTTGCATAAGAAAAAAGTGTGGTAGAGAGAAAGGAATTTTAATTTTAATTGAAATTATTAGTATTTTTCTAAGAAGTAAGAAGTTAAAATAAAAAATGCTAAATTTTTCAAACAAAGTATAGAATGATATTTGTCTTTTGTTTATGCATGATTTAGGAATAAAGTTTTCTCTCTTTGAAATTAAGTATCTTAAATAAAATTATTTTGGAAAGCCAAAGATGAGGGCATGGACAAAATCAAATCATGATCTTTTTGTTAGTGTTGTATTATAACAGTTTTTTACACACCTTTTAATTTTGATTATTAGTTTCAATATGTGATTCTGTTTTATTTTTTTATTTTTTAAATATATAAATTCTTTTATATTTGGTAAAAATTGTAGATACATATAACAGTTGGTATTCAAGCGTTAAGTCAATTAGCGTAATTGGTTTTCACAATCTCTTTCTTTGAACGTTTCAATAGGTTATATTTTTCGTATATAATACAATTTGAGCATTTTTTCCTTTTATTAATTAGAAAAAATAAAACTTGAGTATTTGTATTGTTGTAAATGGTCATAATGCTTTCTTTTCTTTACTGACTTTATAGAACACCTTTTAATTAATTAATTAATTTTTTTGCTTCCTACTTGAAACTTTCTTTTCTTTCTTCATTTATGCATCTACTAATTATTATTATTTTTTCTTGGAGAAAGTCTACTTAACCTCCTCAAATTACCACTCTAATGATAATTTACCCTCAAACTATCAACTGCGACAATTATCATTGGGATGGTAGTTTAAGGGGATTAAGTGAATTTTATCCTTTTTTTCTTCTATCATTTTAGAAACAAACCCGTGCATTGCAAGTTCAAACTTCGTTTTATAATACATATACCAATATATGTACTATATGGCCGAGCAGAAGCAATGGCCGAGAGGATGGCGAGGACTGACAAAAACAAGAGCCGACGAGAGGAGGACGGCAGAGAAATGGGAGTCCTCAATCACGGACTGACAATGAGAGAGCAGATTTTGAGAGGAGAGGAGGCCGAGGCTGAGAGTTGCAGTGCTTTAGGCTTAGAATGAGGAACTTGTAGAAAAGATGAATTTATATAAGTAATAAAATGACGTAGTTTTGGCCTTCAGTTTTTTTTACTTACTTACTTACTTACCAAAAAAAAAGGTCAAAAAATGGTTCACGAAATTGTTCAAATAAATGAAATAATGGTTAAAAAATTGTTCAATTTCTTTTTTGAGAAAATGGTTAAAAAATGGTCAAAACATTGTTCAAAAAATACATTAATACTTCAATTATTGTTATAAGTAACACATTGTTGAATTGAATCCAATGTTAATTTTATTTTGTTATTTAATTTAATATTCTACGAATCATATTATTATTGTACATAAATATTATGATTAAATATTTGAATTATTATTGGATCATATAATTAAGTATTGGTCTTATGATTAGAAAAAAAAAATTAGAAAAAAGTATTAATCTTATACATTTATATTATTCAATATGCATATATGCATAATTATAATTTATAACAAATATAGACTTATATATATATATATATAATTTGTTATTCTATAATCATATAATTTAATGATCATGTAAATATAATCTTGTAAATTATAATGATAATACATTAATATTTCAATTGCGGTTATAAGTAACACATTGTATCATTGTTGAATGATTGAATCTAATGTTAATTACTTAATTTGATGTTATACAAATCACATTATTATTGTACACAAATATTATGATTTAAGTATTTGAATTGTCATTGGATCATATGATTAAGTGTTGATCTTATAAACTTATAAACAAAAAAATATTGATTTTATACATTTGTATTATTTAATATTCATATATGTATAATTATAATTTATAACGTATATGGACTTATTATATATATTGGACCTAAGTCTATAGACTATAGGTACTTAATTATTGTATAATTTGTATTAGTATGAACTTATATACTTATGTCATATTATAAATTTATAATTTATTATATAATCAAATGATTTAATGATTATGTAAATATAATCTTATAAATTACAATAATGATACATTAATACTTCAACTATGGTTATAAGTAACACATTGTTGAATCCAATATCAATTATTTAATTTGATATTATATGAATTACATTGTCATTATACATGAATAATTGATTAAGTATTTGAATTGTCATTGGATCATATGATTAAATATTTATGTTATACATTTTATATTATTCAATATGCATATAATATAACTATAACAGATTATATATATAATCTAACGAGTTTGACAAGCGAGTCGAGTCAAGCTTTATACGAGCACTAACGAGCTAAGCTTGCGAGCCCTTATCGAGTTTTGTCGAGCGGTTGGTATATATCACTTATTAATCGAGCGGGTTTCAACAATAACGAGCGGGTTACTCGATCTTGGTGGGTTCGGGCGAGCTTAGCCCGAGAGTGTCGAGTTAGTTGGACATCTTGGTTTATTTACGACCCTAATTAGTCTTGTTCCAAGTTATTCTTCAAGTCTTGTATCACAAACCATATCCCACTATAGCAATTTCCTGTTGTTAACAAAATTTGAATTGTTCTATCTCTCTCCTCTCTGAAAATAATTTCCTTCTCACCAATTATTCCAAAGAGTATGGCTTACTCGGCGTATTTTAAGTAACTTACTTTTTGTTATTTTTTTAAAGTGAGTCAAATGTAAAGTTACTTAAAATATGTCATAAGTTGGTGTATAATAAATGTAAAGAGGGGTGTTTAGAAAATCTGGAAACTTTGATATAGATTTGCTCACTCAAATCAAGAGGTGCCCCTTGAGAAGACATATGAGTAAGGTCTTTGGTTACATATTTGAAGTATATTTTTGTCTTTCACTTTTTGATAAGATAAAAATATGTCTCCAGTATAACTACCTTGATAATGAACCAAAGAGCACCTAGCATTCCTTCTTCTTCTTTCTTTTCTTTTCTTTCTTTCTTTCTTTCTTCTTTTATTTTTTTATTTTTTAATGGAGCATAATATATATTTTGAGCTAAAATAGGTTGTCTTTATCTTAATAGTGTGGTGTGACAAAAACATGAAGTATGTTATGGGTTCATTCATTTTTTTTTTTAATAAAGACTAATCTTAATTCAAATAAAAACTGTGAGAGAAAAAACATCTATAGCTCTAAACACCAAGAGCATAAAGCTCTAATCAACAAGAGCAGATTGCTTTAAAATTACTACATCATGAATAATATTAGGGATCTCTTCCATCCAAATTCTAGAAACACCAACATTCCCAGCTACCCTTACCAAACACCAACATTCATTTGCTTCTTTTTTACATGCTCCACTCTCCAGCTCCTGAACCACATCAAAATGGCGTGTTCCTAAGAGTTAGGTTAATCGGTTGGAATTACACTTCATGAAGTGAAGATTACTGTTCGAATCTCTTTCCTTTCTTGTGCGGACATGTCCAAAAAAAAAAAAATCATAATTTAATGTAAATGTTGATCAAAGCAGTCGTGGGATACGAAACAAAGATAATTTTCTTCTGTCCTAAATTTTCAAGTGATGAAATAATAAAATTATTTTTTTCAACAATTTCTTAAATATTTTTATTAATTTAATGTTTAATCAAAAAGAAAGAAAGAAAAGAAAAGAAAAGAAAATAATCATGTAATATAAACATGCTTCTTTGTCTTCTATTTCTTTTCGGTTTTCCAAGTAGAGGGGTTTGGGCCCAATGCTCTCACGTTGGGCCCAATGCCTCCGTCGTCCCCTTCTCCCTCCGGTACCCTCTCACTCCCGACTCTTCTTCTCTCTCTATATGGTTCCCGAGAAAATGAATAAAAGAAAGGAAAACGAATGTCATTTCCATGAACTCGAAAGTTTCTGCTTCACTATTTGAGCTAATTAGTTGAAACTTAGCGTTGAAGATTTTAATATAATTTTTGAACTTCTTATTATTTTACAGTGAATGAGAGAGAATTTTAGCTACATTGAATCTAATCTCTCACATTGCTAAGAATTTTAGTTGAAACTGAGAAAGAGAGAGAGAGAGAGAGAGAGAGACAGAGGAGAGAATGAGAAACAAGGTTTGCATAAAAGATTCAAATTCAAGGTTGAAGATTTTAATTTAATTTTAATTTATTTGCAGCGAATGAGAGAGAAGTTATAGCTGTATTGAAGCTAATCTCCTACACTGCAAGGAATTTTCCTGGAGTCTTTTACCATGGGAAGGCTAGCGCAGTTTTACCTGTGGTCGGTCGAGTACTGCCTTTCTTTGCGGAACCTGCCTTTCGGTTAGTAAATTTTGTGAAGTTTTGGCTGTTTGGTGTAGAATTTTGATAATGTTACTTTGCGTTTTGCTCATTCTTTTTGGAATTAATGATTTCAGCTTTCGACATGGAGTAATTTTCAGAGACGATTGGATCCCTTTTATCCTTGCTTCGTAGTGGAGCACAAGATGCGTACCGACAATTTTTTGTTGATTCCATGTTAGTTGTTGAAGGTATTAAAAAGTTCTTTTTGAACCCTTTTTTTTTTAATCCTTATAAAGATGCTAGTAGGACTGCTCCTTTTACTTGTTTTATGGATCTTAATTGGTTTTGTGGTATGTGTCTCCCATATTGATCTAATCATATGATAGTCTGGATTGAACACTTGCTAGGCATAAAAATTGCCAAAAGTTTATAACAAAGCTAATTTATTTGCCTTCCTCGTCGTACAAATCTTTTGTACATGGCTTTGCTCTCTGCTGACAGTTCGAATATCACAGAATTGACTTGTTTGAATTTAAAGTGTTTTTGTGAGTCCTTTACGGGAATTTTTAGTGATCCTGATCATCTCAGAGATCTTCCGGAAAGTAATAAACCAACTGATGGCGTTGGAATTATGATTAACCTTACGAGAAAAAGGAGGTGGCGACCTTTTGCGACCTGGATCATTAAGCTTCTCAGTAGATGCTTAACTGAAGGAACTTTGTATGTTGAAGGACTAATCCATGGGTCATTTGTTTCTGCTGCATGTTCTCTTATATGTTATGGTGACGCTGATTTGCAAATGGTAGGTGGCGAGAGCTATGAATTCTTGTTGCTAGTATATCATTCAACTTGCGAGCTTGTTGATGCAATTGTTGGTCTAATATTGTCTCATTTTGTTTATATATGTTATTCATGGTATCCTTATAATACAGTTGCCTGACAATTGAAATATTGTGGAAGGCATGTTTTGATTTTGCACGCAACATTGGATCAGTGATAAATTATGATATTCTTTCTCATCAAAACTTAATCCAGTCAATATCCACCATATTAAGTGAGGACAAAGAGGGGCTTCCTGTATTCAGGTATGTGCTCAGATGTTTGAAACTTGTTGATCTTGGTTGGTAGAACTCTTCTCATTAAGCTTTAATGTTGCATGTGAAATCACTTAAATGGATGAACCTCTAAGTCAATATTTTGCTTTTATAATATTTAGGATACTGTATATAGGAGTTAATATTCTATATGATTGTCTTAATTGCTTTGCCATGGTTGATATATTTTGCTTTTGTAGGAGGTCAAATTTATTCAAATTGTTACTATCTCAATGGTTGGACTTAATACTCTTGTAATGTTGATATTCTACTGCATTTGATTGTTTTTCTTGTTCTCCTAGAAACATCTTATGTATCTGTCAAATATGGTTGGTAGAAATCAGGTGTTTTTGACTATTATCACCTCTTTCTAGTCTTGAGAAATATTACTTTCCATGTGATCTTTTTGGAAGAGGATGAAAGGAGTTATTCAAACTTTATTATTTGCTTAGTTTCCCCTAGTTCCCTAATGTTAGGCTTACATTGCAGAAATATGGCTTATGATTCGTCCCTGGGTGGTTGCCTTCATGCACTACACTCTAGGTGTGCTGATGATGTTGTCAAGCTAACAGCTGCAGATTTAGTCAGTGTTTTTCTTCAGTCACTGTGGAGAACCAAAAGCCAGGAGCTTAAGGTTAACTTTGAAAAATGTTGTTATTAGGCAAGCTTAGTTATTCTTGTGAGGCATTTTTCTTATTTTTGGGTACCTGATAAATCTGAGGGATTGAATTGTTTCAGGAGACTTAATAATAATTTCTAATTCTAGACTTATGTTTTTATACAGGTTGCATTGTGTAATGCGTACATAAGGATTGCTAAAATTTGCCCCCCTCATGTCTGGAGGCCAGAATCTCTTATTCGTGCACTTTGTTTTCCAGAACCGTGCTTTCTGCTGATAGATTGCTTTCGAGTAGCTTTGTCAATTCTTGGTCCTGATAGTGTTGGGGGGAGAGCAACAAATTGTAGTGCTCTAGATTTATTAACGTCAAGTGATAAATCAATTGAAAACTTGAGGGTTGGAGAAAAGAGGCCTCTTTCCGATGTGGATACTTTCAAGGTCAAACGTCAGAAGTTGGATGATGAAATTATGGCATCTGATGCTAATGTTCAGGTGCAGAGCAAGCACACTCGCATAGTTACTTGTGAAAGAGAAGACAAATATGCAAATGATATGCATGAATCACTTATTTCGTTTGTTAAGTATCTAAACTCTCCTGATGCTGGAACTGATACTTTAAGTCCACATGTTGCATTGACGGCTCTTAGCATGCTTTGCATTGCCTTCTCTAGATTCCCAGATACTAATCTGTCAGCCTTCATTTTTCAACAGATGTATGCATGGATTCCCAGGATATGCGAGCTGGTAGGTAGGCTTAAATGAGCAAACTCTTCTCATAAACTCACTACAGTTTACCCTATTATTGACTGAGATTTACATCACATAGGCAAAGCAAGAGAATTCAATGACGCTTGAAGTTTCCATTTACCTGGAGGGAATTCACAGCATATTGCTTTCGCAAAGTAAGGCAACAAACTTAACCTTCATCAAGGCTGCACCAACCTTGTTTGTATTGTATATATTATCTTGGTTCTAATTCTTAAAGATTCTTAATTTTGATGACGGTTTCTAAATATCTCCAAGATGAAGGAAGTGAACTTCTTTTAATTTTACAATCTGCTGCTTTCTAGTATATATGCTGTTAAAGGCTTTACTGAGCTCATAATTTGCACATGCTCAAAAAGTTGATCATAAAAATGTTGAAATCATGAAATGCATTTCATCAAACAATGTTGATGTGCTTTGACAATAGATCTTATACAAAAACTTGAGAGTACGATAAGTATAAAATTTGATAGTTCTCCTCTATAGGTTTTGGAGTGAGAAGACTATTTACTGCTGTGAAAATTTCAGATCTTCTCTTCCATTTACTGCTCATCCTCTTGAAATTTGTTACATGTTTCTACTTTGCTGCTATTCTGTTATCTGTGACTTAATGCCAACTATATATTCTCTACAAGGAACCCCGCTTATGGAGAACAAGCTTTTCAAAAATACAGATAATAGTGCAGACCTTTTATCTATGGTAGTAAAGCTTTCCTGGTCTCATTCTCTTGTGATTACTGAACCTCACAATACATGGAAAACAAAATGTATATCAGTTCAAGTTGCATCCAAGCTTGGTTCTAGCTTAAAAACTGAAACTGGTCTTGAAGTCTTGGATTTGAGTCTTTGTGACGAAGTTGAAGATTAACACTTGAAGCTGTCGTTTCTATGCCAGTGATTGTCTTCTGGTCTGGTCTCGGTGTACTGACACATATATTCAGAAGGGTGGAGTAAGTGAACTGTTGAAGTTCTTTATTTGACCTGTTTTTGTTCTTACATGTTTTTCATAAATGATCAGTATATGTTTGATTGCTTTTGTCATTTCCTGACTGTGAGTGATAAGACTTGGAATAGATTAAGGAGATCACACAATGTGAAGTTTTTGCCTGAAGGCTTCATTGACGGAATTGTATTCATTCATGCATGTTTCTTCTTTCTTGAAACTGTTTTTTGTTCTTTTTTCTTTTTGTCCATAAAATTGAACAACATAAATGGTATACTGTTGACTGACTGGGAAAGTAGAACCAACAAGGAATGCTTAAATTTCAAGAAGCTTAATTTACTCAAACTAAGATAAGCTTTTTAAGGCTGAACATTATTAACTTAGGAATAAGAATTATGCTACAAGTTAGGGTTCTTGTTTAGGTCTATGGTCTCAAGAGTATGCATATACGCACAAGAGTTAGACCCAGGTTGTTTGTTGGGTTTTATACTGCCGATGGATGCATTCACACGAAAACGATGGCATACTTAAAGAACACTCGCTGCAGATTCTTCAAACTCATTTTTTTGTTAGTTTGAAGAGCCAATTTAACAAAAAGTGCTTAAAACGCCATTTTTCAGCTTCTTTATTTTAACAAAAAAACTAATACCATGAATAGTAAACCTTCAAACTTAAAAATTACTATTCACTCTCTATTAATTAAACAACTATATTTTCTCCCTCCTCCATTTTCCTTTTCATTTCTCTCTCCTTTTTTCTTTCCGCAACCCCCTTTTTTTTTTTTTACTCTCTCAGCGTTTGGCGCCATCACCGTTTCTGATGGCACCATTTCTCTTCGCCAAAGAGGTGAGTTGGCCGGATCCAACTCTAACCAGTCCCTACCTGAAGAAAACGGATTCGAATTCCTCCAATTGAGGAAATCTAGTGGCTCGTGACTGTACCGCCGGAAAACACCAACTCCTTCACTGCACTTCTTGAGCTCCTGACGACCCAAGCCATGGAGCTCCTCCACTTGCAGTCTGTCAACGAAGCTCCGGCGTCGCTCTTCGCAACCCCCTCCACCAAATCGACGACGACCACAAACCCTTCCTCACCTCCGTCAACGGCAATCTCACATTCCCTTTGAACAAAGCCCTACGAACGCGCCGCCAAGTTGTCGGTCTTCGCCGTCGGCGAGCACTAGCCGGAGACAAGCTCAATGCCATCAAACTCGAGCGCAGGCCACAGGCCACACTAGTTCCGTAGGCCAGGGAACTGAGGAGAGCGCGTGGTGTGGAGCTCCCCCCAGCGGTCCTCAACCCTAAAAGACAAAGAATAAACAAATTTCTAAAAAATAATATTTTAATGAAATAGTAAAAGTGAATTGTTAAAGTAGAGAGGCTGAAATTGGTTTTCTAAAAATATGAGTTGTTAAAATAACAAAAGTGTACTTTTTATTATTTTGAAGAGGAAAATTTGAAGAATCTATTGTGGATGACGTGAAAGGAATGAAATGTGTTAAATCACAATTTATCATAAAAGGTTGAACCAATAGAAAATGATAAATTTAATAATTTAATTAATATTCTAACATTTTTTCTTTTTTACTTGTGGGCCCAAACTCTCCCTCAACACGTTGGATATTTAATTAAAATGAGAGGTAAATTATGAAGACAAAGTTTGAGTTCAGGATCTTTGCTCTAATGTCACTTAAATCACCATTTGTCTTGAAAGCTTAAGAATAATTAGATATCACTTGGAATATTACATGTGTGCGAGAGTTTGAGCCCACATGTGATAGAGTGTTAAAGTATAAATAATTAAATGTTTAAATTCAGTCTTTCCTATCACTTTAAGCTTTTAGGATAAATGATAATATAACATGATATTAGAGTAGAGGTCATGAGCTTGAACCTGACTTTGTAGTTCACCCCTTATTTCACTTAATATTCCACGTGTTGGACTTCACTCGTTGAAAGGAAGTTTGAGCCTACACGTGTGGGATGTGTTAAAGTGAAAATTAAATAATTAAATCCACTATTTTCTATCTGATTGAGTTTTTAGAATAAGTGGCGATTTAACAAAATATATCTATTTGGATAGACATACATATATAGGAGTGTGTGCAGGTTGATCTTATTTGATAATTTGTCAATGTACTTAAATTGACATGTAAATAAGTTTTGAACAACTTCTAATAAGCCTTTTTTCTGAATCTTTTGCATTCCATATTGATACCTTAAGAATTTATGGTGATAATCAGTCAACCCAAAGAGTTCGCATTAAATCTTCTTGTCTTGAATGGATGAAGTGACTATCATGTAGTGAACAAGAGGCAGGTCCCATAAGTCATGGTTCTTGTGATGACTAGGATTGGAATGAGCTGAATACAATTAATTATGCAGCTGTACGAGCTTGGCTTATTTGAAATACTCCATTTAAGTGGCATGTCCTTTTCTGTTTTTGTACATTGTAGCTCACATTATTCAGGCCTGCCAGGTTCACTTGTCAAGTGCACGATGTAGTTTTTATGTCTTGATTGGTTGTACATTAGTTTTATGAGAGTCAAGTTTATAAGAAGTAGCTGGTGCTGGTACGAGACTTGATATTGTAGATTGTGATGCTTATATGCTTAGATAAAGGAACTAGATTTAGTTTGGTTGCATAAAAGGCACATTTGTTTTTTATGCTCTAATATTTTCTGTTTAGACAGAGATTTGGTATTGCATCTTGAAAATCCTTTGCACAAGTATTATTATTATTATTTTCTAAATTCATTTGTAGGTGTTAGAAGAGTTAGGGTCTAAGTCATTAGGGTTTTGGGGGTAGTCTAGTCTTTATGGTATTTCCCTAATCCTATATAATATGATGCTTGTATTAGGTTGAATAAGTTAAATAATATAATAGTTTTTGCCTTTTGTGTCTAAACCTTTCATACAAGCTATAACAAGCCAACAAGGGCAAAGATCACCTTCCAAATTATGTATGTATGTGGAACAGGTCGGGGATGAAGGAGAGGAATGACGCAAGGAGAAGTCAACCGGAGGGTTCCTGTCTGTTCTTAGACAGGGTCATCACTAGTGAAAAGAGATAATAATGTCGCTTATTAACATGGACGTAAAATCACCTGTCACTTCTTACATTAGTATGTACAATATGTTGTCTGCATGCTTTGTTTTTTTTAAAAAAATATATATATGTTATCACTCGTATCCCATTCTTTTAACCAGCCATTCCCCTTTGTGATATATAACTAATTAATTTGTAAAAATGGATGATGGTTTGGTTGAGAGTTGTAACTTATTACAGTTCTTTTGTGGCTTTATATTAACAAGAAATTACTAATGTGAATTTTCCTTTCACCAATTCCTGCCTTTTCACTAGTAGCCGTATAAATATTCATATGGGAGATATGGTGTCTTGAGCATAAAATTATTAGGAAGGTTAGAAGTTTATATTGTGTCATTTTTGTATTTCTTCAAGGATAATGTAACTCTTAAAATTATTATTATGCTTGTGATTGTCCACTATTGGATTTTAATCAAAAGTGATTTTAAAAGTCACTTCATTTTTAGGACACA
Organism: Carpinus viminea; assembly: GCA_013348765.1. Lineage (NCBI taxonomy): Eukaryota > Viridiplantae > Streptophyta > Magnoliopsida > Fagales > Betulaceae > Carpinus > Carpinus viminea. The sequence goes on along the minus strand of CP054669.1, from coordinate 12,761,932 downwards.
AAAAAACTTTTAGAATTACTCTAAAATTATTGGTATCCACATGATTATTCATAGCTCGAGCCATAGATCTATGTCTGAAAGAACTAATATGCTATGTCGTTATTTGGACCAATAAAATCTCTAAGAGTATTTCTTGCAACCTCACCAAAATCATTTTTTGATTATTTTGGTGAAGTAATTTAACAAAGTAGTTTAAATCTTCGCTTTTTCATGGTCATTTTAACCAAAAAAAAAAAAAAAACGTATTCAAGGTTGTCGGAACAAATTGGCTGTACAATTTTAGTCAATTTTTCATCCAATCAGTTGTTTGAACTGCTTAATAATTTAAGCTGATTGATAATGTGATAATTTTTACTTATTCAAATTACTAACTTATACCATCCCTCTTAAAATTGGAGCACCCCCTAATTTTGGATAGGTGAGTGGCTTCCGCTAGGGACAAAAGTTGATAATATATTATATTTGAACTCTTCGGAAGACCCGTAGAACAACCCTCCAGCTGGGCCGACAAAATTTCCCTACAAACAAGTAAATTGCTCGAACATGCTCAAAATTAAGGAATGAGGGCGTGATGCGGAGCCGCACTTTAAAAGTTCGTAGGACTATAGGTCTGCCGTGGTTGTGTATATGTTTTTGCCTTAATGAATGTAAATGGTCCAAATTCTGTGGATGGTTTTAAGAGAATTATCACAATCACATGGAACGCACTCCTTTTCAAGAAATTCTGATTGGACATTGACATAAGTGCTAATTTTATCTCTAAATTTTTCAATTTGAATTATTTACTTCCTACGTTTTAAATTTGTGATTAATTGTAATGCCACATACAAGCAAATGTGATAAAGATCTTAATTATCCTGAGGCACTATCTATTATTCTTTTGATAAATATTTACAACAAAAAAAACATACTATAAAAATTTTATTTTCATTTTACCATGTGAAACCACAAAACTTGCATATAAAAGCATCTTAGCACTAGAAATAACATAACTTTATTGACTGACTTTTTTTTTTCTTGTTTTGGTTGGTAAATATATTCATAACTTATACATTATCAAAAGGACACTCATGCCCACATAACATGATTTATAAAGACCAAATCCTCAATAGCGACTCTCAAAAGATTGACCCTATGGCTACAAGTCATGTATATATATTCTACTCACCTATCTCCATATCGACTATAGCTATTTAAATCAATACCAATCAGAATTGTTGATGTCCAAGTTTCGATCATAATTGATGATGGTGATCAAAGTTATCAATGTCAAGTACTAGTCAATGTTCAAGTTCTAGCCATAACCGTTGATGTTTCAAATTAAGCCATATTAGCTACTCTTTAGCTAATCGATGTCAAAGATAATGTTCACTAATAGGCTATTCACATGACAATGATAAAAATCCATCATTGGTTACGAAAAATTAAGGAATTTGTTTGTTATGGAAAAAAAAAAAATCAAATCAAATCACCAGTAAAACGTTATAAATAAAAAACGAAAATGTAGTCTACCAACTTTAATGTACGCATTGACGTAATTTCTTTGTCTCGTTGTCTCTATTATGAGATTCTATGGTATAAACGTAGCTTTCTTTTTTTTTTTCTTTTTTTGTTATTATTCTCATAGGATTTTAAAAAATAATTTTTTTACTAAGGTAATTATGAAACAAAGCCTTTGTTTTCTTCCTAATTGGTCGATTGAAAATCCCTCACCAGGACAGCGATGTTAATGGAGCATACACGCTTGTTTTGTTGTGTTCTGGTCGACCGAAAAACCCGAGTCCGCTATCATGGCAGACTGTCCGCCCAAAGGTCCGATTTTTAAAAAAAAAATTGAGACTAAAAAAATGCTAGGCTATCTTTTCTTTCTCCTTCTCCTCTCCCTCATCAGCTTCTCTTCCTTTCTCCCTCTGTGGGATTCAAAACTATAGCCTAGGAAAAAGGATGAACCCTTTTGGGAAGCTATTAACAGTTGTCGCTAATGCTTCAGTTTGCTGCTAATGCCTCACAGTTTACTGCTAATGCATCAAACTTTGTTGCTAATGCCTCAACCCTCTAAAAAGGCTTTCTCAAAACCCTCCAAAAAAATCCTCCAAACCCTCCAAAAAACTTTTCCAAAATGTTCTGGGATTGTGCACAGTAATCGTCTGTTTGGTAGCTAAGAAATCACTGGAAAGAAAGAAAACAAAAAGGAGAAAGTATAATATTGAGAACAAATCAAACCCACTTCTGTTTTTTTTGTAGTGTGATCTTCTTTGCAGACTTGCAATCATTCATCTGCGTGAACTATGGGCAGTTGGCAACCTCCCGCCACCTTCCCATCATGAAGCTTCTCCGATCCACCTCTATACAAAAGGGATGACTCACGCGAGGGACAAGAGAGGAAGAGGCAGAGATGAAAAGGGAGGCGATGAAATGGGGAAGAAGAGAATGAGAAGTTTTCTAACCTAATTTTTTTTAAAATTAAAATTTAATTTTTTTTAATTACATGCCACGTCAGATTAGGGCATTCTGGCGATGTGGTCCGCCAAATCTCTACTCGAAAAACCCATCGCAAAGAGTCAAAGACAGTGATGTGAATCAAACAAACACAACGACGGTTTTTACATTCGGTTGACTTTAATCAATAAATAAATAAATAAAGGGGTTAAATACCTCATTAGTCCTTAAGATTTCAAAGTTTTATTTTTTTCTCTTTAGGGTTTGAAAAGTGACTAAATTAATCATTGTGATTTTAAAAAGTAATTAAATTAATCATTCCGTTAGTTGACAATTAGTTGACTTATTAAAAGTTTACCTAATTAAATTTTTTAGAAAAGAAAGAGAAAAAATATATATTGTGGTGGCTTTCTCTCTCTCTGAAACTCGCTTTCTCTCTCTTGTCGATGTGATTCTCCACAATTATCTCTAAAAACCCATCAACCTTTACAAAAGAGAAAGATAAGCAAGAACCATGGTTTTTTTGTTCCTATGGTTTCTTTGCCAAAAAAGCTAAAAATTATTCTTTATTACTTTTGTAATATCTTCTTGAATATACCAGATGTTTGATTTTTTCTTCCTCTTTGCTTTCTTTTTGTGTTAATTTACAGCAACCAAATTGTCCAAATTGGGGGTGTTTCACTCCTCGGCCCCCAAAATTTTATTTCTCTTTTTCTTTTTTTCTTTTTTCTTTTTTTTTTGAAAAAAATTAAAAATTTAATTAGATGCCCACGTGTTAACTTATAATTGGTCCACATATCAGTCCATTAAGTCAATTAATGGTCAACTAACAGAAAGATTAATTTGGTTACTTTTCAAAACCACAAAGACTAATTTGATCACTTTCTAAATCTTAGGGAGGAAAAAATAAAGTTTTGAAATCCTAAGAATTGATAGGATATTTAACCCTAAATAAAACCTCACTATTTTTATGATGAATGACACGTGGCAAACTTTTTCCGATAGATTTGGCATTTGTAGCGCCACGATTCCTGTCACATTCTTGTGGGTTTGTTAGCTCTAGTCTCTAGAAATTAGAAAACAAACGAGACCTAACTTTTAGCCACGTGGCAATAGACATTATGCACATTCATGAATCATGGTTGATTGTTTGAGCGTCAAAATTTGGTCAAATTGGGAAATTAATATTATGATAGTCCTGCACGTAAAAAATTTGTTGAATTGGATCTTTCTAGCTAGTACCCAAATTTGTGTACTCCAGTTTTCCTTTTTTTAGGCAGTTAATTTTCTCATTAGGAAATGAATTACGTTGTACTTCTGTTCCAGTGTCTACGGCCTACTATCCCAAAGCATACTCATCCAATGCTTGTTGAGCTGCTAGAGAAATGCTGGCAGCAAGATCCAGCATTAAGACCCGACTTCTCCGAAATTATAGAGATACTGCAGCAAACGGCCAAGGAGGCAAATTCTCTTTATGCATGCATTAATTACAATGGTTCCTAGTGCATGATTCAAAAATTAAGAAAATACCACAAGCACCTTTTGATGTCTTTTTTAGCTTCTTTCCTAATATTATTTCTCTTATTTACTGAATTTTTTTGTAGAAATTCTCTTTCAAATCATGTATATTATTTTCATCGCTCCCAAATTTGCCTCAAATTAAACTAATTTACAAATTATGTGTGTATGTGGACCAGGTTGGGGATGAAGGAGAGGAATGATGCAAGGAGAAGCCAACCGGAGGGTTCTTGTCTATTCTTAGACGGGGCCATCACTAGTGAAAAGAGATAATAATGTTGCTTATTAACATGGACGTAGAATCACATGTCACTTCTTACATCAGTATGCACAGTATGTTGTCCGCATGCTCAATTTTTTTTTAAAAAAAATATGTTATCAATCGTATCCCATTCTTTTAACTAGCCATTCCCCTTTGTGATATAAAACTAATTAATCTGTAAGAATGAATGATGGTTTGGTTGAGAGTTGTAACTTATTATAGTTCTTCTGCTGCTTTATATTAACAAAAATTACTGATGTGAACTTTCCTTTCACGAATCACAAATTCTTGTCTTTTCACTAGTAGCCGTATAAATATTCATATGGGAGATATGGTGTCTTGAGCATAAAATTACTAGGAAGGTTAGAAGTTCATATTTCGCCACTTTTGTATCTTTTCAAGGATAATGTAACTCTTAAAATCACTATTATGCTTGTGATTGTTCACTATTAGATTTCGATAAAAAATGATTTTAGAAGTCACTTCATTTTTAGGACACAAAAGAAACTTTTAGAATTATTATAAAATTATTGGTATTCACGTGATTATTCATAGCTCGAGCCATAGATCTTTGGTTGAAAGAACTATTATGTTCTGTCGTTATTTGGACCAATAAAATCTCTAAGAGCGCTTCTCGCAACATCACCAAAATCATTTTTTGGTTATTTTAATGAGGCAATTTAATAAAAGTAGCTTAAATCTTTGCTTTTTTGGTCATTTTAACAATAATAATAATAATAATAGTGAAGTATACAAATATAAAAATTACTGTTTACTCACTTATTGATTAAATAACTCATTTCTTTCTCTTATTTTTTGCTTTTTTTTGAAAATAAACAAATATTTGAAAAATAATATTTAAATGAAATAGTAAAAGTGAATTGTTAAAATAGTAAGACTATTGTAGATCTTCTAAAAAGGTAAATGGTTAAAATAATCAAAAATATATTTTTGGTTATTTTATTTGACAATGAGTAAAATTTAGTGATGCTAATAAAAATGCTTAAAGCAAGGCAAGGGACGGAACTATGAACTTGTAAACCTCGTATTCAAGGTTGTCAAACAAATTGGCTGTACAATTTTAGTCAATGATTCACCCTATTTGTTGTTTGAACGGCTTAATAATTTAAGCTGATTGATAATGTGATAATTTATTTTTTTTTTTTTTTTACTTATTCAAATTACTAACTTATACCATCCCTCTTAAAATTGGAGCACCCTAATTTTGGATAGGTGAGAGTGACTTCGCTAGGGACAAAAGTTGATAATATATTATTTGAACTCTCCGGAAGACCCGTAGAACAATCCTCCAGCTGGGCCGACAAAATTTCCCTACAAAAGTAAATTGCTCAAAATTAAGGAATGAATGCCTCACTTTAAGTTAGTGGGATCTGTGGTTGTGTATATGTTTTTGCCTTTAATGAATAACGTGTACGAGTAATTATAGGTCGCACCAAATGCGGTGGATGGTTTTAAGAGAATTATCACAATCAGACAAGTGGAGTGGAGTTTAGAATATTTAACTTGATTATATTATATGCTTATCAAAATTTGACTTTGTCGCTTGAATCTTTTTTTTTTTAAGTTGTCGCTTGAATTCTTTTTCAAGAAGAAACTATCATTGGACATTGAAATAAGTGCTAATTTTGTCTCTAATTTTTTCAATTTGAATTATTTACTTCTTACGTTTTAAATTTGTGATAGATTGTTACACCCCCGGCAAGCGAATGCAATAAAAATCGTAATCATCCGCGAGGTGCTATCAACTATCCTTTTGATAACTATTTACAAAAAAAAATAATAATAATACTATAAAAATTTTATTTTCATTTTATCGTAACACCACAAAATATCGTAATACTAGAAATAGTATAACTTCATTGATTGATTTAATTACATTGATGCATATGTTCATAACTTATACATTAGCAAAAAGGCACCCATCCCCACATAGCATGATTTATAAAGACCAAGTCCCCAATAGCGACTGACCCTATAGCTACGGGTCATTTTGTACATACATATTTGGCTCGCCCATCTCCGTATCAACTTTAGTCGTTAAATAAACATTTAACAGATCGACTATAGTTGTTTAAGATTTGGCCATAGTAATTGATAGTAGCTAGGTTAGAATTGTTGATGTCCAAGGTTTGGTCATAATAGACGATAGTGATCAAAGTTACCAATGTCAAAGTATTAGTCGATGTTCAAGTTCTAGCCATAACCGTTAATGTTCCAAATTAAGTTACAGTAGCTATTTCTTAGCTAATCGATGTTGAAGATAATGTTCACTAATAGGCTGTTCACATGAAAATCATAAAAATCCATTATTTTGGTTACGAAAAATTAAGGAATTTGCTTGTTATGAAAAAAACAAAAATCAAATCACCTGTAAAACACTATAAATAGAAAAAGAAAAAGAAAATGTAGCCTACCGGCTTTAACATAAGCATCCACATAATTTTCTTATCTCTCACTATCGCTATCTCTATTATGAGATTTTATAGTATAATGTAGCTCTATTTTCTTTATTATTATTTTTTTTTTGAAAATTTGTGTGATATAACCCTAGTTTATTCTCATAGCCCATAGGACCTTTGTTTTTTTGTTCTTTATAATTTATTTAATTTATTAAGGTAATTATGAAACAAAGCCTTTGTTTTCTTCCTAATTGGTTGATTGAAAATCCCTCACAAAGACAGCGATGTTAAACGAGCATATTACACGCTTGTTTTGTTATGTTCTGGTCGGCCGAAAATCCATCCCAAAGACAGTGATGTGAATCAAACAAACACAACGACGGTTTCTACATTCGGTTGACTTCAATCAATAATAAATAAATAAAACCTCACCATTTTTTTTATGAACGACACGTAGCAAACTTTTTCCGATTGATTTGGCATTCATAGCGCCGCGATTCCTGTATCATTCTTGACCTATTTTAGCCACGTGGCGTCACTGTAGGCAGCTTCATGTTGCAAAACAGTAGTGAAAACGTCACTGGCGGGTCAGCTTAAGCTTTTTTTTTTTACTTTATATGCAGCGTGTCGAAATGGGACACGTGTACTTGCGCGGGAAGCTTTGAGCTCCGTGTTCTCAAGATGCCCTTGTTGATTCCAGCTGTTCACAGTGATATTTGATCCTATTTTTACAAACGCAAATCTTGTGGGATCGTACCCGAGTCCAGCAATAGACAGACACATTCATGATTGGTTGTCTGAGAGTCAAAATTTGGTTAAATTGAGAAAACCCAAATTTGTATACTCGGTTTTCCTTTTTTTACACGCTTAATTTCCTTTGCTTGTTGATAGATTATGAATGCATGATTGTTATACATATATATATATATATATATATGATTATTTGGAAAATGTTAGGAGATTTTTTTAGTGTTCTTACGGTGTATTTCAAAGTGACTTTTAAAATAACTAATACATTAAAACTTAATAATAATTTTAAATTCAATAGTAATTTTAAAAATTACGTTATTGTTAGAGAGGATATAAAAAAAAAAAAAACACTAGGGCTGTGTTTGGCAATGAAGTGAGTCGGATCAAACCTAAAAATCCAAAAAATTTCTCTCAAAATTAATCATAATATTTTTATTTTTATATCACATCAATTATTTTTTATAAATATTTAAATAATAAAATTATTATAAAATAAATTTTTTTTTTTTATCTTTTTGTATAAAATATCCTTAACCTTTTTTTCTTAAACTAATCAAATCTGCTGCTTGTCCATTTCCTCGAGTTTATTCTTTTGAAACATAGCCTAGAAGGGCGACACTATGTTAATTATGGATATGTTTGGGGAAGGACTGGATTTCACTTTGTAAAATCTCAATAAAAATTTCTCAAAATTAACTTTAACATTTTTACTTTTTTATATCACATTAATTATTTTTTATCATTTTTCAAATAAAAAAATCATTACAAAATAAAAAATTTCATTTTTTTTATACAAAACATTCTTATTTTTTTTTTCACATCAATCAAATCTGCTATAGTGTCAGTCTACTTCTCTAGTCCAATCCATTGCCAAATACAGCCTATGTAAACAATCTGGGTATGTTTGAGGAAGGACCGGATTAGACTTTGTAAAATCCAAAAAAAATTTTCTCAAAATCAACCATAATATTCTACTTTTTTATATCACATCAATCACTTTTTATTACTTTCAAAAAAAAAATTATTACAAAAAATTTTTACTTTTCTATACAAAATATTTTTAGTTTTTTTCTTACATCAATTAAATCTACTACAGTATCAACCTACTTCCTTCAATTTAATCCATTGCCAAACACAGCCTCTATGGCTTTTCTCTTTCCACGACGCCCATGTCTAACCTAACCCCATGCACAGCGCGCCACCTAAGGTTTTTCTCTCGTGTGGTCTCGTAGTATTGAAAATCTCGAGATTTTTTAAATTGTTCTCACTGTACACGCGTCAACCAGATCTTTCTACAAACCTTAAACAAATCCGACTGTCCGTCCCCCGGCAATATTTTTCTCAGATTCAAGGCACCAACTTTCCTAACATTCTAACTAAAAAAGTTCACTATGATATAATATTGAGTACCAAATATATTTTATTTTATCCGCAGAAACAAATAAATAATGGATTTCTCTCTGAAGAAATCGTTCAAATCACATGGCTCTTACAAGCACTTGAGGAAGATCTCCGCTGGTGGAGACACAGACCGTATCAACGAGCACCTCCCCATTCTTTTCGACCACAAATCCAATGAGCGGCAGTCAATGAGGGCCTTTGAACGCTCCGACCGCGGCGAAGTCATTGTCAAGATCGACGACGGAGATTTCTCTGGTAAAAAAGACGCGGTGAACCCCATCAACATGAGCAACAACAACAACAATAGCAAGATTTGGAGAGAGTCCAGCTACGACTTCTGGAAAGAAGACGACGACGACAACAAGAACAACAATGTGAATAATGGGGGTTTTGATTTCGTGCCACGCGGGCAGGGGGTGGAGGATCCGCCGTCGAAGCTGATTGGTCAGTTTTTGCATAAACAGAGAGCCTCCGGTGATATGTCTTTGGACATGGATCTCGAGATGGACGAGCTCCGGAATCTCCCTCCAGTGGCCGAGTCTCCGATGAAGGCCACGACCCAGATGTCCAAGGAGCTCAAGGTCTCGTTCCAGCCTTCCAATGCCGGGTTCGAGGCGGCGACTGACGCGGTACGACGTCGTTACAAGGAACCGTCTGTGGACGAAGAAGAGGGACACCGTAATCAACAACAACAACAACAACGACAATCGCCGCCGCAACAAGCTCAGCAATGCGGTAGAGTAAGTGGGTCTGGGGCTTTGGGTGGTGAGGTGGTGAGGTGCACATCGAACGGGTCGTTCCAAAGGAAGTCGAGCTTGTTGAGAGCGAAGACCAGGTCGAGGTTGATGGACCCACCGGACGAGCCGGATAAGCGGTCGGGCCGGGTTCCCAAGTCGGGTCAGCTCCGGTCCGGGATGGTGTCCAAGGCCATGGACGACGACGAGGACGACCCGTTCTGGGAGGATGATTTGCCGGACGAATACAAGAAAACCAGTCTCAGTGCTGTGACTGTGTTGGAATTCGTGAGCTTGGTTTTGATCATCGCCGCTTTGGTTTGTTCTCTTTCGATTCCTTACTTGAGGAAGAAGAATCCGTGGAAGCTCAACCTGTGGAAATGGGAGGTTCTGGTCTTGGTTTTGATCTGTGGGAGATTGGTGTCCGGGTGGGGGATTAGGACCATAGTGTTCTTTATAGAGAGGAACTTCCTTTTACGCAAAAGGGTGCTCTATTTCGTTTATGGGGTTCGAAAGGCCGTGCGTAATTGTCTCTGGTTGGGGCTTGTTTTGATAGCTTGGCACTTTTTGTTTGATAAAAAGGTTGAGAGGGAGACCAAGAGTGATAAGCTTAGGTATGTGACTAAGGTTCTTGTTTGTTTTTTGGTGGGTACCTTGGTTTGGTTGGTGAAGACCCTTATGGTGAAGGTGTTGGCTTCGTCTTTTCATGTCAGTACGTATTTTGATCGGATCCAGGAGTCTCTGTTTAACCAGTATGTGATAGAGACGCTTTCTGGGCAGCCATTGATTGAGATGCGAAATGCGGAGGAGGAGGAGATTAAGCTTGCCGATGAGGTGAGAAAGCTGCAGAACGCTGGCGCTACTATCCCCCCTGATCTCAAGGCCAGTGCTTTCCCTTCGATGATGAGTGGAAGGGTTATAGGGAGTGGAGGGCTGCAGAAGAGTCCCCGAGTGAAGAGTGGAAAGCTTTCTCGTGCATCGTCGAAGAAGGGGGATGATCAAGGGATCACCGTTGATCATCTGCATAGGTTGAATCCGAAGAATGTGTCGGCGTGGAATATGAAGAGGTTGATGAATATTGTTCGGTATGGGACTCTTTCCACTCTGGATGAGCAGATATTGGATACCACTAATGACGATGAGACTAATACACAGATTAGGAGTGAATGCGAGGCGAAAACTGCAGCGAAGAAGATATTTCTGAATGTCGCTCGGCAAGGGTCCAAGTAATTAGTCCTCAACTTCTTTGATATCTTTCTTTTTATTGTGCTTTTGTGTGTGTGCGCCTTTAATTAGTTTGATTGGAACTTCTTATATAGCAATGTTGCATCATTTTTGTTTCATTTCAATTTTCATGCACTTGAACTTATGTGGTGAATTTTGTTAGTAATTGTTGTTTCCAGATATGGAAGTCTTTGTGAGTCATTCCGTTTCTTGTTCTAGTCACTCTGTTACGCCTGTTTGTATTTGAACTATTTCCTCAAAAGAACATCATGCGTCTATGTATGTGTATACACCTTGATACCTTAATAGTAGCACACTGTCAAGAAATAAATGGATTAAACAAGTTTTAAAGCAACACAGCGGAAGGGGTTCAGAGCTATCCTTTTGGAAAGTTTTGGGGGGTAAGAGATGAGTTACAAGAGCCATCCTGCTGGGCATTAAGACTTAATATGTTGTCAGAGGTATTATATAACAACTTCAGTTCCTTTATTGGCAAGTCTAGATCACATGATTTTCTGCCAAGGGGAATCCATCAGCGTCTCCATTTAGACTCGAGCGTATATACTCGACTTTTGACGCCGTTCTGTTAATGTTGAGGCTTATTTTTCTTATAGCTTTTAGTATGTCCTGGTTGTTGGCCTGTGATCTCTCCGTCCTATGGAGTACCGTTAAGTTGATTGACTAATCACCCATCTAATGCATATATGATTTGGTTGTAATTATCCTTGTTCACTTTGTAATCAATCTTTGTTTACTGTTTCTTTCTCAGGTACATCTACCTGGAGGACTTGAAGCGTTTCTTGGTAGAAGATGAGGCTTCAAAAACCTTGAGTCTCTTTGAAGGAGCCTCTGAGACCAAGAGAATTAGCAAATCATCCTTGAAGAACTGGGTGGTAAGGACTGGGCAACAAATGGTTTTTATGTTCACTTTTTCGATCCCCTTTTCAATGGCAGTGGTAGAAGTGAATCTCCTAGTTGATAAGTTAGAAGAAGCATGATTTACAATGTCTAAGTTTTACCTATTAAATTTTAAGAATCCTGGTTGATCCATAATTGATTACAGCATCAATGGTGCAGACATTGATTATGATGGTAATGTAATGCATTTGATTGTTCCAGGTCAATGCCTTCAGAGAGCGGAGAGCACTTGCTTTGACGTTGAATGATACCAAAACAGCTGTGAACACACTTCATCGAGTCGTGAACATTATAGTTGCCATTGTTATATTAGTTATTTCGCTCCTGATACTGGGAATTGCCACCACCAAATTTCTGCTCTTTTTAAGCTCTCAGCTTGTCCTTGCTGCATTTATCTTTGGAAACACCTGCAAGACGGTATTTGAAGCAATCATCTTCTTATTTGTAATGCACCCGTTTGATGTGGGAGATAGGTGTGAAATCGAGGGCGTTCAGGTAATTTCCCATCTCTTAGTTGTTAATTTTTGCCTTTTCATATCTGGGTCCTAATCTGTTTTCAAATAAATTTCAGATGGTTGTAGAAGAAATGAACATCTTGACTACCATATTTCTTAGATATGATAACACAAAGATTATTTATCCCAACACTGTTCTTGCTACCAAGTGTATCAATAACTTCTATCGAAGTCCTGACATGGGAGATGCTGTTGAGTTCTGTGTCCATATATCTACTCCGGCAGATAAGATTGCACTCATAAGACAGAGAATCGTAAGGTATGTTTAGGAAGATAATTTCTACCTCATTTGACATTGGCTATATATATATGTGCTGATATTTTTCTCACTTTTGCTGCTGCCTCTGCAGTTATATTGAGAGCAAGAAGGAGCATTGGTATCCTGCGCCTATGACTATATTCAAGGAAGTGGAAGAATTAAACAGGCTGAAGATAGCCGTATGGCTGACACACAGAATGAACCACCAGGATATGGGAGAAAGGTGGTCAAGGAGATCTCTTTTGGTTGAAGAAATGGTTAAGATTTTCCGTGAGCTTGACATTCAGTACCGCCTGCTGCCCATTGACATCAATGTCCGCGCCATGCCTCCTGCTCCTGTCCCTGTGAATTCTACCCGGCTTCCCTCTACTTGGTCAGAAACTACAAGTTGAGTGGGAAAACTAGAGGATTTTTTTCTCCTGACTAACCAAACATTCATGAGCTGCATATGATCCCTTGGTGATGCTCTCTGTGAGGCACTATTTTCATAGAGTAGGTTCCTCTGGAGAATGGAGAGGCGTTTCTGTGTATGTTGCTTTTTAGTTGGTTAATCTTGTTCCAAGTTATTCTTTGAGTCTTTTTATCACAAACTATATCTCACTATAGCAGTTTCCTGTTTTAACAGAATTTGAATTGTTCTATCTCTCTCTGAAAATAATTTCCTCCTCGCCCATGATTCCAGAGAGTAGGGCTTACTCGGCGTATTTTAAGTGACTTCTTTTGTTATTTTTTTAAAGTGAGTAATATGTAAAGTTACTTAAAATATGTCATGTAAGTTGGTGTATAATGTGTAAAGAGAGGTGTTTAGAAAATCTGGAAACTTTGATATTGATTTGCTCACTCAAATCAAAATGTGTCCCTTGAGACAGCATATATGAGTAAGGTTCTTAGTTATATTTAAGGTGTCTTTTCACTTTTTGATAGGATAAAAATATGTCTCTAATATAACTAACTCGATATTGAACTGAAGAGAATTTTAATTCGTAATAGAGATCATCGAAGAAGGTGGTATAGTGTTAGAACCTAAATTGAATCTATAATTCATACTCTCGCCGCTCCTCTTGTCCAAATAGGTTTTTATGCAAATAATAGTTTTTGGCTGATTATTTTAGTGTGTTTTTAGATGAAATTTTTTAGGAAAACTAATCCTCGCTATTTGGATAAATGTGAAATGATTTTTTAAAGGGAAATGTTAGGTGTTTTCATTGCGTTCTCCTCGTTCTATGTGTAAATTATTTTTATAAAAATCAAGTGAGAGAAATAAAACTAACTTTTTAAAAAAAAATTTACATAGGATTATGAGGACACAAGAAGAATACTTGGAGAATACCTGACATTCATTTTTAAAAAAATTTTTTTTTTTAAATTTTGGGAATAAAGACCAATCATATTCAAATAAAACTGAAAGTTGAGAGAGAAAAAACATATATAGCCAAAGCTGTAAACACCAAGAGCATAAAGCTCTAATCAACAAGAGATTATTCTACAATTATTACATCGTGAATAATATCATGGATCTCTTCCATCTAGATATTAGAAACACCAACATTCTCTGCTACCCTTGCCAAGCTATGAACCATTTCGTTTGCTTCTCTTCTTGCATGCTCCACTCTCCAACTCCTGAATCCCAGCAAAATAATGTGGATATCTTCAATAATTTGGCCAAAACAACACCATGGGTTCATTCATATTTTTTTTTTTTGAGAAAATGATAATTATCATTGATGATAAAAACTATCAAAGGTGGAGTAAGAAAACTCCATTAACAATCAAAAAGATAAAGCTGAAAGCTCCATCAAAATAACATCACTAATACAATTTAGGTTATAATCCCTCCAAATCCTATCACTGATGTCTGTAATAGCCGCCTTGGCAAGTTTACACGACTCCATCTCAGAATCTTCATCAACACACTCCGCATATCCTCCACAATACGACCATAACGGCTCCATGTACTTGAATTTGAATTCAATGCATCTACTATGATTTTTGCATCTTCTTCCAAGCAAGCCTGTTGAATGCCTAGTTCTCTACAAAGACTTTGCAGCATGATAAGAAGCAAGTGCTTCACCCGACGTTGGTTCAAAAAGGCCCACTATAGTCTTGCTTAGTGCTGCAATAACCTTTCCTTTCGTACGACAACTCTTTATCCCCATTCTTCCTCAAACTTTATCAATTGCTACATCGCAGCTCATCTTATACCATCTGAAGGGGAGGGGCAGGCCATCTTGTCTCAAAGACATTGCTGTTCACGTTACTAACAGGAATCGCTTGCTCATTCACATCTTCTAACTCTGCCATATATTTTACTGTTTCTACATCTTGAGAGGATTCATTCATATTTTACAATGTATAACAAAGCGTATTCATTACATCTATGTCTTTTTAATCAATTTTTTCTTAACGTAATGGGTTCAAATCCATTCATTTACCACAAAAAATGTCTTTCATTAGCGCCCATGAAGTGTGATTAAACATGAATTTTTCATAATTTAAATATAAATTTTGATCAAAGCAGTCGTGGGATACGAAACAAAGATAATTTTCTTCTGTCCTAAATTTTCAAGTGATGTAATAATAAAATTATTTTTTTCAACAGTTTTTTTTAATATTTTTATTAATTAAATGATTAATCTATTAAACTTTGTAAAAAAAGAAAAAGAAAAAGAAAATCATGTAAACATGCTTCTTTGTCTTCTATTTCTTTTTGGTTTTGCAGGTGGAGGGGTTTGGGCCCGATGCTCTCACGTGGGCCCAAGGCTCAGTTGCCTGGCAAGCACTAACCTCTGCTGTTGTCTGATATAACACTGGTTCGAAATTGGGAGGGAAGAGAGAGAGAGAGAGAGAGAGAGAGGGGCATGAGTGGGCATGGCGAACCTGTCGAGCCTGGTACACGAGCTACGAGAGCGCATAGCTGCGACCTCGTCGACTCCTACGCACATCGGAGACGACGTCGCTTTGGAGACCAGATTCCGCGCTGTCCTCCCCAACCTCCTCCACGCTTACGTCGTCCCCTCTCCCTCCGGTACCTTCTCACTCCCGACTTTTCTTCTCTCTCTGTTTGGTTCCCGAGAAAATGAATAAAAGAAAGGAAAACGAATGTCATTTCCATGAACTCGATAGTGTCTGCTTCACTATTTGAGTTAATTAGTTGAAACTTAGCAAATGTTCCAAAAAGAATGGATTTTAGTTTAATTTTATTTTTTATTTGCGGCGGATGAGAGAGAAGTTATAGCTGTCTCGAATCTCATCGCTCACACTGCAAGGAATATTAGTTGAATCTGAGCAGATGTTAAAAAAAGAAAACAAAGTTTTGTGTACAGTATTCAAATTCAAGGTTGAAAATTTTAATTTGATTTCTTTTACTTGCAGCGAATGATAGTGAAGTTATAGCTGTGATGAAGCTAATCTCTTGCACTACAAGGAGTTTTAATTGAAACTGAGCAAATGTACCGAAAAATAAAAATGAAAAGAAAGTTTAGTTTTGTGTAAAAGATTTAAATTCAAGGTTGAAGATTTTAATATAATTTTGAACTTCTTATTATTTTACAGTGAATGAGAGAGAATTTTTAGCTACATTGAATCTAATCTCTCACATTGCTAAGAATTTTAGTTGAAACTGAGAAAGAGAGAGAGAGAGAGAATGAGAAACAAGGTTTGCATAAAAGATTCAAATTCAAGGTTGAAGATTTTAATTTAATTTTAATTTATTTGCAGCGAATGAGAGAGAAGTTATAGCTGTATTGAAGCTAATCTCCCACACTGCAAGGAATTTTCCTGGAGTCTTTTACCATGGGAAGGCTAGTGCAGTTTTACCTGTGGTCGGTCGAGTGCTGCCTTTCTTTGCGGAACCTGCCTTTCGGTTAGTAAATTTTGTGAAGTTTTGGCTGTTTGGTGTAGAATTTTGATAATGTTACTTTGCGTTTTGCTCATTCTTTTTGGAATTCATTATTTCAGCTTTCGACATGGAGTAATTTTTGAGACGATTGGATCCCTTTTATCCTTGCTTCGTAGTGGAGCACGAGATGCGTACCGACAATTTTTTGTTGATTCCATGTTAGTTGTTGAAGGTATTAAAAAGTTCTTTTTGAACTTTTTTTTTTTGTAATCTTTATAAAGATGGTAGTAGGACTGCTCCTTTTACTTGTTTTATGGGTCTTAATTGCTTTTGTGGTATGTGTCTCCCATATTGATCTAATCATATGATAGTATGGATTGAACATTTGCTAGGCATAAAAATTGCCAAAAGTATATAACAAAGCTAATTTATTTGCCTTTCTCTTCGTACAGATCTTTTCTACGTGGCTCTGCTCTCTGCTGGCAGTTCGAATATCACAGAATCAACTTGTTTGAATTTAAAGTGTTTCTGTGAGTCCTTTACGGGAATTTTTAGTGATCCTGATCATCTT
The DNA here is from genome assembly GCA_013348765.1 of Carpinus viminea. Classification (NCBI taxonomy): domain Eukaryota; kingdom Viridiplantae; phylum Streptophyta; class Magnoliopsida; order Fagales; family Betulaceae; genus Carpinus; species Carpinus viminea. The sequence continues at coordinate 12,745,083 of CP054669.1, read as the reverse complement.
GGAGATCTTCCGGAAAGTAATAAACCAACTGATGGTGTTGGAATTATGATTAACCTTTCGAGAAAAAGGAGGTGGCGACCTTTTGCGACCTGGATCATTAAGCTTCTCAGTAGATGCTTAACTGAAGGAACTTTGTATGTTGAAGGACTAATCCATGGGTCATTTGTTTCTGCTGCATGTTCTCTTATATGTTATGGTGATGCTGATTTGCAAATGGTAGGTGGCAAGAGCTATGAATTCTAGTTGTTAGTATATCATTCTACTTGTGAGCTTGTTGATGCGGTTGTTGGTCAAATATTGTCTCATTTTGTTTATATATGTGATTCATGGTATCCTTATAATACAGTTGCCTGACAATTGAAATTCTGTGGAAGGCATGTTTTGATTTTGCACGCAACATTGGATCAGTGATAAATTATGATATTCTTTCTCATCAAAACTTAATCCAGTCAATATCCACCATATTAAGTGAGGACAAAGAGGGGCTTCCTGTATTCAGGTATGTGCTCAGATGTTTGAAACTTGTTGATCTTAGTTGGTAGAACTCTTATCATTAAGCTTTAATGTTGCATGTGAAATCACTTAAATGGATGAACCTCTAAGTCAATATTTTGCTTTTATAATATTTATGATACCGTATATAGGACTTAATATTCTATATGATTGTCTTAATTGCTTTGCCATGGTATATATTTTGCTTTTGTAGGAGGTCAAATTTATTCAAATTGTTACTATCTCAGTGGTTGGACTCTAATGATTATATAAACTAGAACTGGTATATTTAATTGTCTGGTAGGCCATTCAGCTACTAGTATATTCTTGTAATGTTGATATTCTACTGCATTGGATTGTTTTTCTTGTTCTCCTAGAAACATCTTACGTATCTGTCAAATATAGTTCCTAGAAATCAGGCGTTTTTGACTATTATCACCACTTTCTAGCCTTGAGAAATATTACTTTCCATGTGATCTTTTTGGAAGAGGATGAAAGGAGTTATTCAAACTGAATTATTTGCTTAGTTTCCCCTAGTTCCCTAATGTTAGGCTTACATTGCAGAAATATGGCTTATGATTCATCCCTGGGCGGTTGCCTTCATGCACTACACTCTAGGTGTGCTGATGATGTTGTCAAGCTTACAGCTGCAGATTTAGTCAGTGTTTTTCTTCAGTCACTGTGGAGAACCAAAAGCCAGGAGCTTAAGGTTAACTTTGAAAAATGTTGTTATTAGGCAAACTTAGTTATTCTTGTGAGGCATTTTTCTTATTTTTGGGTACCTGATAAATCTGAGGGATTGAATTGTTTCAGGAGACTTAATAATAATTTCTAATTCTAGACTTATGTTTTTATACAGGATGCATTGTGTAATGCGTACATAAGGATTGCTAAGATTTGCCCTCCTCATGTCTGGAGGCCACAATCTCTTATTCATGCACTTTGTTTTCCAGAACCGTGTTTTCTACTGATAGATTGCTTTCGAGTAGCTTTGTCAATTCTTGGTCCTGATAGTGTTGGGGGGAGAGCAACAAATTGTAGTGCTCTAGATTTATTAACGTCAAGTGATAAATCAATTGAAAACTTGAGGATTGGAGAAAAGAGGCCTCTTTCCGATGTGGATACTTCCAAGGTCAAACGTCAGAAGTTGGATGATGAAATTATGGCATCCGATGCTAATGTTCAGGTGCAGAGCAAGCACACTCGCATAGTTACTTGTGAAAGAGAAGACAGATATGCAAATGATATGCACGAATCACTTGTTTCGTTTGTTAAGTATCTAAACTCTCTTGATGCTGGAACTGATACTTTAAGTCCACATGTTGCATTGACGGCTCTTAGCATGCTTTGCATTGCCTTCTCTAGATTCCCAGATACCAATCTGTCAATCTTCATTTTTCAACAGATGTATGCATGGATTCCCAGGATATGCCAGCTGGTAGGTAGGCTTAAATGAGCAAACTCTTCTCATAAACTCACTACAATTTACCCTATTATTAACTGAGATTTACATCACATAGGCAAAGCAAGAGAATTCAATGACGCGTGAAGTTTCCATTTACCTGGAGGGAATTCACAGCATATTGCTTTTGCAAAGTAAGGCAACAAACTTAACCTTCATCAAAGCTGCACCAACCTTGTTTGTATTGTATATATTATCTTGGTTCTAGTTCTTAAAGATTCTTAATTTTGATGACGGTTTCTAAGTATCTCCTAGATGAAGGAAGTGAACTTCTTTTAATTTTACCATCTGCTGCTTTCTAGTATATATGCTGTTAACAAAGGCTTACTGAGCTCATAATTTGCACATGCTCAAAAAGTTGATCATAAAAATGTTGAAATCATGAAATGCATTTCATCAAACAATGTTGATGTGCTTTGACAATAGATCCTATACAAAAACTTGAGAGTAAGATAAGTATAAAATTTGATAGTTCTCTTCTATAGGTTTTAGATTGAGAAACTATTTACTGCTGTGAAAATTTCAGATCTTGTCTTCCATTTACTGCTCATCCTCTGGAAATTTGCTACATGTTTCTACTTTGCTGCTGTTGTGTTATCTGTGACTTAATGCCAACTATATATTCTCTACAAGGTGCCCCGCTTATGGAGAACAAGCTTTTCAAAAATACAGATAATAGTGCAGACCTTTTATCTATGGTACTAAAGCTTCCCTGGTCTCATTCTCTTGTGATTACTGAACCTCACAATACATGGAAAACAAAATGTATCTCAGTTCAAGTTGCATCCAAGCTTGGTTCTAGCTTAAAAACTGAAATTGGTCTTGAAGTCTTGGATTTGAGTCTTCATGACGAAGTTGAAGAAGTTAGACTTGAAGCTGTTGTTTCTATGCCAGTGATTGTCTTCTGGTCTGGTCTCGGTGTACTGACACATATATTCAGAAGGGTGGAGTAAGTGAACTGTTGAAGTTATTTATTTGACCTGTTTTGTTCTTCCTTGTTTTTCATATACAATCAGTATATGTTTGATTGCTTTTGTCATTTCCTGACTGTGAGTGATAAGACTTGGGATAGATTAAGGAGATCACACAATGTGAAGTTTTTGCCTGAAGGCTTCATTGACGGATTGTATTCATTCATGACATGTTACTTCTTTCTAGAAACTGTTTTTTGTTCTTTTTTCTTTTTGTCCATAAAATTGAAGAACATAAATAGCATACTTTTGACTGACTGGGGAAGTAGAACGAACAAGGAATGCTTAAATTTCAACAAGCTTATTACTCAAACTAAGATAAGCTTTTTAAGGCTGAACATTATTAACTTAGGAATAAGAATTACACTACAAGTTAGGGTTCTTGTTTAGGTCTATGGTCTCAAGAGTATGCATATATGCACGAGAGTCAGACCCCAAGGTTGTTTGTTGGGTTTTATGCTGCCGATGGATGCATTAACATGGAAACAATGGCATACTAACGTGAAAGGAATGAAATGTGTTAAATCACAATTTATCATAAAAGGTTTAACAAATAGAAAATGATAAATTTAATAATTTAATTAATATTCTAACTCCTTTTTTTTTTTTTAGCTTGTGGGCTCAAACTCCCCCTTAACAAATGAAGCCTAACACGTTGAATATTTAATTGAAATGAGAGGTCAATTACGGAGACAAGGTTTGAGTTCATGACCTTTGCTCTGATGTCACTTAAATCACAATTTGTCTTGAAAGCTTACAAATAATTATATATCACTTGGAATATTACATGTGTGCGAGAGTTTGAGCCCACACGTGAAAGAGTGTTAGAGTATAAATTAAATGGTTAAATTCAATCTTTCCTATCATTTTAAGCTTTTAGGATAAATGATAATTTAACATGTTATCAAAGTAGAGGTTATAAGCTTGAACTTGACTTTGTAGTTCACCCCTCATTTCATTTAATATTTCATGTTGGGCTTCACTTGTTGAGAGGAAGTTTGAGTCCACATGTGTGGGATGTGTTAAAGTGAAAATTAAATAATTAAATTCACTATTTTCCATCTGGTTGAGTTTTTAGAATAAGTGGCGATTTAACAAAATATATCTATTTGGATAGACATACATATATAGGAGTGTATGCAGGTTGATCTTATTTGATAATTTGTCAAATGTACTTAAATTGACATGTAAATAAGTTTTGAACAACTTCTAATAAGCCTTTTTCTGAATCTTTTGCATTCCATATTGATACCTTAGGAATTTATGGTGATAATCAGTCTACCCGAAGAGTTTGCATTAAATCTTCTTGTCTTGTATGGATGAAGTGACTATCATATAGTGAACAAGATGTAGGTCCCATAAGTCATGGTTCTTGTGATGACTAGGATTGGAATGAGCTGAATACAATTAATTATGCAGCTGTACGAGCTTGGCTTATTTGAAATACTCCATTTAAGTGGCATGTCCTTTTCTGTTTTTGTACATTGTAGCTCACATTTTTCAGGCCTGGCCAGGTTCACTTGTCAAGTGCACAATGTAGTTTTCATGTCTTGATTGTTTGTACGTTGTTTTATGAAAGTCAAGTTAATAAGAAGTAGCTGGTGCTAGTAAGAGACTTGATATTGTAGGATTGTGATGCTTATATGCTTAGATAAAGGAACTAGATTTAGTTTGGTTGCATAAAAGGCATATTTGTTTTTTATGCTCTAATATTTTCCGTTTAGACAGAGATTTGGTATTGCATCTTGAAAATCCTTTGCACAAGTATTAAATCTTTTTTTTTCCTCTGAATTTTCATTTGTAGGCAAGGATCACCTTCCATATAAATTTTTTTGGATAACCCCAAGGGGTTGGCCTATTTAGTGGAGGCCTTAGTCTTGGGATTTGTGGCCTTTAAGGTCCAAGGTTCAACACGGTTCAACACCTCATGGGTGCAAACAATTCCTTGAGGTCACACCCCCCGGTGAAAAACTAGCAATTTAACTAGTTTTGTGTAGGAAAACTTTTGAGGGTGTGGTGCACGGGACCAGGACCAGTTTACTCTGCAGGGATGGGTCCGATTGGCCCTGCTTTGGAGAGGTTCCCTGACATTAAAAAAAAAAAAAAATTGGATGTTATATATCAGCACAAGCGCATGATAAATTCTGTTTGTGTTACTTAGCCTTGAATTAGTTGTGTGTAGGGTGTAGACAAAATAAAACTACATCAAATGTTCAATATAAGGTTAGCTTTGGGAGCAACATCTTGGTTATGTTGCTGTGATATGGATTAATTTTTGTTTTACCTTTATATATACATACATATATTTGTATTACACATGGATATATACATACGTGCATACAGTTACACAAATATATATACATACACTATATGCTTGTTTATGGGTCAAAGGAGTGTGCGAGTGGTCAGCTGACATCTTGTGGTTTGTGTTTGCTCTGTACTTGTACTTTCACATTCTAGAGTCCTTTTGGTGTTTGAAGTGCCAAAATGAGATTCACTAAAGCCATTGTCCCTTGAGGTTTTTTTGTTGTCCTTGTGCTTAAAATTATTCATGCAATGACTTCGTACTCTAAATTTTTTTCTTGTTTTTGTTTACCTTCTTCTTCTTCAATTTGCAGGTTCTTGGGGAGAGAGAAGCATGTGAATGTTAAGAAAATTGTTCCCCTTTCTCTTGGTGTTTTGGCATGCCTTTATGGATCTTGTACTGCTGTAGATGGTCTAGATAAAAGTGTGTGCAAATTATTTCTGAATATAAACAATGAGAAACAGAGTCAGACAGTAGATTATTTACTGCAAGGATTCTGTTGTTCAAAGTGTGACAGAAGTGTTGTGCACAATGCTGAAGTATATTCAAGAATCATATATCCACCTGATATGCAAAGGATGGAGATTAGTTTGGATAGTGATTTCATGCATCTGCAGTCACTTTTTTTTGAACTTCTTTATGACGAGTCATCAGAAGAGGTTCAAGTTGCCTGTGTGGAAATTATTCGACGGATTCTTGTACATGGGACTGCAGATGTTCTGCTTAAAACAAGATCCGAATGGACTAAATGCATTGATTTTCTCCTCCTTAACAAAAGGAAGGCTGTAAGGGAAGCGTTTTGCACTCAGATTAGTTCCTTCCTTGAGGATCCTATTTTGAGTTGTCTATTTTCTGATGAGGGCAGATCGAATAACAGTAAAGAACAAAATTTCCTGGATATAATTAAACATGCCTTGGCAGCAGCTGAAGATCCCCAAATCTTTGAAACTCTTTTGGAATCTACTGCAGAAATTATGATTGCAGTTGATATTTACAGCCAACTCTTTTTGTTTTCTCTTATCTTGTTGGTCGATCAGCTAGACAATCAACACGTGACGGTGAGAATGAATGCATCAAGGTTAATACACAAATCTTGCTACTTTCATCTTAAAGGAGGATTTGAACTTATCCTACTAAAAGCTGTTCATCTTCGAAATGAACTATTTGATTATCTATCCGTGAGGCTTGCCAGCCGTCCAAAAATGGTCAGAGAATTTGCAGAAGCTGTTTTTGGTGTTGAAACTGAAGAACTTGTGAAGAAAATGATTCCTGTTGTTCTTCCGAAGCTTGTGGTGTCTCAGCAGGATAATGATCATGCAGTTGATACCTTATATGAGTTGGCCAAGTGTTTAAATACTGATATGGTGCCTCTGATAGTTAATTGGCTACCAAAAGTGCTTGCTTTTGCTCTCCACCAAGCAGATGGGCAAGAGTTACTCTCAGCTTTGCAATTTTACCATACACATACTGGCTCTGACAAGCAAGAAATTTTTGCAGCTGCATTACCTGCCCTTTTGGATGAACTTGTTTGCTTTCTGGATGGTGGTGATTCAGATGAGATAAGCAAAAGGTATTAATCTCTACATAAGTTCACCAGAACTTAGCAAGTAGTTATGGAACTTACTATAGTTGATCTGGTTATTCTTTTTCCTTTTTGTTTGGTAAAATTTCCTGGCCTTCGTTTGTGGTAGTGATTTTTCATAGATGTTGGTTTCTATGCATTAGTAGGTGTCTTGTAATGTTTCTCTTTTATTAGGCCATGGACTTAATAACTACTTGTGTAATTGGGTTGCGCCCTGCTGCTCTTTCTTTAATCTATATTACTTATAAAAAATAAATAAATATTGCCCATGCATTTACTTAATTTTTTTAGTCACCAATTTGTGTTGATTCCTGGGACCACTGACTAGTGGCTGCAGAGCAAAGTTAGAAGCTTTTAACTGATATATTGTAGTTACAATTTTATTAGGTGGCAATATATGCAACTACTATTGGTCATTCTGCCAAGCATTGTGATTTTGTATCTGTTTACAGGTTAGCAAGAGTACCTCAGATGATTAAAGAAGTTGCTAGAGTTCTAACTGGTGGTGAAGATCTTCCAGGATTTTTGAGGAACCATTTTGTTGGACTCCTTAACAGTATTGATAGAAAAATGCTCCATGCCGATGATTTATCGCTGAAAGAACAAGCCTTAAAACGTATTGAGATGCTGATTAAAATGATGGGTTCTCACCTTAGTACTTATGTGCCAAAACTAATGGTTCTTCTCATGCATGCTATCGATAAAGAATCGCTCCAGAGTGAGGGTCTCTCGGTCTTGCATTTCTTCATTGAGCAGCTAGCAAAAGTATCTCCATCTAGCACAAAACATGTAATTTCTCAAGTTTTTGCTGCTCTTATTCCTTTCTTGGAGAGAGAGAAAGAAAAACCTTCAATGAATTTGGATAAAGTGGTGAAAATTTTGGAAGAACTTGTTTTAAAGAACAAGGTTATCCTAAAGGAGCATATTGGTGAGTTCCCTCCATTGCCCAGTATTCCAGCTCTAACAGAAGTTAACAAAGCCATACAAGAAGCACGGGGGTCAATGACCTTGAAGGATCAATTGCGAGATGTTGTTGATGGTTTGAATCATGAGAATTTGAATGTGAGGTATATGGTAGTGTGCGAGTTCAGCAAGTTGCTAAACCTAAGAAGAGAGGAGGTAACAGCTCTGATCACTGCTGAAGCTGGTTCAGACATGGATGTTTTGAGCTCTTTGATCACATCCTTACTAAGGGGCTGTGCAGAAGAATCAAGGACTGCAGTAGGACAGCGGCTGAAGTTGGTCTGTGCTGATTGCCTTGGAGCACTGGGTGCAGTTGACCCTGCCAAAGTGAAGGGTTTTTCATGCCAACGCTTTAAGATTGAATGTTCAGATGATGACCTTATCTTTGAATTGATTCACAAGCATCTGGCCAGGGCTTTCAGAGCTGCACCAGACACCATTATTCAAGACTCGGCTGCATTGGCGATACAAGAACTGCTAAAATTTGCAGGTTGTGAGGCATCACTGGATGTGAATGCTTCTGCTTCTATTTCACAGACACTGAAAGAAAAGGAATCTCGGAAGGTCATTGCATCTAGAATTAAGAGCAAAGATGGTAGCGGTGATATGAATAGGAGGGGTCAAAAACTGTGGGACCGGTTCTCTAACTATGTTAAAGAGATCATTGCCCCTTGCTTAACCTCTAGATTTCAGCTTCCAAATGTGGCTGATTCTGCATTCACCGGCCCAATTTATCGCCCATCTATGTCATTCAGGAGATGGATTTTCTTTTGGATAAAGAAACTAACTGTGCATGCAACTGGATCTCGTGCTAGTATTTTTAATGCTTGTCGAGGTATAGTCCGTCATGACATGCAAACAGCTATATATCTGCTGCCTTATTTAGTCCTAGATGCTGTCTGCCATGGTACTGAGGAGGCACGCTGTGGCATAACAGAAGAAATACTATCTGTTCTTGATGCTGCTGCATCAGAAAACAGTGGGGCAACAGTTCATGGAGTCAGTGGTGGGCAAAGTGAAGTTTGCATTCAGGCTGTGTTCACTCTTCTTGATAATCTTGGGCAATGGGTGGATGATGTTGAACAAGAACTAGCTCTTTCCCACTCTTTCCAATCATCAGCTTCTAAGCAACAAACATCCAAGTCAAAGGATCAACGTCAAACTTCTCTGACAGATCAAGACCAACTCCTTGTACAGTGTAAATATGTTTCAGAGCTTCTGACTGCAATCCCAAAGGTGACACTTGCCAGGGCCTCTTTTAGGTGTCAGGCTTATGCAAGGTCTTTAATGTACTTTGAGTCTCATGTACAGGACAAGTCGGGTTCTTTCAACCCTGCAGCTGAGAGGAGTGGAGTTTTTGTGGATGAAGATATTTCATATCTAATGGAAATATACAGCTGTCTGGATGAGCCTGATGGTCTATCCGGATTGGCACGTTTACGAAAGTCTTTAAGGTTACAAGACCAGCTCTTAATAAACAAAAAAACAGGAAACTGGGCTGAAGTTTTGACTTCTTGTGAACAAGCTCTGCAAATGGAGCCCACTTCAGTTCAGAGGCATTCTGATGTACTTAATTGTTTACTAAACATGTGCCACCTTCAGGCCATGGTAACTCATGTGGATGGTTTAATTTCTAGGATTCCCCAATACAAGAAAACATGGTGCATGCAAGGTGTGCAAGCTGCATGGAGGCTTGGCAGGTGGGATTTGATGGATGAGTATCTTAGTAAAGCTGATGAAGAAGGTTTACTTTGTAGCAGCTCTGAGAGTAATGCTTCCTTTGACATGGATGTTGCAAAGATTCTCCAGGCAATGATGAAGAAGGATCAGTTCTCAGTTGCCGAGAAAATTGCATTGTCCAAGCAAGCTCTGATTGCTCCTCTGGCTGCTGCTGGGATGGATTCCTATACACGGGCTTACCCATTCATTGTGAAACTTCACTTGCTAAGAGAGCTGGAAGACTTCCAGAGTCTTCTTGTTGATGACTCTTTCTTGGAGAAATCATTTCATTTGGGTGATCTGGAATTCTCAAAAGTGATGGAGAACTGGGAGAATCGTCTCAGATTTACGCAGCCATCACTTTGGGCAAGGGATCCGCTTCTGGCTTTCCGAAGATTGGTTTTTGGTGCCAGTGGTCTTGGTGCTCAAGTTGGGAACTGCTGGCTTCAATATGCAAAGCTCTGTCGCTTGGCTGGTCACTATGAAACAGCAAACCGGGCAATTCTTGAAGCTCAGGCTTCAGGTGCACCTAACGACCACAAGGAAAAGGCTAAGCTTCTGTGGAGTACTAGGCGATCTGATGGTGCCATTGCGGAGCTTCAACAAGCTCTCCTGAACATGCCTGTCGAGGTTGTAGGCTCCGCTGCAATATCATCAATCACTAGCCTTTCACTGGTCCCACTGAACCCACCGCCTTTGGTGTGTGATACTCAGGCTCTGAATGAGAATCTAGATATAGCGAAGACCCTTCTCCTCTATTCTAGGTGGATCCATTACACTGGGCAGAAGCAGAAAGAGGATGTGATAAGTCTTTATTCCAGGGTGAGGGAATTACAGCCTAAGTGGGAGAAAGGTTACTTCTATATGGCCAAGTATTGTGACGAGTTGCTTGCTGATGCCAGGAAACGTCAGGAAGAGAATTTTGATTTAGTTCCCAGGATAGTGCCATCAACTTCTGCTGTTGTTGGTTCTTCAAATGTAAACACTGAGAAGCATTGGTGGTCTTATGTGCCTGATGTACTGTTATTTTATGCAAAGGGGTTACATAGGGGCCACAAAAATCTCTTTCAAGCACTTCCACGGTTGTTAACCCTGTGGTTTGACTTTGGGAGCATTTATCAAAGAAGTGGTTCGTCTTCCAATAAAGATTTGAAAAGTGTCCATGGGAAGGTAACTCTAATACTTCCAAAATTAACTTTATTCTTATAACCACATTGAGACTCTGCCTCCTCCAGTTTACTGTATGTTCTTTCCTTTATTATTTTGGCAGGTAATGAGTATTATGCGTGGCTGTCTGAAGGATTTGCCAGCATATCAGTGGTTAACAGTGTTGCCTCAGTTAGTTTCCAGAATTTGCCACCAAAATGAAGAAATTGTTCGATTGGTCAAACACATAATCACTTCAGTGCTTCGGCAATACCCACAGCAAGCTCTATGGATTATGGCAGCTGTTTCAAAGTCAACTGTTCCTTCAAGGCGTGAGGCAGCTGCTGAAATCATACAAGCTGCACGAAAAGGGTTCAGCCAAGGAAATAGTGGGAACAATTTGTTTGTTCAGTTTGCTAGCCTGATTGATCATCTAATCAAGTTGTGCTTCCATGCTGGTCAGCCAAAATCGAGAACCATTAATATCTCAACCGAATTTAGTGCCTTGAAGAGGATGATGCCACTGGGAATTATTATGCCAATTCAACAATCTCTTACTGTTACTCTACCGACATATGATGTGAATCTCACAGACTCGCTTACCTCTAATATCTTTTCTGCCACAGATCTTCCTACAATATCAGGAATAGCTGATGAAGCTGAGATTCTCTCATCTCTTCAGCGACCTAAGAAAGTAAGTTCTTCTATATATAGTGGTTTTTGCATATGCATGTCTCTAGTTATTGATTTTATGGTTTACTTGGTTCACGTTCTCAGTATGTCTTAACTTAGGTATCTAGAGGCCTCATAATTTTGCCTAAGAAGGCATCATAGTACCATCTCTCTCTCTCTCTTTCTCTCTCATATTAAACTTGATTCATAGCATAGCTTAAGTTGGAGGATGATTTTGAATGAAACTATGGGCTCTGCCTTGAAATATTTATTTTTAAGTTCATCAGGCAATGGGATACAGATCCCACGAGTTCTAACTTGTATGACACAAGTAGAATCACCAATCCTCACAGGATAAATATGTTCGATATAGATTGTTGATTACTATCTCCATCTCATATTGTTTGTCTTCTTTTGCATTTGGGAGATATTCCACAATTTTATCTACTTTGAAAAGCAATAGACTCAATATTAATAATTTATCCTTTATTTGAAAAGTCAATAATACCTGTTTTTAATTTGCTTTATTTGAGTTTAAACTGAGGATAATTTTGAAAAGTGGTAATTTTATTTTATTTATAAAAGGCCAGCAGTAAAGATGTCCTCGTAAAAAGTTGAATTTTGAAGGTAAAACAATATGGGACAAATGGAGTATTTGTGCTACTTGATATGAATTTTGGGGAATAGGCATTATGTTGATTTTGGTGAAGTGTTTCTTGGACGATACAATTGGATCACTGCTCTTATCATAGCCACTTGTCTTTTGATCATCTTTTAACAATAGGTTGTATTTCAGATTGTTCTAATGGGCAGTGATGGCATTGAACGTCCTTTCCTCTGTAAACCAAAGGATGACCTCAGGAAAGACGCACGTATGATGGAGTTCACTGCAATGATAAATCGTTTGTTATCCAAATACCCTGAAAGCCGTCGAAGGAAGCTCTACATTCGCACCTTTGCGGTGATTCCTCTAACAGAGGACTGTGGTATGGTAGAATGGGTGCCTCACACTCGTGGATTGCGGCATATACTTCAGGACATTTACATAACCTGTGGAAAATTTGATAGGCAGAAAACAAATCCTCAAATTAAACGGATTTATGACCAATGCCAAGGTAAAATGCAGGATGATGAGTTGCTGAAGAACAAGATTCTTCCAATGTTCCCACCAGTTTTTCATAAATGGTTTTTGACCACTTTCTCTGAGCCAGCTGCTTGGTTTAGGGCTCGGGTTGCTTATGCACATACTACCGCAGTGTGGTCCATGGTTGGGCATATCGTGGGGCTGGGTGACCGACATGGTGAAAACATTCTTTTTGATTCTACCACAGGTGATTGTGTTCACGTTGATTTCAGTTGCTTATTTGACAAAGGCTTGCAGTTAGAGAAGCCTGAGCTGGTGCCTTTCAGGCTAACCCAGGTTAGCTAAGTGTACACATACATGTCTTTTAGATTGCGATCATATTTTCTAGTCATTGGGAAGTCCTGAATTGTTTTCAACATTTTGTTGAGCATCTGTAACCAGATATGATATAAATCTTTAATGAATATATCTGTTCTGCAATCTTGCTATGCCTAGTACTTGGGTTGCACTCCATTTTTGTGATTTTCTAATGACTACCATATCTAAAAAATTTGTGTGGAATTAGTAATTATTTGAAATAAATTATAGTGGCAAGATATTCATATTTAACATACTTATTGAAAGATTTTATCTATATAGCCTGTTTGTGTTTTCCTGCACTTGTTTAGTTCCAATAATATTCCATGTTGCTGAATAGTTCATGGTCTATATATTTGAATTATTGAATGGTTACCTAATTCTTATTTCTGATGACGCGTAGATCTGAAAACCTGGGTTTTTATACTGATGGACTGTTGTATAACCTACAGAACATGATTGATGGTTTGGGCATCACTGGGTATGAAGGAATTTTCTTGAGGGTCTGTGAGATCACGCTGTCAGTACTGAGAACACACAGGGAGACTTTGATGAGTGTTCTTGAAACTTTCATTCATGATCCGCTTGTAGAATGGACAAAGTCTCACAAGTCCAGTGGCATAGAGGTTCAGAATCCACATGCACAGGTTTGGATCTTCATTCATGTCCTTTATCATTGCTGATTTGTTGTAACAAGTTTAGCAATGCTGTTCTTTCTTAAATTAAGCAATTACAATGACATTAGTTCATTGTTGAATAATTGGTTAATTTCACATAATCTGAGGCTCAAACAAATCAATTCTTTTGCAACTTGACTAAAATTCAAAAGTGCTTTTCCGTTAGCGAAGCATTACCCTACTCTGCCTCCATTAAATTGACTCCTAGTCCAACATAGTGTCACTAACTTCATTAAAGTTTATGCATCTTCTGTATGTAAATCTACCTGATGGAAAAACAAGTTATATTTAATGAGTTGAAAGGGGGTATTTTGTGGTGATCGAAAATTGTGGCTAAAAAAGTTGCATGATGAGTTTAAACTTATTAATCAATGTTTGCAGCCATTAAATTTTGAACTTACTAAATTATGGAGATAGGAAGATGTAGTAGTAAACCTTCTACTACAATAGCATGTGGGTTGATGGTTAAAGTAAGCATCCTCAACCTTAAAACAGTAGAATATATTCTTTTATGTATTTTCTATGCCCAACATCTATTCCAAGAAAAAGAGTTTTCAAGTGACTTCAATCACTGTGTTGGTTTGCCTAAACAAATATTGAAGTTGATGATCCTGATATCTTGGTTTTGGCTTTAACATATCAGTTTGTGTAAAATATATGGTTGAAAACTAACAACTAAGCATCGTCTGTTTGAATCTTGCAGCGAGCCATCAGCAATATTGAGGCAAGGTTGCAAGGGGTTGTTGTTGGTGTTGGGGCAGCACCATCTTTGCCTCTAGCTGTAGAAGGTCAGGCTCGTCGGTTAATTGCAGAAGCAGTATCTCACAAAAATCTTGGCAAGATGTATATATGGTGGATGCCATGGTTTTAGGAGTTAAATGAATCGAGAGGTTTTTCCTCTACTGAGTCCAGGTCAGATATGCTGCATGATTTTTTTCCTCTGCATATATAATTTGAGGCCTTTGTTTCCACAACAGAATCTTTGATAGTGACCCTGAAATGTGGAAAACAGTTGATAGATGCGATTGGCTAACTTCATAGGAGAACTAACTATGATCTTTACCTATATCAACAGTCTTTTGCAACATTCAAGTGATGTGTTTGCTTTCTTCCTCAGATCTCTCTAAGATATATAAGGTTCCAACCGCCCCATTTATACAAATCTACATTCGTACAGTTGTTGGCTTGCTCAGCCTCCCTAGTAGGATACCCAACAATCAGCTTCCAACATGAAATTTCATAATTTATGTCTTATGATACAATCTGTGAGTGTTTGGTGCAAGATGACTGTTTGTTAGCTATCTATACTTGATGAGATTCTCACTGGAATTGAATCAAAATTCTTAAAATACCTAAGATTTATAAAAATAATATTAATAATAAAAAAATTTCAAAACATTCTTTGGTGGCAGACCATCCCAAGGAATGGTTGGCCACCCTGGCAGAACACTGGGGGTGGTGCGACAAGACCACCCTTGAGCCATGGGTGGTCGTGGCCACCCTCAATGACACCAAGGATGGTGTGACCAATCCCGGTGTTCTATTAGGGTGGCCTGCCAGCCATAGAGTATTTTGAGTTTTATTTTATTTTAAATAAATTTTAGGTTTGTAGAAAAAAAATATACATTTTTCGGAAAACTCATTTTCTTCCTCAAAATAGCTATTTATCTCACTTTTTAGAGGAATGATTATTCCTTAATTTAGAGGAATAGCTAGGCATAGTGTGCAGCCAAAGAAAAAAATGGCTATTCCCATTTCATTCAAAGGGCTATTTTGCATACCAACGTGCACTAATTGTGATTATGTGGAATTCTTGTGACTGCTCTTTTTGTGTGCATGCTTAACTGATGACTGCTCAAAATCTCAAATAGTTATTTGGTTTTGCATAGAATCATGCAACAAAATAGTTCTAATTGACCTCATGATTGATATAGAATGTTTTGTTGCAAGTGCAGGGTTAACATGATTGTACAGGTGAAACTAGATAGCTACTCAATTTTGGCAGATTTCTGCAAGATGGTGTTTCACTATGGGGAATATCCATGTTCATGGATCATGCTGTTGAGGGTTTGAACAAGCTGAAGGTGACAGTATTCAAAGAGTAGACCACCTACATGGGACTGTGGATAGGTTTTTGGTTAAGGAGATTGTCAAAGGGAAGTGTTGTCCACCGTATGATGCCCTTTGCAGCTGTAACTGAACATTTACTGTATGTTCAGTTGCACTAGCATTTCCACCTAGATACCCCTAAAGGACTTTCTGTACATGAGATATTTCCTTTTGTATATTCCTTTGGGTCGGCATAGGTTTTTTTTGTGTATTATATTATGTAAAATGGCATTTTGTAATTTTTTTTTTCCGTTGTATATACATGATATTTATGTTCCTGTACTACTGTCAGTTACGTTAATGCCACCTTCTTTGGTTGAAGGAAGAAAGCCAGGCTTCCCGAAAAACAGAAGGACGAAAGGATAGCATACATGGCAAGCTGTAAAGGATGATCTTTTGCCTATCTAGTGAGGTACAATATTGACCAAAATTTTGAGCTCATGGATTTGGATCCAATTCATTATGTTTTATTAGCCACCGAGTGTTATTAACACTTACACGTACGCTAACCACAGCCAATTTCCATGCTCTCAAATCTGCGGTTATTATCACAGGAACCATTCTCCTATCAATCAACATAACCAGTCTCTCACAACTTTCCCCTTGCCAATAAAACAACCAATGTTCTTCCTATCATTCCTCATTGGACTCCTCATCAGAACCAACATATTTCTAACTAAACCCTTCACCGGTGATTTACCTCTAACATTGCTATGCTTTCCCGACCCACAGACAACGGTAACCTGCCCTGGAATTACATGCTTCTCATCCTTCAAACGGTGGCGCAGCTCCTTCACCCACTGCAACATTACCAAGTAGGCTGAACCTAAATGCATTCCATGCAAATTCAACTTGGCTTCCAAAGAATCCCACTCCATTACCTCCTCCAAAACCGAACACGACCCAACCAATTCTTCCACCACCAAAGCCTCGTCACCATCCAAAACCCCACTCAGCTCCTCAATGGAAAGCGGTAGACCATTGATGACTTCTAGCATTGCCATGATTCTTGGGCATGAATTCAAGACCGAGTTGTACGTCCTGACTGAGAAGGGAATGCCTAAAGCTTTCATTTTCTGAAGCATCAAAGCCATTGCTGCCAGCTTGTCATGAGCTCCATATGCCGAAAGAACCATGTTCGAACAGACCGTGTCTATGCCCAAACCTTCGCTCTCCATTTGGTACACGATTCTCTGCATATCTTCAAACAATCCCAATCTCCCATACGCATACAAAACAGACCTGAACTCAAACCGCGACGCTTTCAAACCTCTCATGTGCATTTCTTCAAACACGTTTTCCGCCTCGCGAGGCCGACCCATTTCACACAACCCCCCAACCACTGATTCGTAACATCGACGTTTGACATAAACAGAGGCAGAGCTACGAAGAAGCTGATTCAGTTGAGTGTAAGAAGCCTCAAATCCTCGCTTTGAACTTCGCTTGGAGTGAGACTCCACCAATTCGCAGTAGAAATGAGCGAGCTCTCGCTCTCGCTGCTCTAACTTCGAAACGGCTTCAGAAATCAGCCTTTCCCATTCATTGTAATGGCCTTGTTTATCAAGCAAGGCCACGAGCTCCGCTACCAGCTTTGGGTTCCAACTGAACCAAGAGGCTTCAGTGATTCTCGTGTACAACTGCAAAAAAAACAACCAACATTACTGAGATTGGAGTTCGAGCAAGAACGGTTCTTAAAAACATGACAGAAAGAGAGCATAATATGTATGACTAGGTTGGTGCTTACGGGGAGGGCGAGGGAGGAGAGGTGGGGGTGGGAGGTGCGTGGGGAGAGTAGATGGGAGAGGGTGTGGAGAGCTGTAGATTTTGGTGAACTTGCCACGAATTTGCGTATTAACTTGTCTGCGGCTGAGGGATCTCCCAAGGTGGTGGTGGTGGTCAGGGTGGAGAGGAAGCGGTGGGCTTGTTTGGTTAGTGCGCATTTGGGCAACAATGGAGTTAGTTTTTGTGGCGGTGCTTTGTGAGGGTTGCACGGTAATGGTGACGAGAGAAGCAGTTTAAGACTGCCTCCTAATACTACCATCATTTTTCGGCTAAGCAACTTAGTGTGTGAGCTAGGTGCCTATACTCTTACGTGCTGACCATTGCATTGGAAAAGTAATTACAATTCAAAAACTTTATTGAAGGTTTTTTTATTTTTATTTTTAATTTTTTTTAATTAATTAATTATTTTTATGTTAATAACTTTTTTTTGTACTTGGGGTTTGCAATTTTTTTGTCTTTTCTCACATAGGTTTTCAAAACAATCACAAATAGTATTTGACTTACGGAAAAAGACCAACTTTATACCTCTGTTAGGCTCACTAACAGAATGCTACATAACATCATAGAGAAATGCCATGTCCTAAAAAATAATTAAAAAAAACCTAAAAATAATAATAATAATTGAAAACATTCATAGAATGGCCGACCACCCCATTTTGGTCAAAGCCACCCCCATTTTGGTCATTGGGGGTGGCTCAGGTCTGGAGGTCGCCGAGAGCCACCTCCTGTTGTTGGCATAGGGTGGCTTTAGCAACCTCATGGCCAAAATGGGGTGACCGGCCAACCCAATCAGCAAAAATGGTCTACCTCATGAATTTTTTTTTTTTTTTTTTTTAATTTTTAGATTTAGTTATTTTATTATTATTTTTAATTTTTAGGACACGTGACATTTTTATATGATGACACATGTGACAGAGTGGAATGGAACCTAACATAGGTATCAAGTTGGTCTAAGTACTAAAAATACTTTTTGAAGTCCAATGTAAAATAGCAACTACAATGTAGTATAGCTAGCCAGATATTATGCAACCCATTTGAAGTCATATACTGTTTCGATGGATACCATTTGAAATTTTAAATATATCTTGATTTTAATTAACTGTTCTTGATTTCCCCTCTTTTGAATAAAAAAGAAGTTCTTGTTGATATTGATCAGGATTCTACCGCCTTATCCTTATATTTCGTTAAGATTACTTTACCGCTTTACCGGCCAGAGTTTACTGTATCATACTTTTTCTACTATCTTCTCTCTCCTTGCTAAAATTCGCAGTACATGTACAAATATATATATATATATATATATATATATATATATATATACATATATAGCGGCAAGAATGATGTCTCTTATTTACTAGTACTTAAGAAATAATACAATAAACTACTTTCTCAATACAAAGAAAAAAATAAGGCTAACAATGAATTTGATACAAATTCAATACAAAACTAATGGATTAGTGTTGAGGGGTTTGACTCGTTTAACTAAATGGGTCAAGTTATGGTTGACATATATAGTCTTATACTTATGGCTCAACACGACTCAAACTCGACATGTGACATTTAGAACTAACAATTTTTTATACGGCTTATAAACCCAACATGAGCCAAGGCTGCCAAGTGCCAAGCACAACATTAATAGATTATAGTTAAGAGGATTACGGTTAAGAGGTTTAGGTTTGGCCCATTAAATTATGGATTGCTACCCCAAGCAAAAATTAATCTTATCCTATTGAAAACAAAATTCATAATAATAATAATTAAAAATATATGACTAGAATACACAATCTTATCTAATCCTAATACTCTTAGGGAGATGGAATTGAGAGTATTGGTAGGAGCCATGTCTCCCCCAAAAAATAACAAGAAAAAAAAATTAAGGCAAAAAAAAAAAAATTATTTAATGTATTTTTTGCAAATTGGTCATTCCCTAAATTGTTTTTGGCCCTAGGTCCCTCCTCAAATCCAAAGCTGGTTCATCCCTACTCTTAGGATTCCAACATTTCTTTCACCTTAATCACCTAGTTGTCCTACCTTAAAAAATATCAGTAGGAAACAAGGAAAAAAATGCTTAAATTCCATAGAAGGGAGAATGCTTTTTAATTCTTATGGATTTTAACAATCGAAAATGTCGATCAAACTAATCTTTTAATGTTCCCTAGAAGCAAGATATGTTTTTGAGATATTGAGGAAACCTTAATATGGTTTTGTCCTTCAACAAGTGTCATGGAATCATGTCATACTGAAGATAGGACTTAATCCATGTGAGACACAAGAATTGTAACATATCACTATGCTTTCATAGTCGACATCTACAGCGGCTCACTTTATTGACATTGATATAATAATAGTTCTTTCTCTTTTGGTGGCTTCACTCACCTATTAGTATTTTAATCCAACCCATAAGTCTCCCTCTCGTAGCTCAAACTTTTGACGTGATGTTTGACTTTAATACTAATTGATACAAATTTTAGGTAAAACTCATCATAAAAATCGACTTACAAGAAAATAGTGCTAAAAAACTTATATACACATAGTTAATATCATGTTTGACACATCAGTTGTAACAATTAGCCTTGTTTGTGGAGATCCTATGATGTTCCATTACAAATTTGCAATTGACTATGATTTGCTTTTATCCATTTACAATTGTCACCTTATGAGTATTCAAAATGTCGTATTAAAACATTCATTAATTTCATGTCTTTTCTCTCTAGCTCTCCAAAAACCTAGAGGAGAAGTAAATCGTTTTTCATGTCATTCTAAGACAGTGAAGGGAGTTGGGTGGTAAAAGCTTGGTGTATTTTGTTGATCTGGGTGTGCTTTAATGAGGGTAAAATTCTGATGGCTGAAGATTTGACTAGGATGTGGGGAAATTTCTTGCTTTTGGAGGAGGAACGTTCCTTCCAAGCGGAGATCCAAAGTCGGACTATAGAAGGGATTACTTGTAGGGGCCAATCCTGCCTTGTGGGGAAACTTCTGATGATCATCTGGTGAGCAAAGATATCATCAAACCCAAGCTAGTTCGTGGGTGGAAGCCGTTAGGCATGGTCTCTTTTAAGGTGATTGGGGGCAACCTATTTCTGTTGGAGTTTGAAGAAGAAGGTGACAAACTCAGGGTGCTGGAGGGGAGACCGTGGGTCTTCGAGGGAAGTTTATTCTCGGTGGAGGATTTTGATGGGCGAATGGCTCCATCACATATTGCTATTGATATAGCAACATTCTGGGTTTGTATGTACGATCTCCCATTAGCATGCATGGGATAGGAGGTGAGCTTTCATATTGGTTCTTCAGTAGGACAAGTGGAGATAGTTGACATTGACGAGCAAGGAGTTGGATGGGGAAAGTTTTTGCGAGTTTCGTATTGTTATGTGCTTGAAGAAGCCGTTCCCAAGGAGAATGTTGAAAATAGAAGGGAAGTTAATTTGAGTGTCTTTCAAATATGAACAACTACCAAAAATCTGCTTCTAGTGTGGAATGATATGCCATGGATAGCAGGATTGATTGAAGAAGAGTAATCTGCTTAGCAGTGAGTCCTCTGAATATGGGCTGTGGCTACGTGTGCCAACGTGTGCCATCTCCAACAAGGCGGCAGGGAAGAGATAGACAAGTTTGAATGGGAGGTTTCGCCAGGCAAGCTTCTTTCCTTCAAACTCAAGAAACCAATCGAATAGAGATAGGAGGTATGGGAGATACAGGGAACGAAGCTCCACTGCAAGGTAGTGGAGTGGGATCCTCTAGGGCAGCGGAGAATTCCGATGATTCCTAGAATGGAAACGTCAACTTTTCTAGACACTTAACCGCAAGTGAGACAGGAAAGGAAAGTGGGAGAGACAATCACGGTCATCAATAGGGTCATCAAGAAGGACGACAAGGAGGCAAAAATCTCTCTAAAATGGTGGATTCTATTAAGAAGCTAGTAACTGATAAGGAATAGAGTAATGGAAAGGGTCGGAAGATCTTTTAACTGATTATGGGGATAGTGGGAAAGATAGTGAGGAGTCAACTGGGGGAATTGATTTGTTGTGGGATGCGGGGAATCAGAATAAGCAATCAACAGGAAGTTGCCTTTTTAAGAAGGCTCCAACGCTTGTGGATGAACCATTCAAGCCGTTACCACACGAGGTAGGTTTTATGACTCATAAGAGACCCCAAACATGTCACGACTCAATCTAGGTGGAAGAAATTTGAAGGGCCACGTAAATGAATCTACAAATAAGGGCTATCAACCCACCACAACTGGGCCTTTGCAGGAAATATTCACTATGGGCCTTAACAAACCAGGTAGGACCACGTGGAAGAGACGAGCCCGGGCAGGGCAGGTTCTACTGCTAGAACATTCTACCGATCAACTAAAGAAAAGAAAGAATTTGGGAATCGGTGGAAAGAAGGGACAAAGAAGTGGTGTGAAGAAAGGAAAAAAACTGGAACGATGTGAAGGGGATAGAGAGAGAAATAACGATGATGGGAAGCTTGAGGACAAACAAAATGGATTGAGAGAGGCGGCGGCTAGTTCACAGCCCCACCGACCACAATGAATGTGTTAAGTTAGAACTACCGAGGGCTTGGGAATCCTCGAACAGTTTAGGACCTGAGCCACCATGGTAAGGGTCAAGCACCCAATTTGGTTTTCTTGATGGAAACCAAATTAAGACATAATAAAATTGAAGGGATTAGAATTAAAACTGGTTTTCGAAAATGTTTGTTGTGGATTGTGTTGGGAAGAGTGGGGGACTAGCGTTCCTTTGGAATGAGGAAACTGATGTCACCATTCAAAATTACAGCTGGCGACACATTCATGTTGCTGTTCAGCTTGATGTTGATGGAGTAATATGGAGATTCAATGGTTTCTATGGACATCCAAATGCGAGCAAGAGGCATGAGACATGAGGCGTGGAACCTTCTAAGATTCTTACTAGCAGAGGAGTCAGAACCGTGGATGTGTGTAGGGGACTTCAATGAGATTGTAGACATCACCGAAAAATGTAGGGAAGGAGGTCGGGCTAGTGGACTGATGAACGCCTTCAAGAACACACTAGATTTCTGTGGGCTTCTTGATTTGGGAGCTTACGGACCCAAATTCACTTGGTAGAATGGACAAGAGGGGGAGTCTTTTGTGCAGGAAAGATTGGACATGATTGTCGCCAACTCTTTGTGGTGTGAAAGGTTCCCTGCTGCTGGAGTATATGTGGAAGCGGTGTTAGCATTGGACCATGCCCTTTTGTGGATACAGCTGGAGGATAAAAGTTTCACTCGAAGAGGTAGAGCCCGTTTAGATACAAAGCGCAATGGGGTCGTGAGGAGGAATGTAAGGCTATGGTCAAATTGGTGTGGAGGGAGAAAAAAACTTTTCAATGACAGGACCAATGGTCTTCAGTAAATGAAAAATTAAAGGGATGTAAAAGAAAACTAGCCTTATAGCGGAGGCGCAAAAAGGGGAATATAGAGGAAGACATCAAGGAAAAAACTAGACTCCTTCCTGAGTTACAAAGCAATCACAACCCACAAGAGCAGCTAGTAGATACAAGAGGAGCTGCATGCATGCTTGAAGGAGAAGAGTTAAAGTAGAGATAACAATCCAAAGAATTATGGCTGAAAGAGGGGGATCAAAATTCCAAATTTTTCCATGCCAACACCAACCAAAAGAGACACAATAGTACCATACTAAGGATCAAGGATGATAGGGGGACAACAATTCTATGATTGAATGAAGGACAATAAAAACTAAACTCCTTAGAGTTTACTGCATAGCCTATAAAATTCTCTAGTTGTCCTTGAATCTAATTTCCTTAGGTGTGGATTATAAATCCTCACATTTATAGGACAACCCCATATGTGTAAACAATTTAAACTTAGTTCCATTCATTCCTTAATTTAAGTGTCCTAGGGGCAACCCTGAATGAAACCCAGTTAAATGTATACACAACGATTTTTCAAGCTTCACTTCATTAGGAGAATAGAATATTAGTATTACCTTTCATATCCCCTTTTCGTATACCTATCATAATACTATCTACCTCCATCAGATTTTACGATCTTGACTTCCTTTTTGTTTTATTTCTCTACTTCTACTTTATAGGTACTAAAAACATTTAATGCCACAACCTTATGATTTAGAAGACAGAAATACAAAAAACCTTGTATGGTTATTACCAAAAGAGATACGATATCTCTAACCATTTAGGCAAAAAGTATGGAAAAAGTCTACACTTGTATATGATCTCAAGAATTTCATAAACCCTTTTGTTGGCACCTTAAGTGGTATAGTTGGTCTGCTTTTCCTTGATGTAGTCCACATAAGTACCAAAGATAGTAAAATTCAAGAGTTGTAAAAACTCTATCATTTATCGATCTTTTATTCTTTATAGAGATATATTCCAATCTCTTATGCTATAACATAGAGGATTTTCTCATTTATAAGACTCTACTTTATGTCAATATTTATAAGCAGGGATTAATTTTTCAAAAATTGGGATCTAGATCAAATTTAAATAGACCATAAATTTAATATCCCATCCAAAAATTTCAATAATATTCGAACTTGATTTAATAAATTTCTAAAAATTGTGGAATATATAAAACATTATTAATAATGTAATTGAATTTTTAAAATTAATCTATAGGTCCCAACAACCTTCAATTGTAAACAAGTATTATTTAGAAAACCCTGTATTATGTTGACAATGTGGATTGCTAAACCAAATTCAATCCGCACAATATTTAGGAGAGTCAATAAAAGAGATTCATGACACAGTAGATGTATAAGATTACCTTTATTTCAAATCATTTATGATGCTTTATGCAATCATTCTTTATATGCCCATAATTTTCCTTATTGCAAGAGAAACAAGTATCTTAATTACCAAAGCACTTTGCTAGCACATTGTTCTCATACATTAATTATTGGGCATGATTGCCTATCAAGGTCTTTCCCTTTAACATGAGTAACCTTTTGATTCTCATGTCTTAATCTCTCATCTTCTTGAATACACATGATCAAAAGTTTCTTTATCGACCAATTGTCCTTATATGTGCCACAAGATATTTGAAAAAAAATCATATTTAGAAGAGAGAATTTCAAAAATAAAGTAGACCAAAAAATGACTCAAAAACTCAACCTTTAAGGACTTTATAATGAGCTATTATGTCCTTCATTTCCATAATGTGCTAAGGCACATTTTGAAATTGTAAAAGGTTTTGCTTTAAAGCACCTTTTCTATTAGGATGTTGGCCAAAGCCTTACTGGAACCCACTAAATGTTCCTCAACGACTTTTCTTTGGCCCTAAAACATTAAGGGATAAAACCCTAATGTTTCCTTAATATGAGATTTCATGAACGTTGAAACATAGGTGATTAAATCACTACAATTGTTCATGTTTAATAATCTCATGTGGCTTATTTGATTTCGTCCATATGAATCGCCAATTCAATCTCCAATTACCCTAAAGTGAAAAGCACATTTTCTTTTCAGTCAGAAAAATTACCATTAGGAATTATTGGAACATAAAATACTAATAATTAAAGCAGTAGGAATACCTCCAATAATGAAGAAAAATAATATACTTTAATGTTATGAAATAACTTTATTTAAATTAACCAATGTTAATTTAATAGTAAATTTTAACCTACCTGTGGGCAAAGGTTGCATCACGCATAAAATTTACTCTTTATTAATAAGACTAATAAATTTAGCATTAATAAATAAAATTTTCCGTACCTGTGGGCCTAAGAGAAATTTTATTTTCAATGTTAAATTTATTATCTCATTCTAATTAACTCATAAAAATAAAAACGTTCATGTGGGGATTGGCAATTAAATTTATGAATTAATTTCAACACGATGTTAAATTTCCTTATGAAGTTCATATATATAATCTTGATGCAATTATTAGTCTAAAATCGGGATGTTGGCTTTCCCAAAATTATTATGATAATCACGACTTCATTAACATCTAACAACTATATAGATACTGTGCCAAATAAAGTTCCCAAGAATAATTAACAAACCAACACATCAGTGGGTAAATAGTATTTTTCCAAAGTATAAGATAATGCCCTAGGCAGTGAGAGGGCGCACAATGACACACTTAAATCCCAATCCCACCTTGCCAGAGTTACCTTTTCACAACATTGGATAGTACCATAAACATTTACCAACATATATGGTTTAATTAATTATTCTTTGGTCTAGGCATCAAACAATTTATATAAGAATGATTTAATTTCAAGTCCATGCATTAAAGCAATAATAATTTTAAATGCTAACAATTTCAATAATAAGACATATTAAATTACAATATAAAAACATATAAAAATGCATGGTATAATAATCTAAGAAAGTATCTTATGCCCTTTTATTTGCAGAGCCCAAGTTCTAATACCACATGAGCCCAAATCACTTTTCCCTTTTTTCTTTAAAAAAAAATCCGGATGGGCTAATGGATTGGGCTTCTGGGTCAGCCTCCTTAATGACACAGTTTTTTTTTTTTAACTGGATCGGGCTTGGGTTAAAATAAATCCATACCCAGTAGCCCAAAACAATAGACCCGGTTTCTTTATGGGTAAAAACCCTACCCGGAAATCCTTAAGCCCCAACCCGAAAATACTAAACCCAGCCGCCGCCCACCTTCCTCTTCCCCATTCGCCGCCGCCGTCGTTCCTCATGGGCCGGCCACCAAGGGCCGGCGCTCCGACCAGACGACGCACGGGCTGCCGCCGTTCATTCTTTATGGTGCCCCAGCGAACAACCGCCGTTTTTCCCTCATAACCGGCCGTGATGGGCTGCTGCTTGAAGCAAGCGGCAGCCGTACAATGCTACCGTGCAGCAGCTCCAAACGGCGCCGACCAGCAGGAAGCCATGGCGCCGTCCAAACCCAGCGCTCCTGGATCCTTTCGCCGTCACCACATGGCCAGAGACCACACCATTTCAGCCCACAGGCAGCCCGTTTAGGGCAGCCGTTCGCCGGTTAGAGCATCGGCCTTGGCCGCCTGCCGCTGTCTCCTTTATACGGCGAAAACACTGCTTGAGGTGCTGGGCAGTGAGTCGCGGGCCTCACTGCTGAGCAATGGGTCTCACGATGGGTTTCAGTTGCTTCTTGTACAGAGACAAGGGCAATATGGTCAAATCTCAAACATAACATATTTAGTCTAAACAAAACAGTACAAAACAATTCAAAATTAAAACAAAATTGCTGCTAGAACATGTTTAGTCATATGTATATTCATGATAAAAATAAAACTAAACAATGTTCACAATAAGCATGATAAACAACATGGCCGTGGTTTTCATGCAATTCACCATAATTTTGTTTCAATAATCAAATAAAATATTATTGAAACAAAAAATAAAATCTCATAGTAGGCATATCTCAAAATTAAACTGAATAAATATGGCCTAAAGGAGGCTCTGATACAACATGTAAGAATTTTTTATAAAACTAAATGCTAATTAACAATAAAATTAGCAGTAGAATGAATAATTATGTAAATACTTCTAACCATGCTTTGCTCAAGCCAATTGAAGAACAACTTTACAGCAACAAATCCAGCAAAACAAAAATAAAAATATTGAGTAGTTCTTCTGAGCTATGCCTACCGAGTGCCGTTTGATGGAATACACATGCCTTATTTATAGGTAGGTCGTGGACCTTAATTAGAGCTATTACCTTAATTATTCCTCTCATCAAGGAATAAAAACCAAATGATTAATCAATACAGCATATTTGATTCTATAAAATAAAATCAGTATTGAATTCAAATATTTGTTTCCACAATAATTAAATCGGCAATTTAATTCAGAATATTTGATTCATAGAATAAACTTTAATTGGAATAAATCACTGAACACCGTAATCAATAATATTGTATAATCACAATAATATATGTGACATAAGGGACATACCTTAAATGAAATTTCTTACATTTTCTACCTTGTGCCCAGCGAAAATAAGAATTATGATCCTCTCTATTTTAGTTGAAAATGATAATATCTAGTTAATTATAGTGGAGGAGTATTTTTGTTCATTCGAAAAGTGAAAAGACAAAAATACCCTATGATTGTTTCCATAACTAATCTGACACTGACAAAAGAATTATGTATAAACATATAAATTATTGGAAAAAATTCACTTTACCCCCTGAAGTTTGAGGTGCTTTTCAATTTGACCCCCAATGTTTACAAATTTGTAATATAGCCCCTAATGTTGCAAAATTTTGAAAGTAACACCCTTCGTTACTAATTGCCATCTAATTAGATGGAAATAACATCACATGGATCTCATGTAGGATTTTTATGCAACATCTTCCAATTTTCCACCCAACCTAACTAGTGAAATGACGTAATTGCTCCTTATTAAAACCCAATGCATGTTTTGATTTTTTTTTTTTTTCTCTCTCGTCAACCCTATTTGAACCCCTTTTGGGTGTCATATGTATGTTGGAGTAAAAAGAAAATGAGCAAATGCCTCTCACTAGCTCTTATTTCTGCAATTTCAATGTATTTAGACGGTAATTAGTAATTGAGAGTGTAAATAAAATTTTTGAAACATTATGATTCAAATTGAAAAATACCTCAAATTTCTTGGGAAAGTGAATTTTCCCTAAATTATTTGATACATCAATTTAGATTTCACAGTTTTTTCTTCTGCAGTACCATTAGTGTAAAAGGAGTTCAAGAATTAGTTTTGGGTTAAAATGATTTATTTTGGCTTTTTTACCCCATATTGTTAAATGTAGGGTGGATCTCAAAAGATATGTAAGATCTCCCTCCAAACCATACATATGATTTTCAACAAATAAGCTTTCTACAGACTTCTGAACCTTGCTCTTTGCAGTGCCTTCAACTTGAAACAAATTATAGTTACTGATTTATTAACTTGTCTTTTTTACGTTAGCCATCCCCGTATAAACTCTCTTCCATAATACAGGAACTTTCAAGCAATAACCCTTACACTTTTTAGGTTTACGAAATTAAAATTTTACTTTTTTACCAGCACAAGTGTGATAATGTATAACTTACTCATCTCATGAAAACCAAAGGGTGCACCCATATACGCAAGACAACAAGAAATGCCTAACCCAAAAAAAAAAAGAAAAAAAAAAGGCCTTCAACTCTACCACCGTCCTCTCTCTGTCTTCAAAGTTTCAGTCATTTCTTTTTCTCCAAATACACCACATCAAGCATAACAGAGTCATCTTCCAGACAGCTTCACTTTGAGGGCTACCAAACTTCCCTCTCCAACAAGTAAAGAGATCTCCCACTCGACAAGGCATGAGCTACACTAAGCCACACATGCTGAAGATAGAGTTCCATAATGCATTGGCTAACTTGCAATGAAGTAAAAGATGGTCAACGATTTCTCTACTCTTCTTACAAAAACAATATCAATCAACCACAATGATATAACACTTCCTTAAGCTATTCAAAGTGAGGACCTTACCTAAAGCAGCCAACCAAGCAAGGAAAGCTACTCTCAAAGGGATCTCACTCCACCAAATACAACTCCAAGGGACAGGGGTGCTATCATTAGGAATTAAGACATTATAGAACGAGCTAACCTCAAACTACCCTGTCTTGGAGGTGATCCAATAAAGCTTATCTACACCATCCTATCTCAATTTGATGGAGTACAACTGATCGAAAAACAAAGTAAAGTCTCTCAATCATGCGTTACTATAAGAAAATTAACGTTTCATTAGGGAGAGCCATTGGAGAACTCAAAATGATCTGTCACAAAAGCATTCCTAAGGCAGGCAATGCCAAACAACTCTGGATACACTCCCTTAAGGGGCAGCACCCCACACCATAAGTCTTGCAAAAAACTAACTTTGGAGTCATTCCCCACTTCAAATCTAGTAAAACTAGGAAACTCCCCACAACCCCTCCAAAAGAATTTCTCACCCCATACGACCTATTGGCTCCATTAGAGCACCACCCACCCCACTATATACTATATTTAAGGTTTATTATACTTATCACAAAAATATTTAAGGTCCACTACCAATCTCCACATGGTTTCTCTCTCTCATAACGCTTTAACCATTTCTTCAAAAGAGCTTGGTTGAAATGAACAACTTTCAGACCCCCAAAAAACTGGAGAACACATCTTGGAGCAGCTTACCAAGTAAGATTTGACCTCTTTGCCCATACCTCACCACTGGAAATCTCATTGTAATTTTCTCAATTCGGGTGGCTATGCTCACCGGGAGGGAAAACTAAGACATAAAGGAGGTAGGTAAATTAGACAATGCTACCCCCTTTTAGACAAGTAGAACCGCTTCCAATTCCAATTCAGATAAGACTTAAGTGGAATTACATACTAAAATTATTTAACAATTTTCTCAGTATCAGAAAACTAATTTTCATATTCCAGTTCAGATGTCTGCATTTGTACATATTCGACCCACACACTATAAGTATATATTATATGTATGCAGTATGTATATATTTTTTTTACAAGTAAAATAATTGCACAAGGGGCGCAACCAAGTACATAATAAGTATACACTAGAAGAACACCCATCAAATTAAAAATGAGAAGAGAGTGCACAAAAATCTAAAACTATTGATTACAAAATAGGTACAATTGAGCGCTTAAGCAGTATTTGGAAAGGGGGGAAAAGTGACAGACCCAACTATAGGGAAAAAATGGAATAAGTTATGAAACCATTTATCAGATGATGACAATGCATTACCATTCGTCCCTCAGTTCCAAGTGGGAAAAAAAAACCTGAAATCCTCCCCAACCATGTGCAAAGCAATGCAAAACATGTTGATGAGACCGCCACCATTGATATTGTCCATAACAGCTGAAGGGCTCACTACAGTTGGGCAGCCTTCGATATGCTCTTTCTCCTCTTGATCAGCCCATCCATCAAATGAAAAAAGGTTGATTTATGAACAGTGACACCTTTCTGAGTCAATTCTTCATAAATGCGCATTGCATCCTTGTATTTTCCTTGAGAACACAGCTCACTGATCTGTTCGGAATAAGCAATAGAAGAATCAGATTCCTCCAGAGTTTCATGAGTTACAACGTCTTGACCCTTGCCCATTTGTGAGGACTGATCAGGTAGTTTTCTGATTTCAGCCATTTTTGACATGAACTCCTCCGCTTCTTCAATCCTACCAGCTTCAGTAAGCGCACCAAGAATGGAATTATATGTATACTGGTCAGGCCCTAATTTCCTCTCTTCCATTTCTTTGAGAAGATCGAAAGCATCCCCAAGTCTCCCTTCTTTGCATAGGCATGATATCAATGTGTTGTAAGTAACTGCATCAATGGCTTTATCTTTTGAAATCCATGTGTTGAAAAGCTTAAGAGCCTTTTCTAGCATGCCCTCCCTACAAAGCCCACGAAGAAGAATATTACATGTAAACACATCTGGCTTAAATGAATTCTCAACCATTTTGTTGTGGAACTGAAATGCTTTCTCAATGTCTCCCTCCCGGCAGTAACCATGTATGATTGTGTTGTATGTAATTTCATTTGGGACAAACCCATTCCCTAAAAGCTCATTCAACTTCTCTATTGCTTGATCAGTTTTTTCAGATTGGCATAGCCCTCCGATTATAATGTTATAGGTGACAATACTGGGAAGGATCTCTTTCGTCTTCATTGCATCCCAAACCTCGAAGGCCTTTTCTGGCTTTTCATCCTTAAAGTATCCCATCATCAAAGTTCCATAGCTTACCTCATCAAGAATATAACCACGCTTACTAGCATTAGTAAGCAATTTATATGCTTCGTCCAGCTTCTTCTCCCCACAAAGTGTGTTTAGAATGGTATTAAGGGTAACACTATCCATCTTCAAGCCTTTCCTACCCATCTCATCCATCATTCCAAATGCTTTCTCCATGTTCCCTGCTTTACAATACCCATTTATCAAAGTATTGTAGGTAACACAATCGGGAGAAAACCCACTTTCTTCCATCTTCTGAACAGCATCACTTGCCTCATCCATTTTACCTTCCTTACAAAACCACTTAATCTTTATATTGTGAGTAACTGTATTCGGCTTCACTCCTCTCTCACCCATTTCCTCAATCAACTTATACACATCCAAGCTTCCCTGCGGCCCGGAACACGCATCAATCAATGTGTTATAAGTGACCACATCCGGCAACAACTTCAAATTCTCCATCTCATCTCTCAGCCTCAAAGCTTCTTCAACCCTACCCTCGTTACAGAATCCCCAAATCAACATATTGTAAGTCCAAACATCCGGCAACATGTCATCCCGCGTCATCAACTCCATCACCTTTGCCGCCTCCTTCAACCATCCCAATTTACAGTACCCACATACCAATATATTATATGTGTTCCGATTCGGTAACAACCCACTATTCTTCATATCCAGCAACAAATCCCTCGCCTCATTCAACCTCCCCTTCTTACAAAACGCGTCCAATATCGTATTATAACTCACATTATCCGGCGAACAACCAAACTCATCCATCTTACCCACCAACTCCAAAGCCTCCTTAAACTTATTCTCCAAACAGTACCCATATATCAAAATATTAAAACTATTGGTATTCAATTTGACACCTAGCCTAACTGCATCCTGAAAGATGTCCTTACACAACGATATGGAGTACGAAGACGGGTGTCTTACCAGGGCATTGAGGAGAGTGTTGCAAGTGAGCAAATTCGGAGGAAGTCGCAGCCGCTTCATCTTCATGAAAATCTGCGCGGCGAGGTGGGGTTGCTTCCGCTGAACGTAGGCGCCAATGGAAGTGTCGAGAAGCGCTCGGCATGGCCTGGGGAGCATGCGGGTAGGATGGAGGATGAGGCGGTGGAGCTGGTGTTGGCGATCGGAGGCGATGAAGGAGACGAGGAGGGACTTGGCGTCGGAGAACTTGTTGTGGGCGAAGAGGGATGGGAGGATGAAGAGGATGGTGTGAGGGGAGTCAGCGAGGGAAGGAGAGTGGGACTGGAGGAACTTGAAGAAGGAGAGAAGAGTGTTGGGGCGTGAGGCTAGGGTTTTGGAGGAGAGGAGGGAGTGGAGGATGGGTTGGGTCAGCTGGGGAACGTAGGGTGTCAAGGAATCGAGTTGGGTGTTCGAGGAGGTCAGGATTTTGGTTAGGGTTTGAAGGAGTTGGGGTTGGCTTGGCTGTGAGGTTAGGTTGTTCATGGCGTCTCCCACTGTGATTTAGGGCTTTGGCATTTGTGTTCAGACTCACAGAGATTGTGTACGCTTTATCAGAGAAGAAGAATAGAAAATAAACGACGCCGTTCAGCTTGCCGCAACTTCTGTTTGGGATTTGCTAAACTGCTGCCCCTATATGCCTCTGCCTCTGATGTTAGTTTTAATTTAATAGGTTTTTTTTTTTTTTTCAACATTTTAAATCATCAATGAACTTATGAAAATGTGAGTATTGTGCAGGAAGACACGTGGAATGGGAGCTGGTCGTAAGCTCAAGTCCCACCGTAGAAGGCAGAGGTGGGCTGTCAAGGCAGATAATTTTACTTCTAAGAAGTCTCACCTGGGAAATGAGTGGAAAAAACCATTTGCTGGATCATCTCATGCTAAGGGCATTGTTCTAGAAAAGATGTAAGATTTTACTTCAATTCTATTGCCTTCCTCTTATCTTATGAAATATTTTCTGTGAATTAAATCAACTTACCATGGGACTAACAATTTCATGATTGGCGGATGCAGTGGCATTGAGGTTAAGCAGCCAAACTCTGCTATCAGAAAATGAACCCCCCACCCCCAAACAAGTCCGTCCAATTCGATAATTTTCCATTGTGGAAACTAACCCTTCAAAGAATTTAGGGAAAAATGAAGAAATCACAGAAGTGTCTGCTCTACCTAGGACTTTGCAGAGATATACAGGTCAAGGGTATCAGAAAATGTATTTCCTGCAAAAATTAATAATGGCATCAAGACTTTTTCTTTGTTGTATGCTTGGACTTGACAAATGCCGGCATGTTTGGTGCAGGATGAGGTTTTGATTGCAGGATTTGGACGAAAGGGCCATGCTGTGGGAGATATCCCTGGAGTTAGATTCAAGGTTGTGAAGGTATCTGGTGTTTCTCTGCTCGCTCTCTTTAAGGAGAAAAAGGAAAAGCCAAGGTCCTAGGCTTATTGACGGGGAGCTCATCCTTTGCCCGTCTATTACCCCCACCCCACCCCCAACATGCCCTTTGTTAGCTGAGGATGCTATTTATTTAGATGATACTTGTAGCAACAATTCAGTTAGAGCAAACTTTGTAAGTGAATTTTTATTTGCTACTTCAGAACCTGGTTTTGTTTGTCCTAAAAAAAACGAAATTTTGGAAATTGAGGGTGTTGATTATTTTATTATTTATTGAGGCATTTTTTCATGGTTTTAAGTTTGGTATACTTGGGATGCTTTGTCATCTAGTGTTTTCCCAATATTGCATTATCATGATATATTGTGGTTTAACTGGCCAAAAGAAATGATGGCTTTGTTTGTTAATGTGCTTTAGTTAGTGTTTTTTGTTTTTGGTTTGAAAAAAGTTGTCACGCCCCAGAGAAAATAAAAAGGGGAATGCGAACTAAGAACTGCAAGTTAAAAAAAGGAAAATATTTTAAACATACATAGCTACAACATGGCGAAAGTAAAGGAGACAACTACAATAAACCCTTGATATTTATATATCAACTATTGCGTAATATAAGTCACATGAGATTTCTCATAGAAAGATTTCAATTCAAACAATGAGGTATAATAAAAAAATCAAAAGTGACTTTTAAGAAAGATTACAACTATCCCATAAGTCAGAGTCCTCTTGTACAAAAAAATCAACTCGTATAGTCTACAAAAAAAAAAAAAAAAGATTGTACTATCAAGGTTTGCTTCTGCTATCTATAGAGGAAAACCCAGGTGCTGACGCTTCTAAGGGTCTGCAAAACATATCGGCCAGGTGTCCCAATCATAAAAGCCAAAAGATTGGATCCTGGATCACTAATAGGCCCACTGGTAGGCCCAACCTCACCATAATAACATATAGTGCCATCTGAAAAAAGTTTAAGAAGAGAGGTGAGTTCGACAACTCAGCAAGTAGTCACAATACCAAGATGCAATAAAATATGCAATGCAATTTATGCCATAATCTTTATCATGCACAACAAAATTTATGCACAATATCATTATTAAATAAAGCATGCTAGTTGCAAAGATGAGTAATCAACACTTCCTTTTCATTTTCTGTCAAAATAATGTCTGTTTTACCCTTGTGACCCAACACTGCCTTTAATTGTGAATGGCGCACGTTGATGTGTCTCGAGGGACCTATATATTCATTCTGTCATCACAGGGGAGAGCTACCGGGTTGAAAACTCCCCTTAGGTGAAGGCCACCCAGCCGGTAGCACACACTTTTTCATAACCGTCCTTCAGTGTGCTTGCCCTGCTACCCTATGCGTACCAAAACTATAATCGTGTCTTGTGGTTAAACATTTATGAATGCACTATAATATTTCTGTAAGCTCATTCGTAACTATAGTTTATTCATGTAACATTTTTGTAACTGTACATTTGTATAACATATCATCAACGCATCCATGCATAATTTATTAAAAATATAACATTTATGTAATCATGCAATATGATTGAATAAAACTATGCATTAAAAATAGGAAGTGCAACTGAAAATTATGTAAGTGAATTCTTCATAAAATCCACAACATTTTGTTTTCCAAAATATTTATAACAAAATCCGTTGGGGTTTTTGGTGTTGTGTCCCCTTACCTAGATTTGCTACGGGTTTTTGTCGAAGTGTTCTTCTAACTACCTAAATAAATCGAAAATGTGGATTTAGAGAAGTATTCATAAATTTAATTTAAAGGTACTTAAATAAATAATTAAATACATATATATATATGTAAACTGATCCTATTAGAAGATTATATTTCCGTAATATTATATTCTCGTAATATTTTCAGTATATTACGAAAATATTCGATACCGTATTTATTATTGTAAATATTTTGATTTTGTAATTATTGTATTTCCTTTATTTAAGGCCTTATTCAACTATAAATGGGCCATTATATTGTATAGTAAACATCACATCAGAAATACAATATTTCTTCTCTACAATTATCTTTCTGTTGTCTATTTCAACATGGTATCAGAGCCACCGTTTTCTTAGTGCCTCTTTTAAGCCTCCATTCCCCGTCTGTACAGCTTTCTTTTTTTCGTTTGAGCGTTCTTTTTGTTTCAATAGCACACCAAACGCTTTTTCATGGCTGTTTTTGTACGTGACAGAAATTGTAGGGGTTTTCTTGCTCAAAATCGGAAATATTTTAAAGAAACGAAGTCTACATTGTCACGTCACTGCTTTTATCATCTACTATCTACAGAGAAAAACCCAGGTGCTGATGCTTCTAAGGGTCTGCAAAACATATCATCCAGGTGTCCCAATCATGAAGCCAAATGATTAGATCCTGGATCACTAGTAGGCCCACTGGTAGGCCCGACCTTACCATATTAACATATAGTGCCATCTAAAAAAAGTTTAAGGGAAGAAGGGTGAGTTTGACAACTCAGTAAGTAGTCACAATACTAAGATGCAATAAAATATGTCATGCAATTTATGCCATAATCTTTATCATGCACAACAAAATTTTATGCACAATATCATAATTAAATAAAGCATGCTAGTTGCAAAAATGAGTAATCAGCACTTCCTTTAAACTTTTTTGTCAAAATAATGCCCGTTTTACCCTTGTGACTCGACACCGCCTTTTACCTTGAGCAACGCACGTTGGCGTGTGCGAAGGGACTTATATGCTCATCTTGTCGTCACAAGGGAGAGCTACTGGGTTGGAAACTCCACCTAGGTGAAGGCCACCCGGCCGATAGCACACACCTTCTCATAACCGTCCTTTGGTGTGCTTGCTGCTACTTTATGTGGTACCGAAACTATAATTGTGTCTCGGGGTTAAATATTTATGAATGCACTATAACATTTCTGTAAGATCATCTGTAACTGTATAGTTTATTCATGTAACATTTCTGTAACTGTACATTTGTATAACATATCATGATCGCATCCATGCATAATTTATTAAAAATGTAACATTTCTGTAATCATATAATATGATTGAATAAAACTATGCATTAAAAATAGGAAGTGCAACTGAAAATCATGTAAGTGAATTCTTCATAAAATCCCCAACATTTTGTTTTCCAAAAGATTTATAATAAAATCCGTTAGGGATTTTGGTGTTGTGTCCCTTACCTGGATTTGTTACGGGTTGTTGTCGAAGTGTTCTTCTAACTACCTAAATAAATCGAAAATGTTGATTTAGATGAGTATTCATAAATTTAATTTAAAGGTACTTAAATAAATAATTAAATACATATATATATGCGTAAACTGATCCCAAGGTTTGAAATCTGAGAAAAACATCTCCCTGCAAAGGTCTATATATATATATATATATATATATATATATTCATATATGCCTGCAAATATATATCTAAATCTGAGCACTCATTATATGTATATAAACTCACCGTCCTCCAACTTGAATAGGTAGCGCAACAACAAGTTCATGTAAATATATTATTATTATATATAAGTACAATTATATACAATTTCAGTGTCAAAAAAAATACTACATGTATAAAATTATTATAGAATGTATAAGATTGTCCTACAATTATACTGTACAAACAATTATAATAATACATCCTAAAATTATGCATTCAAAAATTACATCTATAAAATAAATAGCCCTTATATAAACTAATGCAATTTTGAATTAAAAGGAAAGGAAAAAGCTAATATAAATGAGCATAAAAGCAGTAAAATAAAATAGAACATTCTCAAAATGGCAAAATAGTAAATAGGGATCAAAACAGAATTTTGATACCTTAAAGATTTGCTACTGAAAATGGAATCGAGAGAGAGAAGTTTTCTACTGAATTTGTGGGTATATGCGAAAAGCAGAATTCGGCTTGTATTTATAGGCAATAGGAAGTTGTGCATGAGAAACACATACTCGGAGTATGTGGCTTTACTTTAACGTTTGGATATTACACGTGGCAAAGTGAATTTAGAAAAGGAAACACGTTAGGCTTGTTGGCTGCACTTAAAGATTTTGTCCTTACATGTGCCAAGTAGCAAATTTCCCCTTAAAAAATGTGAGGACACATTGAGCACAACTGGCCCTTGCATGCCACGATTTTTTTTTTTCAAAAACTGTGGGCTGAAAAACTGACGGCAATATATAATAATAATTACTTAATATATATATATTACTAATAGCCCTTATGAAATATAAAATGCTCTAAAATTCTATCTATAAATCTATAGAATTTATAGGGTATCACAAAAGTGTTTTTATGTGACATAGGTGAAAATATTCATTTTGGAGCTTTTTGTGGTTTGAGTTGGTTGCTAGCATGGCCTCATGCCCTATTCCCTGCATGAGAGGGATCTGATGAGGCCAACCTATGCACCCTTTCGTGTGCACTATTGCCTATTTGAATTGTACCGGACATTACGGTCCGGCGCAGTTTGTTGCTATGGTAATCTTGCAGGGTCCAATTTCTCTATGGTTTTTTGATCACTTGATGCTATGGACAAGGAAGAAAAACCCAGTTTACTTTCTTTGATGTAATCCCTCCAAAAATGGCAGCAAGGCTGTAGGAAATATTACGCGTAGCCCGTAAGTCGTGTCAAAATCATCAGCTTCTGTGGCTTATATATTCTCCAAATAAACTCGTTATACTATACACGCATGATTATCGTATTTAGATGATTCAGAATTTCCTATCATAAGCACAATAATATTCTAAGAGATCAAACAATACCCCAAGAGTAGGAGGAACTGATAGATGTAGTTGGAAATTAAGTAGAATTATTCCACACAACAGAGGGAAAGGGAGATTGCTTATTTATAAATTGGGGGACACAGGACACTGCAATAGCAAACGTCTTTGATTACAGCTTTTGAGGACTCAAAATACCTATGCCTCGAGTAGTACTGTTGTAAAAAATATGAGATCTCCTGTAAAGGGGAAAATTGATGCCTTCTCTGCTATCTCTTCGATTGTTGATTCTGTTGGCAATTCAAATAATCCACTTCTACGGCAAATGGAGTCTTTGACAGCCAAGGAGAGCTTGAGCTGTGCACAATCTGAGCGACAGAGAGAAGTTAGAAGGAACTAGGCTTCCACATAATCGTCAGAAAATCCTTATATTATTACCATCCATGAAGAGGACAGTCTGGTCCCCATGCTGATGCATAGCTTTGAGAGTTAATGGTGCTCAGTAGCAAGTAAGCGGCCCCTTTTCTCTCTAAAGCTCTGTCATCACATCACTGCTGAGATCAAGAGCTCCAATATTTCTACTTAAACTCTCAACTTGTTTTTCGACGCAACATAAATTTTCCTTGTCTTCTTCATGAAGTATGTGCAAATTCATTTCAGGAGATTTTATGCTGGCATTTTCATGCTTTCTTGAAGAATGCTTTTTGGCCTTTAGGCAGCCCTGATCTCCACACTCTCTGCCCATTTTGCTCATATTTCCTTTGCCTTCTGCCTTTGATGTAGATCTGAGACCAAGTTTTGCAGCATAATCTCTCTCATCATCAACTCTCTTAGTTGTCAAGAAATCTTTGTTATTCATTCTGTGGGGTAAATTATTCTGAGCTCTGGACTTTGTGGCAAAACAATCTTTCATGGACCCTGGAAGGGCAGATACTTCTAGGAAATCATTTTCTGCTTCCTCAAACTGCACGGGAGATGAAGGCCTGATGAGTAAAGCAGGACTTGAGACTCTTGTTTGCTGAGTACCAATCTTCATATTCTTAGGCCTCTTTAATGTTCTCGGAGGTTGAAGCTTGCCATATTCTTTTCTGTTCACAGCTCCAATACCGGTTCC
Source organism: Carpinus viminea (assembly GCA_013348765.1). Lineage (NCBI taxonomy): Eukaryota > Viridiplantae > Streptophyta > Magnoliopsida > Fagales > Betulaceae > Carpinus > Carpinus viminea. Next base: position 12,705,896 of record CP054669.1, on the reverse strand, counting down.
ACTTTTAGACAAAGTACTTCGTACACCTGAATGAAACTGCGGACCTCGATTTATCATTGGCATCGTAGGATTTTCCTGGCAATTAATAACAAAAATAAAAATAAAAAACACAAAAAAGCATAATATCTTAAATGGCACTAGTTGAAAGTGAAACTCAAAATGATATACCGTAACTAGAACAAAAATAAGCAAATACTAACCGTATCAAAGAATCCAATCTTTGGTGATGGTCTTCTAAGACTTGAAGGTTTAATAGTTCTTGAAACATCTGAAGGAACAGGGCTACTTTCTGCTAAAAAGTTGTTGACATACTGAATTGGGGAACTTGTTTCCAGGCTTTTGCATTTAAAACAGGGTTCATCCTGTTGATGGGTCTCCATAGTAGTATAAAACCTTGTCTTAGTGTTATTTGATTCTTGATTCACAGAAGTTGACGATGCTTTGAAGGTGCATCCATCAATGGAGCTAGCAGGTGGTGTACAAGAGGAAGGACTTTGACACGGATAACAAATTAGGGTGATTAGAATCTCCCAGCTCATGTTTTTTAGTTGTGTATTTTGGAGGAGTTCTGAAGGTTGAGCCAGTGGCAACCAAATTGGCATGCCTGGTACCAGTTGCTCTCGAAGAGCTAAAGGAGATTTACCAGAGGTATCAGCTGCAGAACCACAGAACCTGCTGTATGAGGAAGAAGAAATTGTGGATTCATTTGTGGACTGTGGAGATGGAATAGAACTACGGATACCACTTGATGATACACCCATACAAGGTTTTTTTGACCCACTCCAAAAGTTCCCTGTAAGAGTACATGAACTTCAAATTCCAGATCAAAGCTAATTAAAAAGTCATTCAAAGTTGAGCAATCAATCTGATATTACTGGTAATCCTCACCAGATGTGGCTTCCAAATTTTGAGTTTCCAATTTGACATGGTTTGTACCCAAAGAAGCGCTTTTGGTTGGAGTTGTTGGAATTCGGCTAGCCCACTTTGATATCTTTGGGGGCTTTAGAGATGATGGAAGACAGCTCTCCACTTCTAGCAGCATGCTTTGGATTGAATTCTCCAGCTCCAGCACCATGCTTTAATTAATTAATTGAAGTCAGTTCACTCATATTTCAATCAATTCAATTAATTAATTAATCAACCTTATCATGTAGCCCCATCAAGCTTCAACGTGTAGTTCTCACAAAAATTTAAAAATACACCTAGATTATATGTTTGTATGAAATAAACCCTAGTTCTGTCCCTTAAATGACTGGCTGCAGCTAAAGCTTGCCACTAATTTCAGCTATTGCCTGTTTCAATCTAAGCAGCTTTGATAATGCATAGGTGAGTAGTATGCAACAGTGTGAAAAAAGCAATCAATTCAATCTGCTCAACTGCTACATACCTGAGCTTGAGGGGGAACAGAAGCCTCACTAGTGACCCTCTCTAATCCATTTCTGCAGGTGGTACTTTTCCCTCTGGAAGTTGGCATGGGTTTCATCTGAAATATCAAATACAATAATAACTCCATCTGAAAGACACGTTACCATCATAAGAAGAATAATGATACAATTTGCATGACAAGCACTTGCCCAAACTTGAGAGGAAGCATCCACTTTTTGTGATGCTGAAAAGAATCAGTAGCACATGCATAAGTTCACCATTGTCAAATGGGCAATAAAGCTTCTTTTGAAACTCCTAGTAAACACATTGACAGAAATGGAAGTTTCCTTACAGCGGGCATTTTTCATGCGTCTTCCTCCTTGCAAATTGGAACTAGAAGTTGACATGTCGGATAGAGTTGATCTATTTGCAGATGCTCTTATATCTTCAAACAGATCAATCTCAAGGCTTGTTAAAGCAGAACCATCACTGTCTACTGTAGAGTTTGATTCAACCGACCTCCAAAGTTCATCAACCCCAGGAAGTGTACGTGATTCAAACTTCTTAAATCCATTGTTTATCATCGACAACTCCTCAGGTTCCAGAACTCCTAATCATTGAGAAACATGTACAATAAGATAATATTGACATAGACGGCACCTATGTAATGGTTTCTTAGCGACAAAGTCTACCTGCACTAGTGAAAAAGGCACTATCCCAAGCTAAACTTTGGCGTGGATCACATTTGCCCATTCCACTTTTCCTTTCTACTTTCAGGGACTCAGAAGGCACAAGTGAATTTCCCACATCTCTCAAGTTAAGAGTTTGGAACAACTCTTCTGGATCCAAGACTCCTGAGACAATTCAAAACTACCGGTTTGAGCAGAATGGATGTATTGGGAATTGGGTGCTCTTCATAAATAGCAATTACAGAACCAGTTTCTTTTTCAGCAAAACAATCATACCTGGACTCGTGAAAAAGGCACTATCCCAAGCCAAACTCTTGCGCATATTACACTTGGGCTTTGGTTTCAAAGACTCCTGATCCCTTTGCCCATGTACGTTTGCTGCACTTTCCATGTCCTTTCCGGCCCCAAACACCTTTAAACCATCAACCTTCTGTCTAGTATCCCGAACTGCTGCAATTAAGTTATTCGAGTTCAAGCAAAAATTGGTTTCAGCGCCAATAGAAATATAGAAGGAAGAATCAAGGAAAAGATTAAAACGTTAATCCTGGTGGGTTTGGATCCACTTCTTATATCAAACACTTAAAAAACAATTTGAAGTCTAACAATCTTTCAGTCGTGAATCATGATCACCCATATTGCTGGAGCCTGGCTTTGATTTGCCCAATTATATATGTTATACCAACCATGTTAATGTTTCTACTCGATGTGGGATTCTCAATCACACGTGAAAAACACTATCAAAATCATTTCAGCAAACAGAAACGCAGAAAATATATATATATATATATATATATATATAATGCAATTCACCAATATAAATCCATTTTTCCACGTGAATTAGATATAATCATCAGTAGGCAACAGTGATTCTTGGTGCTCTTCATTCAAAAGTTCAACGCTACATTTGCCAAATGTTAATCAAGAAATGCATTTGATAGACGAACTGTGATGATTAAAAAAAACTACCACAGGTATCGAACTAATGATTGGTTGCCGAGAAAAATGGCAACTAATCATTTGAACGTACGATAAAAGTTTTCATTTCCCAAGAAAGAAAAGAAAGAATCAGATTCTTTTAATACGATTGTGTGTGTAAGAGAGACCTGAGAATTGAAGTCCTTGAAAATCGTTTTCAGGCGCCATAGCAAATGGTCCGAGCTCTCTCCCTCTACTTCAAGATTCTTCTATGCCTGAAAATTCTCTATTGATAATAGAGAGAAAGAGAGAGAAATAGGCTTGGCCGGTGGGTGAAGAGGGAAATTGTCAAACTTTTAGGAAAAGCCAAATTTTAGTCTTTTAATTAATTATTACTTACTAACTCAAGCTTCTCTGTAAATTTTACTGTATTTATTACGCGAATTATTTAAAAGTTTTATCTATTATCATATTCTGGATTAAATAGGTAAAAAAAATATTCCCATCTTAAAAAGTTATGAAATTAGTTTTGACTTTTTAAGTTTATAAGATTAGTCTTCCGTTCATTTGTCGTTATACTCATTTGTCATATGCATTAAAAATATCATCCGAACCTATCAAATGTGTACATCTTTATCATATCGACTTGTCCTTTAAAAACAAAAAAAGCGGCAGAAAATAAAATTCTCGTGATAGTTGGATTACCACTCTAATTGATTTTAACTATATTTTTAAATTAAATAATATTTTTTTTTTGAAAGAAAGAATCATAACTATTAAAATTAAGGAAAATGTTAAAGACTCAACTTTTTTCCCAACTTTTGCCTTTTTTGTTTTTTTAAAAAAGTAAAAAATGAAAAAAGTGTTTAAAGCAATAATATATATTTTTTTGTCTTTCTTTTTATTGGTATTTTTTAAAAAATGAAAATTCCATTTTTTTAAGAAAAATGGTCATTTTTCATTAAAAAAAATGACCATTTTTATGAGGAAAAATGAAATTTTAATTTTTTTAAAAATACCAATAAAAAGAAGGACAAAAAATATATATAATTGCTTCAGATACTTTTTTTATTTTTTCATTTTTTTAAAAAATAAAAAAGACAAAAATTGGGTAAAAAAGTTAGGTCTCTATCATCCCTCTAAAATTAATCATGAACTTATTCCGCACTTACAATATTCATCACTGACACAGAAAAATTTTCGTACCAAGTTTGGTCAAACCCATTCAATAAAGCTAACCTAGCTAACCTATGAGCAGCACCATTAATTAGAATTTTATAAAAATATCTTAACTATTGAATTATAGTTAAGATGTAAAAAAAATGATGGTAAGTGAGTGAATTAACTCCGATGACTTGGTATATGAAAGTGAAACGGCTACAATATCAAATATTTGTCCTTATATGGTAAGTTTCGTTGGTTTGATATTTTGGACTTATTTCTCTCAAAATTTAAGTCTGCTTGGTCCAAAAATAATGTTCAAATCTTCATTAGAATCTGAAATTATTGCAAAACCTGAAAATCTAGACATTGACGAGCTTCTTACATTCCGAATTCAAATTCATTACTTCTCATTTCTTTTTATTTTGCGACTTAGATTGGCCCTATCAAAATAAATAAATAAATTTCGAATATCCAAAATAATGGAGAATAGTTCAAGTGACTCAGTTGACGTGACTGTGAAGAATAATAACATTACCTTTTTTGTTTTATATAGTTTAATTTCTTTCACCGTATTGATTGTTTTAATGGCGTTTGTCATGGTCCTCGACCCTTTTTTTTTGTAAGAATTTGGATCGTCTCTGAACCGGATAATATCCAGGTTAATTACCGTAAAATGATATTTTTGGCTTTTCAAATATGGTGGATGTTAGAATTATTTCTAAGGACTGGAAATCCATCGAACCCAAGCTTCAATTATTGCAAAGCAATGCCAAGGAAAGAAAAGCTAAAGCTCCATGACAAATCCGAGAATTCCAACAGATGAATTAACAGCCTGATTACCTCCTTCAGCAGCCCCCATTCACAAAATTCTCTGCTACAGCATCACCACCACCACCATCATCATCATCACTAGAACAGCTGCCACTTCTTCACCATCTGCTTTCCCCTATAATAAAATTTATTTAAATACGTATGAAAACATATAAAAAGGTGTGGAAGAAAAGATATCAATTAGGTGCCTTTCAGTCAACATAGCAGAATTCAGTTGTTACTGCCCATCATTCTGTGCACAAACATATAATATAATCTATTTGGCAAACATCAATCAATTAGGTGCCTAGCCTCATCAGTTGGTGCTTCAAATCCAGACCCCAATCCTGGACTGCCTTAATGAAACCCGGATTCTAGTAGATATAAGTGCCAAAGGAATCTGAGTAATCCAACACCAAAGACTCTTTGTCACGAGCTATTGAATAAAGTTCTGAAAATGAAGACTTGAGAGCTGCTTCTCCCCACAAAAAATAACGCCAAAAAAGGAATGCAGGACATCCCCAACCTTGAAAAAGAAGGGAGAGGCTTACATGCGGTTAACTAAACTACCGCATATCTGCAGTAGGTTAGTTGGAAGGCTGGGATTTTCTTAAGGGTTTTTTAACACCAAAGGCTAAACGTGAAATCAAAAAATAATTGCCGTCAATAAATTCCGTTTAACTCATCCAAAAGACAACTCTCTCCGTGAACTCCGATCCAACACGAACCCTCTCTCTTCTTGAAAACGTCTTCTTGCATTCTTTGCACGGGAAAACTTGAATTAAGGCCCTAAAATCCTTTGCTACCCAAAGCCATGACCTCCTATTTAGCTTCCAGTCATTGGATTTCTCTGAATGTCCGCAATCAAGGTAAACACAAATAAAAATGTTGTAAAGTTTGCACCAATGGTAATCTGACTCTCTGTTTCCGACTACAGAGTTAGTCCTAGACTTTCTTGACTGATGTTTTTTTTGTTGTCTATTATTTTCATCATTTTAGAAGTTTTTATGAGATGTAATTTATTTTATTTTTACCTAAGATTCAGTTTTTGCGTGAAAAGATTCAATTTTTATTGGTTTTTTTTTTTTTTTGGGTGAAAATATGGATCTCGGCTGGAAACCCATTTTCTCATATGGGTCCTGTTTGTAATGTGAGAAAATTGCAGCATCTTCCTCATTACCATTACCAGCCTGTGTATCAGCCTTATCAAAGTTGCTTCAGTTGGTGTTTGTGTAGGGAGGTGGGCCTAAGAGTTTAGGCTTAATGAGTTGGAAGGATTTGAGTTTGTGAAAACTGGAATGGAGGTTGGCAAGGAGGACAGAAGAATCGGTGAAAGAAGAGCAGTTGATGGCAGAGACTTGCTCTAGAACGCAGAGGTCTTGTGCCTGCGAGATTAGCTCCTCCACTGCCGATTTGTTTGGGTCCGATAGGTACCAGAAATCGGCCGTTCTACTTCGTATATCAGGGATGCGTGCTTGCGAGCCGTGGCTCTGTGTGGGTTCAATTTTGGGCTCTTTCAAGCTTTCAGCTTTCAGAGTTCAAACTGTGGCTCAAGCACTGAGAGGGGAAGATGTGTCTAAACGGCGAACTCATGCTTTTGTTTTGGATGGGTGTTGAACGGAATTTCTTGACGGCAATTATTTTTTGATTTCACGTTTAGCCTTTGGGGTTAAAACACCCTTTAAAGAAAATCCCAGCCTTTCAACCAAACTACCGCAGATATGCGGTATTTTGGTTGACCGCATGTAAGCCTCTCCCGAAAAAGAAAAGGTTAAACAAATTTCCTCAACCAATCCTAATATTCCTCCGAAGGCACACCCCATAGGGCCCTGAGTTTCTCTGAACACCAACCTCCTTTTTTATCCCATACTTTTCAATAATCACCTGTCTTCATAGAAATTTTTCCTTTTGCACAAATCACTTAAGAGCCTTTTTGAAATTGCGTCAGTAAGCTTAAAAAGTTGTGCCATGAAAAAAATAGGTCTGGTAAAAAACTTGAGAAACACTTTTGACTTTTTTGTTCTAAAAAAGCCAAAACTAAGATTTGTGGAAAGTTTGAAAATGAGACTTTTCCTAAAAAGCTATTTCTGGTTATTTTTTTTAAATAATAATAAAAGCTTTATTTACGCAATTCCAAACAAGTTCTAAGTCATTTATCAAGCAAAGCTTTATTGAACCGTACGAGGTTTTTAATTCCCAACCCTCCTTTAGGAACAGAGCAAATAGTCTTCCAATTCACTAGATGAAACTTAGGCTCACCACCTAATCCATCTAAAAGAAAAGTCCCTTTGAAGATGTTCCAATCTTTCTAGCTATATTGGTTGGTAATTGGAAACGGGACAAGAAGTACATCTATATAAACTGGATAACGAAATCTTGAATAGAGTTAGGAGACCACCCTGAAACTAGTAGATCTTCCAACTAACTAATCTTCTTTCTATTTCCTCAGCTTCCACATACCAAATAGCTTTCGATTTTAAAGAAGCACCCAGTGGAAGTCCCAAATATTTCAAGGGTAGAGAAGATATAGTACAACTTAGAATATTAACCAGCTCTCCCTAATGTGGTACCTCTCCACTACAACTAATTCAGATTGACTAAGATTAACCTTACACCCAAAATCGCCTCAAAAAACAAGAGCATGTGATACAGATTATAGATATTATCTTGATCTACATTACACATAACCTAGGCAAGCTCGTTGGGAAGGGGTATTAGTGAAGAAAGAATTGCTAAAAGATAGATTCTACCATTTGAACAGGCTCTATGCTGGCTAAATTATTCCTATGCATGCTCGAATAGTTAAACCTAACGTGCAAATAAAATGACTGCGACTTGTTTGCAAAAAGAACGTGAGATATTTCCAAAGGGCAGCGTTATGTATGTCCACACAAAATTCAAATAAATTACCCCCAACCAATACTCTAGAAGCATCTTACTATGATCCCCCATAACAATCACGACGAGGAGAGAGATAGCCTCTTGGCAAAGACTTTGGGAGCTGCCAAATAAACCATGTAGGCTAGCATTGATCAAAATAGAGACGTGGACCATGCAAAAACAAGCAAACATCCATTTCCTCCATTTAATACCAAAGCTATGACGCCCCAAAACATAGAAGAGGAACTCCAAGTTGACATGATCACAGGTTTTTTCCATTTCCAGCTTGCAAATCACGTTAGGAATTCCTAATTTCAACCTACAATCTAGACACTGAACTGAGGCTATTACTATCTATTCCCAATACTTGTTTCATTATGATAGTAAGGACTTCAGCCAAAATTTTATACACTCCCCACCAGGCTAATAGGTTTGAAATCCTTCACTTCCAATTGCCCATATCCATAAATGCCCAAATGTTTTGGGATAAGGGCAATGAAAGTAGTGTTAAAATTCTTCTCAAACAACTCAATACTCATGAATGTTAAGGAAGACACACACAAGATCACCATTCACTATAGCCCAACATGACCGAGCAAAGCAATAGCGAAGCCATTCGGGCTCGATGGATTGTCACCATCCATACTAAGCAATGCATGAAAACTTCCACCTCTTGAAAACAATCTCTCCAACCATTCTACTTCTAAAGAGTCTAAATCAGAAAACTCCAGACCATCTAATTTAGGGCACCAATGAACTATTTCATAAAAGAGATTCTTCAAATATTGAATGATTGTGTCATTTTCATAGGAGGTAACAATGCTATCAATGTTAAGATTGGAGTAAAATTGTTTTTCTTGTGAGTAGGCAAGGCAGTCAAAAAACTCGTATTGTGATCCCCTTCTTTTAACCAATTCTCCTTTGACTTTTGTCTCCAACTTCCTTCTTGCACAAGGGCAACATTCTCCAAATCTGCTTTCAACTTAGCCCTACTGATTCTCTTCTCTTCTATAAGAGATCTGTCCTCTTCTAAATAATCGAGAGATGGGATCTCTTCTGTTAAAAACCTCTTACTCACCTCTACATTTTTTAATACCTCTTTGTTCAATCGTTTTAAATCAATTTTCAACTATTTTACTTTATTAGCAAAAAAAAACAAGGAAACTAAGAAACTAATACAAACCCCACCATTATTTCACTATTTACAAAACCTTTTGCGTTCAGAGCATTTCCAACCGGTGTTGTAACTTAACTTTTTAGCTAAGTTTAGCTATTTTGTCCCTCCAACAGTCATTGTAAAATAACATTTTAACATGAAAGTTCACTGTAGCATTTGTAAGTATTATTTTATAATATTTTCTCTTTCTTTCTAATTTTTTTTAATCTTTTCTCTCTTCTCTCTCTTTCTCCCCTTCTCCCTCAAGGTTCCTTTCTCTGAGCTCTCTCTTCTAGACAAAAAATCTGCAAGAGTACCCAAAAACACAAACCCATTTCAAGATCAAGAATCAAAATCAAATAATGATTCGAAACTTACCCATTTATTGTTCAAAAAATCGTCCCTCTCTTTTGCCATCAATGCTCTCCCACTTTCTTTCTCAATCTCATCTTCTCTGTTCTCTCTCTCTCTCTCTCTCAATCTCTTTGTCTCAATCTCCCTCTTAATTTCATCTCTAACACCCATCCTCTCTTTGCGTTGCTACTGCATCTATGAGAATAAGAGTGAAAGAGATGCAAAGGAGAGAAAAGAAGAGAGGGAGAAACAGGGAGAGAGACCTGAGAGTGGGAGATCGAGAGGGAGAGGATGTTACAGTGCTGTTATGAATTCATTGTACTATAGAGGAAAATAAGGAAAGAATGGAAGAATGAAAGGAAAGAAAATGGAAAGATGAGAAGAATGCAGAAACTTTTATTGAATGAATAAGCACTTTGAGGGTACTCAACCTCCTAAGACAATTCGAGATGCCCACTCTGTAGTCAACATGAACTCTACAACAACAAGCTACCTTTACAATGGAAAAAAGGTTCTACTTATAGATCATTCTCTAACCACTTTAAAACCAACTCAACTGCAATACAACTACTAAAACAGAAATAACTAATTTGGCTAGCTAAGCCAGATACAACTGCTCCTATGTAACAAAAACTAAATTGCACGTGTTCAATGCAGCTGTCAACTCCTCCTCATTTCATTGCAGCTACCAACTCATCTCCCTATACAATTCAGCTTACACACAGACTTCATGTAGCTTCAACTCTTGTACAACATGTGACAATACTCCCCTGTTTCAAAACACCTTGCCCACAAGGTATGGGTAGGCCTTCTCCAAAGCATGAAACTCTTCCCAAGTGGCATCTTCTAGAGATTGTCCTACCCATCTAATTAAAACTTCAGTGATTGCCCTGTTATCTTGAGCCCTAAACCTTCTATCCAACAAAGCAATTGGTTTAGGCTGAATAACCCCATCTCCATTCACATGAGGCAATGTAGGAACTACAACATTACTGCTCCCTAACTTAGGCTTAAGCTGTGATACATGAAAACAGGATGTATCCTTGCATTGGTTGGTAAATCCAATTCATAAGCTACCTCCCCACCTTCCTTATCACTGTGAAAAGACCATAAAGCCTAGATGACAACTTCAAAGCCCTTCGAGTAACCAAGGAACCTTGTCTGTGAGGTTGCAACTTGAGACACCTATTGTCCAATGGCTAAAGTCCTCCCTGGCCTCTTTAAGTCAGTATACTTCTTCATTCTCTGTTGAGCATGCTGTAGGTTATGTTGCAAAATCCCTAGAATTTCCTCTCTAAACTTCAAAACCTCATCTACAGCTGCCACCTGAGTAGTACCTGGAACATAGGTTAACAATCTAAGCGATAACCTGCCATAAACCACTTCAAAGAGTGTCATCTTGATGGACCCATGCCAACTGTTATATCAGTACTCTGCCCATGGTAGCCAAGATAACCACTGCTTAGGCCTATCATGAGCAAAACATCTCAAATAATTCTCCAAACTTTTATTCACTATTTCTGTTTGGCCATCAGTTTGTGGATGATAATTGGTACTCATCTTGAGTGTAGTACCCTGCATTCTAAACAATTCCTTCCAAAATGCACTGGTAAAGGTAGGATCACGATCCGAGACAATAGAAGTAGGCATCCCATACAGTTTGATGACATTACTGACAAAGAGTTGAGCAACTTTTGATGCAGTATATGGATGAGCTAAAGAAGTGAAATGAGCATACTTGGACAACCTATCCACCATTACCAAAACTATAGAATGCCCATTGGAGAGAGATAAGCCTTCTACAAAATCTATAGTTATATCAGACCAAATCTAAATTGGAATAGGAAGTGGTTGCAGCAACCCAGCAGGAGAAGTATTCTCATGCTTCATTTTTTGACACACTTCACACTCTCTAGTAAACTTCTTAAGATCCTTCTTCATTCCCTTAAAAAAAAAAATCCATTTTAGCCCTTTGCATTGTTCTTTCAAAACCAGAATAACCAGCCACAGGATCATTATGAACAAAAGCCAAAACTTGAGCTTTGATGAATGAATCATCCCCTAAACAAAGTCTGTTTTTGTAAAACAACAAACCATCTCTGTATGTATACTTTTTGGTGTTCAACTGGTTATTCTGCCACTTGGTAATCAACTCCTGCAATGTCAAATCCTCTTGGTAATGCTATTTCAGCTTAGCGACCCAATCTGAGGTAGGAATTGATAAAAGGGCAATGGAGACTTCCTCTTCCCATCCTTCTCTTCTAGAGAGAGCATCAACCACTCTATTCTCACTACCTTTCTTATATTCAACTAAAAAGTCATACCCAACAACTTTGCAATCCACTTCTGTTGGAAAGGAATTCCAACCTTCTGTTCAAGTAAAAACTTCAAACTTTGTTGGTCAGTTTTACAATGAAACTCTGACCCAACAAATATGGCCGCCACTTTTGAATTGCAGTTACAAGAGCAAATAGCTCATTCTCATAAGTAGACATAAGAAGAGCTCTTCCCTTCAAAGCTTTGCTCAAATAAGCAATAGGCTTATTGTTCTGCATCAACACTGCTCTTACTCCAACCCCACTTGCATCACATTCAATGACAAAAGGTTGAGCAAAATTTGGTAATGCCAAAACAAGAGAATGAGTGACAACATCTTTGAGACTAAAAAATGCACCCTTTGCAGCCTCATCCCAAGAAAAAGCATTCTTTTTCAACATAGAAGTCAAAGGAGCAGTAATGGAACCATACCCTTTAATGAACTTCCTATAGTACCCTGTTAAACCCAAGAAACCCCTCAAGGATTTTATATTACTTGGGAATGGCCAATCCACCATGGCCTGAATTTTTCTTGGATCAGCCTTAACTCCCTGTTGAGAAATGATAGGGTCCAAATAATCCACTTTTTGGCACCCAAACCGACATTTAGAGTTCTTAGCAAACAATTGATTTTTCCTTAGAATGTCCAAAGTAATCTGTAAATGATATCTGTGTGTGTCCACATCCTTGCTAAACACCAAAATATCATCAAAGAATACTAAAATAAACTTTCTAAGATATAAATTAAAAACATATTTCATTAAACTTTGAAATGTAGAAGGAGCATTATTTAAAACAAAAGGCATAACTAAAAATTCATAATGCCCTTCATGTGTTCTAAAAGTTGTCTTGGAAGTGTTTTCATCAACTACTCTGATTTGGTGGTAACCAAACCTCAAATCAAGCTTGGAAAATATAGTATAACCCCAAAGTTCATCCAACAACTCATCCACAACAGGAATAGTGATGCAGGTTAGATCCAGTTCAGAACCTATCTGCTACTGCGATCGATCATGCGATCAATCGCACGATCGAGCGCCCACCTGCGTTTGATCGCAACCCTGACAGCGATCAATCGTAGAACTACGCCCAAACGCCCAGAAGCTACTAAAGAAGCGACTGATGAAGGGAGATCGACCGCCCGATCGTTTGCCCATCTGCGAATGATCGCACTTGTCCCTGCGATCGATTGCACATGGGACATCTATGTTAATTTCTGCATTTTAGTTATTAATTAGGACTCTATTTCCTTATTTGAACTGTTTATTAAGTTTAGGGAGTCTTTATTTTGTTATTTTATTAGGTTTAGGGTTATAAGGGTCATTTATGTAATATTTTTAATAAGTTTAGGGTTTGTGGCTATAAATATAGGCTTATAGCCTCCAAACAAGGGAGTTGTTATTTTGATTATTGATTTTATTAATGAGAATTACTTAGAGTTGAGTTTATTCCCTTTTTTCCTTCAAAATGCTAGAGAGTATCTAGATTTTCGAGAAGAATTCTTAGATTATTGATAGACTCAAGATCTGGAATTACATATCCGCTGCGTTATTTGTTGTTCTTCGTTGCAGCCTACTAAGTCGCACTGCATCAGTTGGTATCAGAGCTAGGTTACTTTCCATGAATGGGGAGGAGCAACCACTTTGCAAAAATGGACGAGGTGTACGTGCACATGAAAATAGCACATAAGGAGCAACTGACAATTCGTTTGTGGCACATGAGTGGTGGGTCAGACAGTTGTTGTCGCCAACCAAGACCGCAATTCACGGGAGTGGAAGGCAAATTTATCGCTGAACATTGGGAACACAAGGAGGATCAATTCCGGGCTATGAGGGATTAGATTGAAGACCTCACCACCCAATTATCCAACTTGCGTGGTCACAAAGGGAGTGGATCAAGGAACCCGTGTACAAAGCGCCAAACACAGGGACGTCAACACCTTGCGCAAGCTTGTACAAATCGGCGGGTGAGTAGATTCAAACTCAACATTCCAAAATTCCACAGGAAATTCCAACCTGAAGAATTTTTGGATTGGGTGTTGGCTGTTGAAGAGGTTTTTGAGTTCAACAGAGTGTCCGATGAACGACGAGTCTCTTTGGTGGTACACACATTCCAGGAAAAAGTTGCTGTGTGGTGGCAATAGCTAAAGCAAGATCGAGTGCGAAAAGAAAAATTGAAGATCAATAGCTGGGAACACCTATTGAAAAAGATGCGAACCGTTTTCTTGCCCCATAATTACACCATGGAGCGACAGCCACAAAATTGAAGACAAGGGTCTATGGCTGTGATGAAGAAAACTGAAAATTTGTATAAAAAAAAGGCGCTTAGGGAAACATGGGGTAAGGCGAAGAGTCCAAGACAGGTCAATTGGACCCATACTTGCCAACCATAAACCCATAAACCGAATCCACATTATGTGGAAGAGGAAAAAGAATTGGTGGATGGAGAGTTTCAGGAAGCTGACTTCGTTGATGAAGAGTTCGAGCCTAAAGGAGTTGAAGATGAAGATCCGTCACAAGAGCTTGTAGATTAGGATACCCCACCAGTTTATGATGATTACGTCAATGAAGAAGAGCCAATTGAAGAACCTTGGCATCCGACCTAGAGGAAGAGTTCGAAGAATATAGGGGTTGCATCCTATATTTAGCGGCCTTTACCCTGATGAAGATGGCCAATTGGAAGATGAAGAGCCCACGGATGGCATCACCGATGAAGATGACCAATTGGAAGATGGAGAGCCCACGGATGACATCATCGATTATGAAGAAGATGACATCGCCGATTATAACGAGGTTGAGTATGTTGATTTCCTTGGTATTGAAGATATTTTAAATTCTCCTAATAATGATGTTGATGAATTTTATACGAATGAGGAGAATTATATGTTCATAAGGGAAGTAACTGCTGATCTGTTCATGAGCATTTTCATGGCACGTAGGAGAGAAAAGGAACAAGAAAAATATGGCAAATCCGAAGAATTAAAAAGTGGTGTGTGGGGCGCTTACGACAGATATCAAGGTATTCTGATGATGAGAAATGTCACACTTATTTTGAGGTGTTGCCTTGTTTTAATCTGGAGGAAGGGCGATTGGAATGAGTTGATCAGACATTCAAAGGACTATGGAAAAGATCGGCCGAATTCGAGGATGAATTCTCTCTAACCTGGGGAGGATGATGCAGATCAGATCCAGTTCAAAACCTATATGCTACTACGATCGATCATGCGATCGATCGCACGATCGAACACCCACCTACGTTCGATTACAACCCCAACAGTGATCAATCGCAGAACTACGCCCAAACCCTAGAAGTTACTGAGGAAGTGACTGATGAAAGGAGATCGACCGTCTGATCATTCGTCCATCTGCGAACGATCGCACTCGTCCCTGCGATCAATCACACACGGGACATCTATGTTAATTTCTGCATTTTAGTTATTAATTAGGACTCTATTTCCTTGTTTTAAGTGTTTATTAAGTTTAGGGAGTCTTTATTTCATTGTTTTATTAGGCTTAGGGTTATGAGGGTTATTTATGTAATATTTTTAGTAAGTTTAGGGTTTGTGGCTATAAATATATGCTTATAGCCTCCAAACAAGGGAGTTGTTATTTTGATTATTGATTTTATTAATGAGAATTACTCAGAGTTGAGTTTATTCCCTTTTTTCCTTCAAAATGTTAGAGAGTATCTAGATTTTCAAGAAGAATTCTTAGATCATTGATAGACTCAAGATCTGAAATTACATATCCGCTGCGTTATTTGTTGTTCTTCACTGCAGCCTACTAAGTCGCGCTGCATCAAATAGGAAACCTATCCTTAATTGTAACTTTGCTGAGGGCCCTATAATCCATGCATATTCTCTAAGTGACATCAGCTTTCCTTACCAACATGAAAAAGGACTAGTGCTATTCCTTATAACTCCTGATTGTAACAGCTCTTTGACAATCTTCTCAATCTCCTCTTTTTGATAAAATGGATATCTGTAAGGCCTAACAAATATTGGTTGAACTCCTTGCTGTAAAGGAATGGCATGATCATGAGCTCTCCTATGTGGCAACTCAGTAGGTTCTTTGAAAACATCTGAATATTCCTTAAGAATATCATCTAACAAGTCACTTTTCTGATTCTGTATTTCTTCCCCTGCCTATAACTCAACTAGAAGAATCTAAAACATAACCCATTTACTGCCCTTGTTAAGCCATTTGAAAGCCTTCCCATCCTCTAAACTCAACTAAGGACCTTGCTGCAATCCTTGCAAAACACACTTCTTACTACCATATTGGAATTCCATAGTAAGATGATCAAAATCCCACAAAATTGGCCCTAATACTCTCAACCATTGAATACCTAAAACAACATCATAACTAGCTAATGGCCGAATATACAAGTTCATTTTATAAAGATTTCCTTGCATTTTAAGGGTAAGATTTTGACTCTTTCCTGGACTGCTAATAATTTGGCCATTTGCAATCCTCACCTTAATAGCATCTCCATTAGTACTTATAATTCCCAACACTTCAGCTAGTTTAGCATCCACAAAATTATGAGTACTACTTGAATCTATAAGGATTACCACCTGTTGATTCCTTAAGACCATTATGATTCTCATAGTTTTTGGGTTATGAGTTCCTGTGATTGCATTAAGAGAAATTTCTGGTTCTTCATCCAAAAAAAACTGTCCCGAGTCCTCCCCTTTGTCAACATCAACCATATCAGCAACTTCTTTTTGTTCCATAATCTCTTCAATAAAAAACAACTTAGGTACAGTACACATATGTCCTCTACTCCATTTGGTATCACAAGAGTAACATAAACGCTTCCTTCTTCTATCATCCATCTGAGCAGGAAATATCTTCTGTACTGGTACCAATGCTTTAGGAGCATCATTAACAATTCCTCTGGTCTAATTATTTCCCACAAACCCCCTTGTAACTGTTTAGGAAAGACTTGCACTCTGTTTCCATAAGAATTTCCCCCTTTATTGAAACTAGAATTGTTGTCATTTCCCCCTCCTTGATTCCTAGAAGAACCCCAAACTGGTTTTCCATACTTGGTATTAATCACAATACAATCTTCTTGCATTCTTGCTAAAGCATATGCATCATTTAGGGTTTTAGGATTAAACATCCTCATTGGCACCCTAATATCATCTCTTAATCCTTCCAAAAACATACTCAGCTTGTAAGAGTCACTCAACCTCAAAACTCTATTTGCTAACAATTCAAATTGAGTTTTATATTCTTCTAACAATCCAGTTTGTTTAAGCTTAGACAAGTTTTCCATAGGGTCATCATATGAACCCTTGCCAAATCTAACTTGCATAGCTAACACAAACTCATCCCAAGTAGACAAACTATTTGTATTACTTAAGGCTTTAAACCAAGAAAGTGCTTTACCTTCCATGTAAAAGGCAGTAATCTTCAACTTTCTTCCTTCATGAACGTTATAAAAGTCAAAAAATTGCTCTGCCCAATAACACCATGAGTCTGGATCATCCCTATTGAAGGTTGGAAATTCCAATCTCAACGCTTTAGTGTACACTCCATCCGTACTTGTTTATTCCCCTTGCAGATTTCTTCCCTATTGATGAGTAGCATCAAATTGATCATTGACTATATTTTCTTCAACTCCACTTGGATTAACATGACCTTTCTCCCTTATAAACCCTATAAACAACGTCAGGAGATGCTCCACTTTCTTCTCAATAGAATCAATTCTTTCTTTGCTCAGTTTGCTCTTCTTTGAGCATGGTGTTGGATCTAGTTCTCATTAATAGTAGAGAAAAATTTCAAACTAGATGGATCAAGGGCTTTGATACCACTTGTTACAGTACTGTTATGAATTCACTATACTATAGAGGAAAATAAGGAAAGAATGGAAGAATGAAAGGAAAGAAAATGGAAAGATGAGAAGAATGCAGAAACTTTTATTGAATGAATAAGCACTTCGAGGGTGCTCAACCTCCTAAGACAATTTGAGATGCCCACACTGCAGTTCAACATGAACTTTACAACAACAAGCTACCTTAACAATGGAAAAAAGGTTCTACTTATAGATCCTTCTCTAACCACCTCACAACCAACTCAACTACAATCAACTACTAAAACAAAAATAACAGAATTAACTAATCTGGCTAGCTAAGCCAGATACAACTGCTCATGTGTAACAAGAACTAAACTGCATGTGTTCAATGCAGCTGTCAGCTCATCTCCCCATACAATTCAGCTTACACGCAGACTTTATGTAGCTCCAACTCTTGTACAGCATGTGATAGAGGATGAGATGCTGAGATAGCGAGGCAGAAAGAAAGAGAGGGAGCAACTGAGAGGTAGAGAGAGACCTAGAAGAGAGAGAGATTCTGAGAAAGAGGGAGATCGGGAGAGGAGAGAGAAGAAAATTTGGGGTTAAAAAAAATAAAAAAAATGGATTAAAAAAAATATTTAAATAAAATAAATTGTAAAATAGAGAGTCTGCTACTAGAGCTTTTTGTGAAAAAAAAATAGTAGCTAAAATAAAATAAAATAAGTGGTATTTTGAGTGGCTACTTGCTGGAATGCTCTCAGCCACATATTCTCAAACTTAAATGAGAGTGATCCTCTAGATAGATCTCCACTGTTAAGCAATATGAGAAAATGATCTGATAAAGGTTGTGGAAGACGATGTTGGATTAGGTCTGGGAAATACTCTTCCCAATCTCCAGACGCTAGAAATCTATAATCTTGGATAGGTTTTGGTTATTCGACCAAGTGAGAATCTCCAACCAATAGAATATCCATCAACCATTGCTTTGAAATGAAATTTGAAAGTTCCTTCATGGCATAGGTTAACCGAGTTGTTCCAACCTTTCGTTTGGGAAGCAAGTAACACTGAAGTTTCCCCCAATGCACAAAGGAACTTCTTATCAACTGAAAACCCTGAGAACTCCCAAAAAATCCCAAGCAAACTAGTCCAATAAGATTTGAATTTACATGAGATAAAGAAAGTGCCCACCACCTCTTCAATGCATTCTACTACACATTTATCCAACATCAAACGAATACCCTGAGGCAGGCAAAACAAACCATCCCATGAAAGGTGCACCCCACAAAGGGACAAGACTAGCTGAAATATGCTCTTTTGTTTCTTGCAAACTCACTATGTTAGGCTTCCAAATTTTCAATAAGTTGCCAATGTTAAACCTTTTCCTTGCATCATTTAGT
The DNA here is from genome assembly GCA_013348765.1 of Carpinus viminea. Taxonomy (NCBI): domain Eukaryota; kingdom Viridiplantae; phylum Streptophyta; class Magnoliopsida; order Fagales; family Betulaceae; genus Carpinus; species Carpinus viminea. The sequence goes on along the minus strand of CP054669.1, from coordinate 12,687,048 downwards.
CCTCAAACATTCTAACTAATAATTTTCAAATTCATAATGGGATAGAAACCTTGCCACAATACTGAGTAGAAGTATGGGATTGGGATGGATTCCTCTTGGAGTCATTATTGTTCCCTAACTCCTCTAACCCCACCCCCTCTCTTTTTTGAAGGAGCCCAACTTCCTATTAATAACCTTACAGCTAGATTCAATTGCTTTCAAGTGCAAAGAATAAATTTAAAAGCTCCCATAAAAGCCTTCATATGAAACCCCCAAGAAATTTTCTAGCCCATACATACATCTCTTGACCCAATTTGAGCTTTCAAGTTGCCACGGACAAGAGATGAGGAATTGAGAGGGGAGATCTTGTATCGAAGGAGAGTTGTTCCAGACTACCTTTGTCCCATATGCAGTCTGGAAGCGGAAACAACATGGCATAGTTTGTGGGGTTGCTCATCATCTGCAGATGCACATTTGAGGGGTAAGCATGAAGGTCTTCCAGAAGAGTGTCCCACTGGGTCACAATTTTTTGCAGGTAGTGGAATTTTTCTACCAGAAATGTGAAGGAGAAGATTTTTGTTTATTTGTGGAAACATCTAAAAAGATTTGGTTTGGAAGAAACAAGCTAATCCATGAGGGGCTTTTCACTCATTTATCTTATGTGGCATGGGTGGCTATACAGGCAGTGGAGGATTATGATAAGTTAAGATAAGGTTGAGTTGGAATTATATTCCAATTCATTAGGATTAGATTTGAAATAAGATTTCAAATCTTTAGGATTAGGTTTATTTGAATTTGAATATTAGAACTTATCTATTTGTATTTCTATTTAAAGACCATTTGGTTATTAATGAAGGTAGAGAATGAATTTGACATATGTCTTTTGTGGTTTGTATCTAGCCCTAATTGGATTCACTTGTGGTTTATCTCCAGCCCTAATTGGAGTTCATTATCAATATCCCATCTCACATCCCTACCAAACCCATCCTCGAGTTCGTAACCTATCAATTGGTATTAGAGCAATGACGACCCAGAAGGAATGCATCGAGAAGCTGGAAATTGACGTCCATGAGATCAAAGAATCCATACAAAGACTCAAGCAGTCCATGAAGGAAACAATTGTAGTAGCACTAAAGGAAGCCATGGCTTTTGCATCCATAGAAACAAAAGCGAAACCACCGCATTGAGAACGGGAAACCATGGCGTCACACTTGCCCCTGCGATATCGCCACACTCATCATCATCGGGAGGATGGTCATTCCTACCGACCCATGAAAATGGAGTTTCCACGATTTCATGGTGATGACCCCCTTGTTTGGCTTGACCGTGCTACTCAATTCTTTGAGTATCAATAGATCGGAGAAGGACAGAAGGTAACCCTTGCAGCGTTTTACTTAGAAGGAGAAGCTAACTAGTGGTGGCAATGGCTGAAGAATGTTTATTTGGAGGATGGGCAGCCCATCACTTGGGAAATTTTTGAAAAAGAAATACTAGTTCGTTTCGAACCAACAGAATATGAAGATTATGATGAAGCTTTTTCTAAGGTCAAACAAAAGGGCACGTTACGAGAGTATCAGAAGAAGTTTGAAAAGTTGGCTAACCGAGTGGTAGGATGGCCACAGAAAGCACTCATCGGCACCTTTCTATGAGGGTTGAAGGCCGAAATCTCCTCAGACGTTCGCAAATTTAAACCACAAACCTTACGAGCAACTATTGAATTTGAGAGGATGAGGGAGGACGAACTGAACCACATGAAAAAGTTGATGTATTCTGACGTCTCAAAATACAGCCCCAAGCCACCATGGGAGAGCAGCCCAACTACGACACCATCGCCAAAGACTACCAGATCTAAGGTAAAGAAGTTGTTGTGGGATGACATGCAGCAAATGAGGGAGAAAGGACTATGCTTCAACTGTAATGAGCGGTATACACCTGGCCACCAATGCGCCGTGCTACTTTTGTTCATTATTGAAATTGAAGCAGAGGACAATGATAGCCTAGAAGGAGAAGCAATACCAGATGAGGATGATAATAGTAAAAACCCAACAATTTCTTTACATGCATAGGATGAGTCATGTATAAAATTTTTATTTTTAGTGGTATTAGTTTAAATTTCTAATTCTATCTAGTTGGACTTTGGGGACAAAGTCCTTTTAAGGGGGTAGGATTGATAGGTTAAGATAAGGTTGAGTTGGAATTATATTCCAACTCATTAGGATTAGATTTGAAATAGGATTTCAAATCTTTAGGATTAGGTTTATTTGAATTTGAATATTAGACCTTATCTATTTGTATTTCTATTTAAAGACCATTTGATTATTAATGAAGGCAGAGAATGAATTAGACGTATGTCTTTTGTGGTTTGTATCCAGCCCCAATTGAATTCACTTGTGGTTTATCTCCAACCTTACTTGGAGTTCATTATTAATATCCCATCTCACATCCCTACCAAACCCATCCCCGAGTTTGTAACCTATTAGATTATCAGAGACTTTCCGGTGCTCGCAATAATAATAATGGTGATAGAGCGGAAAGTGCAAGAAATTGGGAGAAACCACCGGTTGGATGGCTCAAGGTGAATTGTGATGCTGCATTGGATTCTCACAATGGACAAATGGGAACGGGTATTATCATCCAGAATCATGAAGGTGGGATGCATGCAGCCAGAAGTGTGACGATCAATGGGTTTACGGATCCAACAACTGCAGAAGCTTTGGCTTCTTTTTGTGTTGTTAAGTTTTATCAAGAAGGTCATTGTTGAAGGGGACTCCCTAATGATCATTAAGGCACTCCAAAATGAGGGGGAGCAGGGAGCCAGATATGGGCATATTTTAGATGACACAAAGCTACTGTTGGGTTCGTTTATGGACTGGAAGGCAAACCATGTGAGCAGGATCTTCAACATAGCTACCTATAAATCAGCAAAGATGGCGTCAAAAGATGTCATAGATTTACAATGGAGGGAAGCAATCCCGTATTGTATTTTTGATATTGTTGGTGTAGAGTCCTCAACCTCTACCTGATGTAGTTTTTAATATGTTATGAAATGAAGTTCTTTTGCTCAAAAAAAGAAAAGAAAAGAAAAACACTCATTAATTAGTGAAGTAGTTTTAGGGCCGGCATCTTTTGAAAATGACACGTCTCTTATTGCTCATTGGGTTGGCTCCTAAATAAAACAAATGAAAGAAACGGAGAAAACCATACTTCTCTCAAATTTACTTTGAAATGGTAATAGCTTTTCCAAATTTAATGCTTCCTATAACATATGTGAAAATACAATTATGTCTTTTTATTAAAAAGACAAAAAAACTTCTTTGGTCGTTAGACCCGTGGGTCTTTAAGTAATTCTAGAAGTTTTTTTGTGTCATTCAAAAAATGAGATAGTTTTTAAAATTAGGGGTAATTATCATTCTTCCTCATAAACTACCACTCGATTATCATATATTTCCATCAACTACCAATTTTACATTACGACCTTATCAAACTACTATTTCGTTACCAAAACCCAATTCTATCAATTAAGGTCATTAAGTCGGATGATCAACTAATCATGTGCACGTAAAGTTGGTAGTTGATGTGGGTATATGGTAATCGAATGGTAATTCACAAGAAAAATAATAATTATCCAAAAAAAAAAAAAAAAGCATACGCATTCAAGGCATGTGATGGGTTGACCGTCTGACTTAACGACCTTGATTGATGGAAGGATGATTTTGGTAACAAAATGGTAGTTTGATGGAGTCGTAATATAAAGTTGGTAGTTGATAAAAGTATATGATAATCGAGTAATAGTTTATAGGAGAAAATAATAATTACTCTTTAAAATTATAATTTAATTAAAATTCAATAATGATCAATCATAAGCCTAATAGTGATTTTAAGAGCCACATCATTTTTAAAAGGATTTCTAACATTACTTGCGAGTCTCTTCTCATGAGTTTTTTTTTTTAAATAATTTTTTTCAATATTTTATCTTGATGTAAGAGTATTAGCATTTTGGGTCACGTGCCATACATGTCGCATTTTTTGGATTTGACACCAAGAAAAAAAAAAAACCCTACCTAGGGGTTTAAGTGAAAGAATTAAGGTATGTTTTGATATCTGTTTGAGGAGCTTAAAAGTGCATTTAACACTTAAAAAGTATGTTTGAAGAAAAAAAGTACTTGATTCATTTGGTAAAAAAAATTGAAAGTACTTTTAAGGGTATAAAAAGCTAAAAAAATGACCAAAAAGTATTTTTTAACTAAAAAATTATATTTTTTAAACACAATCTCAAACACGCTTTTAGAGAGAGTATGGGAGCACAAATATATGTTGCTTATTCTCTTCTGTTTTTTTGTTAGCCGTCCTTGTTCAGTAGATCACAACTAGCCTAGGAACAAAAGAAAACAAGGTATGCAGATGTCCATGTGAGATAAAAAGCTAGATTAAATGCAACAATGTGAAACACTTGTATTAATATAAGTATCAACATATGTGTTTTCGATGTGTAATTCAGTCGGCTAAGGATCATGTTTTATAAAGCAAAGATTACTAATTCAAATTCTCTTCCCCTCTTGTATGGACATGTTAAAAAAAAAAAATACCTACAAATATAGTCTACAAAACCTGTATTTAAAGTATTTAAAGAAACAGTTACATTCAAATCTCAAATTTTCAATTGGATGGGATTATTTATCTTCAATGATTGTATAGTCTACTAGATTTTTTGTCAAGCTGATTGAGTTACCTTTTAATGACAGTTTTGACGTTTTCAGTAGGGCACACAAGTCTTCGAGATTTTTTTCCCATATTAAATACCGAAACAATAATTTTTTAGTTTAATCAAAATAGTCCATATTAATATGGGAACATTAAAATTTGTCGATCAGTTAAAATAATTTATGTGAAGAAAATAACATAAAAAGGCATATCCTAAGTTTTACCATAGAAAACGTGGGATTTAGGAGAGAGAGAGAGAGAAGGGCGGTTGTGTATAAATCCACCGATTCGTCTCGAAGAATCCGAAAACACCTCTCTTCGTGTCACAGTTTCTTCGCATCAGCTTGCACCCAGCTCTCCTATAAATTACTCGTTAGCGATTAATAATAATAATTGAGGTTTAAGTTTTAAGAGGATGAGTAAGCGAGCGAGAACCAGCGTCGACAAGGCAGTGGTCGATGTTTGGCAGCGGGAGGTCGGCCAGCTCTCCACCAGAAACTTCGCGCACAGACTCGGCGCCTCCGAGGTCTTATCCTGGTTAACCTTGATCCCAAGTTTTGTTTTTGTTTTTGTTTTTTTTTGTTTTTTTGTTTTTTCTGTGCTTTCTTAAAGAATGGTACTGTAGGATTGGGTGGAATTAGAGTAGAATTATCTAATACCTGTTCTGGGTTCCTGATAATTTGGTTGGTTTTCCCTGTTCTCGATCAGGGTTATGCGCATTCGTCACTGTGGAATTGGGATGGCTTATGTCCTGATTGGGTTAGAATTGTTTGCTTCCTGTTTGGGTTTGGGATAAGTTCTTTGCTTTTCATTTTTCTCAATCAGGATTATTAACATTCATCACCGTGGAATTGGTATATCTTAATTCCTAATTGGGTTTTCATCTTATATGTTTGGTTAAACTTGGCGTTCTATTTGTTAATATTGATCTGATTTTAAGTGCATAAGATTGAATTGTTTTTATTTGCTTTTTATTTTTTATTTTTAATATATATATATATTTTATCTTCTTGGCTTTTGACTGTCGTTCAAAAACTTTCTTTTTATTTCCCTGATGTGTTCTTAAGAACCAAACAGAGGTTTAGTGACAATGGCTTAGAAGCTCAATTGACTGCATTCTTTTTATTTGGAACCATAAGAGTGCTGAACTAAGTGGCATTCACAAGTCACAAATTTGAGCCTAAAACATAATGGAAATAGGCATGCAAATATTTTCACTGATGATTGTGCACTCTATAGCGTGTTGCCAAGTTGATTTTGTACAAGGTATAATTAGATGAATAAATGTCCCAGGATCTTGTGCTCCGACTTGATACTTACAGTAAGCTGGAAAAGCACAAAGGTTGTGTGAACACCATAAGTTTCAATGCAGATGGTGACATTCTGGTTTCGGGCTCTGATGACAAGCGGGTCATACTCTGGGATTGGGAAACTGGGCATATCAAGCTTTCATTTCATTCAGGTCATAATAACAATGTTTTTCAAGCAAAGATCATGCCTTGCACAGATGATCGAAGCATTGTCACCTGTGCTGCGGATGGGCAGGTATGTCATTTGCTCCAAAGCAATTACCATATGGAAATACTATCATTGTTTCATTAAAATGTGTACCAGCTTTATCTTAGAATGTAAGAACGTTATTGGCCACAACCAATGGGCTCTGACTCAAATTACACTTCCTCTCTTGGTCCCCTCACAAGAATGGAATGGAGAGTGAGATCATGGATTCAAGACTCACTGGATGCTTGTTAATTCACCAATCAACTTACATATATGTCTATGTCTATGTATTTGTATACACACAGACCAAAAATTATTTTTTTCACTCGAACCATTCCATAACTTACGTTGAGGTTTTCTCTTAATATTCTAAACAGAATTGTCATATGAATGGATAGGGAACGGGTCACCTGTTCTCCAAGTTAATGGATTATGAGATCTTGGCATTTCAAATTCAATGATTTGATGACTGTTGCTTGTTTATCTCCTTTCGCACCTTGTTTGCAGTCAAAAAAAATTTTCACCTAGTTTTCTTTTGCTATCAAGATTAGGATTTTTTCTTGTTTTATAGCCACAGCACTTATCTTAATTCTTAGTGAACATTTGGTCAATTTTAGGTGAGACTTGCTCAAATTCTGGAACGTGGATGCGTGGAAACTAAATTGCTTGCCAGACATCAGGGACGGGCTCATAAGTTGGCTATTGAGCCTGGTAGCCCACATATATTTTATACTTGCGGTGAAGATGGATTAGTGCAGCATGTGAGTTATGATCCCCCCTTGCTACTTTGATTGCTGATTGTGTAGTGTAGTTTCATTTATCTGGAGAATTCAAGTACGCTGGGACAAGTCTAAACAACTGTTCATAGCAAAACAGGGTGAGGTATAATCATTTGATGAGCTTCATTTGGAGGCTTACAATAGAGAATGAATTCTCTACTCCGTCAATTCTCCTTTCCTTAGCTTTAATTGCTTTTGCCAACTATCCTGAACTTTTCAATGTTACATGACTAGTTGATCCCAGTTATAAATGTCCCTTGGCATTCTCCTTGCATCGTCTAGTGATGGATCTTTTCATTTTTCCTCACATATTTTGATTTTTTCCATAATGTTTAGTATTTCTGGGTTATATGGTCATGTGATGCGATCATTATTGTTACAGTTTGATCTGAGAACTCCGGCTGCCACTGAACTTTTCTCATGCCAACCAACTGATGCTAGAAGGAGTAACATGTCAGTTATCCCTCTAAATGCAATTGCCATTGATCCAAGGAACCCAAATCTCTTTGCGGTTGCAGGGTCTGATCAATATACTCAACTTTATGATATCCGCAAGTATAAGTGGGATGGATCATCTGAGTTTGGTGAACCCACAAACTACTTTTGCCCTCCGCACTTGATTAATAATGAGCTTGTTGGAATAACAGGCTTGGCCTTCTCGGAACAGAGCGAACTTCTTGTTTCATACAATGATGAGTTAATCTATCTTTTTACTAAGGATATGGGATTGGGACCTAATCCACTTCCAGCCTCTCCAGTGTCTATGAGCAGTGATGCAAGTGAAGCAGGAGGTGATCATAAATTGGCAGCTTGTCCATCAGCTATTGATACTGATGATAAAGTTACTCCCCAAGTTTACAAGGGGCACAGGAATTTTGATACTGTGAAAGGTGTGAACTTCTTTGGGCCTAAGAGTGAGTATGTTGTGAGTGGATCAGACTGTGGCCGGATATTCATATGGAAGAAAAAAGGTGGGGAGCTCATTCGTGTCATGAAAGCAGATAAGACAGTTGTAAATTGTATCGAGTGTCATCCCCATACCATGGTGCTTGCAAGCAGTGGAATTGACCATGACATCAAGATATGGACTCCAAAGGCCCTTGAGAGAGCTACTTTGCCTACAAACATTGAACAGGTATGACTTGTAATCTTGAGCTGATTATTCAAACTCAAAACCTTGATATGTTCTCAATTGTATTTGGTTTTGGTGGTTTGGCCAGAAACTTTTAACTTTGAACAAGTAGTGGAAACTTAACTTAAGGTTTTGAATGCATGTTGCTTCATTTCTTCATGGCATTAGAATTTTCTTATGAATAGGTAAAGTAGGTTGCTGGCTACTGACATGGTCATTCACATTTTTGTGTTTGCTAGACAAAGTAAAACCGTGTGTTAGTTGTTTATGTAGGACTTTGCTGGTTTAATTTTTGCTGTGTAGATTTCCTACTCTTTGGTCCTTTTCTTACTCCCTGAACTCTCAAGGCTTTCGAAAAACTCAGGTGGTCCTGGAACTTTTCGGGATGTGTAGAAAGCTGATATTAGACCAGTATTGCCATTTTGATGTTGATAAACAATTAGATGTAAACATGGATAGGGCTATACTACCCATGCTACAAATCAAATGGGCAGCAGAGGAACTAATTTCTCTGCCGTTACTTGTTTTGAAAAAGGTTCTGATACCTGATCGAATTCTTCATTGGTTTGCCTTTGGTGGCTTCCACGACGATGACAATGACGATGATGATGAAGATGGTGATTTTTTCTATGATGATGACATTTCTGATGATGTTTCTGATGATGATGATGATGGTAGCAATGGTGATGAAAATGAAAATGACGACTGTCTTGATGATGACGATGACTCTGGTTTTGATGATAATAATGATGGTGATGGCAATTGATTGATGATGCTGATGATAACAATGGCAATGATGATAGTTTTCTTGGTAGCTGTGTTGAATGATGATGATGATGATTATGACTTACCCTTTTTATGTCCAGCAGAAACCCAAGGCTAGGGACTGGATGGATAGTAGTATATTTTCTCCTCAGGAGTTGATGTTGCATCTACTTCAATTCCAAAGGCAGAGGACTAGCAGGACCAGCCACGAGCGCAATGGTGAAAACTCCTCTGACGGTCGGGAACTTTTAGAGCTATTTTTGACATTCAATGCCAACAGTGATGCTTCTTCCGATGATGCAGGGGATACCACCAGTCAAGAGGATTTGTTTAGTTGAGATGCCGGAGCCATAGTTTGTTTGGCTATGAGAAATGGTATCTTGTACATTCACATCACATGCTTGTTCTCTATTTAACTCCATAACCATTAACCATTTCTTAATGCTTTTCATTTTTTTAAAAAACTTTTTGTCAATATATTACAGGTTTGTCTTTGTTCATCTTCGATATTGATAAGGCCTTATACATTTACCTTCTTTTGTTTTGTTTTTTCTTCTTCTTTGGGCTAGATTCCCTTTCTTTCTTTTTTTCTTTCTTCTTCTTCTTCAATTAATGCTCAATTGCTAGTTCTGTAGTTCTGTTGTGGGTGGTATTGTGGTAGCCGATGGCTCTTTTTCTTCCCTTACAGTCATATTTAACAATTGTCTGCTGGTGAATTTTGCTGAAATTGGAATCTTGGCTCTAGCATTTCAAAGCTTTCAAAAACAAGCATTATTTGTTTCTCAGGTATATTCTAGCAGTAAGCAACGTCAGTCTTTTGTACTAAAATATGCTTTGAAAAATTTTAGTTTAAAAACAAAAGCCTGGCTTAATGAATAAAGCCTAGATTAAGGACGTGCTTTAAAGAATTCTATCCTCTCTAATCCCCTTAAGAGCATTCTCAATGAGCTCTCTACTCTTTAGCTAAAATTTGGTTAAAAAAATTTCACTTTTTCTAGTTTAACTAGTAGCTATGCAAAAAGTATCAAATAATAAACTCTCTAAATTTTACCCTAATCTATTTAAATATAATTTTTATTCTATTTTCATCATTATTATTATTATTATTATTTTTCAATAACACTCCACAAAGTTACAACCCATAAAGGTGAGAGAGAGAAATATAAAAACATAAAAAATGGAGTAGATAAAGGATTTTGTTCTCCAAATATGGCGAGAAGTTTGTCGAGGCCTAAAATGGAGAGGGAAATAGAGAGCTTGGTGGAGCTTGTATTTTGTATAATTTAATCAAATTTTGGCGAAAGGGGAATTTTAGAGGGTTCATTGATGATGCTCTTATTACCTATCTTTAGTGGTCTAGTCGGGAACTTAAGACAGGAAAAATGAATGGTTTTTCAGAGCTTGTAGGAGTTCCCTACTGCCTATAAATTCATAAATACTCCTTACTATGACTGCTTTATTTTTTATTTTTCAATATATAAGTACATCAAACAAGAATTACAACCAAGAACAATAAAAAAGGGTTGGGCAATTCAATAATAAGCTACAAAACGTAAATAGAAATTTAAAGGCGAATGCATCAAATGAATGAATCGACTTTATGTAATCTTAACACGAACACCAAGAAAAGAGATTGCTATGATTGCTTTCAAAATAAAATAAAATAAAATAAAAGCCTAAGGAGAATGTAGCACATAGAAAAAGGAAAGTTGGACTTCCATGAAGAGTGTCATTAACATTAACAATGTTAACGTGTCAGTTTCATCAATCCTTGATTTTTTTTTTTTTTAATAATTACTAATTTAATATTTGATTGAGATTACTACATCAATATTATTCGAATAGTTGTATGATAAAAATGTAGTATATATCATGACTAATTAAGGGTTAGTTGTGATTGCTACATCAGCATTGCTAGATAAGAGTGTAGTTTTCTAGCATTACTTAAGATGAAAATGTACTTTCTAACATTACTCTGTCCAATTAATTTGGCTTACGTGCTATAAAAATAAAAAATAAAAAATTACATCACATCTCTTGTAATTTTAAACGGTCTAAATTTAATTTTAAATTTTTTATAAAATAAGAGGAAAAGTAAAATTAAATATATATCATTGAAAAAACTACAATATATCTCCTACAATATTTAAAAACAATTTTTACAGCACATAAGCTAAATCTCTTCCCAATAATTTGGTTCATCTAGGTAATTTTAGAAGGTCTACTTGTTTTCTACTAATAATGATGTGGCTATTAAAATCATTATTAGACTTGTGATAAATCATTATTAAATTTTGATCACATATTAATTTTAATAACCACATCATTTTAAGATACAAATAAAATACAAATAAGCCTTTTAGAATTAATTGTCCATTCAATTTGTGTTGGAGTTCCTTCAAAGCGATAGAGCATTTCGTTTTTATACCCAAGAAATCCTAACTGGGCCGAATTGGTCAGGATCGGCCCAACCCATTTCGGCTCTCTCCCGTCTTCCACACTCGCCGATATTAATATCTTCCTCGCAGGCGAGCGAGCCACGCTGACTCACTGAGTTATCTGAGTCGGTGACTCGGTTCTCATGGAAACCCTAATGAGCTCATCCTCTGCGACGATCATGTCCTCCTCGTCTTCGTCGCCTTTCTTGAATTTCTCTCCCAGACGGACTCTCTCTTCGAGGCCCTTTCAGCTCCCTTTCGCCTCCAAAGGTAAACACTCTTTTTTTTTTTCTTTTTGTTCATCTTCTTTATGCTCTGTTTGGTTTCCAAGAAAATGTAAGAACGAAAAATTTATTTTGATAAGCGATTGACAGAGTCTGGTAAGGTTTTGGACTTTCTTATTTGTGTTTCCTGCAGTTTCTCAGCAACCAAACGAAGAGTTTCATTTCATTTCTACTGTTTTAGGTTTTTCAGTTAAAGTGGATTTTATGTTGTTTCGATTTCGCAGGTAATGAGAATGAATCAAATAGTCCCCAGTCTGATTCGAAGGACATCAACAGTCTTCCTACTGTCAGCAATCTCCCTCTCTCCATTTCCCCTCTCTCAAAGGTATAATCTCTCTCAAACATGTGCGCACACACAATCCAAGAAAAAACTTTCTATTTTCTCTCTGGATGCTTAGAAAGTTGAGCCAAACATCAGGAAGTTCCGTACTTTTTTTAGAGTCATATTTGTATGTTCTTGCAATGTTTTCATAAAGTAAACGAAACCAATTAGTTGTAAGTGAATTTTTTCATAATGTAATGAAGGCTAAAGTTTTGAAAGTACAAATTTGTTTTTTATTTTCCTAACATTTCACCAGCAACCAAACGTGGCATATTTTCTCTTTTTCCTAATGAATTGTTTGTTTGTTAGGATGTGGCAATGGGATTGGTGCTGAATGCAGCGGCAGGGAGAGGATGGACCACAGGTTCGGGAATGGAAGGCCCTTCAGTTCCTGCCCTTGAGACGGGCTCAGGCACTGAGAATGTGTCCACTTTCCCATGGTCTCTGTTCACTAAATCACCTCGCAGAAGAAAGCTCGTGGCTTTTAGTTGTAAAATTTGTGGACAGAGGACAACACGAGCTATTAACCCACACGCTTATACTGATGGCACTGTCTTTGTGCAGGTAATAAATCACAGCATGAATGTAAATCGTACTCACTTGTAGTATATATGTGGTGATTTTAGTTGCCAAATTCGTTAAGTGGGTCTTCAACCTGATTTGGATTAGGGGAATAAATATTATTTAGTTGGGAGAAGGCTTGTCATCTATTCCCGTGGGCCCCCCTGGGTTGGCTGAACTTCAGGGTAAGTTGTCGTTGGCTGTTAATTCTGCGAATATGGATGAGGCTCTAAGCTCTGTTCTGATGGGTTCCCATGATGGAGAGGAAGAAGGTCAGGTGACGGTTCAGCCATTGAATGTGTTATATCCTAATGCTGAAAATGAGTTTGTGTTCCCTGATTGGGTAATCAGATGTGCAGAACGGATCCATTCCAGGGTGGGCATAACTTATATAGGCCACAAATGGCAGTTTATGGCCCTCTTGACCTTCATTGAAAAAGAGAGGATGAAAGAGTTGGAAGCTCAATCTCCACCGGTTAGTAAAAGAAATAGGGAGATCAAGAATCTTGAGAGCTCCATCAATTATGACAATCGAGGAGAGGGGCAGTCTAGCCGTGGCAAGCGCAAGGGGAGGGGCAGCAAAGTGGTTTTATGAAGCCAAAAATTCTGACTTGGAATGTGAGGGGGCTGAACGAGGGGAAAAAACGGTTGAGAATTAGGAATTTGCTACAAGATTGGAAGGTGGATATTGTTTGTCTTCAAGAAACTAAACTCTTTAGTTTGTCTCAAGGTTGGTGAGTCTTTAGGCGTTGTAATTATGTGGATTGGGTGTGTCTTGACTCTTGTGGGGCGTCCGGGGGGATTTTGATTTTATGGGATAAAAGGGTGGTGGAGAAGATAGAGGATTGCTACGGGGTGTATTCCTTGGCAGTAAAATTCAGGTTTATTGAGGATAATTCCATTTGGGCTTTTGCGGGGGTGTATGGTCCGAATCATGCTAGAGATAGAAGAATCTTGTGGGATGAGTTGGCGGGCCTGATGAGCTGGTGGAACATGCCATGGTGCATCGGGGGGGACTTCAATGTCACCCGCTTCTCTAGTGAAAGATCCGGAGCTGCTTGTCGCTTGGCTATGGCGGAATTTTCCGATTTTCTTCTTGAGCAGGGGCTGCTGGATTTGCCTCTTGCAGGGGGTTTTTTTACTTGGTCTCTTGCTCAGGATCCTCCAAAGTGGTCTAGGATTGATCGTTTTCTTATCTCTCCTGATTGGGAAGCTAGGTTTCCAGGTGTATCTCAAAAGAGGCTTCCCCGCATTTGTTCGGATCATTTTCCTCTCCTTCTTGATAGTGTGAATGGTCCTAGGGGCAAAAGACCGTTCAAATTCGAGAACATGTGGCTCAAGAAGGAAGGTTTTGGGGCTTTAGTGAAGCAATGGTGGGATTCTTACCAATTCCAAGGTTCGCCTAGTTTTATTTTTGCAAGCAAGATTAAAGCCCTAAAATTGGATTTAAAAAATGGAATGAGGAGGTCTTTGGTAATATTGAGTGCAATAAAAGTAAGCTCCTAGGATCTCAAGGAGTTGGATGCTATTGAAGAGGATCGGGCTTTGGATAGCGAGAACTAGCCAAGAAAGGGAGGTTTCTAGGGAGTTAGAAGCTTGCTTATGGAAGAGATAAGTTGGAGGCAAAATCCAGAATTCTTTGGCTTAAAGAAGGTGATAAGTGTTCCAAGTTTTTTCATTACATGGCCAATTCTCACCGAAGGTACAATTCCATTGACTCCTTGATGATAGAAGGAAATTTAACCAACAACCAAGTGGTGATTAGTGAGCACATTGTTAAATTTTATCAAAAGCTCTTTGAGGAGCAGTGTCAGTGGAGGCTCAGGGTGGATGGTCTAGTGTTTGACCAGATTCTTGACCATGAGGCTGGCTGGTTGGAGAGAGTTTGAAGAGGAGGAAGTGAGGAAGATGATGGCTATGGAGGGGGATAAGGCGCCGGGTCCGGATGGCTTTTCCATTGCTTTTTTCCAGATTTGCTGGGAAGTTGTCAAAGAGGATGTCATGAAGATTTTTAGGGAGTTTTATGATGAAGGTAAATTTGAAGCTAGTCTCAATTCTACTTTCATTTCACTTATCCCAAAAATTCCAGGTGCCTCGGAGATGAAAGACTTTCGTCCCATTAGTCTAGTGGGGAGTTTGTACAAAATCATAGCCAAAGTCCTTGCGAATAGATTAAAAGGAGTGTTGGATAAGGTTATCTCCAAGACGCAAAGTGCCTTCATCAAAGGGAGACAAATTCTGGATCCGATCCTCATTGCGAATGAAAGTCTTGATAGTAGGCGAAGATCGGGGGAGGCCGGTATTATGTGTAAAATGGATGTGGAGAAAGCTTATGATCATGTCAATTGGGACTTCTTGTTGTATATGTTGAAGAGGTGCGGTTTTGGGGAGAAATGGTGTTCATGGATTTCTTTTTGCATTTCCACAGTAAGGTTTTCAGTCTTGGTTAATGGGTCTCCTGAAGGCTTCTTTGACAGTTCTCGGGGGATCCGGCAAGGGGACCCCCTCTCCCCATTGTTATTTGTTTTTGTGATGGAGGCTTTGAGTCGTATGTTGTCTGCAGGGATTAATGATGGGCTTTTAGAGGGTTTTAAAGTTGGCAATGTGACTGTTTCCCATTTATTGTTTGCTGATGATACATTGATTTTTTGCAAAGATAACCCTGACCAGTTGGCTTATTTAAGGGGCATATTTCTTTTGTTTGAAGCAGCTTCGGGGTTGAAGGTCAATTTGGCCAAGTCAGTGTTGATCCCTGTGGGAAACGTTCAACAAGTAGACTATTTGGCGAGTATTCTCGGGTGTGGGGTGGCATCCCTGCCTTTTGAGTATCTTGGGCTTCCTTTGGGTGCTCCCAATAACGCTTCCCATATTTGGGATGGTATACTCTGGAGAAGATGGAACGTCGTTTGGCTGGTTGGAAACGGCCTCTTTTGTCTAAGGGGGGGAGAGTTACCTTGATAAAGAGCACTTTGGCCAACATTCCCTCGTATTATATGTCTCTTTTCAAGATTCCTGTTAAAGTGGCCAATCGCATTGAGAAGCTTCAACGTGACTTCCTTTGGGGTGGAGTAGGGAAGAATTCAAGTATCATTTGGTGAAGTGGTCCAAGGTTTGCTCCCTCTTTGGTAGTGGGTGGGCTCGGTATAAGGAAACTAGTGGACTTCAATCGTGCTTTACTAGGTAAATGGCTGTGGCGGTACGGGCTTGAGAGGGAGGCTTGGTGGAGAGTTGTGGTGGAGGCCAAATATGGGAGCATGTGGGCGGTTGGTGCACTATTCCTCACAGAGCAAGTTTGTGGAAGAATATTCGGATAGGGTGGGAGGCTTTTTCTAGTCACACTAGACTAGTGCTTGGGGATGGGTCTGGATCCGGTTTGGCATGATAGGTGGTGTGGGGATATGGCGCTTAAAGAGGATTTCCACATGCTCTCTGATGTGCTCGTGAGAAGGATGCTTGATGGCAGCCAATGTGGATTTTTTAGGCGGAGCTCCTCAGTGGAATGTTATCTTTAGCAGGGAAGTTCATGATTGGGAGTTGGATGTAAATCCTTTGCTTTTTCAGAAATTGCGTCTGTTGCTATTCAAAGGGGTCTCAAGATAAATTGTGGTGGATTCCTTCCAAAAAGGAACTTTTAAAGTCAAAGATTTCTTGAGCTTTATCTAGGGCGGAAGGGAGAGGTTTCCCTTGGAAGAGTGTGTGGAGGACCAAGTCTCCACCTAGGGCTGCGTTCTTTGTGTGGTCGGCGGCGCTTGGGAAAATTCTTACTTTGGATAATCTAAGGAAGCGGCAAGTGGTGGTCATCAATAGATGCTTCATGTGTAAGAAGGATGGAGAGTCGATCGATCATCTACTCCTTCATTGTGTATGCTTTGTGGTGTAACATTCTTAGCCGGCTTGGTTTTTCTTGGGTTATGCCTAGTAGTGTTTTGGATTGTGTGCTTGTTGGTGTTCTTCCCGGGACTAGTAGCGCCGTGGTTTGGAAGATGGTGCCTATTTGTATTTTTTGGTCTATTTGGAGGGAGAGAAACAATAGGTGTTTTGAGGACGTGGAAAGCTCTTTGGAAGAGATTCTAGCCTCTTTGTTGTATTCCTTGTATTCGTGGTCTGCGGCTTACTTGTCTCCTTTGTATCTTAGTTATGCGGACTTTCTTTCCCGCTTTTCTTTTTCTAGCTAGGAGTTCCTCTTGTATATATCTTATGTACTTTTGGGGCGACTACGCTTTTTAATAAAATTCCCTTTTGACTTATCAAAAAAAAAGAAGATGATTGCACATTTGCTGGGAGAAGATCATTGTATATTTAGTGAATTTAACAATTTTAGTGAAATTCGTGTTTAAGATGCTGTGAGCTACTTGTTTGACGTTCTTGTTAGCAGTTTGACAAGTTGTATGTACGAATATGTTAATTTTGGACTTCAACATGAATTTTGAAGATGACAAGTTGCACTTTCATTTTTCAGATAGCCAAGTGATTTCAATGGTAGTATCATTTAGCTGGAAAAGATAATAGGTCGAAAGTATACTTGGAAGATGTTGCTCTTTCAGTAAAAAGTCTGGTTTAAGGTTTGTAAAAATTCTTGCCGTCAAAAGTGGGATTTACAGTGAGGATTATGGTCAATTTTGGATATTTGGTTACAAAGGATTTGACAAAAAATCTATGAATTGAGATGGGTTTGTTGTCCCATAAACATATCATATGCTTGTTGTCTTGTTGATGATTTATTAATTTGAATACCTATCTCACAATAGATGCTATTGAAATCACTTTAATGACTCTGGTTGTTTTGTTTCTGCTTTGTAGTGTTGTGGATGCTACGCATTTCATAAGCTTGTGGATAATTTGAACCTGTTTCAAGACATGAAGTGCTATGTGAACCCGAATTTTGATTACAAAGGTCACAACTGGGATGATGTTAACTTCAAATATCTGGACGCAGAAGATGGCAATAATGACATATTTCCTATCCAGTGAGGTGGGCGGTCCACTTTTCAAGTATGTATATTCTGTCCTGGTATAGTGGGATCTTAGTTTAGTTTCCATGTATATTGTGAAGGTTTTTCTATAGGGACTTATTTTTTTCAATTCAGTCTCAGATGGCTAGGGTTGTAAATTCAGGTTTATAAGATATGCATTTCATTAAGAATTGTGCATGCTTATTGCATCTCTCTCTCTCTCTCTCTATCCAATCATGGTTTGCAAATGTATATGTTCATAATGGGGGCAGTCCTCCCTCTCCGTTAACCCTCATCGCTAGTAGTGCGAGTGGGATTTGGGCGCAGGACTCTGTACAACCCCGAGAGACTTTGTCCGTTAGATTAACTGACCTATATGGTCGTATGTGTAGTGTTAAGTTCTACCACGTGCATTACTTTTCACTTCTCACTCTGGCGGCCCCTTTGACATGTAGGAAAATAGGCAATAATCTAGAATTTATCCATGATATGATCTCATTACTATCCACAAATAAACTGAACAACTTAAGTTGCTACTCTATTTTATTTCATGCATTACATCACAGTTTTTCCAAGTAGATCATTCCAACATATATGTTCATGGAAAGTAGGGCTGGCAATTTTTACACGACCCGCGAAAACGACACGAACACGACACGAATAAACAGGTAATGGGTTTGGGTTAATCGGGTTCGGGTCTTAATCGGTCTACCGCTTAAGACCCTAATTTCGTCTCATGGGTAGACCTCGCAAACCCGCCAAGAACGGGTATGGGCGTAGACCCGCTCATATTCGTCCGACGGCCCACTGCGCCGACCTTTTTTTTTTTTGAGAAAAACTGAAAAAGAAAAATAGAAAATAATAAATTAATTAATAACAAAAAACCCGATTTTCTCTGTCGCCTAGGCTTTTGTTTAACTACTCCGAGCGGTAAATGGAGATGAGGCCGATTTTCTCTAAAAGCCGACGCGTCAAAACGGTGGAGAGCTTGCCGACCTTGGGGACGAGCTTGGAGAGGGAAAAGACGGAGACGAGGACGCAGAGCCAGCCGGCGAGGATGGGTTTGGCTTGGGCGAGAACGCCGAGAAGGTAGGGTTTGACGGAATTGAGGGATTGGAGGGTTTGGGAGAGTGGGTGGTGGTGGGGATTTTGGGTGGAATTAAGGGGTTTGACCGTTTGAGGGAGAATTTGGTGGGAGGGAGAAGGAGGAGGGGTTGCAGGAGTGCCAGTGGGGGCAGTGGGCGTGGGAGGAACTATCTGTTCGCCCGGTCGGACCAGTGGCGGCTTTCTTTTACGCCGACTTTCATCTGGCGGACCGGTTCGGTCCGTTCCCCGAAGCTGGAGATGGACACCGCGGGGGAACACTCATCTGATCCGCTTCGGCCTGATGGTCAAACGACTCAAACTTAGGTGGTTGCTGGTTTGGGTTACTGGTGCCTTGACCCATGGAGATTACGTGTACATTTTTTTGTTTTTATTTTTATTTTTATTTTTTTAAAAAAAGATCTCGTCTTTTTTTTTTTTATTAAAATCATTTTCAAACTTTTAAATTGTGGAACCCCAAATGAGAAGAATGGGAAGTTTGCAGTGAGATGGGAGATAGTATTACTACACAAGTGTGTCAACTGTCAAGGGATTTAGGTAAAATATAATGCATTTTGTTAGTCTTGAGTTGTGAATATAAAGCATTGTTTTTAGTTTTACTCGTTAGTAAATGTCCAGCTCTTCTCATTTTTTTTATGTTCTTTTAATTGTGATATACTTTTAAAATCACCAATAAATAATTAAAAGTTTATAATGATAATTTCAAATTAAGCATAATTTTAAAAATTATATTACGTTAAAAATACTAAAAAACACATAACATTTTTCTTTGTAAAAATTTGTTGGTCATTTTTTACAAAATATAGCATAGTGGGATAAAGAGAAATTGAAAATTTGATGTGGTATTTATTAGAATAATTGTCATGATTAGTTATGATTTAGGTTTTTCTAGGTCTATCATTCTTCTTCTACTTTATTTAGTCTATCTTTGATTACTTACCATAAGCAAATTCTTGTATAAATACCATGCATTGTAAGAGCATTCACAATGGAGTGAATAGACTCTTCAAATAAAAGTTAAATTTGAGAAAAAATAAATAAATAATTCACTTTATCAAATTTGGAGAGCCATTTTCCAAATGATCAAACATCAAATTCTCTATACTTTCTCTACTTTAGTTAATTTTTTTTTATTAGTTCTAAACCAATATGGAGATTGGCCGATTGGGTGAGAGAGACAATTTGGTTATAGGAATAATAGGATACTTGATCTAACCACATTAGGTAATTAAGTGAGACAATTATGAATTATATGGTTGAATACTTAAATCACAAAGTTAGCGTTAATAGTAAATGAATTCATTGAATTGTAATAATAAATGAAATGAATATTAATTCAAAATTGTAAATGATAATAATACAATTTATTTTTTTTTAAAAAATAGAGTTTTAGCCTTTTAGGGTTTTTTTATCGAATTGTCGTATTCGTGTTTACCCAATAAGACCGGTTAAGGTAAGCATGTAAAAGCAGGTCTGTGTCGTGTCTACCCAATAAGACCCGGTTATTGTAAGTAAATCGAATTGCGTCGTTGTTACCCGTTTATTTTCGTGTAATAATCGTGTCAAACCCGATTACCCGTTAGCTAAACGGGTCGGTCTGGTATAGCCTAATCGTAACGGTACCCGGGTTCAATCGTGTCGGTACCCATTCGCTTTTGCCACCCCTAAATTGGAAAGGGCAGATTTTGGGGGAGAGATCTTTTCTTTGTTGAGGTTGCTGTGCCTAGGAAATCATTGATGGCTTTAATAGATGAGCCTTTGAAACCTCCTTCTCTTAATGCATCCTCCATCTTCTCCTTAATTTGACAGGCCTTTCTTCTCATCTCCTCTCCTTGCTCCATTTTACCTAATACTTTCTCAATCACCCTTGCAATCTCATCATGCTTGATGGTTGCGGACTCGATCCCTTGTGCAACCTCAATACAAACACCTACTTCATATTCCAGCATCTGGGAGTTAAAGCACTGCTCTCCTGCCAGTGGCCAGCTGATGATTGGTATCCCTTGACTCAAACTTTCCAGTACTGAGTTCCAACCACAATGGCTGAGGAATGCACCTGTGGACTTGTGAGATAAAATTTCCTGTTGGGGGGCCCATTTATGTACCAAGAGACCTTGATTAGTTTCTCTTATTCGTCCTTCAAACCCGTCAGGCAACCACTCAACTCTAAATTCTTCTGCCGGGCTGAAACCAATTGGCGGCCGAATGACCCAAATAAATGCCTTGTTGCTTGCCTCTAAACCCAATGCCAAGTCCATCATTTGTGAAGGTAAAATGGTGTTTTGTGATCCAAAAGATACATACAGAACTGAAGCTGGTGGATGGAGATCAAGCCATTTGCAATAACTGTCAGTTTTTGAAAAGTGTTTCTCACCTTTCTCTTGGTTATAGCCATCCTTATTCATGAAAGAGCAGGCTGGTCCGATCATCCAGACTGGCTTCCCTCCCATTTTCCTGCTAAAATATTTCACACCAATATCCCCTAATCCCTCTATGGTAGTCAATAGAATTGCATCAGAGCATAAGCAAAGTAAGAACTGACGTATACGGAAAAGGAACCAAGAGTCCATACCATTGGCAAACTTGAGATCATTTCCAAGTCGTGGTTGTTTAATTTTGGATGCTTCAGGAAAGTCCAGCAGTGAGAATTCGTCATCATTGGTCTGGCATTGGTATATGTTAAGAGAGATCGAAAAATATATGGCCATGCTGTAACCAGCCCCAGGTATGAATACTGTGTGATAAATTCCAAGCTCATTGGCAACTTTGACCGTCCATCCCAGGAACATATCTGTGATGATACACGTGGGGGCATGGCCATCAAGTTTGGTAATGTCTATGAGGAGGCTTTTGAAGGGTGATTCAAGATTTTCTGAGGCTTCCAAGAGGCGGATGATGAATTCATTAGGCAGTGTATCGGTGTTTTCTGCACCTAGTGGGAGACCATAGTGATTCCCATTGAAAGGGATTTCAGCCAGCTTTATGTTGGTTTTGGAAGGGAGAGAAGATTTGAGTCTTTGGATGTTAAGAGGGGTGTTCACTATGGTGACGGTATAGCCCTCCCTTCGTTCCAGTTGCCTTGCAAGTGCCATGAAAGGATTGAGATGGCCATGAGCCATGAATGGAAACATTAAAATATTTCTTTCTTCTCTACCATTAGCCATAGCAATTACAGAGAGAGCAAGAGGGTTGGGGGAGCTTAGGAGAAGCAGAGAATTGGGGTGAGGGATTGGAAGTGCATGGTCCTATTTATTCATTTGCATAGTGCTGACATGAGGGATGGCATCATTCATTTAGGAGCATGTCTCATTAAGCACGTATTCATTTATGTGGGCTTGTCTGCGGGGAAATACAACAAAATACGTAATATTCGGTTTAAGCATTAGTTTTCTGTCTCTATATAAAGCGTAACTGATATAGAGGCTAGCACGTCCCTAAACCTAAGCATCAGCTCATCCCCACAGAAAGCCACAGGGAAACTCTGGTGGTCTCCTGTAGAGTAGTACTTCCATGTATTAGTCAATTGCGTCACTAGACTCACTACACTATATCATTTGATGGTGTTTAATGTGCTTTAAATGATATGGTACTACATAACCCCATTGAGTTGGCTCAAGTGGGTAAGAGCCTTGGTCTTTGTGGTAGCTCATGAGGTTTAAGGTTCAAATCTACTTGGGTGCAAACAATTCCTTGAGTCTAGCCTGCCGGTAAAGCCCAAATATTATCTAATCTGTGTAAAGGGGGTGCTTTAGACGAGCGAGTTCAAGGTTTACCTAATAGGGTGGATACATGAAGTTGCCCTTTCTTGCAGGGGTTCCTTGTTATAAAAAAAAATGATATGGTACTTGCACGTTATTTCTAGATGGTGTTTAATGAATTCAAATGGAATGGTGCTGATGGGCTTGGAGAACAACACAGAGTAGGCTTGTGGATACATTTTTGTTGACAGTAACATACCATGATGTTTCTCTTTAATGACCTATGAGAAACGATTGTTTTTGGAACCAACTAGTAGAAAGGTAATTGGCCCTGTTTGTTATGTATTTTGAAGAGTTTTTTGTTTTTTATTTGAAAAGTTTTTCGATGCGACATAAATGTGAGAATTGTTTGTGTTTTTATAAGTGTTTTATGTTTTGAGTTGTTTGTTAATGTTTTTGTTTTGAGGAAAAAAAAAATTAACAAATGAAGCCAATATAATCCAAAAAGCTCTTCTTTTTATTTTTTATTTTTTATGAGTAATAAATATTTTATAGAAAAAAGGGCCAAAGCCTTCGTAAATGAAAAGTATACAAGAGAGTCAACACCCTAGAGGTTAGTATAATCTAAAAAGCAAATCAAAGAAACCCGGAAATGTTAAGAACACAGTGCCATAGGTCAGCAGAGTACTCGCAATGGATGAAAATATGATTAATAGATTTCTCATTCTTTTTGATAAGGCAACACCAGTTAACTAGATGGAAGCCCTGCCTTCTGAGGTTATTCACAGTGAGGATTCGGAATCCTCCCATAGCTACTGTCCATAAAAAGAAAGCAATGTGAGAAAGCACTTACCTTCCAAATACTTATCCAGGGGAAAGCACTCTGCTCACCAGAGATGGTTTTACTTGACTAAAAAACAGCTTATGATAGACATGGTTTTTATCGCGAGGTAACTTGACTCTGAATTTTTCACCTTATACATATAAGGTGAATTTTTCCTAGCCTCAACTTAGATTTTGTAATTTATATGGGGGAAATACAACAAAATACGTAATTATCGGTTTAGGCATTAGTTTTCTGTCTCTATATACAGCTAATTGATATAGAGGCTAGCACGTCCCTAATCCTAAGCCTCAGTCCATCCCCACAGAAAGCCAAAGTAAATTCTGGTGGTCTACTATAGCCTCCACTTCCATATAGTAGTCAATTGCGTCTCTAGACTCGCTGCTCCATATCATTTGATGGTGTCTAATGTGCTTTCAATAATATGGTACTTATATGTCTCTATCTCTAGATGGTGTTTAATGAAGTCAAATGGAATGGTGCTGATGGGCCTGGAAAACAACCCACAGAGTAGGCTAGTGGAGTACATTTTTGTTGATTGTAACCTGCCATAGTCTTCGTCTTTAATGACCTATGAAACTTTTCTTTTTGGAACTAACCTAGCAGAAAGGTAATTGTATCTTTTTGGTTAATGTGTTTTGAGGAGTTTTTTGTTTTTAATTTAAAAAGTGTTTCAATGTGATATAAATGTGAAAATTGTTTTTATGGTGTATTGAGTGTTTAATGTTTGAGTTGGTTGTTAATATTTTTATGATAAGTAAGTTGGTTGTTAATATTTTTGTTTTGAAAAAAGAAAACAAAAGACAGAAAATAAGAATTTTAACAAAGAGAGCCAACCTGTTTTACTTGACTAAAAAACAGTCTAGGATAGACATGGTTTTTATGTCCTGGTAAAACTTGACTCTAAATTTTTCACTAGAAACAATAGGGAAGAGCCCATGTTCTGAAATTGAGATTGTTTGTAATGATAGTTTTCTCTATTTCTAGATGGTGTTTAATGAGCTTTAGATGGACAGTGCTGGTGGGCTCGTGAAACTACCCATAGAGTAGAATAGGATCCAATCCTCTTTATTAAAAAAAATCTGCCTATATTTTATTATTCTCTCATGTAGGGGCTCATCTTTGTACACTCCATAGATATTAGGGTTGCGCTTCTCTACGCCTTTTTAATGATATAAAATTACTTATATAAATATATATATATATATATATATATATATATGTATACCGTTAGATACAACCAATAAAAAAATAATAAAATCTGCTAAAGTAAGGACAGCTGCTCGATAATAAGCCGTCATTGACATATACAATTAAGTTAATCATATCCTTTTGCAACTGTACCACTGAAACCTCAACATCCTCAAAAGTCCACGCGTTTCTCTCACACCAAATACACCATATAACACACAACGGGACAAGCCTCCAAATTTCCTTAACTAGACCACTCCCAAATGAACCACCTCAACTTGTCAACAAATCCAATACTCTCAACTTGGCATAACGCACTCTATCCAATACTCTCAACTTTGCTGGTTTTGGGTTGTATCGGGTTTTTTGGGGCTTCTTGGTATACTTTTTGTGTACCTAGAGGCATTGGTGTTTTGGATTTCCTTTGTATGCTTGAGGCGCTTTGCGCTATCCTTGTGTACTTAGAGGCGCTTGGCGCTTTTTTTTGATATATAATACACTGACTTATCAAAAAAAAAAATATAAAAATGTAATTCCAAAGTGCACCTGCCACTTCATAATAAAGCAAAAGATGATCAACGGACACCTCACTCTTTTTGCACATACAACACCACTCAACCACCACTATATTCTTCTTTAACAAGTTATCATGTGTCAATATTTTCCCAAGAGCTGTTGTCCACTCCGTAAGTCCCTATAGCCTCATTTGAAAACCATCCACCCTTCAAATTCCAAATTCTCATATTTTGCTGCGATTACCATTTTCTATAACGCCTCTCTATAGCATACCGCCAAAATCACTTTCTGAATAAAATTATATTAAATTGAAGCAAACTTCTAACACCTAGCCCTCTTGTTTGTATCGGCCTGCAAATTTGCTTCCAATTTACTAAATGAATTTTTACCTCATCCCCCATGCCACCCCAAAGAAAATCCCTTTGTAATTTCTTGAGCTTATTAGCCACCGCCACAAGAATAGGAAATAAAGATGTTGGAAGATTAGATAGCGTACTTTTAAGTAGAGTTAAACGAGTTAAACGTCCACCCTTTGACAAATACAATTTCTTCCATCCAGACACCAATCCAAATGGACGTTGACTTATATGATGCACCTAGCAGCAAACCCAAATATTTCATAGGCAAAGAAGCAACTCGACACCCAAGAATATTAGCCAAGTCGTCGACATCATCCACGTCTCCTATGGCCACAAGTCCAGATTTGCCTAAATTGATTCTCAAACCCGACAGTGCTTCAAAACAGTACAGTACCTCAAAGCATATGGAACTTTCTTTTTTAGCCATCATGTACAGCACCTCAACGCACTAGTGACCACAAATTTACACAAATTTACATATGAGACCAGAAATTAGACAGCCCATAATCAAAATCTAATTACATTATCGGGTCATGAGATACATATAAAGAGTCATAATGTGAGGCGTACATAGATTTTAATACTGAATCAACCCACAAGATTGTATGACTCACATGCATCCTAATTATAGAAGACCTTTGGTTGCTTACACTGGACCCAACTGTTCTTTCAAGCTTTTGGGAATCTTCTAGAGATTTTAAGGTGTTCTGAGTGGAAGTGAGAAAATATATTTGAGTGCATAATTTGTTCTTATAATCTCTCTTCTTTTTAGGTTTGTTCTATGTGCTTATGAGTGGCCCGGATAGAATAATATCGATCAAGGCAAAATGAAGGCCAGAGAGAAATAGTTCTGTTATATTAGAATAGATACCCAAATTCTAAGAACTAGGCCTCAATGCTATGATTCCTTTCAGCTTTGTGACTTGAAGGAACTCCCCTTATCATAATACTCTGAATGAAGGCAATCATCTGCATGGCAACATGTAATTTGTTAAGCACATCCATAAGAATAAACAACTGAAAGCATTGAAATGATGTACGGAGAAGAAATTAAACAATCAACATGTTTCTCAGACACTAGTGTAAGATTAAGATTTTTCAGCTAAGATTATGTACTTATTCTTTTAGGAAATCTCATATTGGATCCGTCTAAATAATTAGCAACTCTATACAAAAGTTTTGGACTTACGTATCACCAGCATCAATGACATTCATGACTTCCCGTTTAATTTTATACAGTTTAACTATAATAATCATAGGTTTCACACATGCAGTTTATTGAGCATGGACTGCCATTCTTTACTGCTGGAATGGTACCAATTTCCCTATTGTGATTTCTTGTATAAATATAGTTTGTTCCATTCACTCATAAAGTAAAAGCAGTTACCATGGCAAACCCAATGCACATGATACTGAAACCAGGGAAATGAAATGGTGCTTCTTCAGATAGGAATAAAGCTGCATGGATGGCAGAAGAAATTGTCAAATCTTTAGATACTTTGATCTGTAATAAGTTTTTTGTTTTGGTTTCTCAATCTTCGACATACCTGTTAGAGGACTAAAAATTAATGGAGAAATGATGGTGGCAAAGGAACTTATCCCTGAAATGCATCCTTGAGCCTTCCCCTGACATGCGTCTCATTGTTTCAGTAAGTTAAATGAAGGAAAGAAAAAGAAAAATGCTATGATATGCAAGATGAATAAGGCTGGTGTATTCAGGGATTTGGATTCCCTACAATTGGTTGTTCGAATTGCACAGAATTTAGGTAACTTCACAAAAAGGGCAGGCATGGGGTTCACCAGTATCGGGTAAGTAAGCCCCACATTCTGGGCTCCCTTAGGCTTAGGGCATGTGAGCAGGACAGTTATTCTTTTGGGGGCCGTGCAATTCAAACAACCAATTGCTATAAATCGTTATTCATTGGTAAGTAGAATAACATTTTTTTTTCTTTTCCTAATCAGATAGAATAACATGTTAGGACACGAGTGAACATGCAAATATGTTGGAAACCCCATAGAATTACCTGCTCGATGGGCCCAACTTGTTTTGAAACGATGCTGCGTAACTGTGAGTAAATTTCAAGAAGTATTTGAGTATAAGCTAGTGTAATACATACAACTTTTACCAAGATAAAAAGTAAATAACATACGCTTGGTTGCACACAGACGGTAAAGATGGAAAACACAGTTGTGGCATAAGGAACCTGCAGATGGTGAAAAAAAAGATGCTTAGAAAGAAAATACTCGTAATATTTGAAGCACATATTTCTCATTTATTAGAAGAGAAAAAAGAAGCGCAAGACTTTGTTGAAGGAGGATTACCCAATTTGACCAAGCGACGCTGCTAACAAACATCTGTATTAAATCGTGTCATAGTCAGTGCTATATGTTCAGTGAATTATTTCAGTGTCACTTGCTAGCTTGCACAGACAAAAACACTCAAATGGCTGCAAGGAAAATATGAGAGAATAATGCTACACACACTTTCTAATGCAGTAGTAATCAATTACCATTTGATCTAAAATTTAATAGTAATCAATCTAAAATCTAATGGTGATTTTTACTACTACGTCAAGAAGCCTGCAGTTGAAAGTGTGTAGCATTTTTTAAACATAAAAAGAAGGGATACTTCAATAAGGCACGTACGTTTGTAAAGCCCATTAAAAGACCTATGGAAAGCAGCTTCTCCTCTCCAATAACAGGTACCAAAATGGGCATGAAAATCAGCTGCAGGAATTTCCAAGTTTTCAAGAGAAAAACACATGGCGGCCAAAAAAATAAAAGAGAAATTAGCAGGTCTCTTAAATGAAAAGAAAAAGATGAAATCGGACAGCCAAATGTAGATGGCAGAATGTCGAAGGACAAAGATACCTGTGAAATGGTCGCTGCAACTGCAACAATTAGCATTAGATCAGCATATTGGTTTTTGTTGAAGTGGAAACGAGCCTTTAGGAAGTACTGCATGGTGCCAAACGTTTCGTTTTAGTAATAAGAGAGAAATTAAATCTGGACCGTTTGATTTATGCACTGTAGAGGATAGGAATATTGAGATCTGGGTGACATTATATGTTCTAAGCAAACCATTTCTGTTTCTGTGATTTGATCATTCTAGTCTTCTCTAATCCATTGAACAACTACATTATTGTACAAGCTTCATTAAAGAACAACTGCTTGGTCTTTGGTTTTTAATGGGAATTTGCTGCAGAATATTCATCAGATTTCATAATACCCTAGACTTTTAACAACCTTATCTACTGCACTAACCATGTACGTCAGGTGATTAAATCCATAACTTAGACATTCAGGAAGAACTATACCAGTAACGAAGCTATTATCCCACCCTCTGCAAGGCTATTGAAGAATGAAACAACAGCTGCTTGCGAAAATGTCGTGCTGCAAATACGATGTTTTGCAAGTTATTTACATGTCAATCGGTGTGATATGAGCGTGAAGAGTAGCGTTACCTAATCTTGATCAAGCTAATCAGGTCCCCCACTGATGGAATCCTCTTAAAGACCTGTGTTGTCTTTTCTAAATCAGCATCTTCTTTAGTAGCATTCGGAGCTTCTTTCAAGATTGGCTGCCTTATTCCAACTTCATTGGGTATGCTTTCCTCCAGAAAAACTCTCACGTAAACTGCTGCAAGAATTGACATGAATGCAGCAACCTGGATATTAAAAAAAAAAAATACAAATCAAAACCAATTTGGTAGCCAACTAGCCAAGTATAATAGAAAAGTTGACGATTCCTGTTAAATCATCGCTTATTCTAAACATTTAAGCTGTTAGGATTGAAGAAATTTAATACTTTAACACATTTGTTGGAATATTAGTTGAAATAGAAGGTAAACTATGGAATTAGAATTTGAATTCAGTTAAATCACTACTTATCTTAAAACTTACACTTATAGAAAGGGGGGAAAAAATTATTTAATCAATACTTTAACAATTTCTAAGCAATACCTTAAATGTTGAAGCAGTGGAGAGAAAACGAGCTGCTAAGGTTCCGCATACAAACGCAGCTGAACCTACCCCAGCTAGAATTCCAAATGCTGGTGCCCGTTCTCCATCTGGAATTTTATCTGCCTGAGAAGCAAGAAACATGCACAGTTTCAGCACATAGCTGAAGATTTTTTTTTTTTTGGGTGAGTTTGAAACTTCGAAGGAAGAAGCAAATGCTTAATCCATTCCCAGCCCTTGTTTTCAAATGCTAGTGACGTGCTATAAGAGCTTTGGCAATCTCACATAATCAACTTTTCCCGTTATAAATCTTATGAGAATGCTTTGATATAAATTTTGAGCATATTATAAAAGAAGATGATCTGATGGTATCTTATCTTGCTTTCTTCCAGGTAAGCTTTGATCTGATGGTCTTTTCACTGCCCTTTAACCCTTCTTGGCTTCTCTTATTATCTAATTTGAAGGTTCCATGATGAGACCAATGGGCTGGTAATTTGTGTTGGCATGTTGAATTTGAATTAAGTCAACTCATAGATTAACTCGAACCCGACTCATTTAGTATAACATTAAACTTACACTAACATAATATCACAACCCATTTAAATAAGCGGATGACTGGAAACACCCATATAATCTGCTTAAAAAAAAAAGTTTTATAGAGATTATTTGGGTCACCTATGGGTTAAATGATTTGACTTAGGATTGACCAATTTATAAAACAGGTTAATTGACCCAAGCTCAAACACACTAATTTCAAGTTGAGTTTTACAAGTCATGTCAAAAATTGTGGTCCATTTCCATCCAGCCACTAGAACATGCATCTTGGCGAAACAGCTTGAGACTTAAGCACAGATACAAGCTATAGGGGGTGGCTTGGGGGCAGAAATGAATAAATTACCACATAAGCAAGAGCAAGGCAGTTGGTGCTGCCATCACAGACCATGGCAGTGAGAGTCCTGATGACGAAGTAGGCATAAAAGAAGTTGGTCTCCATGCTATATGCCAATATTACTGCACAAATATTTTCCTCCCCTCGTTAGTATAACATTTATTCATCCATCTCAATTCTCAAATCTCTATCAACCCATTTCATCCTCAACAATTTTGGGTAGCAAAATGGGCAAAAAGGTATACATTAAGGTTCCCATTCCATTCTGGTCAACCACTTGCTTCAAAACTCATCAAGCTTACAGAAAAGAGTGGGTTTGTAGGCCCAAAAAGGCACTCATATATATATATATCACCAAATATTATTAAGGGAAGGAAAGAATATACCTAGTGGAATGATTGCGAGTGTAATGGGAAGGGTGAGCAGGGCTTTTCTCCCGTACTGGTCCGACAGATTCCCAATTACTGGTGTGATTATCATTGCTCCCATTCCTATGATCTGCATAATCACATTTGCTGAAACTTAAATTCAATAACAATAACTATATATATATATATATATATATATATTGCTGTTTTGGTAAACACTTGTACAATTTTCTTTAATTTACTATTTTTTTTTCTTTTGGCGTGTGATTCATCCTTGTCAAGTGTAAAAGTAGAGCACTATAAAAAGTGGTACAAATTATACTAATGGGCTTTGACTAATGACTGTACTGTGCTTCCTTCACCACACATTCAAGTTGGTCCATTCGCCATGGCAAAAGGGAAGTGACCCACTTTGTCTTTCTCACTGGTTACAACTTACGTCGACCCAGAAGATTCCCCTTCCCACTTTTCCCTACTTTTAAGTACCGATAGGAACAGCCCCTTTGAATCTTCTGGAATGGCCCTCATCTGATCACCAATCTCGGATGCAAGATTGATATCATGAGACTGTCTCAACTTTTAATTTTATGCCGAAAAGAACACGAGGAGGCGATTAGAGTGGCTTTTTTATTTATTTGGACATCAACATAATAACATTCATTTGTTGGGAATCAATGACAAAGAATTTAGACGGAAAGATCGCAGGTGCTTCTTTGAGTCGGTCCGGTCATAGTCTAATCCAGCTTCACCAAAGGCGTCCACGAGCCTTCACTTGTACCTTTGTGTTGGAACAAGTGGCTACCTTTGTCACAGGGATACGAATAATTGTAAAAATTATACCGTTTGGAGATTTTTTTTAAAAAAATTATAATTTAAAAACATTAAAAAAAAAATTGTGTTTTTAAATCACAAACAATTGAGAGCTTTTTTATTATTATTTTTATTTTAGAAGAGCGCACAATTTAACTGAGTTTTCAAATGAAATTGCAAACTCAAACAAACCCTAAGTATGTCAGAGACAAATTAAAAAGGGAAAGGAGCCTTAAAATTGGAATTTATTTAAAGAAAATTCACCCAAAAATTTAGTCCTAAAAAAGGTACTTATTCTATCTTTAGACTTTGTTAAGCAACCTATAAATTATAATATTTACAGACAATTTAATCAAAAATAAATAAAGAGGTATCTTTGAAACACATGGATGTAGCAGTTGCAACTGCCAAAGTAGACGTTTCAATTGCATAGAATAGAATAATGGCAGTTGAAAAAGCACGATAGGGATAAGATACGGTTGAATTGGAATTACATTCCAACTCATTAGGATTAGATTATATTAATAGTTTAGTTAAAATTAGGATTTCAATTATATCGGATAAGGTTAATTTATTTGAATATTTTAAGTGTTATATTTTAGGTGTTATCATGTTATCAATTGTAGACTATTTATACACAATTTTATTAATGAAAGAAATGAATCAGACGTATATCTTTGTGGTTTTGTGGTCTCTCCTACTTTGAGCGGAGCGGAGTATTGTGGTATTTTTTTATTCTAAATGAAGAATTATGGTCTCTCAGATACCTGAAATCCCATCTCACGTCACTACCCATCAACCGGGTACCTATCAAACCATTGATTTGATTCCATGAATTAAATGTCTACTTATTTTTCAAAGTTGAGAAAAAAGATCATGAAAATGGATGAATTTGAATGGCTTTGAGGAGCCAACAATGGTAGGTTTGAAGTTTAGGTTAGGATATTAAGGCCTGCAAGTCACGTATATGTCCAAGAATGCACATTTAATGCTTATTATATTGCGTCAAGATACGTCTTTGGAATCATCTGAGACCCCAATAAACTTGAAAGAAAAAGGGCAAAAGTGAAAATGACCAATTTTTTTAAAATAAATTAGACACTATTAATTAACTCTCTCTAAGTTATATCTTTTATTACCACGCAAAATGTGAAATTAATTGACCATGATTAACAATAATCACCAATTTGTCAACAAAAATAATATTTGATTACTAAAATTAAAATATAATTGATCTTCTTCTTCTTCTTACTCCCTGATGGCCTTTTTTTTATCCCAAAAAAAAAGAAAAAAGTATTGCAGAGTTTGAGGAAGAAAATTGTTGGAAAAAATGAAAAGCATGAGAAGAAGAAGAAGAAGAAGAAGAGCCGGTACGTACCGCTTGTTGGGAACCGGTGAGGTAAATTGCGAGGGAGCACTCATCTCGACCGGGGCAAACAGCCAGCATGGTGACGTCGGTGATGGCCGGAATCACCGTGAAGTTAGCAAAGGTAGAGAGGAAAACCGTCACGAAGAGGTGGCTCAAACCAGAAAGCTTCTCCATTTCTCTCCCCTCCACTCTCCAGAAAAATCTAAAAGAAAAGCAGTTTCAGTGGGGTATGAAAGTGTGCACATATATCTCCATATATATATATAAATAAATAATGTGTGAGAGACGACAT
Organism: Carpinus viminea; assembly: GCA_013348765.1. NCBI lineage: Eukaryota > Viridiplantae > Streptophyta > Magnoliopsida > Fagales > Betulaceae > Carpinus > Carpinus viminea. The sequence goes on along the minus strand of CP054669.1, from coordinate 12,654,236 downwards.
TTTTCCTCTTATTATAAATGGGTGCGCGAGTGTACGTGTGAGAGACGACATTTTTCTTAGGGTTTCAGGTCGTTGTCGGAGTGCGCGTAGCTTCTAATTAAGACGTTGTAAAGATAAATAGACAGACAGAATTCAACACAGGTGAGGTTAGCATCAACAAAGAGGAAATTAAGAATTACTTTTTCTTTTTCAAAAAGTGGGTTTATCCACAAAATCGGTCGGTGTAGGTATAAAATTTTTGTTAGAAGCTACCGACACCGCTTAACCAATTTATTTCGACAAATTTGGGTAGATAGATGAAATAAAATTTGTTAATTGAATCAACTTTATTGATCGCCTACCGACTGATTTCATCGATAATTTTTAATTTGTATACATATTATCATTATCGAACCGACTTTACCGACTACGGTTCAGTGTTGGAAAAAAAAATTTGATGGTAATCAATCGAAAGTTGGTGGGGTAATGCTAGAAGGGGGAATATAGTTTTTATTGTTTAATGAATTTGGATCATCGGAGGGGATTCAGTTGGTTTTATTTGGCAACTGGATCTCTTCCAGTTCATTGTCTAAATATAATGTGACTTTTAAAATTATTAATATATCAAAATGTAATAATAATCATCTTAAATTCAATGGTGATCGTAAAATTCACATCACATTTGAAAGGTCACAATGAAGACTCTAGCCTAACGTATTTCAAACTGTGCGATTTGAAAATGTAATTTTTTAAAAACACAATTAAATATTTGACAAAATCACAATTTGACTTTTAAAATTGTGGGTTTAAAAAATAAATAAATAAATTCTTTCCTGCGACTTAAAAACGTAAATGTAGATTTTTTCTATTTTCAAATCATTTTTTTTAAATGGAATCTCAAATATTTTATTTTGTACGATTTAATTTAAAATTACACTTTTTTATATATGAAATCACAATAACAAATGCGCCCGACCAAAAGTAAGCTCTCAAATAAGATGATTGCTAATAATATATCATGTGAAATTAGGTTTTGGCCTTGTATTAATAAATTAGTTTCGTTATAATCTATAGTAACTACCTTGTGTCGAACCGACAACAACTGAAGTGACCAGTTTGTCGCCTACTACGAGGCTAAAGTAAGTCTGAATCACGTCCCTACTCTACAACATTATAGACGCCATCTTTAACCGCACTCTTATCTCATTGCTTATTTCAGCCAATTGACATTTTTAACCACAAAAGTACTTTTCAAATTTTCAATGGAGGAAATATTATAACTGATTTCTTTCTTTGGCCAAATTTTAACTGAATTTCTTTCTTTGGCCAAGTCTAGATTCAAAAGGAAGGATAAAACAAGAATACAAGAAAAAAAGAAGAAGTTATTGTGATAAAATTTATTTATTTTGAAAAAAATGGTAGAAGGGAGTACGTGACTATAGTAGCAACTTATTCACTAAAAATTGTCTAAGAAAAGCTTAGACGGTAGGAACCGCAGACACTCATTCAAGACCAACTGAGCCATAGTCTAATACAACTCCACCAGAACATCAGTTGTTTTCAAAACGACTAATATTAATTAAGTTTATGTGAGTGATTTTCTATTACATGGAGTCAAATCCATGCCTTAATGTGTACCCAACCTCATGGTAATTTATTTGAGACCACTACTAACAGTAGTGTGATGTGTTTCATTGTAATTTGAAAATATTAGCAAGTAATTTGCAGTTTTACATATCCATTATTTTATAGAAAACTGCTTTTCAAATTACTCTAGCTTCCCTACCATGAAGTAATGCCATTACATTTTAAATAAGGATAGAAATTTTCTTCAAATTAGTCTGGAGGAAACATTTAAAATACATATTAAATTCTTAACCTCATTAATAGTAGTTTACTAACTTAGACTAAATTTAGTATGCCTTTTAAATGTTTACACACTTAACACTATTTTATATGGGTTAAAGAATATTTCTTCCCGACCAATTTTGAAGAAATTTATGTCCTTTAAATAAAAAATTGCTCGATTGGCTTTGTAAAGAGATGAAGTTGTGTTTCCATTATGAGTATATTTCTATTACAAGATCCTCCAATAACATATTAACATGTCAAAAGTTATATCACATGTCAAAAGTTATAAAATAATTGAAAGTGTAGTATTTTCCTTCCATTTTTATTACAAAGTGCAATGGTAGGAATCTAGGCTTTGTCACTTCATAACAAGGAATTTAATTTGGGCCGGACCGGGCCTAAGGCCCTTTTAAACCAAGAGCCTGAACAATTTGGAAAGCGGACATATATAGAAGGATTTTTGTTAGTCATACACCAAATATTGACCCTCCTACTTTAATGGAAATAAAAACAAAAGGATGATATGAACTTCTCCTCCTAAGATATCAAAATAAAATGATTTTCATCGAGAAATGCTGGGTGTTTTTTTTAGTGTTTTCTTGGTATTTTCCTAGTCCCAAATAAATATCATTATTTTCTAAAAACCAAGCGAAAGAAATAAAGGCTATTTTCTTTTTTACTAAAAATAAGAAGAACACCATGAGAATACCCTACATTCCCCATTTCCATCCTTCATCTTTTCCTTCATTAAACATTATATTAACTGATTTTTTTTATTACTTTTCTAATGGCAGTAACTAATTTTTTTTTTTTACTTTCCTTTGAAAATAATTAATCACTTTTTAAAATATAGAAAGCTATTTCTCAAAACTTTAAATCACGGGAACCAAAAATACATTAAGCTTGAGTGACTCTAAGCTTAATTATAGTGCCTATGAAGTTTTATGTTGTGGTTCAGACCTGAAGCTTTGGAGTTCATATCTGGCATATAATAAGTTGATCATGATGTATTCAGATCATGAGGCATTCGCGTTCATATATAATCGGGATAAATTCTCATCTTGACATGCAGTTTGGGCAGCGTATACTCAGTAGTTTTTCTTTGTTGTCACACACAAATCTGGTGATGAAGCTGATGATTCTGCAGATTAGATTCCCCCCTCCCCAGGATCTGTCAAAGTGAATTTTGATGCTACCATCAGGCCTACCTTTGTAGTTGTTGCCGCCACTCTCAGGAACCACTTAGGTGATTTTATTGCTATCAATTCCTTGATGCTTCCTGCCATGGATGCTTGTTTGGGAGAAGCTCATGCAACCCTCTTGGCAGTCAGACCGGCTATCTCCTTAGGTTGCTCTCCTTGTTACCGAAGGTGCATGATTTCTTAGTAACTATATATTCTCTCCATTAAAGATCCTCACCTTTTTTCGATTGGAGATCAGAACCGGTTGTTGCTGATATTCAAAATTAGCTTCTCTCCATCTCATAATGGAAGGCTTTGAAAGTTTCGAGATGCGCCAACTTTGATGCACACTATATTACTAAATGTGCCGCTTCCTAGTTTGTGTTTTAAAGCATTCCCATCTCTTCTCATTTTTTTCTTCTCGTCGCATGACCCTCATTTGTAATTCCCTGCCTAATTTCCCTTTGAAAAAATAAAAATAAATAAATAAATAAGAGAAGAAGTACAAATATGGTGCCTTGAACGAGGTGATAGATGCCCTCAATAGGAAGACATCCTTCTTGGTGACTATGCGGACCAAGGTAATTGGGTTTAATTTATTCAGAGAATCTTAATTTGTCTACTAACCCATGCATATTTTAGTTCTAATTATATAGTGAGTGACTTGGAAACAGGACAACGAGATGATTAAGTTATGCTTGATGTGTACGTTTCTATTTAATTAAAGTAAATCAATTGTGTGTTCCTGAAGGTAGTTTTTGTCTCTGAAGATTATTCATGAAGGGCTTCATAACGAGGGCTATGTGGGGTCGACGTTACATGATTTTGAACCTTGTATCTAGTCAATTTTATTGGCCTAATATGAGGATTGGAAGGAACTTGCTAGATTTGTGGATGGGTATCGGATTTGCCAGGCGTCCAAAGATACCACTACTAATGTAGGATTAATTGTACATGCCACTTCTTATTAATCCTAATCAGCCTTGGACTAATGTAAGCATAAATTTGGTATTGGGGTTGCCGATCTAGGACGGAGAGAGATAATGAAGATGGCCGATCATGTCATAGCTTGCAAGAAGACTTCGATTAGATGCAATTAATATGCTCAATTGTACTTTCGAGAGGTATATCGTCTTCATGGTTTGTCATTATTTATTGCTTCTGATCGGGATACTTTCTTTCTCATGAACCGCTTTTAGAGAAAGTTAGACCGGCTGAACTTAATTGCTAAGAAAGTTATTTCATTTAATTGGGGTACTAAAGTGATCATGTGATATGATTAATTATATATTCCTGAAGAATATATAAAATAAGTGTGAGTTATGATCAGAATTGGGGCCCCATGCAACTCATAAAACTTGACTATCTTGTGGTACGTTGTGGAAGATGATCAGCTGTTCAATTCATAAATGGATTGACATTAATTTGCCAGCACCGTCGACCACCGACTTTTGCCAAACTGGCCGGCGGTGATGAATATATAGGGTTAGTTATTGCAAGTAGTTAACAAATGAAATGATTAGAGTGACAGGCCATACACGTCTCAATCATTTGAGAACTAATTGGAATTAAGGGTGAATTAATTAAACAAGTCGATATATCTCTCAAGCACGCACCATTAATTATATGATTCCTGAAGAATGCCACCTAGCTAGACCTAGCTATGATCAGCTATCTTTTTTGACCAATTTTTGTACACGTTGATCATTCTCAAGGAATGTGCAACGCCTAATCATATACAGAAATTATAAATAAATATACAACGAGGTCTGGTCCCTATATACGTACGCCGCCCCTCCTCCTTTCAGGTGTACGCGTCGTATGTTATTAAATCCAGCCAGGTGAGCCAGCGCAAGAACAGGCACTGCATGTGAGGCGTACGTTTGGTGAACTTCCATTTCGCTTTTGACGTGAATAAATTAATCTTATTTATTTATTTATTTATTATTATTTCTTCTTGGTTGTTTATTCAATTAATTAAAAAAAAAAAGTTGATTACTTAGATTCAAATTAAATTAATTAATTGTAACAAACTACGGAACCACGCACGATTTCTTAATTGGGAAGGGCAAAGTATCAATGAATGGTTTGTTTTAAAAAAAAAATTATCATATTTTTGAGATCTTTCTAGATGCAAAAATAAAAAGAAAATAAAAAAACAATTAAGCAACGCAAACACAAAGATTTACCTAGTTTACCACTAAATTAAGGCTACATCTACCAATTCATGATTATCGGGCGTCAATTACATTCGTACAAAATATTAAATCATAAACAACTATAAATAGGACCATCAACTAGCTAGGTCAAACGCCCAAACTTCTACTCCTTAGACTAAGCCTTAAAAAAAAATCTCAATTTGAACGGATGCAAACCGGTCGAATACAAACCGGACTCCACATAGTATGGGATGACGAATTAATTTTTAATATTAATTAATTGGTTCAATACTAAATAGACACTAATTAAATGATATCTAATGAGCATAAAATTGAGCATGCTTATGAGATTAAGTAGTGATTGAGGCCAATCCGGCATGCATGAACAATAGCACGCCGGACTATTATCTAATATTATTTTATTAAAAAATTAATGTTCATTATTTTTTTTAATATTATTTTATATTAAATAATAGTATAGTAGCACGCCGGACTAGCCTTAATCACTACTTTATGAGATTGCATAAAACTGTATTATGTATATTGTTTTAAAACCTAGGGGGGACATTCGACCCCCCAAGGTAACAAGTAGATCTGTCACCCCCGAGTCTAATTCTTAAGCCAAAAATATATTTATTTAATTTTAAATATATAAATATTTTAACTATATATATTCAAAACCGGGAGGGGAACCATCAACCTTTGTTTGACAAATAATTAAGCGATCTATTGATTATGTAAAACTAGTTAACAAAGTCAAATGCTAATAAGTTTTAAAACGATATTTTTAGTTGTAACTTAAAAGGAATTAAATTTAATTAACCAACCTTATTATTATTATTATTATTATTATTATTAAAGATTCGTCGGATCACTATATAAAGGTTAGAAATGGAAGGCAGAATTTGATTCGTATAGAAAGAGAGGTAGAGCAGAAAAGATGGAGTTGAAGGTTGGAGCTGCAAGCATGGTGTTGCCAAAGCGAGCATTTCGGCTCTGCAAATCTCGGAATCAAGCAAATATTGTGAGAAGGAGTACGTTAATGGAAACTCTTGTGAATGCCAACGACGGAGGAATTGTGAGCTGCGTCGAGGAAGATGGGGTTGTCAGGATGAAGATTGTCGTCAAAAAACAAGATGTAAAGCAAATGCTACAAGCGATGAGTGGATCAGATGATCATCATCCCCACCACAAGATCAACGCTCATCGATCATCAATCTCGTCTGCAGAACAACGCCTAAATCTGTTGCGGAAAAAGCATCTGCTGAGGTTGGATGTAGCCAAGAAAACCCGCTCGTCGTCAAGTTCTTGGAGTCCTGCCCTGCAAAGCATCCCTGAAGAAGTTTAAGCTTAACTGCGCGCATGCATTTCTTCAACGTTAATTAATTGTATTTAAGGAAATTGATCATTGCTGTTTAACATCTCAGATTGATCATCGATCATCATGATATTTATTGTTTCTCCTTTAACAAATTGAGCCGCTTGTTAATGATTCTAAGAGGGTGTTTTTTGTTTTTTTGTTTGAACAAATGTTTCAATGTAACACTATAAATATGACAATAGTTTTAAGTATTTTGTGTTTTTCATTGTTGTAATTAATTAATGTTTTTGTTTTTGAAGTAATGTTAACAAACAAAGCCGGGCTTCCTATTGTGTTCTTTGCGAGATTACATATATATAATTGGAACATGGAACTTGAACACTTTTGCCAGTTTTATTTTTACTCGCAGTAACTGTCTTCTGTGGTTCTAACAGTGGTATGGAGGGGAGGGGTACTAAGTGAGAGGTGTCAAATGAGAATATGATCCTCTCCATTTTAAATTTTTATAGTCATGAATTAAAATTAGTATATCTAACGGTATATATATGAAGTTAATATTGACAAGGTTTTTTTTTTTTTTTTAATTTTTTTTATCAAATTTAAAGAATGCAAAATCATTTACATTACTAAATTCACTAACTTTAAATCATGACCGTAAAATATATAATATTTATTTTATTTGAAATTAAAAAATTCTTGTGGGTCAAGACAAACATATATATTTGCCCACGCCCTAGAGAGAAGGAAATTCCCCCACAGCCCACAGTTAAAGCTGTTATTTATCCTCGGCCACAATTGATGCCTAGCCTCTTAACTCGCATGGGAGGAAGCGAGGAATAGGATCTTCTCCATTTCAAATTTTTCGAAAGGTAAACTTATCCAAATCTTCTCCGGGAAGTGAGCACTTCTATATATGTGGATTGACCCTAATTAAAATAAAAAAGAAAGAGAAGAGAGGTAATGTGAATGATTCCATTTCCATACTTATCCTAACAGCCAACAGGTATTAATGGATCAAATGAATTAGAATGACAGCTCAAAATATTTTTTTTAAATAAAAAAAAAAAATGGCGGTTTGAATTTCTATATAATTATTCCAAATCAGCAAACATAAAGATAGGAGTATTGAAGCAATTAAGCTTGGGTAAAGACTAGGAAATGAGATGCTTGATATATATATACGGCCCCAAAATGACAAACAGATAATTAAATTTTTCAGTAATTAAAACCCATGGAGACATAAGATGAGAAAAATCTAACAAACAGAAGTTTGATCAATTCCTGTTTTTCTTCGAAAATAATTTCTGCGTTTTTTTTTCCTCCCTTTATATATATATTTATATATTTTGCTTTTCAAAGTAGTTTTAAAATAATAGGATAAGATGATTGTTACAATCAGGGTGTTGCGCCAAACATGTATGATGCCAGTGTAATACTCTAAGGGGAGAGAAAGATAGATTCAGATTCTAACTAATGACCTCCGTTTCATGAGACGTGATCCTTAATCGGTTGAGTTACGTTAGGAACTCGCATAAATAATAGTTTTGAGAACGAATTATTGAATTCTATTTAACTATTACCCTTTTGACGTTCATTAATTGAGAGGAGAAAATGCTGGTTTTATCACTTTTTAACAACTTAATTAAGAGGGAAAATGCTAGTTTTATAACTTTTTTATTGAAGGATAAATACAAATTTTGACAACTCTTATTATGAGCTTGAAACCAACAGCCAAGTCGAATCGTATGTAGCAAGCAATCAAGTAGGGCAAAATTATAAGCCATCAGGAATGCTTAACTAGAGTATTAAGTTTTAGGGGGGGGGGTGGCGGCCCCAAGGCGCTACCTAGGTCCGCCTCTCCTTCAACGACAAATACTTAAAAAAAAAAAAAAAAATCCCCACTAGAAATACTCTTAAAACAATAGAATGATTATATTAGAAAAACTATAGCATCCGAGAAAAGGATTAAAAAAGAAAAAGAAAAAATCACCAATTTTCTGCTGTCACCCAATTATTAGTTTCTGGAAACGTATATGTTTCTGAAAATGTCCAAGTCATGGTTGGTTGGTTGGCTTCAACTTCAATAAAGCAGGCTAACACCAACCTCGCTTATCCACCCACCACTTTCCAAGCATAACAAACAAACGCGGCGACTTTTGTACAACGCGGGGACTTTTGGATATCTATCATATTTTAGATTTTTGTGAGTAGATGGTGTGAAACTTTACTAATAAACCATCTTTCCACAACTTAATTACTAAATTATTGAAGAAAAAAACTAGAATGCCATAATTTAGTAACTTGTGGAATTTAAAATTACCTCAAAAATAATTTATTTGATTTGATTTGATTTGATTAAATCGCGTAAGTTGCAAAATATAGTTACTAGCAGCCAAATCTTTTTCTCCTTACACTTTTTGTTAGGTGCCATGAAAAGCACATAAGGTAGGTTGAGCGTGCAACCCCACTTAACTTAGGCCTAATCTAACCAAAGTATAATCATTATTCGATTTTGGGTTGTTGAGTGTACACTCGATCTAGGGCTATTGAGCGTATGACCTCGCTCAACTTAGGGCATGGAGCATACAACCCAATCAACCTAAGGCATTAAGCGTATGATATCACTCGACTTTGGGCATTGAATGTAAACCTGCCAACTAGGAGGGGGTGGCATTCGGTGTTATTTTTATAAGGATATTTTGAAAAAAAAATTAAAATTAAAATCAAATTCCATTCCTGTTAAAAAATTTGTCATTTTTGTGTGTCATCAAATTAATAAATATGAATTATCATTCCATTTTAGCTTCTTGGACATTGTTTGTTAAAAATTTATTTTATGTTTTTTGTTATCTATTTTTTAAATAAAAACATTAATAAATATCCCAAATGTAAAAACACTGAAAAAAATATAAAAACAATTTTTACTTTTTATGTCATATTAGAATATTTTTTCAAACTAAAAATAAAAAGCACCTTTCAAAATATGTTAAGAAGCATACAATGTTATATGATAAATACTGATTCTCATTCTTAGATAATCATCATTCCAGTATACTAAATGTACCCTTAATCTTTGATTTATACATTACATGCCATATTTCATAAATATTGGAGTAAAAAAAAATAATAATAATAATAATAAAATTTAAAAACCATCCGGATAAGTATCTTTTTTCATTTACATTTCCCTCGAAAAACTCCCGCCTAGAACACCACTACCGTTGGAAACGGAATAAACTGTCACTCGCCCCACCGACTCAGGTATGGCAGAAAAGCAAAAACTCCATGGTTTTTAAGGGCTATATCTACAGGACCTAAGTGTTCAAAGCTTCCTCCGTTTGAAAATGGCAGCGACATTTGTTCATGCCTACTTCTACAGCTCCAAAGCACCAGAAAGTGTTTCAAGTAGACAAGTCAAAACGATGAAAACAAACCGGAAACCAGGGCTCGTAAAGAAGCCGAAAATCTACAAATCAGCTTCACTTAATTGGAGCCAATCTAATGATGCGAAAGCCTTGGTTGCACCACGCACTCTCTCCCTCACGCGGGATCTCTGTGCTTCTGTTAATTCCGGGTGTATTGAACATGCACTCTACCTGTTTGAGAAAATGAACCGTTGTGATCCGTATGTCTGGAATGTGATGATTAGAGGGTTTACCAATAATGGGTTGCTTAGAGAGGCAATTGGTTTTTATTTTAGAATGGGATCTGAAGGAGTTCGAGCTGATAATTTTACATACCCTTTTGTGATCAAGGCGTGTACAGGGTTGTTGTCCTTGATGGAAGGGCAGAAGGTTCACGGTAAGTTGTTTAAGATTGGGTTGGATTTGGATATTTACGTTTGTAATTCGCTTATCGCTATGTATGCAAAGATGGGGTGTGTTGAGTTTGCAGAAAGGGTGTTTGGTGAAATGCCGGTTAGGGACTTGGTATCTTGGAATTCTATGATTAGTGGCTATGTTTCCGGTGGGGATTGTTGGAGCTCATTGATGTGTTTCTGGGAAATGCAGGCACATGGAATGAGGCCTGACAGGTTCAGCATGATCAGCGCTCTTGGTGCTTGTTCTCTTGATTGTTGTCTGCGAAGTGGGAAGGAGATTCACTGCCAATTGATCAGATGTGGTTTGGAATTGGATGTTATGCTACAGACATCACTTCTTGACATGTACGGAAAATGTGGCAGGATGGATTATGCAGAGAGGTTGTTTGACAGAATTACTCCAAAAAACGTTGTGGCTTGGAATGCAATGATAGGTGGGTATGCTCTAAATGCTCATCCTCTTGACTCATTTGCTTGCTTGAAAAAGATGCAAGTTGCTGATCTCCTGAACCTTGACGTGATCACAATGATAAATGTGCTTCCCTCTTGTGCACAATTACAAGCTCGCTTAGAGGGTAAATCTGTCCATGGCTCTGCCATTAGAAGAGGTCTTCTCCCTCATTCAGTCTTGGAAACTGCTCTAGTTGACATGTACGGAGAATGCGGGGAGTTGAATCTGGCAGAACGTGTATTTGGTGAGATGACTGGAAAAAACTTGATATCATGGAATGTCATGCTTGCTGCTTATGTACAAAATGGGTGGAATAGTGAAGCGTTGAGTCTATTTCAAGATATTTGGAACCAACCTTTTAAACCAGATGCATTTACATTTGCAAGCATTCTACCTGCCTGTTCTGAATTAGCCTCATTGAGAGAGGGAAAGCAAATCCATGGTTTTATCATAAAATCTGAACTTGGTACAAATACCTTCATCTTGAATTCAATTATTTACATGTATGCCAAATGTGGGGATTTAAGGAGTGCACGAGAATGTTTTGATCGCATGTTGTATAAGGATGTGATTTCATGGAACACGGTCATTATGGCATATGCCCTTCACGGGTTTGGTAGATTTTCTGTTCAGTTGTTCTCTGAGATGATGGAAAAGGGCTTCAAACCCAATGAGAGCACCTTCGTCTCCCTATTATCATCTTGTAGCATTTCTGGCATGGTTCATGAAGGGTGGGAATACTATAATTCAATGAAAAGGGACTACAATATAGATCCCGGAATAGAGCACTTTGGCTGTATGATTGATCTTATTGGCCGGGCTGGAAATCTTGACTTAGCCAAGAGATTCATTGAGGAAATGCCCTTGGTCCCCACTGCCAGGATATGGGGATCACTGCTGACTGCTAGTAGAAACAACGGAAACATAGAATTAGCTGAACTTGCAGCCAAGCACATTTTATCCTTGGAGCATGATAATACTGGGTGCTATGTCTTGCTTTCAAATATGTATGCTGAAGCTGGGAGGTGGAGAGATGTAGAGCGGATTAAATGTCTTATGACAAAAGAAGGTTTAGAGAAAACGAAGAGCTGTACTGTGGTTGAGATCAGTCCTAGAGCTTGCAGATTCATCGATGATGACAGGTCCCATGCTGAAACAAACATGATTTGTGATGTATTAGATATTATCATGAGGAAGATAGGGGAATATGTTTATGTTCATAGTGTTACCAAGTTCAGACCATTAGATTTGAGGAAAAAAAGAGCAAAATCACCAGGGAAACACAGTGTGAGATTGGCGATTTCTTTCGGCTTGATATCCACTACGATTGGAAGCCCTGTTCTCGTAAGAAAAAACACTAGAATATGTGAAGATTGCCACAGTGCTGCAAAGAAGATTTCAGAGATTATTAGAAGAGAGATAATAGTGGGAGATTCTAAGGTCTTTCACCACTTCAGAGATGGGCATTGCTCATGCAGGGATTATTGGTGACTGCAGTATTTATAACCACTTGGAAAATCGTAAGACATGCCTGGCTAGAATCTAGATACGTTTTCATGGCACAATGAGCCAAAAGATCCAGCAGAGAACGTATATATTACTTCAGGAAGTTGTATATTTAATCAAATGAGCAACATAGTGGCTTAATTTATTAAAAAGGTCCATAACATTCAGAATTAACAATTTCCCCTTGCTTTTGCGTGCCAGGTATCTATATCCTAGTGTTTTGACGTGATATAAAGAATAGAAATGTGAAATATATTGTATCTTAATGAGTATTTTGTATTTTAAGTTGTTTGTTAATGGCTTTGTCTTAAAAACAGAAAACAAAATCGTTAACAAACATGGCCAGTGTCTCATATATGTTTTTGGTTTGGGTTAAGAACCATGTAAGGCCTTAGGATTTGGGGGTGAAAACTAGTGTGGGTCACAAGACAAAGGAAAGTTGAAGAGTGACAAGAACGTGTTGAGTATACGATGAACTACATCACATCTTATTTAACACACGAAAAGTTGTGGAATTCAGAGAAAAGAACAAGAAATTTTCGTTTCTCTATTTATTTAAAAAAAAAAAAAGATTATTTAGAAGTCCTACCAATTGCTCTTGCGCTCTTTGTAAAGTAGCAGATGATTCACTTCAGCATTTGTTCTTTGATTGCATTTTTGCTAAAGTTGTTTGGTGCCATTACTTTTGGCCGTTGGATTCTTCAATGTTCAAATTCTCTTCTATGTTGGATTGGATCAAATTAATCATTTCCCAGGCAATAGTTCTCTAGGCATCCCTCTGGTGAATTGTCATAAATTTCAGATATTTGCCTTTGTGGCATGTAATATTTTGTGGTTTTACAAAAATAAAGTTTTCATGATGAAGTCTCATTTGAGGCACTTAATGTGTCTGCTCATATAAATAAAATTGCTATTGAGCATTTCTAAGCTTGGATTTATGTCTCTGTTGCTCCAGTGGAAAAATGGATACGTTCGGCTCCAAATTGGATAAAGATTAATTTTGATACTGCCATCCGGGACTCTTTCTCAGTGTAGGCAGCGGTATGTCGTTCTTCTCACGGTGATACCATCCACATGGCTTCTCTCATCAGCCCTCCTTGTTCTCCAAACATGGTAGAAACTTTAGCAACTCAATTGGCTATCTTTGTCGCTTGCTCTTTAAATTTAGACCAATTTATTCTCGAAGGTGATTCCGAAGTGGTTATCCAAGCACTCAATTTTCCTTTCTCTGATAAAGACTGGAGGATCTCTCCCGTTATTATGACTTCTTTAAATAATATTCATTCTGACTCCTTTGGGAAGTCAAAAATATTTTTAAAAGTACAAATTTTTGTGTTCACTTAATGACATATTGGGTCGTAATTAGATCTCATTTTGATAGTATTCCCTTTTCAATCTCCTTCCCTTCTCCTGATAGTGGGTTTGATCATTCTTTTTCTTTTTGTAGTTCTGCTTCTTCTTCTTGTTTGGTGTTTACGATTAGCAATGTACTTAAAAAAAAAAAAAAAACCTTTATAGTCCTTATCACACAAGCCTAGGTGTGAAAGACAAAGGGAAGTCAAAGGTCAGAACAATAATAACATATTGAGAACAATAATATGTTTGGTGTTTACAATTAGCAATTTACTTTAAAAAAACCTTTATAGTCCTTGGGTCAGAACAATAATAACATATTGAGAACAATAATAACATATTGAGTATGACATGAACTAAATCCAATCTTTATAATAAACTAGCAGAACGTGGATTATCTCAAAAGTTTAAATTAATATAAATTTAATAATTTTATTTATATTTTAATATTTTTTGAATAAATAATGTCCAATATGTAGAATATTTAGTTAAAATAATGGATAAATTATAAAGACAATATTTAAACTCAATTATTTAAAATTTAAAGCTAGAAAAAAAAACAATTAATTTAATTATTTACTATATAATTTAATAGTAAAAATGATTTTTTTTACCAGTTTAGTAAAGTAAGTGGAAATTGGGAAAATAGAGGTTAAAGCCCCAGTTCCATACGCGCGCCGGCTTGGCGCGTGGGGAAGAAGGCACTATTAATGGAATGTGCTCTTATCGAAAATGACCTGGCCTCGGAATTAAACCCGCGGCATTGAATTTGAGCCTACCAACCTCATCACACCCACCATTCCCGAGACACTGGTACTGTAGAGTCAAAGAGTGATGTTGTACTGATCAAATTGAAGGGTAAAACCGTAAAATCGTAACCACAAATTTCTTTTAATTATTATTATTTTAATTTGTCGTAGTCTTGCGCGTGCAAGTTGGCTTGCGGTTCAATTGCGACATCATTATATATTATTTGACGAAATTTATTTCTCCATAGCCGGAGTGAGCATGTGAGCCGTAGCCTATATAGAGTTGGTGTTGAAATTTTTATTATAATTTTTTTTTTTATCACGTTTTACCTCGGTTATAATTAAATTTAATTACTCAATTGTTAATTTAGCAAACATTATCTACACTGGCACATTAATTTATATAAGACACCTAATATGTTTTAGGATTAACTTTACAAACGTCCTCTAAACTTTTATTAGTTTTGAGAAGATTTTTTCAATTTCAATTTCACTCCCTCGAACTTCTAATTTAATGCAATCTATTCTATTGTTAGGATTTGACATTAAATCCTAACGGAGGCCATGAAATACCAAAATATCAACTTTTTAAAAAAATAATAATAATGTGAAATTTAAGTTCAAATTTAAAATTTTATAAATTTGTTAAGGATACAAAAGTAATTTCATCTATTTTAACGTATGTTTAACGCCAAATCCTAACGAATGGAGAAGATTGCATCGAATTAAAAATTCAATTGGTGAAATTGAGAGTATTTTAACTTTGGAGGAACTTCTTAAAATGCATAAAAATTCAGAAAACTTTTGTGAAGTTATTCATATGTTTTATTTGTTAAAATTCTCTTCTTCTATATCTATTTTTTATTCTCAAAATGAAAGTATGAACAAACAATTTAAAACATTTAAAATTGTTTTTGTATTTATGTCGTAGAACATTTTTTAGATAAAAAAATATTAACAAAAAAAAAAGAACGCTATTTCAATTATAATAAGAATTGCATAAATTTATAACCATTATTTTTATATATAAAAAATTAAAAGCCATAACTTAGCGTCTCATCATAGCTTACAATTATTATTATTATTATTTAGATTGCTTTCACCATGGTCTAATCTTCATAAAAAAACAATACTAGCTAATTGACTTGTTATGGTTAATCAACCCTTGATCACGCCACAATTCACTCTAGTGTTTCTTCCTCAATCATCGATCAATTGCTCATAAATAATAAATAAATAACTAAAAGCTAGGCAACAACAATATACTCTATTTCTTTCTTTTTATTAGTGGAGCATTTTCCTGTGTGTTCTTCGTGGATGTAGCCACAAAGGTGAAAAAAAACAAGAAAAATGCTTGGGGGTATAATTTTTAATATAATTTATTTATAAATTAATATGACAGTCCATAATCAATAAAATGATTTAAAAGTGTATAGTTAACAAGTTCATCGCTAATTAATTAATTAATTAATTTTTTTTTTTGCGTATTTCTACTCCCAAATAACATAAAAAGAAATTATGCTTTATTTGCTGATGTATTTTGGGTGGGGAGAGTTTTTTTTTTTTATAACTACTACTAAAGAACCAAACTATAGGAAACAAATATCACAACAATAAAAATCACAATAATAATAATAATTTAGACAAATAATTAGTACCTCACTATTTTGGAGGGAGACCTAGAAGATGGAATTCGAGCTGGAATATAGCGAGCAAAGCTAATGGTTGCGGCCTATGATGGATATTTTTGTCGAGAGTACTAACAAGAGAACCCATATACCTTAACTTCTAACCACCTTTGAAGGGAACTAGAGAAATTTGAAGGACCAAAAGGGCTCTTCGGAAAAGAGCCCAAGACCATAGATATGCTATTAAAGACCATAGATATGCTATTAAAGACCAAAGGTAACGATGGCGTGTAAAGCTCACTCACACGAAGGAAATACATCTAGTTCTCCCATTGGAATTAAAGCTATAAGGTTGAAGAGAGTAGACCAATAAAGATGCAGAAGAGACTAAAGTTGGAAACACCAAATTAAGGGACGAAAAGGAGAGAGAGGAGAGGAGAGAACATCCACCCTAGCACGGAGGGTGGTTTGCTTCTTTGAGAGCATTTGCTTACTATACGGGATGTACAAATCAAAATTGTTTTTGTATTTTTAGTAATATTTTTGTTATTAGAAGAGAAAATAAAATGGCAAAAACAAAAATTTTAACATGTATTCAATGTGTTTTATTATTTGAACACCACTCCACCCTGG
The DNA here is from genome assembly GCA_013348765.1 of Carpinus viminea. Lineage (NCBI taxonomy): Eukaryota > Viridiplantae > Streptophyta > Magnoliopsida > Fagales > Betulaceae > Carpinus > Carpinus viminea. Next base: position 12,637,605 of record CP054669.1, on the reverse strand, counting down.
CAGTGTATTATATACAAAAATCAATTTACAAATTGAAGAGATATTCCTGTCTACCAGTCAAACCCCAGAAGCTTCCCAAAGAAAAAAAAAAACTCTCTCTCTCTCTCTCTGGGTTTCTCAGTCAACTTTCTCATCGTCCTCCTCGTCGTCCTCAGCATAGCACACACTCCCTCTTCTGTCCCAGAAAGCTTCCTTAATCCTGGAAACGACGTCGCCGAGCCAGCCAAAGCATCCGAACCACCGGTGCCCACACGAGCACTTCTGTCTAAGCCTCCCAAAGAAGCCCTTGTTGCCAGTCTCCGCAGGCGTGGACATGGGCTGGAGATACGCTAAAGCCGCGTGTTTGACCAGCGGGTTCTTGATGGGGATCTCGTCGTACCAGCTCGAGTTGTGGGTCGGCGACATCAACGACGGAGAAGACGCCGGCAAGAGGTCCCTCAGGCTCGTGTACGTGATCGCCTCCATGCTTATCATCTCTATGTCGGCGATTGGGTACTCCGAGGAGTTGAAGCCGTTGGGCACGAGGAAACTTGGGGAATGAGAGTGGGAATGAGAGTGTGAGTTGGGGAAACTTCAATGGGAAATCCGGTTTTGGGTTCGGGTTAGGATTTGGGTCCGAATTTATTTCCTTGATCATAGGGGTTTCCATGGTTATATAATTCTCAGTTATAGTTAACTGAAAATGTCTTTTCAAAATTTGAAGCTTTGGGTTTTGCTTATCTGAGTCTCTCTACAAATAGACTTTCAGATGGAGGGGGATAAAGGTGTGATTAGAGACTAAAACGGTAGCTTAAGAGCTCTCAGAGATTTGGAAGCGGGAGGAGATTTAGGTGGGCGAGGGAGGACGAAGAAGTATGTGTCCACGCGCTCTAAAGGGCGTGGTTATGTACGATTTCGGGGTGGTGGGTGCAATACGAGAATGAAGCTATCTACTTGGTAAATGGTAACGGTAGAATCGAGCGCGTGGAGCTCCTGATTATTTAAACTCTTTTTTTGTTATATGTGTATGATTACACCACGCCGCTGTCTTATTAATATGACACTGTAAATTTAGATTAACCTTTAAAGAAAAAAAAAACTATTTATTATAATTATAGTAAAATGTGATATGAATTGAGATTCACAATCACAACAATTAGGTAATTATTTGGGTATTTTTGCAAATAAGTGTAACTCAACTGTCTGAATAGGTAATCAAAAGGATCAAGATCTCTAATAATACTTTAAAAATTATCAGTAAACTTTTATATAAATTTTAACCATCGAATATATCTAAAGGCTTAGAATAAGATATCAATCATTTAGTGGATGTCATATTCCTGAAGTTATTTGAATTTTAAAATTTAAATTTAAGTAAATACATATTTTTGAGGTTATTTTAATAGTGGATATTTTATTTTAAACCTTTAGATATATCCAATGACTGAAATTTATAAAAAAATTAGTTGACAATTTTTGAAATATTGTTGGAGGTTTGATTTTTCTTCTCCCGCGAAATTAATAGTTGTGACTTGTGAGCTAATGATTTTTGAATAAGAAATTAGCTACAAGGTTGTCGTTGTGTCGGCAACCAAATCTTGCCACCTAGTAGTGTAGTGGCCAGTACTAGTAGTTGTCAAAATTTTAAAATAAAATAAAATGCAAGTTCAGCACCAAACTCTGTATTTGATAAATTGAAACTTGACCGTATGATTTGCATGGTATTCGCTTGGGTGGGTACGATTTTAATTTAATATAGAAAAAAAAAACAAATAAACAAATAATTCTTGTGTTTTCACACTTTCAAAAATTGCTATTTAGTCCCTAGGTATTTTTATAATTTTAATTCAGTTCTCGAGTTTTCATTTTCAACAAATATGTGCTTAGATTTTACCTAAGTTTCACATGTGTCTCTCTATCAATTTGTGATTTAACGTGCCATATCATACTACTTAATTGATAATACATGCATGGCTTGTGTTTCACTCGATATGTGCCAATTATTATATTATATGTTCTACTTGGTAAATTTACCTTAAATTATAAATTTTCACTGAATTAAAAAAACACACACAAAACAAAGAAAGAGAGAGTTTGTATGAATTTAAGGTAGGTTGATGTGTGGAGCTGTTTGAAATTGGCCACAGTAATAATACTGCACACGTTCTTATTACTATGGATAGAAATTTGCTACGAATTATTACGCTTTTATTGGTGGGCCTTTTTACGATTAGTAGTTTAAAGGAGTTGAGCGTGACATGATAGTTTGTGAGGAGTAATGTGTAAATGAGTTATAGTTAATAGGGATTAAGTGTAATTAACCCTAACAAATAAATGCAATAGTTAATAAAAATATCATTATTTTTGTAAATTTTTTATATTAAAAATATTACTTGATGCTTACATGGAAATGTACGTACGTAGCTTAAATAGGTTCAACAAAGACTCATTGATGGTGACCATCGATGAGTCTTTGTTGAACTTATAATACAATTACCCTAAATAGAGACATGTTACATGTATATCTCTTGTACATCTTTTTTACACCGATTGCCATTGGATTTTATTTTAAAAATAAATATATGAAGATATACTGAAAATGTACAAAAAAGAAAATAATCATGTCTATATATATATTAAGGAGAAATTATTCTAGTCGATTAATTGATAAATAATACATCACAGAGTAAATGCTAAAATCATAGTAAATACATACAATGACAAATCTTCAATTGTAACAACAAATTTGTTTCAGACAAACTCAACTCAATGCATAGGTAGCTTATATTCTTCGGCTCTGGAAGCAGAAAACTCAATACCGAAACTCATCCTACTTAGCCTAAAAGCCAAAAAAACTATTCATATCCACAACCCAAGGGTTTGGATAATCTTATTAAATAAGTTACAAAGAAAATGCAAAATTAGTGCAAAGCCCCCGACATATTAATCATCCTGCTATATAAATTAGTGCAATTTAGAAATTTGCTAGGCCTATGGTTGTATTTGGGAAAGGTGCTTTTTTTTATTTTATTTTTATGGGATAGTAATAAGAATTCATTGATGTAATAAAATAATTTAATTTAATTTTTTTTAAGAGAAAAATGCTCTTTTGTAGAAAGTTTTTTTATGTGATAATTTTTATCATCACATAAAAAAACATATAAGAGTGTGAAAATAAAAATGTGTAACACTCCTACTCTTGTAGTGCCACCGATGACGCTCTTCTCAAGTAATATTAGAGCATTTTCAAGAGAGTAGTCAAATCTTTAAAAGCATTCGCAATGGAAGAGTCAAATTGTTGTGCTAAAAGGCTTTTCAAAATTTACTTTATCTAACTTAGCTAATAAGCGTGACACATGAACCTGTTTTGTCAGCCCTGTGAGATATGTAGACGATGTGCTTGGGTTAGCTGGAATTTTGGGTTGTGGGGTTGTGACTCTGCCCTTGAAGTATCTTGATCTTTTAGCTAAACGGGTAATTGGGTTTGACACAATTATGACATGAAAATAAACTAAACCACGCTTTTCTATTTATAAATATACTGGTCTTATTGGATAGACACGACCCGACATGACCTGTTTAACATAAACCTATTAAAGCTAATTTTTTTTAAAAAAAAAAATTGTGAAAAAAAAAAATACATGAATACTCATCACTCATCACTCATCACTCATCACAGATTCACAAACACAAAGCCATTGAATAAAAATTGTGATAGTGTGGTGGAAAGGAATAAAAGGAAGAGGCTGATTCTGTTGATTGTTGTGGCTGCTTGTGGGGCTTGCCTACTGTCATTGTGTTGCTACTTCTATGTTTTCAGCCTCTTGAGGTGGCACAAGAGGCTCAAAGAACGAGCTTCTGGGGAGAAGAAAAGGAGTCCAGGAAAAACAAGCTCGCGAGCAAGTGGAGGCCGTGAAAGTAGCACAGATAATGGGGGTCCAAAGCTTGTGATGTTCAACAACAAAATCACACTGGTGGAGACAATTCAGGCAACTAGGCAATTCGATGAAGAGAACGTGCTGAGCAGGACACGGTATGGGACCTATGGGTTGGTCTTCAAGGCCAGCTACAGCGATGGAATGGTGCTCTCAATCCAGAGACTCCCAGATGGGGTGCTGGATGAGAACATGTTCAGAAAAGAGACGGAGTCTGTAGGCAAAGTGAAAAAAAAAAAAAAAAAAAGGTCTGGTAGATAAACCGAATATAGACCCGGGTAGACCAAAATTCTAAGGTCTTAAACGGGTAGACCCGATTAAGACCCGAATCCGATTAACCCAAACCCATTACCTGTTTATTCGTGTCATTTTTGCGGGTCGTGTAAAAATTGCCGGCCCTAAGGCTAAATATATACCGGACATTGTGATTGAGAAGATAGAAAGTCACTTGTCTAGTTGGAAAATGTTGTATTTGTCTAAGAGTGCCAAGATTACCCTTATCAAGAGCACCCTATCCAACTTACCTACGTATTTCATGACCATTCTTTCTCTCCCCCAGAGTATTGTAAACTATATTGAGAAGCTTTGACATGATTTCTTATTGGGGGGTTAGGTGAAGAGTTCAAATATCATCTCGTGATATGGTCTAAGGTTTGTACACCAATCTTTGAGGGAGGGTTGGGTATTAGGAATTTGCTAAGGTTTAATCATGTTCTCTTAAGTAAATGGCTTTGGGGCTATAGACTTCAGAGAGAGGCTTGGTGGAGGACTCTAAATATGGAAGTTCATGGGGAAGGTGGTGTTCTAGGAAGCCCATCAAGGTGTATGGGTTGGGTTTATGGAATAATAGTAGGAGGGAATGGAGAACATTTTGTAGTCATAATAGATTTGAGGTGGGAGATTGCTCTAAGGTTAGTTATGGCATAATCTTTAGTGTGAGGATGCAACCCTTAAGGATGCTTTTGTTGTGACTCGTGAAATTTTCTAAAGGTGCCATTCAATGGAACGTGTGCGACTAGAGAGGACCATGATTGGGAGGTGGAAGCCTTTACCACATTTTTTAGAGTGCTGTATATAGTGAAAGTGAGACGGAAGGAGAGGACAAGTTGTGGTGGGTTTCTTCCAAAAAGGGATTGTTTGGTGGTAAATCCTTCTACGGTGTCATGGGTTGTCATGATGGTGTCCATTTCCTTGGAAAGTTTTTGGCGTACTAAAGTTTTGTTGAGAGTGGCCTTTATAGTTGGTTGGCAACCTTAGGAAAGAACCTCAGGATAATCTCCAAAAGTGGCATGTTATTGTGGTTGATTGGTATTGTTTATGTAAAAGGAATAAAGAGTTTGTAAACCATCTTTTGCTTCATTGTGAAGTTGCTTGTACTATTTAGAATGTTTTCTTCAATCGATTTAGGTTGTCTTGGGTCATGCCTAGATGAGTAGTCTATGGTGCCTTCATGCCTTTTGATGTCTATGGAGGTAAAAGAATAATAGAAGTTTTGAGGATTGTGAGAGGACTTTGGATAAAATTAACACATCGTATATTTGGTCAGCTTTTTTTTTTTTTTTCTGGTGATTATTATCATGATTTTCTTGTTCTTCTTGCCCTACTAGTTAGGTGGTTTCTCTTATATACTTTTTGTGTGCTTGAGGGCGAATTACACTTCTATTGATATTTCAATTACTTATCAAAAGATATCCACCTAAATGGGAAAAGAAGGATCAAACCTGCCAGTTAGATCAATTCAACTCTTAACAGGTCCAAATTCCAATTCCTTTATACCTAGCTCAACCGTTTCAATTAAAAACCAGATTAGAACCTCAACCGGCTGGTTGGACCAATCGACCATGAGTTGAATGGTAATCAAGCCATACAGCTCACTGTTATCAGCTTAAATGAAAACCACTATTTTATATGCCCAAAACACGTTACAAAGAAATGGATATATAGACTTTATTTTTATTTTATTTTATTATTTTTTTGTTTTGTTTTGTTTTGTTTTTTTTTTTGATATATAAACTTTATTACTTTCACTAAAGCCTCGCTCAAGGTCACCCAAGGTCGCCATAAGACCTCGCTCAAGGTTCCCAAAAACCACCAACCCGAAGTTCGCCCACGAACTTGTAAAACTCGCTGACCTTGCCTTGTTTCCAAGTCTGTCAAAGCAGAGGCCCAAGACCCGAGTCCCGAGCCAAGACCAGGGTCTCTGAGGCCCAAGTCCCAAGTCCCGAGACCGAGGCCCGAGTCTATAGATTTGGGCTATGTTTTTTAATTATGTTTTTGGGTTATAATTTATTTGGCCTTTTTTTTCATCTTTTTTGAAACATTTTTGCCTTGAACCCTTAAAATAAGACAAAAAAAAGCAAATTAAATGGTCAAAACACTTAAAGTAAACCAAAAAAAAAAAAAAAATTATAACCACACTCTTATTGATTGAATAACCGTTAACCACCGGTTATAAAATAACCGATAATTACTAGGCGGTTGTGGTTATTAAAAATTGATAACTGCCCAAGTCACTTGCGGTTACCGGTTATAGTTAATAACCGACGATTATAACTGTTTGAACACTCTTAGTGATTAGCACCATAATTATAAATAAAATGTAAATAGAACCATATCAAACCATGTGGTTCATCACATGAAAAGTGTAAGGGGTATTAGACAACCAAAACAACATCCCCAATCACTTATACAATCTCTCACGAATCTAAAACTTTGTTTTCATTCATCACTATGATAGATACGAAGTTGCTGTGACCCACTCTTTAAATCTAGTTTCATAAACATGGTGGCACCACATAGCTGATCCAATAAGTCATCCACTAAAGGAATACAGAAGTATATGCATGATTGTCATATTGTTAATGACACAACTATCCACTAACACCCGAGAATAAGGAGTGCTATACACATTGTCAATGACCCATCATTCTTGGGCGTAAGACTTTATTGGATATGATCTTTAGACAATACCACATCCATTTGACACTTAAGTTTCTCATGCTCTTCAAGATTCATAGGATGATGATGGCGATTAAGTAGATTAGAATCAATATGATGTTGTATGTCCACCAAATGAGGTAACCCAATTGATATGTTTGGCTTCGTTAATCCTATAGTGGTGAAGTTTATACCTTTATACTATTAATGTTGTATAACATTAAATATCATTTTGTGTTCCCAATCAGCGACACATATGTTTATGACGTTTTTGCATTTGACTGCAAATTCCACAGGTGACTCAAATCTGATATCAACGATCGACATACAAGAAAAGACAAACAAATATATATTTACTACATTCTATATTTATTTGTCTTCTTATATTAGCATGTTAAGGACAAAAACATATGCTTTTTTTATTTTATTTTATTTGTGTGTGGTTACATCATATTGACTAACATTTGTAATGTTTAATTATCAATTATTTCTCCCCTCTTGTGTAAACATGTCAAAAAAAAATAAAAAATAAAAAATAAAAAATTATCAATTATTGTGTAAATACTTTTTTCTATGATATTCATATTACTTCAGGCTACAAGGATAGCAAGATCCATATCGGTTCTTATTCAAATTAAAGGGTGTTTGGTAACAAGAATAGAATTCTCCTTAACTCGATTAATGTTTATATTGAGGGCCGTTTGCTTACTGAGCCAAGATATATCTTATATTTGGTTTCGTGTTTTTTAGTAGTAGCTTTGTTTCCGTGAAAAGTGAAAAAAAAAAAAGAAAAAAAAAAGAGAGGAGATTCAAGCACTTTTAATGTATATTTTAGACTCTTACAAATATATATATATATATATATATATATATATATATATATTTGACATTTGACATGTCCACGCAAAAAAAGGAGAATGAGAAATTCGAATCAGTAACCTCTACTTCATAAAATATAGTCTACAATTGATTAAACTACCTCTTGAAGACTATGGACCTTAATATTTATAACTTACTAAAATACACAATCACATGAATTGATCCTCTTTGGTTCATGAACTAGAGATGATCTTAATTTCAATCGCCTTAAACCTTCAATTAGATAAGTCAATTTATTATGTTTTAATGTTATTACATATAACGGTATAAATGATGCCACATCACTTAAATATTTTGAACGGTGTGCCAGCATAATTATCACATGATATTATCTACACCGTTAAATACAACATTAAATTCTGACCATAAAATGACTCATCTCCACTTCACTAACCTTGTCCCAAAATCACCCACCATCCTCTAGTACTGCTCATACCATGTACAAACGGTAACAATTAATTGTGGTTTGGTATTCAAAACTGTCTTCTGCAAGATACAGGGAAACCATGAGAAAATAATGCGGACTTGATGGCGTCTTATAAATTATAATCAATCAAACAGTATGGTACTTGGGCACAACCCTGCTATAAGTGAAACTTCGTTTCCAATTGAGCTGCTGAACCCCTTTGCAGCGAAGAAACGGCACATGTTGACACAATAGTAGTCAATCTTCTGGATCCGTCATTAAGCCAAAAATTGTTATTAGCATTCATAAAAGCAAGAGCAGAAACGACCAGAGACACCTGAGGATCAATGTCAATATTTGTAGTGATAACTGATACGTGAAAAGGGCAACAATAATAATGCTTCAATCTTTACGTGAATCTCATCATTGCTATGATTTCCAGAAGCTCTATAATATTGTTGGAAAGATCCAAAATATGTATGCATTTATATAAAATGTATGCATTTATATAAACGTTTTATATCTTTTCTGAAATTCAACTAAAAAGATCAATTTGCCACAACAATTTGGTTTCTTAACTGGCACTTACCATACACATCTAAAACATTTTCATGCAGGTGCTAGGGAGTGTGAGAAGCGGCAGCGGAGTATCCCCACAGATCTCTTGTGACAGAGAACAAGCAGCTCAAAAAACCAAAGCTTGTTGAAATGCTTGAGCATCATCAATATCAACTTCCTCAATATATAAGATCAAAATTTGAACATCCTCTCATAACTTGCATCTTATTTTCTACCTTCAAATAATTTTTGTTACTAATCCAATGAACAGTGCAGAATTATTTTGAACCTCCATCACCACTTTTCAAGACCCATGCAGAACCTTTGGAAACACAAATATCATTCATGACCTGCAAAAAGATCTTTATTATTAATAAGATTAACTGCAATGCACAAGGCAATAAGTGTGCAAACATAATGGAGGATAATTTTTAGTCAAGAAAAATAAATAAGTAATTGGACTCCAGAGACAATAATCATTATTATAATTATTATATTTGGAATGGATCACTATTGAGTTTTGATCCAATGATATTTTTAAAACAACATAACCTTTGAAGGGACAAAAGGCTTCCTTCTAACATTACTCCCATATTAAATAAAATAGAAAACAATGAATTTAACAAACATCCTAAAAAGTTGAAGTTGATGGAAAGTGGGAAATCTCAACCATTTCTAATAGTGTACTTCCTTAGATCTCTTAGTTTTTGATACTAGTCATGTATCATCTCTAAAATATAATTCATCAAGCAAAGGAAGATGCATTTGTTGATGTCATTATTAAGTGCCTTTGTCACTAGTTTCAAGTAAAAGGTACAACAAATAGTTTGGAGCAAGAGCAGTTGCTTTTTTTTTTGTGGCCAAGGGGTGTGGACTAGTAAATTGGCAAGATTTGAACTTGACACCTAACACAATCCACCCTCCTTCCTTTACTGCGAGCCAGGGCCCACTTGCAATTGTATGTTCGTGTTCCAGTAAATTGAAATCTAAAAGCATTAACCCATACGATGCGACTCTACTTTAGCTTTTTTATTTTTTATTTCTTTAAGCAAAGTTCAGAGGGGACAACCAGAAGCTGGAACTCTACATTGCCTATTGATTATGCATCCTAATCTTCCATGCAGCACTATATTGTAATGTGATTAAATACTATGCTGTAATTTAAAAAAAAAAAATCACATCTTTAGGTCCTCGCACACTTGAAGATATCTCTTATTAAATTTTAAAGTGCTTAGTCCGCTAGGGTTTCAAATCCTCTAATGTCATGATGAAGCATGATTCATGCAGGTGAAATGTGATATCTAAGCCACACAATGTTAAAGCAGGGGTTTGACACCTACAAATATAAATTAAGTCACCATCACAAGAGCAGATGGGTCCCATTATGGTAATGCAAGATCATGGCCATACGTAAAATAACATATTGCTGAAATATGGCTAACATGAACCACGTGTTGTTTGAGGATCTTAATCCATCCTGTCAAGAACTCTCTACTCTCTAGTAATACCAACTACTGATGAAGTCAACAAATTCCTCTTATATTTTATGTTGTCGTTGTTATTACTTCTACTACAACAATTATCATCATCTATTTATAAGTGGAAGAAAATCAAAAGCAAATCTGAAGAAACAAAATTAACTAGTGACCTTATTATATTCATTATTGGTGATATCCCTCTTAAGAGCCAACTTGGCAGCTTCAAATACTTCAGCCTTTTTAACATGTGACCTTGCACGTAGAAGGTCAATAACAATGCCCCTGCAAGGTGACAACATTTAATGAGAAGAAGAGAAAGTCACAAACAGCATTAATGCAAAGTATTTCGTACAATAATATAGGAGTACCAAAAACTACTAATGCAAATTCTTTTTAAAATTCATAAAGCTCCGCCAGAGCATCAACACAATTTCTTTTAGCTCATAAAATTTTTGAATAGAAAGAAAAATGGCTACTTATTTTTGGTCCTTTCAATAACGTCTCTGAAAACAATAAAGTCCTTTTAACTTTATTGAGTCAGTATCAAATCATCAACGACATTAGTGCTACATTACATAACTTGATGATGCTTCACATTCTCTGCCATATGGCCCATCAACAATGGCAGGAATATGACATGTAGATGGACATATGACCACGCGGACTTGCAAATGGAACCAAACTCAGTTTATATAATATTTGAGCAACTTTGGAAAAATGCATGCCATTGTCACAAAACAAATAAATTGAGAGATGGAGGGCTTTAAATAGAATAAATAAATAGATGGCTGTTGCTACTGCCAATCTCACAACCCAATTTGGCAACTTCAAACTGCTTCATATATTTCCCAGATCTGCAACCACAAAACCACCACCTTTTCCTGCCGCCATCTTGTTCAAGTTTGTAGCCACAACCCATAACCCATAATCAAGTCAAAGTTCACTGTCACCAACCTCTAGACTTTGATCATCACTACAGCCTCCATCTCACACCATGAAAACCTTGAGGTAACCGTGAAACTACTAGACTAATAGGCTTGCTGACCTATACCATACATAGCTCACCAACCCTTTCAATTATCACTTACTTTAACTAGACTAGTTCATCGAGTTGGTTGACTGGTGCTTAAATTGGTTTGATAAACTTGAAGGAACTCTCTAAAAGATACATTTAAAACCAACAATGGCCAACTCAACCATCCCATTGACTTGAATGCACGATGTGATTTGAATGTACTGATCACATGCTCTTTCTCCTATGCATGCCATGTTATCTATTTATTGACCCAAATGACAAAGAACAAAAGTATACAACACATCATCAAGTTCCATGACATACTGGTTATGCTGAAGCATAAATTCAAGGACTTTATTGTTCAAAATAGAATTTCAGACCTAAAAAATTTGGACCATCCAGGAAATAAATTTCTTATGAAGTTATAGATAACAACATTATAGTTTAGCCGAAGAAGAGATACCACAACTCATCCAAAAAAAAAAAAGAAATTGTGAATAACCTCAATGGATCATATTCTGGGTGTTCTGGAGATGACTTTAAGACATAAAGGTCATTAATATTTATTGCAACTTGGTTTATGATTTCCTGCAATTCTTCCGGACTATCAACACCATATGCAGCAGCAACTACCATTTTAGCATCTCGCTTTGGAAGAGTAGACAGGGAAATCGCCAATTGACGCAGACCTTGGCATATCTGCTGGAAGCTGACAACAAATGACAATATCATTCTACAATGTATCATTGCAGCAAGTTTCCAAAAAAATTTATCAATCTCAATCCTAAGATTGACTTAATTAAAAAGCTAAAATTGCATGTGGTGCAAAATACTAGAAATATGGCCAGTGGAAAATTTTATGATAGGCAACTTTGGATAATAGCATGACTAGAAGCATCAAGATAATACATCTGCAGCATTTCAGAAGAAATCATGTTAACAAATATAGTAAACATTAAACACCGTGGGAAAACAATATATGAGTGACTCTAGCCTTTGCAAGTTTACCTGGCTTTGTAACCCCAGAATCAAGGTTCAGGCTTGAAACTATTAAAATATGCAACTTCGTATTCTTCACCACCAAATTATCTACAAGTAAAAGTACTATAATGCCACAACTACGGTAGAGCTGCCCACAAAACAACTTTGCACCACCTTACTACCAAAGTAATACTCAACGGACATAAAACAAAATCAACAATGGACTCTTACACTTTTTGAAAATCCTAAAAAAAGCTTAATTATGGAAAGTACCCCTCCCAGCAGAGAACTAAAGGCACAGCTAAAATTACTCAATGTAAATTATGTACATCCATCTAAAGAGTGCAAAACAGTAGTTTCTTAAAATTTCCACTCAAATAAGTAAGTATTTCAACCCTAACATGCATACTCTTGAGAGGACCTTCAGAACCATAAAAGCATCTGGACGTCACAGCAAGCCCAAGAGAAGTAAAATACTTTTAACAAGCCTTTACTTGCCCAAACTGATATCATATAGAAAACCTGCTAGATGCTTTTCTGGCTGCATCAAACAGTTAAAGGAAAACCCCGACAAAAGAAACTCAAAGCAGCATCATCATATATGTACAAAAGGATATATATACATGGAAAAAGAATTGTCAAAAGTCTATTGCTCATTCACAGCTATGCTCAATATAACTATCACTAGACAAAAATTGTGGACTAGTTTGGGCATAAAAAGGGTTGATGTTGAAAGTTAAAATAGATAAATCAACTATTATAGTCAAGTGTCTATAGTGTAGGAAATTGTGACAAAATCAAAGCTCCCAAAGTCCTACCTGCAAACCTTGTGAGTTTGAAAAACTTTTGGCAGGACCCTTGGTAGAGCTTCTCGAGTTTCTTCTGACATGGTCTTCCTCCCACTAGATACTCTACTTGCATTTTTTGTAACACTTTTATCGGAGCTCACAGTTTTTCCAGGCATACCAGTAATAATAGGCTTTGAGACAGCATTCTTTTCCCGAGGCCCACCTCTTTTACCTCCAATACAACCATATAACTTGCTTTCAATATTGTTCCAAATCTCTTTTTGCGCATCAACAATTTCTGGATAGAGTTTTATAAATGAAGCATCAGCAGGCTCTTTCAATTTCCAACCATTAAATGTAGGGGAAGATCTTTTGATGGCAAGAGCATCCAGGAAGATGTTCATTGTTTTCTTAAGAATTGTTGGGATATCTGATTGTGAAATTACTATATTCTTGCTGAATAAAAGGAGGACATAATCCCTAGCTAAGGATGATTCACCACCCTCGGGAATTAGCAATGGACTTTTTGGAGCCCAAAGGCCTTGTACCAGTAGAGCATGCTTCTGAAGGACTTGCAAAAATTCTTCATTAGAGTAGTCTGGAGCAAAGTGTTTCAGAAATGTGAATCGGTGAACTGGAGGTCCCTATTAAGAAAAGCTCTAATTATTAACCATATAGAAATCAGAAATAAATGCTCAAAAACAGTTATGCGAATAGTCTAGTAGTCCTTGCTTCAAAATTCTTCATATAATATGAACATACGTGTAGAGACAAAAAAGAGGTTCAACAATGACCTGTCTTTATTTTGAGTACTTTTACATTAAAGAGCCTTGCTAGATAGAGAATGCACCCTATGCAGTGTGAACCTAGGATACAGAATTTGCCCACATAGGTAGCTAATTGCCTGGAATTCAAGAATAACACCTTTTGTGTGGTGTTTGTCAAATTTGTGATTTTGGCTGATTAAGTGCAAATTTGACCACAAATTCCTTTTCTAATTAAATTTCATTAAAAAAAAAAAAAAAAATTGTATAGCGTAGGTATCAGGGTTTGACCACAAACCAATAGATTGGAGAATTGGAATTATTGCCATTGAGTTACTTTATTTCTTTTGACAAGTCTATGACAGTTACATTTATTTCAGGCTAATGCAACAAAATTAAGTTAATAACTTATGCAATATAAATGTATAGACACTCTCTCAAAACACTCTCTACCTTACGATAATTTGGATATCACTGCTCTAGTGCTCTCACTCTGTAAATTTATACCCTGGGAGTGAACCATAAAATGATGAGTGACAAATGCAAAAGTCTCTAAACCATTGACCTATAGGAAAGCTCCAACTATTCACTATGTTCAAGGCCATGCATGTGCATTCACAAATTCACACACATGCACTGGCATCACCAACTTCTTTTCAAGTGCCATTATATGCTTATCACATAATTCAAAGTTGAAGTAGATTAAAACAAACCTCACAGAGCAGTTTCTTGATGCGTTCTTCCAGAGGCAGTGTGTGCAAATACCTGAAATATTATCCATTAACATTTTTAAAATTCTACCAACCAAATAAAAAAATGAATTTTAAACTTCAAGAAATCATGAACTTGACTGGCTGCATGTCAGAAACGGAATTAATATTATGTCCCTTTGGTGTTTGCCGTACCCAGCCTTGCTAATTAAAATACACAAACAATCTATTTGTTTATTATTTACTTATTTATGTGGTAATACATTAATTATCTAGATGTTTTGTTTTATGCATTTATTTCTTTGCTATCCGAATGGAAATTGGAGCACTTCAAGTGCACTCAAGCGTGAGTTAATTATATTAATTTCATCGAAGCAGGTGCATGCCAGAAATGGAATTGAAAAACAAAGCCGAATGAGGCGAAGGTAATATAATATTATTTGTCAGTATACTAGCATCCCCAATAATTTCTTACATCAATGTAAAGATCGCACAACAAGACATCAAACCATTCATCACGCAGAATATATTACCTTCGTGAAGGACCTTTGGGTTTAATGTTGTTAGGTGCCCCGCGACAGAAGGAGTCAACATAGTCAAACCTTCAAACAAGAATAATAATGAAGGGGGAAAAAAAGAGTAAAATGATCTGCATAATTGCTTTAAATAAAGAGTCAAGAATTTGGTAAATAAATGGAGATCTCATTTTTTTGATAAGTAATAACCAATCTTATTAAAAGCGTAAAGCATCCCAAAGTACACAGGAGTATACAAAAGGATCTCCTGTGGTTCAAATAAACAGTGAGGATTGCAAGATGAGATGATATGTATCAATAAGAAAATAAAAGCCATACGGATTCATCATAAATTGTATAGGAGAGCTTTTTTGTGCCACCATTCTTTGTAAATATCTGGCAGAGAAATCACTCTCTGAACTATGATACTTGAGAGGAACCCAAGACTGCAAAAAGAAAAGAAATGAAAAGAAAAAAATTTATATGAGGATCCTAAATAATTCTCAGTTTGCAGCTCAGATAAAACTGGAAGAATAAAAGCACTTGAATAGAGCATGCAGCTGTTTGAAGATAGAAAGGTGACTAGTTCTTACAATATCTCCCAATGGTGGACTATTTTTTTTTTTAATAAGTAATCAAAATATTATTAAAAACATAAGGCGCCCCCAAGTACAAGAGAAAACACCTAGCTAAAAAGAGAAAAGAGTAAGGAAACCATGATGGGCTAAATAAAACAAAAACAAAAAATAACTTGGCAGAGGTCTACTGCTTCTTAGTTGCTAGACAAACCAAGTATCTGAGTACAACAAAAATATATCAATCCAGAAAACAAACTGATTGACACATAAACACAGCAGTATCTCATATGATTAATTTCATGCAAATGGCAAGAAACTATAACAGATAGCCTGAAAGGTCAAAGCAAACAATAGATAGTGAAATAAAGCCATGACATATGAAATAAGATGCCGTGAACAAAAAAAAAACAGATGCCGTGAACATATAATTAATCTGTTAATAGGTCCACTTCATTCCTACTAAGCTGCATATTTTACTTGTTCTTTTCTGTATTTAATTAAAGCACTTTGGATGTTCACTGTTTAAACCACTAGTGAAAACATTAAATAAGGAAACATGTAGACATACACACATTTTAGGGTAAAGGTTTGAAAAGAATGGAACAATCACACTCCCCAAAATTAAAAAAACAACACGGCAGAGTAAGAAATAAACAGAAAAAAAACTACCAAATATCAACTGTTATATTCCATGGTCAAGTTTTACACCTCTTCATCGTCAGTTTTCTTGTCAGTTGAAGGCTCCATCCGCTTGTTCTGAAATGAAAACAATTTAATAAATGAATATGAAACAATTGAAAAGCAAGCAGAAGAAGTTAATACCTCAATAGAACTTGACAGGCAACCAAATTTAATTCAATGAAATGGAGTTAGACTCCCACCACCCCAAAAGAAAGTTAAAAAAAAAAAGGAGGATAATAATACTACTGCTAATAATATATAAAAGCAAACACTTAGTTCCAAAATCTCATATCAGCTATTGTATGTTAAAATAATTTAAGCTTCATCTTTAACTAGAAGAAAACCACATAAGCTGAGCTTTTCAATTATTTTTTTTGATAAGTAATTTTATTAAAAAGCTGTGCTTGAGGAGTGCCTACTATAAACATGATCAGATCCATGCACTTGTATTCTTCTGCAATAGAGGACTACATGCCAGTAGCATATGTCAAATAAAAGAAAATCACCTGCTTAGATGGACCAACAGATTTTTCTTCAGAGGATTCTTCCAATTTAACTGTAGCTTCTGTGTTAACTTTAACATTGTTCTTCCTTTTGAGCCACCAGACTTCAGGTGTTCCAATGATGGCCGGAGCTGCACAACTGCATGAAGTGTATTCAGGTGTAACTGCACAGTAAAGAAGCGGAGAAAACCTCTTAAAATGCTAAATTATGATAGGGAGCTCTGAGAGAAAGGAAAAAGAGGGGATAGAAACTATCATCAGGGAAAGCAGATGAGAAGAAAGAATAGATGTTTTCTCATGTTGCTTGGGTGTTCATATCAGAAAAGAGAGGAAAGAAACTTAAAAACAAATGATACTGTTATACTTTCTCTAAGTTATCTCTTTTCTTCAATCAATCTAAGGGTACATTGGTCATTACAATAAAATTCATCAAGCCACTTTCCTAACACCAAATCCTCACCCCACTTTTAGGAGGATTATAAAGTGGTCCAATGAAGGAGAGGAGCTCTCCCTTCCTCACTTCCTTTATACATCCAAAGCTGATATTGAAGTTTTATACTCCCCAAACTCTCTTAAGCAGAATTAAGCAACTAATATATGAGTTAAAAATCAAAGAAATTACTTTCAAGCGACATGGGATTAAGGAAATGATAAAACTTTGGGGAAAGTACACAAATTACCCTCCCCAAAAAAAAAAAAGAAAAGAAAACTATTGATCAAGTCAATGTGCCCCCCAAACAACCAAATTTGTCAATGTCCCTCCAATGATAAAAATACCATTCATAATTCTTTTTTTTTTTAATTTTTTAATAAGTAACCATTCATAATTATTTATTTTTAAAATATCTTAAAATTATATTTAAAATAAAAAATAATAAAAAAGGAGGTTTCAAGGAGCCATTATTTTTTAATAAAGACATCACCCCCGTGCAGACCTTCATGGGACTGATGTTCTGCTAGAAAGCACCTAAATGACAAGTACAACTACTAGTGAGGCAGATCTTGGAAAAAAGAGCTGGTTGACCTAAACATTAGTGACCAAGTGCTGAAACATACCAGCATATCTACCGATAATAGTTTATGCAAATTCGGCCACATTCATAGCATAAACAGAGTAGGTTAAACCTCAAAAAGCAATATATGCATACCTTATTACCCATCAGAACACCAATAGCAT
Organism: Carpinus viminea; assembly: GCA_013348765.1. Lineage (NCBI taxonomy): Eukaryota > Viridiplantae > Streptophyta > Magnoliopsida > Fagales > Betulaceae > Carpinus > Carpinus viminea. Next base: position 12,619,721 of record CP054669.1, on the reverse strand, counting down.
AGCCAGTTGTGAGTGGCACCTTCCATGATGATGACAAAGTCTAAAGAGAAACCAAGAAATATGAGTTCTTGTTACAGAAAAAATTTAAATGCAAAAGGCAAGATTACAAGGACATCAAAGCCTCAACAAATGAAGTTTTCCAATTAAAAGAATAATTATCAGTAAAAACACAGCAACAATCTTAACAGAAGTCGTAATTGAGCTCCAAAACTTGTGGACCAACTATACTGGACAATAGTGAAGAGGAGATGGAAGAGTCAATCATTAATGACTTCCAATATCAGGCAAAAGTGCAAACCTATTAAGAAGTACAAATAGTGGCACAAACAATAATATTGTTTCATAAAGTATAGATCCAAAATCTTGAAAAAAAAATAAATAAATAAAGTTATTTAAATTCCTCAAAACCCCTGCCCATCACCATTCAATATTCTTGGCCACACATTGGCCAAACCACTAGGCACTAGGTCCAACGTGAGTACAATCACTTAACCATGCTCCATTTGTAAAAAAACAAAAAAAGCGAAAGATATCCATTATTCTATTTGCTGATGACACCTTACTTTTTTGAGGGGCCAGCCCAAATAATCTATGCATTTCACGGAGTTTATTCCTATGATTTGAAGTAGGGCTGGCAATTTAACCCACAAACACGACATGTAATTTTATGGTTAAAGTTTAAGTTAAACGGGTTCAAGTCATAAACGGGTCGTTTAATAAACATGTCGTGTTTCGGTATGACATAAACAGGTTTACGGGTTGACATGTTTATATAATTTATTTATTTTTTAAAATTTTATTTTTAATTTTTTAAGTCAATTTTAAGTCTAACTTAATTCAGATTGACAATTTAACCCGTGAACCTAACACAAACACATAGTTTTAGGGTTAGGATTTAGGTTAAACGGATTCATGTCATAAACGGGTCATAAATGTCATCCATTTATGACTTGTTTAATAAACGTGTTGTGTTCAAGTTGGCAGGTTAACCGGGTTGACACGAACACAACACGTGAACCCGTTTTGCCAACCCTATGAGATATGTAGACGATGTGCTGGGTTAGCTGGAATTTTGGGTTCGAGGGTTGTGTCTTTGCCCTTGAAGTATCTTGATCATCCACTAGGAGTCGTATAAGGCCAAACATTTATCGGATGTTGTGATTGAGAAGATAGAACGTCACTTGTCTAGTTGGAAAAGGATGTATTTGTCTAAGAGTGACAAGATTACCCTTATCAAGAGCACCCTATCCAACTTACCTACGTATTTCATGACCATTCTTTCTCTCCCTCTGAGTGTTGCAAACTGTATTGAGAAGTTTTGACATGATTTCTTATTGGGGAGTTAGGTGAAGAGTTCAAATATTACCTGGTGATATGGTCTAAGGTTTGTACACCGATCTCTGAGGGAGGGTTGGGTATTAGGAACTTGCTAAGGTTTAATCATGCTCTTTTAAGTAAATGGCTTTGGGGCTATAAACTTCAGAGAGAGGCTTGGTGGAGGGTGGTGGAGGACTCTAAATATGGAAGTTCATGGGGAAAGTGGTGTTCTAGGAAGCCCATTGAGGTGTATGGGGTGGGTTTATGGATTAATAGTAGGAGGGAATGGGGAACATTTTGTAGTCATACTAGATTTGAGGTGGGAGATCATTTTAAGGTTAGTTTCTGGCATAATCTTTAGTGTGAGGACACAAACCTTAAGGATGCTTTTGTTGTGACTCGTGAAATTTTCTAAAGGTGCCATTCATTGGAACGTGAGCTACTAGAGAGGACCATGATTGGGAGGTCGAAGCCTTTGCCACATTTTTCAAAGAGTTGTATTTAGTGAAAGTGAGACGGGAAGGAGAGGATAGGTAGTGGTGGGTTCCTTCCAAAAGGGATTGTTTGGTGGTAAATCCTTCTATAGTGTCATGGTTTGTCATGATGGTATCCGTTTCCATGGAAAGTTTTTGGTGTAGTAAAGTTCTGTTGAGAGTGGCCTTTTTGGTTGGTCAGCAACCTTAGGAAAGAACCTCAAGATTATCTACAAAAGCGGCATGTTATTGTGGTTGATTGGTATTGTTTATGTAAAAGGAATGAAGAGTCTGTAAACCATCTTTTGCTTCATTGTGAAGGTGCTTGTGCTATTTGGAATGTTTTCTTCAGTCGATTTAGGTTGTCTTGGGTCATGCCTAGATGAATAGTTGAAGGTGCCTTCATGCCTTTTGGTGTCTATGGAAGGAAAATAATAATAGAAGTTTTAAGGACAGTGTGAGGACTTTGGATAAAATTAACATATCATATCTTTGGACAGCTTTTTTTTTCTCTCTTTTGGTGATTATTATCATGATTTTCTTGTTCTTCTTGCCCCTACTAACTAGGTGGTTTCTCTTATATACTTCTTGTGCGCTTGGGGGCGAATTACACTTCTATTGATATTTCAATTACTTATCAAAAGATATCCACCTAAATTGGAAAAGAAGGATCAAACCTGTCAGTTAGATCAATTCAACTCTTAACAGGTCCAAATTCCAATTCCTTCATACCTAGCTTGACCGTTTCAATTAAAAACCAGATTAGAACCTCAACCGGCTGGTTGGACCAATCGACCATGAGTTGAATGGTTATCAAGCCATACAGCTCACTGTTATCAGCTTAAATGAAAACCACTATTTAATATGCCCAAACACGTTATAAAGGAATGGATTTGTAAACTTTACTACAAGACCAACTTGATGTTTTGTGCAAGGTATTATGCAAAATCTATTGGCCAAAAAAAAGATGCAAGTGCTACAACTAGAACTCAAAACTTTTATAATCATTTCAACCACTTTAATCATTAGATCAAAACCTCCCCTAACATTAATCTCTTAACTTCAATCTAATAACAATACTATCTAATATTTATGATAAGATCAGACCCTGGACGAACCTCAGTCAGACCTCTAAAATTTGAAGCCCACTCAAACAGCCCGACCATTAAAATCAGGAATACCACCAAGTAAAAGAGAACTTCAGCAAAAGCGGAACACTGTGAGAGTGCCTACTAGGAGTACACAATAAGGAACCCAATCTATCCACCAGAAGAAGACAAAGCTAGCCCAACTTAGTATTACTAGTAATGAAATTTGTGTCATGCCCCAAAACCAAGTTTCTTAACCTCCATCAACTTCCACAGTCTAATTACACATCCAAAATAACTGAATCGCAAATAAACCAGACACTAATATATCAGACGCTATACTGCATATAACAATGGTTTCATTATATTAGTATTTCTGACTACTTAAACAAAAATTTAACATAAAGAGATGCTTCATTTAACATCAGAATTATAAACAGACCTGCTTTGTCATCCTCAGCCGGTCACCGAAATCTTGGTCATAATTCTTGGAATCAACATCAAGAGCCAAATCAACTTCCACTTGTGTACTCACAGGTTTCACCCTAACCTACAAAAACAAAGCAAACTCATAACTCCCTACTTTCCTTTAAAAATAAAATTAACAAGTAATATGCAGGAGTGGTAAGAAATCACGCACCTCTTCGCAACGATCATCCAATTCGTACGGACGCCAGGACGGTCTTAGTGGATATTGCATAACATACAGCTGAAAACAAATTTGAAAAAAAATTAGAAAAACACTAGCGCGCATACAATATCATACACACGAGTGAGATATGAAAATAAGTACTCAGACCTTAGTGTTGTCATCCAAGGAAGGATTGAAGAAGACATCAATTTCGCGAACAACGACGTCGTCTTCATCCATGGGATCATCTTCAACAGTGGGATCATCTTCCTTTGATTCTACCTTGGCTTCGGTATCCATTTTTACAGCGCCATTCGATGCCAAGGATGCTTCGCCTTAGCACCAATTGCTTCTTCTTCTTCCTTCTTTGTCATAGTGGCAGCATCAACTTCAAGGGGTTCTGGTTTTGGTACGGGCTCTTGGGGCTCCGGTTTCAAGCTCGGTTCAGATTTCGGTTTCGGTTTCGGTTTCGGCTTGAAGGATTTTGGTGCGAATCTTGAGATACGAGGCAGAACATGGCCCGGCGCGTCTATGTCATCTAGGTCCATGCTCGAAATCTGTGTCTCCCCACGACTCTCTCTCTGGCCTGAACAGTGAGCCCGAAAATCCTCTAAATCTTCACAGAAATGCCCGTGGTACAATTCAAAGCAGTGAACCTATTATCCATCAATACCATGGAAAAATTATTAAAGTAAACACAAGAACTTCAAATCAACCCAAAACCCTAAAAACAAAACTTGATCAACTCCTTCCATTTAGAAACCCTCGATTTCAACTCCAAATGAGCCTTATCGTAGAAAACCCTAGATTCAACCAAAAACTATAAGATTCGTAAGCCAGCCCCAAGCTCTCTAGCAAAGTCTCAGGGTGTAAACGAGCTGAGTTTTGGCAAGCTTGGCTTGTCCTGGCTTGGCTTGTTTACTTTGAGGCCAGGCTCGAGCTCGAGCCTGACACGAACCTAGAAATGTTTCTCGAGCTCGGCTTGGTAGGGTTGGAACCCTGTTAGAGCTCAGCTCGGTAGGGTTGGAACCCTATTCGAGCTCGATAGGGTTGGAACCCTGTTAAGAGCTCGTCTCGATAGGGTTGGAACCCTATTCAAGCTCGAGCCTCGATAGGGTTGGAACCCTATTGGGATGTATATGTAAATGCATTTGGCAAAAATTATTCAATCCTAGAATTCAATATTGTGTGAAAGACCAACACCCATCTGTTTAATAAGACGAAGATACTTTTTCTGCTCTAATTTCATCAAACACAAACCATAATTCAGTAAAAAACAGAAACCCCAATACCTATCTATCCAAAAATATTTACACATTTTTCTGGGCAACCAAACAAACACATCAAACGGAAAAACCTCAAACCACCCGCCACCCAAGAAGAAACGGAGAAAAAAAAAAAAAAACCCAAAAAGAAAAAGAAAAACCCACAAATCTTATCACCTCCTCCGCCTCCAATCCGCGGCGTACTGCAAGAGCGGAACGACCTCCGAGAGCCGCGTGGACAGCGGGGTTGGCAGCGGCGAGTTCCTGCAAACCGGGCACGAGCCGTTCAGCTTCAGCCAGGCGTCGAGGTGTGTGGTTGCTGCGGTGGTGGTGGTGGTTGCTGTTGGGGGCACTGGGGGAGTGGTGGGAGCGGCAACAGAGATAGGAGGCGCGGAGGATGGTGGAGACTGAGAGGAGAGTCGAGAGAATGGAGAGATCAAGAGATGATAGATTCTAAATTTGGGTTCCCTAATTTTCAACCGTTGGATTTGGAAAAATAATTATATTTTAAATATTTTACCGAAAGCTTATCCTATGTGGCTGTTTCTACTTAGATCTGGTGTGCTTGTTCAATATGATCCGTTGATTATATATGTTTTCAACATTTAATATTACTTGTCATATTAGATCAAACAAGGCAAGCTTACGTTCTTAGTAAATGCTTGATAGTTGTCATCCATTAATATCATTCAACGGCTATTAGATTATCAAAATATTTTGAACAGTTGAGAATCAATTGACAAAGCGCATGCATAACGAAATTAATCTTACAATATATTCACTTAGAATTAATCCTTTGTGTGCGTCTGATGGTGAGACCGGTTTCATGCAAACATAATAGATGATTTAGACCGTTTATTAGGATCTTGACTTTCTTATTCAATTTATAACGTTAGATTAATGAATTTAATATGTCATTTGGAGCACCATATAATTCTTTCAAAATGGTTTACACTTATATACCATAAATCAAATCCAACGGTCAAGATTAAATTCAATTAAATTGGACGACTACAATTAAATTCAATAAAAAATTCAAAATTCAAAATTTATGAATTAAGAATAAAAATTGTGTTATGTAGTATTATTTAGGGTCAATTTGTTATTTTAATTTAAATAATTATAATTTTAAAAATTGTGTTTTTTTTAATCATGTATTTTTTTTTCTTATTTTAAATTAAGTATTTTTTAAATCACAATGTCAAACGCTTTATGTCACACGCGCTAATCACTATTATCATATTACATATAGTATTATTTAGTTAATGTATTAAAATGTTAATGCTTAACCCAGGTCAAGTATATAATGCCAATATTAATATATATTTTATCTTATATGTAAACATTTATATCCTTATATGATTGTATCATTATATGGGTCAGTATTAATTGTTTTTTTTTTTTAAAAAATTTTTTTATGTCCACACAAGAGGGGACATGTCAAAAATATACTATACTTATATTTTATGATCCCATGATTACGACTCACGACATATGATTTAAATTCAAATGAATTTAGCTTCAATGCGGATGGCTGCAAAAGGAGGGTTTTGCAGCACCCATTAGGAGAATAACACCTCACCTAAAGGAAAAAAATTGCACAACAAAAAACTAGTGGGTGCTGCAGCTGATTTTCCCATTTAGAGAAGAAAGAAAAGAGAAAGAAGCATTAGAATAGATGGTTTTGCAGCACCCACGAAGAAGGAAGAAACCTGTAGACCCAGTCGCTAGTTTGCAAACCCACGGCTGGCCACCGAGAAGATCTTGGTGGAGGTGAGAAGCGCTTCCATCCTAGCTCCCAAACGGCCTGGCCCATGATCTCCTCAGTTCGGCCATTGGCGTAGACCTTGGTGTTGTCAAAGAAGTTGACATTGTGATCTCGGCGGCATTACAACAGTGACTTGGCCTCCTTCACGTCTAGCTAGTTCCCGAAGCTCACCCACACCCCGTAGGACTGCTGCGTATGCACCGTGGGCCTTGCTCCAGTGGGTCTATTTTTTTGTTTTTATGATGGGTTTTCTCTGGTTTGGGTATGGTTTTTTGGTTTTTTCTTTGATTTTTCACATGGCTCTGACGACTTTTAGGGTAATAAAATGGCTTCGATTTTAATATGATAAAATTTCAAAAAGGTTAACCTTCCCCTCTAGGTTTTAGATTTGAATAAAAAATAAGTTTTGAAGCATTAGAATCGATTTTTTAGAGATTACAATCAATTTTTGAGGCATTAGAATTGATTTTTGAGGTTGGATTTGTGTTTTTCGGTGTTTTCCGGTTGGGTTTGGCTGAAAATGAAGAAAGTCACCAGAGATGGTGACCCACAGCTGGGTCACGGCTAGACCCAGCCGTGGGTCAGCCGTTGCCGGTAAGTTCACTAGTGGGCCACGCGTCGCCGGTGGTTTCGTCATCGCCAGAGGAGGTGGGTGGTTTGGTTCTTTGTTTGAGTTTATCTGATGTTTTGAGCTTATTTTGTCAAAATAAGTTCGGTGATGTGTCACCATGTGGTTGGATGCTGCAAAAGACCTCTTTTGCAGATGGACCGCATGGTAGGGGCTCTCAATTCAAATTGTTAAGTTTTTACTTACTGCAAATTGTGATTATAATGTATAAATTATAAGAAATACATTAGTTATTTAATTATTAATCATTTAATTTTAATCTAATGGTAATACTCAAGCTCTAAGTCCTAAATTCCTCATAATCTAATATGAGGACTTGTTATGAGAAATTGTTTACGTAACAATTTGCAAAAAGTAAAAATTGTTAAGTTTTTACTTACTGAAAATTGTGATTATAATGTATAAATTATAAGAAACACATTAGTTTCTTAATTATTAATCATTTAATTTTAATTTCATGGTAATGCTAAAACTCTAAGTTCTAAATTCCTCATAATTTAATAGTCATACACTTATACTAAAATTATAGGGTTAAATACCTAATACCCCCTGGGAAACATAACTTTAATTTTTCCCCTTTAGGGTTTGATTTTAATCAGAGGAGATCCTTGTGATTTTGATAAATGACTAAATTAGTCTTTCTGGTAATTAAAAGTTGACATTTAGCAGAAGTGGCCACGTTGTAACTGCCACCTAATTAATTTTTTAAAAAAATATTAAAAAATTAAAAAATATATATATTAAAAAAAAAATCTACAAGCCATTTGGGGGTATTGGGGGTGGCTCGACCACCCCCTTAGAGCCAAAGGGGGTGGCCAAAACCACCCTTAAACCTAGGGGTGGTTTCGGCCACCCCCTTAGAGCCTAGAGCCACCCCCGAATAGCCTGTAGATTTTTTTTTTTTTTTTTAACCTTATCATGAATGTAGTGGTAATCGATCTCGATATGTTTTGTTCTAGCATGGTACACAGGATTATAAGCTAAAGCAAGAGCACCAATATTATTACACCATAGGACGGGTGTAGAAGATAGTGGAATGCAAATTTCTTTGGATAACTTGTGTAACCAAACAAGTCAGCAGTAGCAATCAACATAGCACAATATTCAGCTTCTGTACTCGATCTAGCAACTATAGGTTGTTTCTTTTCCATCCATGAAACAAGGCAAGAGCCCATGAAGATGCCAATACTGGTAGATCGTCAGTCATCAGGATCCTCGACCCAATCTGAATCACAAAATGCTTGGAGAGAAAGATGACCCTTTGTATACCATAAACCGTGATCTATAGTCCCTTTAAGATAGTGGAGCACACGTTTTGCAGTAGTCCAATGAAGAGATGAGGGATTGTGCATGTGTTGACATAATTGATTAACAACAAATGCAATATCCGGTTGTGTCATTGTACAATATTGCAAGGCACCCACGGTTCATCTAAATTTAGTGATGTTTGTGGGAGAAAGTGGATCACCGCAGTTTTGGACAATTGGGAGCCAACAAGGCATGGGGAAGAGTATGGTTTAGCACCCAACATCTTTGTTCTAGACAAGAGATCGGTGATGTAATTAGCTTGGCGAAGATGCAAGCCTAAAGAGGAGCGATGGGCCTGAACACCCAAAAAATAACCCAAGGGACCAGATCCTTCACCTTGAACACTTGCTGTAATTTAGTAATAACACCAAAAATGTGAGATGGGTGAGTACCCATAACAAGTATATCGTCAACATAAATCAAGATAAAAATATGAATGTCAGCCTGATGGAACATAAATAAGGATGTGTCCATGAAGATTTGACAAACCTAGTATCCGTAAGAGTCTTAGATAATCTGTGAACCAAGCACGAGGTGCTTGTTTGAGGCCATACAATGACTTGTGTAACCAGCACACATGATTGGGAAATTGAGAATCCACAAATCCTTGAGATTGCTCCACATACACTTCCTTCAATAAATTTTCATGAAGAAATGCATTAGATACGTCCAATTGACGAATAACCCAATCAAACTGCACTGTCAAGGCCAAAAGAACACAAATTGTAGAACATTTAACAACTGGGCTAAATGTTTTAGTAAAATCCACCCACACTCTTGATCAAATCCCTTTGCCACCAAGCTTTAAATCTATCAATAGTACCATCTTACTTTTGTTTTACCTTGTTAACCCATTTATTACATACAATATTGTGATTGAGAGGAGAGCAAAGAGACCATGTACCATTTGCAATTAGTGCATCAAATTCCTTACCCATTACTGCATGCCAATCAGGAGATGATGCAGCTTGAGAATAGCATGTGGGTTTTGGAGGAATCGTAATATTGGTGAGGGCATGAACAAGATGTTGAGAAGAGTAAAACATTTGAAAACCTAGGTAGGATCATGGTCTGAGATGGCCAGTTCGTGAACGAGTGACCATAGAGTGTGTAGGAGGAATATCACGAGTAGAAGTAGAAGCTAGATTGTCAATGGTAGTGGTAGGCATTAAGATGTGTGAATGAGTGGAATCAGATGATGGAGGAGAGACTAATTAGAAGAAAATGCAAGAGACACAGGAGAATCAATAGACACTGTTGGAGTAGACTCAATGGTAGAAGTGGAAAAGAGTGGAGACTAAGGCCTTGTTTGTCAAAGCCCCATCACACTCCCCAAAGCCCTAAAGCACTGTAGCCCCATACCATAAATTAGGTTTTCTGTCATGAACAGTGCAACTTGGGGGAACGTGAGGGTGTTTAACAAAACCCCCCTAAAGCATAACAAAATCTAAAGAAGATATGAGAGCACCTTCTTTAGCAGGGAAAACATTTTCAAAGAAGATTACATTTATGGACACATACACACGACAAGAAACATGTTTTAAACAACGATACCCATGCTGATTTGAACTATACCCCCAAAAAATACAACATTTACTTCTAAACATCAACTTGTGACTTGTTGATGCGGATCGGTGGTCCAACAACCGTAGACCGTCCGAACGGTGATCTAGCCGTCTGGACGTTATGTTATTTTTATCCTTTATTTATGTTTTGCTTGAGTCCCGTCATATGTTTTATTTAATTATCTTTATTTTGTTATTTTATTAGGTTTAGGGTTTTGGGGGTATTTATGTCATATTTTATTAGGTTTTGGGTTTTGGGCTATAAATATATGTTTATAGCCTCTAGACAAGACAATTTGTTGATTATTATTAATTTTGTTGAATAAGAATCTCATAGTTGATTTTTCTTCCCCTTTTCCTTGAAATCATAGATAGACTCTAGGCTTCGAGAAGAATCCTAGATCATTGATAGACTCACGATCTAGAATTATATATTCGCTGCTTGATTTGTTGTTCTTCGCTACAGCCCACTAAGTCACGCTACATCACTTGGTATCAAAGCTCAGTTACTTTCCATGAATGGGGAGGAGCAATCGCTTTACAGACATGAATGAGGTGTATGTGCACACGAAGATAGCATGTAAGGAGCAACTGGCAATTCGTTTGCGACACATGGGTGGTGGGCCGAACGATTGCCGTTGCCAACCAAGACCGCAATTCGTGGTGGTGGGAGGCAAATCTAACACTGAACCATGGCAATACAAGGGGGGATCAATTTTGGGCATTGGAGGATCAACTTGAAACCTCGCTTACCCAAATATCCAACTTGTGTCGTCACAATGGGAATGAATCCAGAAACCCTTCTGCGGAGCGCCGAACGCACAGACGTCAACATCATGCGGAAGCTCATGCCACTCGGTGGGTGGATGGGTTCAAACTCAATATTCCAGAATTCCAAGGGGATCTACAACCCGAAGAATTCATGGATCGGGTAATGGCAGTTGGAGAGGTTCTCGACTTCAAGGAGGTGCTTGAAGATCGACGGGTTTTTTTGGTCGCAACCAAATTGATTGATAAAGATTTATGGGTAAATTGGGCATCTCCACCAATCTATGACATTTATCCTGACGAAGAGGGTATATTGGAGGAGGTAAATTTAGTTCTTGATACCATAAATATTGTTGAAAGGAATGATGTTCACCTTGTGTTTGAAGAAAGTCCAAAGAGTGAAATATCTCCATGGGTCTTGAGAAAATTAATTATGTTGATTTTCTTGGGGTTAAAACTTTTCTATCAACGTTTCTTAAACAAAATCTTGATGTTGGTGTTGGCATGGTGGAAGAAATTGGTTTGAATAACTTCAAATATAATACTCGAACTATACCGATGATAAAGAGCATTGCATTTATTGGGGGATGTTAATTTGTTTTGGTCTTGAAGATGAGTGAGTGGAATGAGTTGACTGGGCATCCGAAAGACCGTGGAAAGAACCTATGGAATTTGAGGGAAATTCTCTCCAACAGGGAGGATGATGCGGATCGGTGTCCAAGACCAAAGACCGTCCCGAATAATGATCTAGTTATGTTATTTTATGCTTTATTTATGTTTTGCTTGAGTCCTTTGACGGCCGGATGTCTGATTTTATTTAATTATCTTTATTTTGTTATTTTATTAGGTTTAGGGTTTTGAGATATTTATGTCATATTTTATTAGGTTTTGGATTTTGGGCTATAAATATATGTTTATAGCCTCCAGACAAGACAGTTTGTTGACTATTATTAATTTTGTTGAATAAGAATATCATAGTTGAGTTTTCTTCCCTTTTTCCTTGAAATCATAGAGAGATTCTAGGCTTTGAGAAGAATCCTAGATCGTTGATAGATTCACGATCTAGAATTACATATCTGCTGCTTGATTTGTTGTTCTTCACTACAGCCTACTAAGTCGCGCTGCATCACTTGTATACAATCGTAGAAGAGGGAAACATGCACAACCAAAGGTACAAAATGTTGTGTAATCAAGATTTTTGTTAAACAATTTATAATATGGTGAAACATTGTCTAGAAAATGAGTGGGAAGTCTATTAATAATGAACACCAATGTAAGAAATGCATCTACCCAAAATAGAGGAGACAAGTGGGATTGAGCAAGAAGAGATAAACCCATCTCGATGATGTGTCTATGTTTTCTTTCAACCAAGCCATTTTGTTGCAGCGTATGAGGGCAGGAAATCCTATGACAATGTCATGTGTATCAAGAAATTGTGTGAAAGTATTGGAAACAAACTCACCACCACCATTAGATTGAAATTGCTTAATGAACAAGAAAACTGATTTTCCATAAGACTTGAATTTGACAAAAATAGGAAAAACATCTTATTATAGATGGGATACAACCAGGTAAATCTGGAAAAATCATCAACAAATAAAACATAATATAAACACGTAATACCTAGAAATTTATACCCTAGAGTAAAGGTGATCTTAATATCAAGGATAAGGAGGACTTACAATTTTATAGGTAAATATATTTTAAGGAAAATTACACTTTACCCCTCTGAACTATTCACCCATTTACACTTTTACCTCCAAAGTTTCAAATGTGACTCTTAACCCCCCCTAAACGTTCAAATTGTAGCAATTTGACCACTTTGACTTTTTTTTCCCAAAATGCCTCCATCACATATGTGATGCCCTATAAATTCTATAAACTTAAAAATAGAATTTTAGAACATTTTATGTTTCATAAGTGTTATTAGTAATACATGTATAAATATATATATTAGGTAATTATTATCATTATTTTATTTTTATTATTCTTATTATTATTTTACTATCCCAGTTACTGCTGTAAGTTTCAACCTATGGTTTTGGAAAAAAAAAAAAACAAAATTCGTGGCATGCAAGGCCAATTGAACTCACATGTCCTCACCAATTTCACTAAGGAGGAATTCGTGTCCTCACCAGTACATGAGGGAACCTGTTACCGCCACCTCCCTATTACAAAAAAAAAAAAACACTTGTGTTAAGTACTGTCAGTTAAGGACACATGGGTGGTAGTACGTGTCCTATTACCCTTCCTTCTCATGGGCTATTTAAAGACCAACTCTTCTCCTCTCCCTCACATACTCACACTCTTTCTTCTTATTACTCAATAGCAGAAATCCTCGAGGTATATTATGATTTTTGAGTGCTTTTCTTTTCTTTCCTCTCATGGGTAGTGGAATGGGTTTTAAGATTTTTGACTTGTAAGTTTTATGCCTGGGTTTACTGCTTTGCCTTACCTTTTTGGTTTTCCCTTCCATTTTATTTTCTTGATAATTTGGTTATTCTAGCCTTTTAATAACTCTGATATTATGCTTAAGTCGATTGATCTTTGATTTTGGCTACTTACAACTTTTAGTTGTTCATCTTTTACTTACTTCTAACAATCACAATTTAATTTATTTATTTTGTTAAATGGTTTTTATTAGGTTGAGATGGGCATGACTATCAATCCTTAACCTGTTACTTTTTGTGAATTTTTATTGGGTCTCTAACAGTCTTTTAGGGTATATAGATTATACTTGTTACTTAGTATACTCATAGATATCCATAAGTTTTAAGGGTTATATATATGTATATATTAAATGAATCTCATGTATATACTAAATGAATTTTTTATGTAAATATGATGGGTCACGTTTTTTTCTTTTTTGGAGATATATATACATATATATATTCGGTGAGATGGGTTTAGGATTAGGAGTATACCTTATATATATATATGTGTGTGTGTGTTGTGTATCTATGCACTGACCTATCATCGTGAACCAAGAAGGGCAATTAATTGCTATATATATATATATTTATTTATAAGGTGCATCTTATTAATTTTGTTTGACTTAAAATTGATATTAAATTTACGAATACTTCTCTAAAACCATATTTTCGATTTATTTAGGTAGTTAGAAGAACCCTTCTACAACAATTCGTATCAAATCCAGGTAAGGAGACACAATGCCAAAAACCTCAACTGTTTTATTATAAATCTTTGAAATGAAATGTTGGGGATTTTATAAATTATTCCATTTCTTAAAATGCACTTCCTAAATTTTATTTTTGTCCTTATTGTTTATTTACGCATTACAATTCTCTTAATTCTTTGTTCAAATGTGATTATAAATGGATCTAGCTCTCAATGCTTAATAGTATATTACAAACGAGCTTATGAAATGATGAAATAAATATACGTATACTTTTATGATAATTAATGTTTAACCCCGAGGCATTGAAGCAACGGTCGGTACCGGATCGCAAGGGTAGTATGGCAAGCACAATCAAGGATTACAAGAATGTGTGTGCTACCGCCGTGGCTCCACCTAGGGGAGTTTCAACTGGTAGCTCTCTCGTGACGGCTGTGGAGAGCCAAGGAGTCCTGGGACAAGTCAAACGCGTCGCTTCATGGATAAACTTGCAATGGGTCAAGGGTAAAGACATTAAGAAAGGAAAATAAAAAGGAAGTGCTAGCTTATTTTATAATTAATGGTTATTTTTGTATTAATTATTATTTACTTATTATTCTTGCTGTATTTATATATGACATCAACAATTTGCATGACATATTTTATTACATATTTGGTATTGTGACTACTTACTAAGTTGTCGAACTCACCCATTTTTCCTTAAATATTTTTTAGATGGCTCTATTTATTGTAATTCTAATGGAAGGGATCCCCATAGCAGTCCTAGAGATCACAGACCCTGTTATATGGCCACATGACTGGCATACCTTCACGTACTGCTTTGCAGATCCTTAGGAGTTGCAAGACCTGAGATTTCTGTGTAAAAAGCTAGCTTAAGCCCTGACAGTGCAGTCTTAATTTTGTTGTTTTTTTGTGTGGACTGTACGCTTGGATATCGTAGTAGATGGGCTTGATCGATATGATATAAATCAGATAGTCACTTTTTATTTTTTGTGGGAATCTCAGGTTGTATGCACTTAAACAATAACTTAAATATATATTAAAGTTTTATTATCCTAGCTGTTCTCTTAATTTTGCCTCGATGTGTCTAAATATTTTTCCTTAATTACTCACAGTTCATTAGTTCGCGTTTCTTTTTTTTTTTATTTTCTTTAGGGACGTGACAACTTATTTTATTTTTTAAAAAAAAAAATCCAAAAAAAAAGAAAGAAATATGCATATTTCTTTCTTTTTTTTGGATTTTTTTTTAAAAATAAAATATGTGATGGGAGCATTTTGGGAAAAAAAAAAGGTCAAAGTGGTTGAATTGCCACAATTTGAAAGTTTGGGGGGGGGTTAAGTATCACATTGGAAACTTTAGAGATAAAAGTGCAAATGGGCGGATAGTTCAAGGGGATAAAGTGTAATTTCCCCTATATTTTATGTGAAAGATGTTGGAAATTGATAGTTGAAAAAGTTAGTAGGTTATTAAAAGAAAAGTCACATTGTTTTGGACGTTGAAAATTTAAATAGGTGACCTTAAATAAAACAGTTTCAAGATTTTATAGAATAATGAGAAATTAAGATTTTAAAAGTAGTTTCATGATTTTTGGACGCTTGTAAAAGGAGTTATGATTTTTAGAATATGCAAGTGTCAAAACTAGAATTTCCAAGAAGAGGCACCAAATTTCGAGGAACTTTTGAGGTATCAAAAAGTTATGAGTTTCTTTATTTTTGGATATGTTGTGAGTCTTTGAATGAGAAAAATTTCACGTCAAACTTTGTGTCATTTGGAGTTAAATTGAAAAAGTTACGATTTTTAAAAGTTTAATAGGTCAAGTTGTCAAATAGTTGAGGCACTTGCAACTTGGGATATTAATTGGATGGGTTAATGATTTCTTTAGGCCACGGATTTTGGATATATTATAGTTAAATTGTTTAGGTTCATAAGAGATTAATTGTGAATTTTATGGACATATTTAGGCAAGTGCAACTCACCTTCTAACTTGACAGCACATGTTTTGTGCTGCCAAGCTAAGAGTGACCCAAGTGGCTATTTGGCCACAGCAAGACGCTTTGCTAGCCAAGTGTCTAAGCATTTGGGACATGCATAGGGGGCTGATCTCCTTCTCAGAAGTGGCTAGACACTTGTCCAACATGCGGCACGTAGGGACAAGTATTTAAGGGGGGATCAATTCCCCTCAATTCCTTAATTGATCAAGTAAGCGTGAAATGAGGGAGGAAAAAAAAAAGAGAGAGAGAGAAAAGAGAAGGAAAGAAATGAAAGAGAGAAGAAAGAAAAGAAAGAAGAGGAAGAACTAGAAAATAATAATAATAATAATAAAATCAAATATGAGAACTCTCCAAGGTAATATTTTCATATCTTTTATGGTATTTTTAGTATGAAGTTAAAATTCTTAAAATTGTCCAAGGTAAAAAAATTGTCCCCAAGAGATAGTTCAATTGGTTATGAACCATGCCTTATGAAGCAGAGGTCACAAGTTCGAATCCCCCTTCCCCCTATCCTTGCGTAGACATGTCAAAAAAAAAAAATCCTAAAATTAAATTGGGGCTTTCAATGTATGAATTCTTGAATTACTATTTGGAGGAGTTAAATTATATTTAGAGTGTTAATTGACCATAAATTATTATGGGTCCATAGAAGTTGGTGCTTATTGGGTTTAGGTGCTAATATGTCGATATAATTGGAGTTGATTATCAGAATTCTATGGGAGGAATATAAATCAAGCATGGTGGAGTTTAATGTCACTGTAATGTTTTTAGTTAAGGATAAATGAATTAATGACAAAGATACTTTTTACCTTTGTTGTAGGAATTGTGAGTTGAATGAAGAATCAAATTAAGGATATGTGATGCCAGGTAAGAGGACACAACACCAAAAACCCCAACAAATTTTATTATAAATCTTTATAAAAATGTTAGAGTTTTTATAAAGAATCCACTTACATGATTTTCAATTGTACTTCTTTTCATATTTTAATGCAAAGTTATATTCAATCATATGGCATGGTTTAAGAATTTTACGTATTACAATTATCTCATTTTTATGAGTTATGCATGAATGTGGTTATCAATGAAAGGAGCTCACAAAGTTTTATAGTATATTATACCATTATAGAAGAGCTTAAAAGATCATATGAATTGTTACATGTGCATTCATGTTTACAAATGTTTAACACCGAGGCACTGCTATAGTAACGATCGGTATTAGATTGCATGGATAGCATGACAAGCACACCGAAGGACTGTTACGAGAAGGTGTGTGCTACAGGCCAGGTGGCCTTCACCTAGAGGAAGTTTCCAACCCGGTAGCTTTCCCCTGTGACAACAGGATGAGCCTATAGGTCCTACAAGACAACCAAGCCAACGTGCACCGCTCATGGTGAAATTGTAGCTACGGGTCAAAGGGTAAAACATGATTTTCTTTTGAAAGAAAAGTAAAAAGAAGTGCTTACGCATTTTGTAACTATCATGCTTTATTTATTTATTATGTTATTATGCATAAATTATTATTGTACATGACAGAGATTATGACATAAAAATTTGCATATAATGTTGGAAAAAATTCACTTTACCCCCTGAAGTTTCAGGGGTTTTTCAATTTTAACCACAAAGTTTTAAAATTGGCAGTGTACCCTCCTGAAGTTTCAAAAAGTGGCAATTTAAACCCTCTGTTAATATTTTTCACTAAATTGGACAAAAATCTGTGAAATTACGTAATTACCATCAGGCTTTTTTTAAAAAAATTTATGTCCATTTAGACGAAAAAAGTTAACTAGGGATTTAAATTGCCACTTTTTGAAACTTTAGGGAGGTACATTGCCAATTTTAAAAATTTGGGGTTAAAATTGAAAAGCCCCTGAAACTTCAGGGGGGTAAAGTGAATATATTTTTTCCTATAATATTTTATAGCATTTGGTATTGCGACTATTTACTGAGTTGTCGAACTCACCCCTTCTCCCTATAAATCTTTTTCAGATTTGCCCTTTATATTGTAGTACTGAGGACATGGGTTAGGCTGGGACACATAGGCTTATTGCTTTGTGGATTGGCAGGAGCAAAAGTGTCTAGGACTCCATTCTCTAGAGTAAACCACTTTGGACAAGCATAGACTGTGTAATTGTACTACTTATGAGATTATTGAATACTAGCACATTATGTGTTTGTGATTTCATAATGAAAGTTTATAGTATTCTGATGATGTTATGTTTATGTGGTGATTATATAGTAGGAAGATTTTTATTTTTATTAAGAATATGTTACAATTGCTCATTGTCGCTCTACCTTTAGAACTTGGGCATTTCAAAACACCCATCCAATGACTTGGTAGAACATTACCATAGGTCAGAATGAATGAATTCCAAGGGATGAGAGGAAACACGGCTAGAAGGTTGAAAAGGGATCTATTTGCTTTTGCCAAGTTGACATGGCTCACAAACAGTGGCGAAGCCATGATATTCATCCATAAGGGGCATAAAAATTTTGATAGTAAAAAAAATAAAGTTGAACACAAAATACAATTAATGGAATAAGGGAATAATACAACAAAATTTTCAATTATGTTATAAAACATATAAATATAACTTATAATTTGTTTTGTCACGACTAACACTATTTCAATTGTCATCGACGAGTCTTCATACCTTGGAATCGCTGCATGATTTCTTCATTATTGATAGTCTTGAATATGTCTTTCTCAATGTATGTAATTAGATAGTCATTCTTCCACTCATATCCTATTCGATTACACAAACGATGTTTAACAATATTCATTGCTGAAAATACCCTCTCAATAGTCGCTGTCGCAACTAGCAGAATCAATGATAATGTCACTAATGTATAAACCAACGGATATACGACATCCATTTTCATCTTTACCAATTTCTCAGAAAGTTGTCCAATCCCTTTGAGTGTAGAAACATCATCATTAGAATGCATGTCTAAGATATTTGTTTCAAGTTGGTTGTCTAAAGTGATAAGTTTAACTACTGAAAAATCATTCGAATAGAATTGAGTAAGACGAAGTAACTTCTCCTTATTAAAAAAAGGAAACAAGTCATTTTGGACTCAAGCATGCAACACAGAGTAATAATTCGAAACTTGCCTCATTAAAGCGACTGTTAAGTTCTTAGAGTTGTATGTCTATGACAGTATAATAAAGCTCCACATGATAATGATATAAATTTTTCATACCTTGAGCTTTTTGTCATGATCGAGGTTGGTAAAGTTCATCAATATTGGGGACAACAATATTGTTTTTGGCACAAAACTAAGAAACTTCTTCAAATAATGAATTCCACCCATCTTCTCTCGTAGCTTGTAAACGCAATTTTGAAATTTCAACTAACTTCATTGTATTCAAAATATGTTGATCTTTTCGTTTTAGTGCTTGAGATAACTCATTTGTAATCCCCAAAACATTTCTCATCAAATGTAAATTAAAAGCAAAATCAAAAGTCTGGAGTGATTGGATTAGTATATTTGCATCTACTCTCTGTTCAGAATTTAAACCATCTTCAACAATGTCTTTAACCTTATCGATGACAGAAGAGAACATGATAATAAGACTAATAGCTGCACCATAAAGAGAACTCCAATGTGTTTCACCGGGTCTCTTTAGATTCATTTCTTACTTCTAGCCACGACCAGTAGACATTTCATTATTTTTTAGTGCTTCCACTACTTCAGCAGCTCGTTTTTCATGAAGTGTGTTACGACGTTTGTATGATGCTCTAACAACATTAAAAATACTATTGACCAAATTGAAAAAAGGCTGCAATTTGAATGTGATTTGCAACAGCAACTAAAGTAAGTTGAAGCTGATGTGCAAAGCAGTGAATATAGTAGGCAGCTAAATTGTCATTCAAAATAAGTGTTTTAAGTCCATTTAACTCACTTTGCATATTGCTAGCCCTATCATATTCTTGTCCTTGCAATCTACTAATACTTAAATCATATCTACTAAGCATCGAGTCAATTGTCCTTTTCAGTTCTACAGCTGTAGTATTGCTAACATGTGTAATACCTAAAAAAACATTCAATCACATGACTCTACTTATCTACATAACACAAAACAATTGTCAATTGTTCTTTAACGGAAATATCACAGGATTCATCAACTAGGATAGCAAATGGCGAGTCACCAAGTAATAGCATCTATAGTTTCACTTGCCACAGCATGTACTATTTCTTTCTAAATGTCTAGTGCAGTCATTTGATGATTTTCATGAGTATTTTCTAAGATTATCTTGTCAATTTCTTCATTATATTTCGTAAGAAACTGCAACAATTCACAAAAAATTTCTTAATTACTCAATCCTTTAGATTCATCATGGCGATGAAAGGCCAATCCTTGTTGTTGTAAAAAGCGAATACAATCAACTGATGCATTTAAATGAGTTCTATATTCCATTTTCTTATATGATTGCTTGTCAAAAAATATTATGATGCTTTGTTTCTGGTTTAACAAATCTTCATATTTTCGTTGAGCTTGATTATGTGCACTACTATGAGCCCTCCCCCCCCTCCACATGACCTTCTATCTTCTTCTTTTTTTTTTTCCAATTACTAAACCCTTCAATAATAAACACGTCTCCTCTTGCTTGATTTCCAATGTCTGGTTTGAAGATATAACAATATAAACAATACGCAACATCTTTTAAAACGCTGTACTCCAATAATTTATATTCTTTGAACCATGTTGGATTAAAACGCCACATTGTTTTTCCAATTTCTTTTTTTGGAAAATCATGCTCAAAGAGTTGACAAGCTCCTATTTGTAGATATGTTCTTCAAATTTGGTCTCTATTACTATGATGATAATCGCAAATTTTTTTTCTTAAGCAAGGATCTCTGGACAAATTTGTTAAATCTACTTTAACACGAACTCGTTTAGAATTTGATTGGAGCTTAATAAAATCGTTGTTTTTCTTTATAACTACAATTATATATTTATATAATTAAAATATAAAACAAAAACTATATAAATGCATAAATAATGCAGGAAAAACAATTAATTTACAACTTACAAGAACAATTTAAATTTAAATCTAAAAATTTAATTACATACCTCAATAGCTTAATTTTTCCTTAATTATTTTTTCACTGGCAACTCCAAAGTCTTCACCAAGGTTCTCAAAGTTGTGCAGAATATGTTGAACATGCCAAGCATCTTGCTGCCAAACTTGGTGCGGTTGGTAAAGTCATTGACGGTGATGACCGTATTGCCTTTATGGTTAGTGAACTTACTCCAGTTAGTCTTTAACCCCTTTGTTACTTCCTTGTCTTTTGCAAGCCGCCATAAATCCCTATCCCTCAAAGATTTTCAAGCTAAGCTCTTATACTATGAGTTGCTTTTGGAAAACTAGAACCAGTCCTTCTCGGCTCATAGCAACCAAATCATTAGTTTTCAAAATAGTGAGAATCCTCGAAACCCATCAAATCATTAGTTTTCAAAATAGGCAAAAACTTATCCAACCATACTAAGTAGTTGGGACCATCCAACTTGGTAGTAACAAGTTGACCAAGATTATGAGGAATAAAGGCAGAAGCCATAGAGAGAAAAATAAGAAAACACTGGGAAAAAAAAAATTATAGAGTTGCGTGAGCTAAAAGCTTCCACAGCTGTGTGGCATTCCAGATTGGGTCATGCATCTTCTCCAGTTGTCTTGCACCTCCTGCATCAATTCTCTCTTCCTGTCTGCGGTATGAAGAAATTGGAAGAGGCCTGTGAGCAATGGTGGAGGGAAGGGGGGTTGAGGGGGGCATATGCCCCCCTTTAACTTTTAAAAATTTTATTATTGCCTTTGTAAAAAAAATTATGCCAATTTTCAGCGATGAATGATGCCTCCTGCCCCCTAGCCCTCATTCATGATTATGCCTTTAGGGCCTTGAGTCCCTGACCCTCAACCATGAATTTGACAGTTTTTTTCATAATTTTTTTTTTCTTCATGAGCCATAGAAAGGTTGAAGCTGGAAGCAGTTTCAGAGGTCGAAGGTGGAAGATGAATAGGTTTCTGATACACATCGTTTTATTAAAGAGAAAAAAAAAGGTACATGTGTACAAGCTATACAGCTGCATGGCAGCATTCCAAAATGAACAAAAAGGAAAGAAAATAGGGGTATAGCCAAAAAAGAAAAGAATAAAAAAAAGAAAGTGGGCCTAGTGGGGTACATTTTTAACCTAAAAAAACAAAAGCTTTGTTTTGTTTCTTCTGCCGGTGGCCCCGCTACAGTTTCTCCTTATTCTTTTTTGACTTTCTTCTAGTTCTTATCTTCATGAGGATTCCAATCTCCTACATTTTCTTCTTGACTCTTGACTCTTGAGGGCTTGCCATTTGGCAACTTTGTGTTTTGTTTTTTTCACTTTCCAATTTCCAACTTCAACGAGGTATATAATTTTTTAGACTTCAATTTTAAATTGTTCTTGTAAATTAATTTTTTTCCATAATGTTGTTTCTAAGTTTCTAAGCCATATTTTGTTTCTATCTTTCTAATCCAGAAAGATTGAAGATCAATTGTCCAATTGATCAGGCATATTTTGTTTATAAAAAGGTCCCCCAAACTATCAGTCATTTATGATTTAGCCTCTTAAAGTTTCAAAAGTGATAAAATAGCCTCCCAAACTATCAAACAGTTACATTTTGGCCCCCTCCGTTAGTATTACTGTCAAAATGGATGGAAAAATCAAAATTACATCGTTTTGGAGTTGGTAAGTTACTAAAATGCCATCTTGGAGAAAAAAAAAAGTAAAATAAAGACCAAAACGACCCCATTTTTTACTAAAATTAGGGTTTCTCACACTTATCAAAACAACGCTGTTTTGGTAAGTTGTAGGAATTAAACAAAAATCTTTTTTCTTCAACCAGCCACCCAGCCATCCATCTTCTCCCTCAAGAATTTCCTACAACTTTAGGGTTCCATTAAACTCAAGCATAATGTCCCACTAGTAACACCATGAAACACGTGGCATAACACTTATCATTGGCCATGGTTTTGTGAAGGTTGATGGGTAATGGAGAAGAGAATTTATGTGGGTTTTGATTATTGGGTTCTTCTGATTTGGGGATTTTGATTTAGGGTTTCAATTTATGTGGGTTTTGTTGACTAGGTTTCTCTTGGGTTGTTGATCTTCCTGTTGAGATGGGGTTCAATGGCCATTAGAGCTTCCAAATCTGGGTTGGGTCGAGCTCAACAATTTGATTTTCTTTTCCATTACTTTCCACAATTTTCTCAGCAACCAGACGGAAAAAAGAGGAAAAAAATTGAACTAGAAACTAATATAGAAACGAAAACTAAAAAAAAAAAAAAAAAAATCCCTAGACCCCAATTTGGTGACCCACAAAAAAGCCCCAAACCTCACTCAACGGTCTTCTTCCCAGCAGCCCTTCTCCAAGCAGCCCTTTTTCTGGTGACCCACGAAGAAGCCCCAACTCTGGCTAGTTCTCCTGCCAAATTCCATCCAGACAGGATAGCGAGACCGAACTCTACGAGGATGGGGTCTATGGATTTTTTTTTTTTAATAATCCCTAACACTTACGAAAATGGCGCTGTTTTGGTAAGAGGGGAAAACCCTATTTTTCGTCAAAACGGCACCATTTTGGTCTTTGATTTAATCTATTTTTTTTTTTTCTCCAAGAGGGTATTTTGGTAACTTACAATCTACAAAACGATGAAGTTTTGATTTTTCCATCCACTTTCACGGCAACAACTAACGGAGAGGGTCAAAATAGAACTGTCTGGAAGTTTGGGGGGCCATTTTATCACTTTTGAAACTTTAGGAGGCTAAATCGTAAATCGCTGGTAGTTGAGGGGCCTTTTTTATATTTTTCCTTATAAACAATATATGTTGTCTATATATTGTTTATATATATTTACACAATATATATAATACAATACGCAACATATATACAACACATAAACAATATATATTGTTGCGTATAAATAATATATAAATAATACACATAAACAATATATAGTGTTGTACATATGTTGTATTGTATTATTATATATATATACACACAATACATACAATATATATTGTTTATATGTTGTGTATATATATTGCATATTGTATTATATATATATTTTGTATATAGTGTATATATATTGTTTATATGTTATATATATGTTACGTATTATATTGTATATATATTGTGTATATACATACACAAAATATAAACAATATATATATACAATATATATATACTATACAACACAATATATATATACGCTACATATACACAACACATATATAACATATATGTAATATAAAAGCTCTTTTTTTTTTTTTCAGATGAATTAAAAATGGAAGTTTTAATATAAAAATGGAAACTTTTTCAACTTTAACCTTAAAAAATACAAACTAAATACATGTGGAGCTTAAGGCAGAGATGGGTGTAGAATCCGAGACATACTCATAAGTGGTCTTCTCTTTGGCTTTCTCGCCGTATTTGATGTCTGCCCTGATTTTCCTTCTCCTTTCTCTTTGCTCTTGTAACATTGTCTACATTTTAAGCTGCATGAATTTGTAAGCTTCTTTTTTTTTTTTTTTTTTTTTTTTTTTTAAGAAAAAAAAAAGAAACAATAAACAAGTGTTTTAAGAGATGGGCTGAAAATCTAGGCCCATCTCTTTAAAAATCTGGGCCATCTGTCGAGCACACTACAAAAAAATGGAAGATTAGTAACGTTTGAATTCTCAAAACGTTACTAATGGAAATCTAAAAAAAAAAAAATTTTGGAAAAACGTTTGGTAACGTTTAAAAATTTAAACGTTACCAAATGGTAACGCTTTGAAAAATCAACGTTACCATTTAGTAACGTTTGAATTTTCAAACGTTACTTATA
Organism: Carpinus viminea; assembly: GCA_013348765.1. NCBI lineage: Eukaryota > Viridiplantae > Streptophyta > Magnoliopsida > Fagales > Betulaceae > Carpinus > Carpinus viminea. The sequence goes on along the minus strand of CP054669.1, from coordinate 12,594,929 downwards.
GTAAAGTTTATTATATGTTTTGTCATTATATAATTTATTTTTATTTTTATTATTATTTTTTTAAAATTCAAATGGTAACGTTTGAATTCCTCAAACGTTACCATTTGAATAAAAGATTATTATATATTATTTATTAATATTTATTATTTATTATTTTTTTATAAAATTTTCAAATGGTAACGTTTGAGAAATTCAAACGTTACCAAAAAATTATTATATATTTTATATATTTATTTTGTATTTTATAAAATTTAAATATATAAATATACATATATATTATTAATTAATGGCATATTTAATTAATATAATTATATAATTAATATACAACTAATTAATTGTCCTTAAAACGTTTTGGACTTTCATTTTTTTCCTTCATTTGGTTTGTTTGTTTTTTTGTTTGCTCCACTTTATTTCTATTACTTGGACATTAGTACTATAATTAACTACATTTTATTTATACTACTAATTAACTATATATATTAAGTATTAATTAATATAATTATATAATTATTATACAACTAATTAATTATATACTATTTTAGTAGTACTTAATTACATATTAAATATAGTTCTAATTAATTATATACTAATTATAGTAGTAATTAAGTATAGTATTTATTAATTATAGTAGTAATGAAGTGTATATTAATTATAGGTAAAAAACAAAAAAAAACGAAAATAAACAAAATAATTAAAAAATAAAAATTTCCATTAGTAACGCTGATGTGCACAAGCGTTAATGGAATTCCATTGGTAACGTTGCAAATGCAACGTTACTAATGGAACATTTTTTTTTTTTTTTTTGCTTTCATTTTTCTTCATTTGGTTTGTTTTTTTTTTTGCTCCACTTTATTTCTATTACTTGGACATTAGTACTATAATTAACTACATTTTATTTATACTACTAATTAACTATATATATTAAGTATTAAGTACTAATTAATATAATTATATAATTATTATACAACTAATTAATTATATACTATTTTTTTAGTAGTACTTAATTACATATTAAATATAGTTCTAATTAATTATATACTAATTATAGTAGTAATTAAGTATAGTATTTATTAATTATAGTAGTAATGAAGTGTATATTAATTATAGGTAAAAACAAAAAAAACGAAAATAAACAAAATAATTAAAAAAAAAAATTTTCCATTAGTAACGTTGGAAATTTGCAACGTTACCAATGGAACCTCCATTGGTAACGCTTGCAATATGCGCGTTACTAATGGAAACTTTTTTTTTTTTAAACTTTCATTTTTTCTTCATTTGGTTTGTTTTTTTTTTTTTTGCTCCACTTTATTTCTATTACTTGGACATTAGTACTATAATTAACTACATTTTATTTATACTACTAATTAACTATATATATTAAGTATTAAGTACTAATTAATATAATTATATAATTATTATACAACTAATTAATTATATACTATTTTAGTAGTACTTAATTACATATTAAATATAGTTCTAATTAATTATATACTAATTATAGTAGTAATTAAGTATAGTATTTATTAATTATAGTAGTAATGAAGTGTATATTAATTATAGGTAAAAAAAAAAAACGAAAATAAACAAAATAATTAAAAAAAAAAAAATCTTCCATTAGTAACGTTGGAAATTTTGCAACGTACTAATGGATCCATTGGTAACGTTGCAAATATGCAATTACTAATGGAAACTTTTTTTTTTTTTTGCTTTCATTTTTTCTTCATTTGGTTTGTTTTTTTTTTTTTTTTGCTCCACTTTATTTCTATTACTTGGACATTAGTACTATAATTAACTACATTTTATTTATACTACTAATTAACTATATATATTAAGTATTAAGTACTAATTAATATAATTATATAATTATTATACAACTAATTAATTATATACTATTTTTAGTAGTACTTAATTACATATTAAATATAGTTCTAATTAATTATATACTAATTATAGTAGTAAGTATAGTATTTATTAATTATAGTAGTAATGAAGTGTATATTAATTATAGGTAAAAAACAAAATAAAACGAAAATAAAATAAAATAATGGAAAAAAATTGTTCCATTAGTAACGTTGGAAAAGTCCAACGTTATTAATGGAGGTTCCATTGGTAACGCTTGGAATTTTCCAACGTTACTAATGGAACAATTTTTTTTCCATTATTTTGCTTTCATTTTTTCTTCATTTGGTTTGTTTTTTTTTTTTTGCTCCACTTTATTTCTATTACTTGGACATTAGTACTATAATTAACTACATTTTATTTATACTACTAATTAACTATATATATTAAGTATTAAGTACTAATTAATATAATTATATAATTATTATACAACTAATTAATTATATAATACTTTTTTAGTAGTACTTAATTACATATTAAATATAGTTCTAATTAATTATATACTAATTATAGTAGTAATTAAGTATAGTATTTATTAATTATAGTAGTAATGAAGTGCATATTAATTATAGGTAAAAACAAAAATAAAACGAATAAAACAAAATAATGGAAAAAAAAAAAAATTGTTCCATTAGTAAACGCTGGAAAATTCCAACGTTATTAATGGAGGTTCCATTGGTAACGTTGGAATTTTCCAACGCGTTACTAATGGAACAATTTTTTTTTCCAATTATTTTGCTTTCATTTTTCTTCATTTGGTTTGTTTTTTTTTTTTTGCTCCACTTTATTTCTATTACTTGGACATTAGTACTATAATTAACTACATTTTATTTATACTACTAATTAACTATATATATTAAGTATTAAGTACTAATTAATATAATTATATAATTATTATACAACTAATTAATTATATACTATTTTAGTAGTACTTAATTACATATTAAATATAGTTCTAATTAATTATATACTAATTATAGTAGTAATTAAGTATAGTATTTATTAATTATAGTAGTAATGAAGTGTATATTAATTATAGGTAAAAAAAAAACGAAAATAAAAAAAAAATAATGGAAAAAAAATTTCCATTAGTAACGCTTGGAAAAGTCCAACGCTTACCAATGGAAACTTTCATTGGTAACGCTTGGACTTTTCCAACGTTACTAATGGAACAATTTTTTTTTTTCCATTATTTTGCTTTCATTTTTCTTCATTTGGTTTGTATTTTTTTTGCTCCACTTTATTTCTATTACTTGGACATTAGTACTATAATTAACTACATTTTATTTATACTACTAATTAACTATATATATTAAGTATTAAGTACTAATTAAAATAATTATATAATTATTATACAACTAATTAATTATATACTATTTTAGTAGTACTTAATTACATATTAAATATAGTTCTAATTAATTATATACTAATTATAGTAGTAATTAAGTATAGTATTTATTAATTATAGTAGTAATGAAGTATATTAATTATATAAAACAAAATAATGGAAAAAAAAAAAAAAATTGTTCCATTAGTAACGTTGGAAAAGTCCAACGTTACCAATGGAAACCTCTATTGGTAACGTTGGACTTTTCCAACGTTACTAATGGAACAATTTTTTTTTTTTCCATTATTTTGCTTTCATTTTTTTCTTCATTTGGTTTGTATTTTTTTTTTGCTCCACTTTATTTCTATTACTTGGACATTAGTACTATAATTAACTACATTTTATTTATACTACTAATTAACTATATATATTAAGTAGTAATTAATATAATTATATAATTATTATACAACTAATTAATTATATACTATTTTAGTAGTACTTAATTACATATTAAATATAGTTCTAATTAATTATATACTAATTATAGTAGTAATTAAGTATAGTATTTATTAATTATAGTAGTAATGAAGTGTATATTAATTATAGGTAAAAAAAAGAAAAGTTATTCAAGTAACTAATGGAAAATTCAACGTTATTTGGTAACGCTAGTAACATCTGCAACGCTACTAATGGAAAATTTTTTTTTTTTTTAACTTTCATTTTTTCCTTCATTTGGTTTGTTTTTTTTTTTTTTTGTTTGCTCCACTTTATTTCTATTACTTGGACATTAGTACTATAATTAACTACATTTTATTTATATTACTAATTAACTATATATATTAAGTATTAAGTACTAATTAATATAATTATATAATTATTATACAACTAATTAATTATATACTATTTTTATTAGTACTTAATTACATATTAAATATAGTTCTAATTAATTATATACTAATTATAGTAGTAATTAAGTATAGTATTTATTAATTATAGTAGTAATCAAGTGTATATTAATTATAGGTAAAAAAAAAAATTATATATATGGTAATTATATTAATGTCTATATATGTTAGTAATATTCTTAATAATAAACGTTTGAAAAAACAAATGAAGAAAAAAAAAGAAACTAAGAAAAATAATAAATACAAATTCTAAGGGTAACGTTTGAAAAGTCAAACGTTACCAATTTTGTAACGTTTTAATTTGAGAACGTTACTAATGGTTTTTAATAAGTAGATTATAAATTATAAAATAAATAAATTGGAAAAACCATTGGTATTTTTTTTTTCTTTCTTTTATTTCGTTTTTTTTTTCTTTGGCTTCATTTTATTTGTTTTAGTTGTCCATTAGTTATATCACTTATATAATAAATAATCTTATATAATATTATGATAATTTACTAATCTTATATAATATTATTACTAAGTACTTAAATTATTAGAATACTATAAATTATTACTAATTTGTAATTATTTGTAATTATATAATTTATTTTTATTTTAATTATTTTTAATTAATTAGTAATATACTTGATTATTACTAATCTTTTGATAATTTACTAATATATATAGTATTATGATAATTTACTAATGTTATATAATATTATTACTAAGTACTTAAATTATTAGAATACTATAAATTATTAAAACTAACAAAGCTTTTCCTCCTCCAAAAATTATTATATATTTTATATATTTATTATTTATTATTTGTATTAAATTTTTAATAATTTTCAACTGGTAACGTTTGAAATATTCCAACGTTATTAAAAGGTAACGTTTGAATTCTTCAAACGTTACCATTGGTAGATTTAATTTTTTTCTTCATATAATTAATATTCTTAATTAGTAAATATAATTAATAACTACTATAATTAGTACATAATTAATTAGTGGTATAATTAATATGTAATTAATAACTACTATAATTAGTAGATAATTAATTAGTAATATAATTAATATGTAATTACTACTATAATTAGTAGATATTTAATTGCTGGTATAATTAATACATAATAATTAGTAAGTACTATACTTAATATATGTATATATATTAGTTAATGAATTATATATATTGTTACTATATAGTTAATTAGTTATATTATTAAAATATAATTAATGAGTATGCTACAATATATAGTTAATCACTACTCTACCTAATATCCAACTAACCCAGTTAAAACGAAGACAAAAGAAGAAAACAAAAAGAATAAAAGAATAAAACTCAAATGAAAGAACAAAATGAAAAAATTTAAAACTATAAATGGTAACGTTGCACTTGTGCAACGTTATTGTTGGTAACGTTGTACAAGTACAACGTTACCATTGGTAGTTTTTTAATTTTTTCATATAATTAATATTCTTAATTAGTAAATATAATTAATAACTACTATAATTAGTAGATAATTAATTAGTAATATAATTAATATGTAATTAATACTACTATAATTAGTAGATATTTAATTGCTGGTATAATTAACACTTAATAATTAGTAAGTACTATACTTAATATATGTATATATATTAGTTAATGAATTATATATATTGTTACTATATAGTTAATTAGTTATATTAATATATAATTAATGAGTATGCTAAGCAATATATAGTTAATCACTAGTCTACCTAATGTCCAACCCAGTTAAAACGAAGACAAAAGAAGAAAAAAAAAGAAAAAAAAGAATGAAACTCAAATGAAAGAACAAAATGAAAATTAAAAAAATGGTAACGTTGCACTTGTGCAACGTTTTAGTAACGTTGTACAAGTGCAACGCTACCATTGGTAGTTTTTTAATTTTTTTCATATAATTAATATTCTTAATTAGTAAATATAATTAATAACTACTATAATTAGTAGATAATTAATTAGTAGTATAATTAATATGTAATTAATACTACTATAATTAGTAGATATTTAATTGCTAGTATAATTAATATATAATAATTAGTAAGATCTAGACCTGCAAGGGCATTTGAAAATAAAATTATTATATATTTTATATATTTATTTTTATTATTTTATTTTATAAAATTTATATATATAAATATACATATATATTCTTAATATGTAGTTAACTAGTAACATATTATTGATTACTACTATAGCTAATGTCCAACTAAAACAAATAAAATGAAGCCAAAAAAAAAAAGAAATGAAATGAAAGAAAAAAATGGAAAAAAAGTAATATAATTAGTACTATGTGGTTAATTACACTTCATTAGTATTATAATTATTAAATACTATACATAACTACTACTATAATTAGTATATAATTAATTAGAACTATAATTAATATGTAATTAAGTACTACTATAAATAGTATATAATTAATTGGTTCTATAATAATTATGATTATTAAGTACTATATAATTAGTAGATAATTAATTACTATAATTAATATATACTATACTTAATATGTAGATAATCAGTACTATAATTAATAGATAATTAAATGCTAGTGTAATTAATATATAATTAAGTACTACTATAAATAGTATATAATTAATTAGTTCTATAATAATTATATAATTATATTAAGTAGTAGTATATGTAATATATACAGTTAATTGATACTATAATTAAAATATAGTGTTTATATGATATTATTTTTATGTTTTTATTTTTGAAAATTTTATTGTGGTAACGTTTGAATTTTCAAACGTTACCATTTGATGGGTGTTTACCTGCAGGGCCATTATTATCTTTGATTTTTTTTTTCTTTTTTTTCTCCATCCTGCTAGAACTCTCATCTCCTCCTCTCTTTATTTATTTAATTTTTTTTTTTCTCTCATCCTGCCGGACCTCTCATCTCCTCTCTTTATTTATTTAATTTTCCCCTCTTTTTCTCTCATTCGCCAGACCTCTCATCCTCTCCTCTCTTTTATTTATTTTTTTTCTTCTCAGCCACACCAGCGTTTTTCTTCTCAGCTTTTTTTTCTTTTTTTTTATCTCCCCAGGTTTTTTCTTCTCAGCCATACACGCAGCTTTTTTCTTCTCAGCTTTTTTTCTTCTGTTATTTTCTCCCAGCTTTTTTTCTTCTTTTTTTTTTGTGTTTTTTTTCTCCTCAACGTTAAAGCTGCACTGCTGCTACCCATTCTCGCCGGAGATCCAAACGCGCGACCCAACACCACCGGAGCTCCAGGCAGCTGATCTGTTCCGCCGTTCACCGCTGAACTTGCAGACCCGCGATACCGCCCAAGGCAACGACCCATTACCGGAGACGTCTCTGGTTTTACTTCCTGTTGTTGTCTCTGGTTTTTAAGTTTTCATTAATTGTTTGTCTTCTTTCTGTACATATATATTTTTGTTGATTGTACGTGTTGGGTCTGTTAGCAGACCGTGGTCTGGCTGCTATGGTGACCCACGGTGGTTAGACCCACGCGGCGACGCCAGAGATCAAGGAAGAAATGTTACGGGAAAAAATGGGGAAGAAAGGTATGTATGGGGGAAATGGCATGCTGCGTGCTGGGTGGGAGAAAGAAAAGAGAGAAAGGAAAACAAAAGAAAAAGCTGCCGGCTGCTCGTGGTTGGTTGGGGAGAAAGAAACAGAGTGAGAGAGAAAAAAAAAAGGCCTGCTGCTTGTACCTGGCGATGGGAGAAAGAAAAGAGAGAGAGAAAAAAAAAAAAAAAAGGCCTGGCGACGTGGCTGGGTGCATGGCGAGGAAAAAAATTATATATCGCCGGCCGGCGAGAGAAAAAATATATTGCCGGACAGGGAAAAAATAATAAAAAAGGAATTCAAAATTTGAAAATATGGTATGGAGAAAATTAAAAAATTTATTGGTAACGCTTCAAATTTGAAACGCTACTAATGGAGAGAAAATTAAAAAAAAAAAATTTATTGGTAACGCTTCAAATTTGAAACGTTACTAATGGAGGCAAAAAAAAAAAAAAATTCTGAATGGTAACGCTTCAAATTTGAAACGTTACTAATGGAGCAAATAAAAATAAAATATTCCATTGGTAACGCTTCAAATTTGAAACGTTACTAATGGAGAAATTAAAAAATAAAAATATTCCAATGGTAACGCTTCAAATTTGAAACGCTACTAATGGAGGCAAAATTAAAAAAAATATTCCATTGGTAACGCTTCAAATTTGAAACGCTACTAACGGTTTTTAAAATTAAAAATACTAATTACCATTGGTAACGTTTCAATTTTTGAAACGCTACTAATGGTCCATTAGCAACGCTGCTTTAGTAATCGACCATTGGTAACGCTTTTAAACGTTATTTTCCATTAGTAACGCTTTTAATTGTCCTTAAACGTTACATTAATGGTCGGCTTACTAAAAATGAAATTTTCATCAAACACAACTTGTTCATGATTGTTGTCAGGCAAATTGGACATGAAGTCCATGAACGGTTTATTGTAATCATCAAAAGAAATAAGGGAACTGAGATCTGTTAGATCAATTCCAAAAAAGGCCAATCTCTTGGAAAATATGGATCATCTGTCAAGTATCTCAATTTAAGCATTGTTGCTGCAGTTAACATAAATAATTAAATACTATGTACATATATACATATGTAACCTTTTTTTTTCAACAGCAGATCATGCGGAGAAGACCATAGAGAAATAAGTGATGGGAAGACCCTAGGCTCCTCCCCCAACTCCGCTCCAAGCTCTGCCCCTAATTCTAGCGCAACAACAAGTACTTTGTATATATATATTGTTTATATGTTGTATATATGTTGCGTATATATATAGAAAGGGGGCAATGACCACTGTTGTTGACGTTGTAAGAGCTTCCAACTAACAATGTATTATTAGCACTTGTGCTAAGAAAATGAAGGATTTTGTCTTAAATAGATTCTCCAACAGATGAGTTTAATCTGAACGATCAAACTTTAAGAAAGTTGGTGTTTTTGGCTTCAAATCGATTTTTTAGCAATCCACTACATCTTTGGCAGAGGTAACCAGGTCAATTAACTGGAGTTTTTGTCCATTCAAAGTATAATCACTTCTTCCTGTAATGAATGTGCCTTCATTTTCTATTCCAGTAGGGTTGCTTGAAGTCTTAAATTTTTCTATTTTCAAGTGGTTGTTCTTAGGTCAAGTTTAAGCACCAATAGCGAGTTTGAATAAACTATTGGGAGGGATGATGCTCAAGGGGTCAAAAGAAAGAAGTTGATAAATGAAAATTACAATTTACTCGATATTCATTTCATCTTCTAGTGCTGACTTGGTATTTAATCCAAAATCAAAGGTACGAAAGTGCTCGCTCTATAGTAAGTATAAATAAGGAGGAAAGGAGGAATCAAGCAAATCGCTAAATCCCAAAAGAATGTCACCGATTGCCAAAGTAAACTCCAGGTTGGAAAGCTTGGATTAGAAGGTTCCAACACCAACTTTAATCAATAAGACAAGCCACAAGACCAGACACCAAAGTTGTTGTCTTAGATTCATTTTGCAAATGTGGGATGAGAATCACAAATCTTTTGAAAAGCGGTCTTGTGGTTGAATAGTAGGAGCTACCTTCAACCATTACACTAGCTTGCTTTTAGTCCAGCTTTGAACTCATAACTAGAAACAAACAAACGCTAAAAGGGGATAACTTACACTCTTCTTTCTTTGCTTTTGACCTTTTGTATTTGTTTTGAAAATTGTAGTTCTTCCTTAGCACAAACGCTAAACGATAATAATACCTTCTCACAATTAGAATCTGACTCAGAACCCTAAATATCAATTTGAACACCATAAGCTTAAAAAAAATGGGGAGGTAGTGACTCTTTCAGTATATATATATACACAATATAATACAATATATATACACAATATATATATACAACACAATACGCAACATATATACAATATATATATATACTGTACAATACAATATATATATACGCAACTTATACACAACATATATATAACATATATGTAATATGAAAATGAAATCTTTCTCTTTTTTTTTTGATGAATTAAAAATGGAAGCTTTAATATAAAAATGAAAAAAAATTTCAACTTTAACCTTAAAAAATACAAACTAAATACCTGTGGAGCTTGGGCGGAGATGGGTACAGAATTCGAGACATTCTTATCAATGGTCTTCTCTTTGCCTTTCTTATCGTATCTTATGTCTGCCCTGATTTTCCTTCTCCCTTATCTTTACTCTTGTGACCTTGTTTACGTTTTAAGCTGCATAAATTTGTAGGCTTTTATATATATATATATATATATATATATATATATATATATATATATATATATATAAAGTAAATAAGTGTTTTAAGAGATGAGCTGAAAATCTGGACCATCTATCAAGCAGCCTATCAAACACAACCTGTTCATGACTGTTGTCGGACAAATTGGACATAAAGTCTATGAGCAGCTTATTGTACTCATCAAAAGAAACAAGGGAAGTGGGATCAGTTTGATCAATTCCGAAAAAGACCAATCTCTTGAAAAATAAGGATCATTTGTCAAGTATCCTAATTTAAGCATTGTTGCTGCAATTAACATACATAATTAGATAGTATATATAGATATATACATATATATAACCTTTTTTTTACAACAACAGGTCATACGGAGAAGACCATAGAGAAACAAGTGATGGGAGGACCCTAGGGTCCTCTCCTAGCTCCGTTCCAAGCTCCGCCCCTAATTCTAGCACAATAACATGTACTTTGTATATATATTGTTTATATGTCATATATATTGCGTATATATATAGAAATTGGATAATGACCACTGCTATTGACGCTACTGCAGGAGCTTCCAACTAGCCATGTATTATTAGCACTAGTGCTAAGGAAGGAAGGATTTTGTCTTAAATAGATTCTCTAACAGGTGAGTTTAATCTGAACGATCAAACTTTAAAAAAGTTGGTGTCTTTTCCTTCAAATCGATCTTTTAACAATCCATTGCATCTTTGACAGAGATAATCAGGTCAACCAGTTGGAGTTTTTGTTTATTCAAAGTACAATTACCACTTCATCCTGTAACGAAGGTACCTTCATTTTATATTCTAATAGAGTTGCTTGAAGTCTTAGATTCTGTTTTTGTGGGTAGTTGTTCCTAGGTCGAGTTTAAGCCCTGAATACAATACAATATAATATATATAACACAATATATATGTACAATACAATACGCAACATATATATACAACATATAAGACATTTTCATTCGACAAAGATTCAAGAATATTCAAATTTTACTGTTCACCAATCACTATTCACCCGAACACTATTCATTTTACTGTTCATGCGTGAAATTTTGTACTTTGATTCCTCATGTTTGCTGGAAGCATTTCTATTTAAGAAGCTTCCCCACTTGTTGTAAGGCAGAGCTTTCTCACAGACCATTTGAGTCTCCTTCCGAAAGCTTCTGACCTTCCCATTTCCTTTGTAATTCCAGACTTTCTAGTTTCCTTGTTTCCCTTTTCTAATTCCTCTTTTGTAAGTTTAACATTCCAATAATATTCCCAGTTCAGTTTATTCTCAATTCAATTTAAAGTTTATTATCAGAGTATTATTCATTTACTTTCAGTTATTACTTTCATTATATTAATTGCATACGCGATTGGACGGTTTCGCTTCATATTAATGCTTTTACATTCGCATACCACCAGATTGGACGATTCTACTGCTTTCTTTACATTATTGCAATTTTCATTCTGCAAATTATAATCTGCATACTGCCTCCATGGTTGGTTCTATTGCTTCCTTTTATTGCATTATTTTCATTATTGCACTGCATTATTATTGTTGATTTAAAGAAATATTTGCATAATCTAAAAATTGATAATAAAAATTTAAAACAAGAATGTTTTAAACTTAAAGATTGTTTTCAAGAACAAGATCATAATTCCGACAATGATGACAACAAATTTGATCATTCTTATAAAGGAGAGTCCAACAATACTTTGAATTCTAATGATGATAAGATTATCAGTTTAATAAATAAAGTTATTCTTCCAAAATGGTATGCCAAAGTTCATATTGTTGTTGCCCAAGATTATGCTTTTGATGTTATTGCTTTGATTGATTCTGGTGCTGATTTGAATTGCATTCAAGAAGGATTCATTCCTAGTAAATATTTTGAAAAATCCACTGAAAAATTAAATTATGCCAGTGGAAGCAAATTGCAAATAAAATATGAATTGAACAATGTCCATGTTTGCCAGAATAATGTTTGTTTTCACATTCCTTCTATTCTTGTTAAAAATATGACTGATAAAGTGATACTTGGAATTCCATTTATTTTTATGCTTTATCCGTTCACGGTTGAAGATGATGGTGTGTCCACAGTTAAAATGGGAGTCCCAATTAAATTTCATTTTGTTTCAAGATTTGATATTGAATCCCAATTTAATTTCTGCTAAGACTAAACATTTAAATTTCCTTAAACAAGAAATCAAATACAAAAAGATTGTTGAACAATTTTCTGATAAATTGTTGCAATCAAAGATTTCTGCTTTTAATAACAAGATTATTAATACTGTTTGTTCTGAACTTCCAAATGCTTTTTGGCATAGAAAGAAGCATATTGTATCTTTACCTTATGTCAAATATTTTTCTGAAAAGAAGATTCCTACTAAAGTCAGACCCATTCAAATAAATGTTGAAATTTTAGATTTTTGTCAAAAAGAAATTGCTGATTTGCTTGCAAAAGGAATTATTCGAAAAAGTAAATTTTCTTGGTCTTATGCTGCTTTTTATGTTAGGAAGAATGCTGAAATTGAAAGAGGAGTTCCCAGATTAGTCATAAACTATAAGCCTCTCAATGATGTACTTGAATGGATTGGGTACCCTATCCCTAATAGAAAAGACTTAGTCAGCCGTCTGAGTGATGCTTTAGTTTTCTTTAAGTATGATATGAAGTCAGGATTTTGGCAAGTCCAAATTGATGACCATGATAGGTATAAGACTGCTTTTACTACCCCATTTGGTCATTATGAGTGGAATGTTATGCCTTTCGGATTGATGAACGCTCCTAGCCAATTTTAGAATATTATGAATGATATTTTTAATCCTTTCACCCATTTCACTATTGTTTATATTGATGATGTTCTTATTTTTTCCAAATCAATTGAGGAACATTGGAAACATCTGAATTCTTTTCTAGAAACCATTAAACACAGTGGTCTTGTTATTTCAGCCAAAAAGATTAAACTTTTTCAAACCAAGATCAGGTTTCTTGGTTTTGATATTTCTGAGGGCCAGATACGCCCAATCGATAGAGCCATCCAATTTGCTGATAAGTTTCTTGATGTCATCATTGACAAAACCCAACTTCAAAGATTTCTTGGTTCTCTGAATTATATTGCTGTTTGAAATATTTTCAAGATTTTCCTGTTGAAATTTTGTAATGCATAAAACAACATAAAGAATTTCTTTTTTGATAGTACTATAATTAGACTGTGCAGAATTCAAGGATCCGGAATGGAATCGAATAATTTGTTCAGGGGATCCTGGTGAAACAAGTTGTTTCAGAATTCCTTTAAAACCAATTTCAGAGGCATTTGTTTCGACAATTTTAAAAGCATTATCTGAAGGAATTCCTAAGAAAGGCAAAATTTTAATATGAACTTTGATTTGTCTGATAATAGAAGTATGGATATTAGTCCAATATATTGTATATATATGTCGCATATTGTATTATACATATATATTGTGTTGTATATGTGTTGCGTATTGTATTGTATATATATACACACACAATACATAGAATATATATATTGTTTATGTGTTGTATATATATATTTTGTATATAGTGTGTATATATATATATATATTGTATATATATACACAACATATAAACAATATATACAATATATATAAATTATACAATACAATATATATATATATACACAACATATATATAACATATATGTAATATGAAAATGATTTTTTTTTTCTGATGAATTAAAAATAGAAGCTTTAATATTAAAATGGAAACTTTTTCAACTTTAACTTAAAAAAATACATACCAAATACATGTGGAGCTTGGGGAGGAGATGAGTGCAGAATCCTGGACAATCTCATCAGTAATATTCTCTTTGGCTTTATCGCCGTATCTGATATTTGCCCAGATTTTTCTTCTCCCTTATCTTTTCTCATGTGACTTTGTCTACGTTTTAAGTTGCATGAATTTGTAAGATTTTTTTTTTAGAAAAAAAAACAGTAAATAAGTGTTTTAAGATATGGGCTAAAAATCTGGGCCATTTGTCAAGTAGCCCATCAAACACAACTTGTTCATAACTGTCGTCGGGCAAATTGGACATAAAGTACATGAGCAACTTATTGTAATTATCAAAAGAAACAAGGGAAGTGACATCAATTTGATCAATTTCAAAAAAGACCAATCTTTTGAAAAATATGGACCATTTGTCAAGTATCCCAATTTAAGCATTGTTGCTATGATGAGACAAAAAAAAAAAAAATCAAGCAAATTTCTATGAAAGATTGTACGCGCCCCTGGTAAAAAAATGTTTTTATCATCCCACACCCTTACTAAACTCTAGGCTCCAGGCTCCAGGCTCCAACCCTACGCCCCTACCAAAAAATATATATATATTCACAACCCCAAATCCCTAACCCATCTTCTCTTCCAGTCCAAGCAGACAGAATGTCGCCACTAAAGAAAAGAAAAAAAAATTCACAACCCTAAATCCCTAACCCCTCTTCTCTTCCAATCCAGGCTCCAAATTCATAACCCCAAATTTCAGTCCAGCACTTACCCCAAATTCATGACCTTGTCCTTAAGTCTTGACTTGCAGCACTTGCCGGAAGAATCACGACTACAAAGAAGATTGAGACTGGGAGTCTAGGAACTAGAAGCTAAGAATTGAGAAGCACGACAACACGAGTGGAGACTGTGGAGTCCTTCGACACCTGTGGGCTGTGGCTGTGGGGTGAGTATCTCCTCACTCTTATTCTCTAAAGTCTCTTGCCCGTGGTCCCTTAACTATGCTTTATAGTCTTTATGTTTTTTTTTTTTGTCTGACTTTATGAGGTTGAATCAGTTCAGTGCAGCATAGGAAGTCAGGAATTAGTGGTGAGTGCCAAGTGGTCCCTTAATTCGGTGTACTATGCACACTGCACATGAGTGGTCCCTTTATAATCTTTCTTTTTTTTTTTTTTCCTGAGGTTGGTGCACACTGCACAGTAGCACACATGAATAAATGAATAAACTCAAAATTTTATTTATTTATTTTATTATGCACAAGACTCATGACACTTATTCGTTGTCTTTGTGCATAATAATGTTTATAATGCTTTACTATTCAACTTTCACTTTTAACAAGTAAACAAGTTAAAAAATGGTTTGTGCTTTGAATATTTTATTCCAAAATTTACTTGTGAATGTAGTGTCCTTGTTTGAGATTATAGAAATAGACAAAAGACATGCCGATACACGTGTATCTATATTTTTTTTGTTTATCTTATTCTAATAAAAACAATATTGTTATTTTCTTTGTAATGTGTGTTTTATATATTTTGGGATTTTGTCAAGCATCAACGATCGAGTTTCAGAAGATTATTGCCAATCTCATGTTTGTTCTTTTTATTAATTCATTTTAGGCTAATAACTATTAGAATATGCTAATATTATAATATCATTAGAGACTTAGAGTATGTTTCATTAGATATAAATTGTTTAGTGTGAGAATTAAAACTAATAAATAAATAATTTTTTAGGTTTTTGAAAATTCTTAGATTATATTATGGACAAGCCAAAAACAATTGATGCATTTTTTAAGAAAATAGATGCTGATTCAAATTCTAAATGTCTTCCTCGACATCCAATCCTCAAACTTTAGCTTATGAGCAACGTCCTTCTAAGATGCCAAGAAATGAATCTCAAGTAGTTGAGTCATTTGACATTTCTACTCTACAACGAGATCTAGGGTTACGTCCTCAATATGGGAATACTCTGTTAATCAACGGGATGAAATTATATGTGCTTATCTTAAACTCAGTCCGTATAGGTTCATTCCTTCTAATAGTTATGGATATCCATTTTCGGGAATTGAAAAAAACTGCCAAAGATTACAATCATCTTGGTATAAAATGTTTGATTGGTTAGAATATTCTAAGGACAAAGATGTTGTTTATTGTTTACCCTACTTTCTTTTTGCTAAAAAGTCAACATGGCAATTTGAAGGTAGTGCATTTACTATTGAAAGATTTCATAATTGGAAAAAAGTTAATGATGGTACTCATTGTTCTTTTTTTGTCCATATGGAAAATGAGCCATGTTTACCTCATAATAATGCTGTTAAGTGTTGTGATAATTTGAAGAATCAATTTCAACATATTGATAAGGTGATAGATAAGCAAACTTCGGAAGAAAAATTGAACAATCGATTGCGATTGAAGGCTTCAATTGAATCTATTCAGTATTTTTCATATCAAGGATGTGCTTTTAAAGGTTACGATGAAGGTCCCGATTCTAAAACTGTGGTAATTTTCTTGAATTAATAAAAGTTGTGTCCTATTTCAATGAGGATGTTGCCAAGGTTGTTTTAGAAAATGCTCCACAAAATGCAAAATATACCTCACATCATATCCAAAAAGATATTTTACATGTCTTAGCAAAAAGGGTGCGAGATGTAATTCGTGAAGAAATTGGTGATTTAAAATTTTACATTATTATTGATGAGGCATAAGATGAGTCTATGAGAGAACAAATGGCTATTGTTTTGAGATTTGTTAACAAAGGTAGTTTTATACAAGAACGCTTCTTTGATATTGTCCAAGTTAAAGATACATTGGCATTGACTTTAAAGGATTAAATATATGATGTTCTTTCTCAAAATTGTCTTGATATTCAAAGTATTCGTGGACAAGGGTATGACGGTGCTAGCAATATGCGTGGTAAATGGAAAGGATTACAAACATTATTTCTTAATGAATGTTCTTGTGCATACTATGTTTATTGTTTTGTACATTGATTACAATTAGCATTAGTTGCTACATCTCGAGAGGTAGGGGTGAAAAAGCGGTTGAGGTTAGCGGTTAGTGGCTAAAACCGCTAACCGCTAACCGCCTAGGCGGTTAGTAAAACCTACTAACCGCCTCCGCTAATCGGGTAGCGGTTAACCGCCTAGGCGGTTAACCGCTTTTTACTAACCGCTTTTTTTTGGGCTTTTTTTTTTGGCCAATTTTGGACCCGTTTTGGGCCGGTTTTAGGCCAGTTTTTGGCCGGTTTTGGGGTGGTTTTGGGCCGGTTTTGGGCAGATTTTAAGCTCATTTTAAACCCTTTTTTTCTCACTTTAAACATTTTTTCCCATGTCCATTTTAGCATTAAAAATTACATATAACATACAAATAAAATTACAACAAAATTACCACTTCACTAATAATCTTGTACACAACAATACAACATAGAAATAAAACAAAAAATACTGAAATAGTTCATAAACTCACAAGCAACCAAAAAAACCAACTTGGTTGAACTTGAAGCTTGAGGATCATTTAAAGTTTCAACCAACCAAAAAAAGTTCATAAAAAGGACCATTTCAATCAACATTTTTTGGTCTAATTCCCACTCTAGGTGGATTCAAACCAAAATTCTTGCCCAAAATTCATGCTTGTTCCCACCTGTGCAAAAATGGAAAAACTGAAAAACATTAGCAAACAACATCTAACATAAATAAATTAACAAGTAATGAAATAACAACCTTAATTACCATGGCAATTAAATTAAATATATATTCAATCAAAAGATGATTCGGTCATTGAACTTGAAGCTTGAGGCCCATCTACAATAGGAAAAGTTAAATAAATTAATAAGTAATGAAAAGTAAATGAATTTATAAATAATTAATTTAAAAACATTTACCTATATCATCACAGCTTTCCAACAAATCATCAAACTCATCAATGCTTAAGCGGTCTAATAACCAGTCCTGTGTGCAAATCAAAGCCTCAACAGTAATTGGAGACAATGAACTCCTAAATGAATCCAATACCGTCACGGTGCTAAATGCGGACTCAGATGCAACAGAGGAAATAGGAATGGCCAATACATCACGAGCTATCTCTGCGAGGATAGGATAAGTGGGTGCATGAATCTTCCACCAAGCCAAAATATCAAAATCATTTGTTTACGTACAGCCCATCATGTAAATACCGATCCAACTCGCACTACACACCAAATCATTCACTTTCTTAACATGTTTGGTGAACATACTTCTAAATTGTGTCTCGTTATCTTCCAAGTTACCATGAGAAGCATCAATATAAGCATCACTTGAACGATTGGTATTCACATCAACAAATGACGGCCCCATATGAAACTTATTGTATTGGTCCATCAAACGTTTTAAAATATCATCACCATTTCCTTTATCTTTGTTGCCACGTATGCCCATTGCATTTTCCAACCAAAACTCAATGCCATCATCTTATTACGGGGGTCAAGAATAAAAGCAACATAGATCAAGAAGTTGATGTTATCCATATCCTCCCAATACTTTTCATACTTAAACTTCATATTCATACTCACAAAGACTCAAGATAGGATCAGACTAACACCCATCATTAATTGTATAATGAATGATACAAAGTTGCATGAAGTATGAATTGGAAGTGACATGAGTTGAACCTAAAAAAGTAATAAATAAGTTAAATAATTGAAATGAATTAATAAATAATGTAAAATAACAAATTTATCAATATTTACGAAAACTTCAATGTGGCATCATAAAAACCTTCAAAATTTCACAAGTGCCTAGCATTTTCCCAATCAAGAATTGAAGGAACAACAAACTGATGGCCATCCTCATCACTAGTAGGTCAAAAGCTTTTGGTACTTCTGATGCTCAACATCAAGTATGTAGAATTCCATCTAGTTGCAACATCTAGGCATACCATCTTAGTACATTGAATATTTTCCGTGCTATACAACTTTTAAACTTGCCATCCTTGACCGGTGAAGACCTCACATACTTCACCGCATTCCTTATAGTACCAACACAATCACTCAAGTCACTTATCCCTTCCTTTACAACAATATTTAAAATATGGGCAGCACATCGCATGTGAATGAATTCACCTCCTAAAACAACTTTAGGTTTATTTTGCATCCTAGTCTTTATATGCTCAATCCCCCACTTATTGGCCAATGCATTATCAACTGATAGTGAAAACACTCTCAATCCCCCATTCTAACAATGTAGACTCCAACTTTCTTCCAATAGATTCACCCTTGTGATCAAATTTGGCAAAACTTGATTATTTTTTTATGTAATTTCCAATCACTATCTATCAAGTGAGCAACACACATGTAGCTTAAATTTTGAATAGATGTCCAAGTATCTAGTTAAGCAAACCCTTCTACCTCAAAAACCCTTCAACACATGCTTTTCACGCTCATACATTTTCAAACAATCTTTTTGTAGAGTGACACGGCATGGTAATTTGAACCTAGGTTCAATTCCATTTATCAATTTTCTAAATGAAGGACTTTCAACATGCCTAAAAGGCCTCTCACTTTCAATGAAATATTCGGTCAACAAAGTCCTTAATCTTTCAGGATCATATTTAGTGAATCCAACTTGGTTGCTAGTAGTGCCTTCCGCTGATTTTATAAGTGACATTTGCAACAAAGTTTGGCCTTTGGCTACTTTAGATTTTTTAAGTGGGGAATCTTTGCAACCAGAGGTAAGGTGGGTCATCATGGGTGACGTTCCATTTCTCCTATAGTGACACCCTATCAACCTTTGGCAATAATTGCAACTAGCTTTAGGGTTGTCCTTGTCAGCAGGTAACACTTTTGTAAAATGCTCCCACACAACAGACTGGTTTATATGTGATTTTTTGGTTCGTTCTTCTGTGTTGAGGGAAGATGATTGGGTTTCAACATTTTCAGAAGAACCTATCTCATAAGGAGGGGTACTTGTGTCCGTGGGCTTACTTGCATTATCACTCAAATTGTCATCCATCTGTTATTCAACATTTTTAGAAGAATCAATCATATGCAGATTTAAACAAAACAAAGCAACTATTAGAGATGCATTATGATCCTATGATTGCTAAGCTTCTAGTATGGGGAGAAAATCGTGTTGCATCATTAGTAAAATTAAAGGATTGCTTGTCAAAGTTTGAGGTATAGTTAAATAGGGTGCTATATTACTGACGCTGCTATTTTCCTGACTTTATTGGTTATTTATTCTTGTGTTTCTTTCTCTTAATACCTTTTTACTAAGCTGAAGTGACTGTAGTATGTTTAAATGATTTTTTTCCCCCAAACATGAATCACTTCTTGTCTTGTCTTGAGAAGATATATAAGCAAACCAGCTAATTAGTTGGTGTCTCATTTGTAGGTGTTTTATTCAATTTGGAGTATAATATAAATGGTGTTCAACACTTGTATCCTATTTTGTTTAAAAAATATTAAATGTGATTTTTTATGTCCTTTATTTTGTATTAAATTGTTTTAACTACATGCCCTATTGTATTAAACATGATTTTCTATAAGATATCTTGTAGTTGTTTGCCGCAACATGACATTGTTTAACGTTATATTCACAAGTGTCATCACGGAAAAGCAAATGAAAAAAAATAACCAAAGTCAGATGACCAAGGCACCAATAGAAAGCATTCCATGTCATGAATCAGGAAGCAAATACGAGCCAAAAATGGATTGCTTGTCAAAGTTTCAGGTATACTTGATTTTAGAGTTGCATCAGAGCGGTGTGACTATTATAGACATTGTTCACCTAAGAAATATACAAAATCCTCATAACATTGAAACTATTACTCCAAACTGGGCTAGAACAAATTTATATTTCAAATTTGATAATTTGAGGATTTTTCAACCTACTTTCAAAACGCTACAAAAAATGCATAATTTCCAAAATCCAAGAACAACGATGATGAAGAGAAGTCTTGGGTCGTGCGACTTAGGTCCGTCTGAGCTAGAGGGCGGAGAGAGATCGTGGGTTCGTTCCTAGAGAGAGAGAGCGTGGGTTTGAGAGAGATAGAGGAGTGGGGTTGCGGAGATGAGAGAGAAATCCAAAATGCCCAAAGTCGAGACACAGACAAAGGCTAGAGACACAGATACACATGTGTGAAAGAGTGGAGTGATTTTAGGGTTAGGGATGAAATGAGAATAAGATGTATATATAGTCTATTAAAACGGCATAGTTTTAGTTTCTAGGTAAAAAATATATTTTTTATAAGTAAAAAAATTGAAGATGGTGATAGAGAGAACCGGTGATTCGAACCCAGGAGCAAGATGGAAAAGATGAGATTTACAATGACCACTGGGCTACACAAGAACTCGTTAGTATCTTTCATATAAAATATAATATATATATTATATATTGTATTTTAAAAAAAAGCGGTTAGCGGTTAGCGGTTAGGCGATTTTTAAAAACTCATTAATCTAATTTAACCGCCTAGGCGGTTATTTTTTACTAACCGCAAAGCGTTAGCGTTAATTAGTGATTAGCGTTAAGCGTTAGCGGTTATGCGGTTAGGCGGTTTTAAATTTTACCCCTATCGAGAGGTAATTGTTGTTCATCAGTTCTTCTCAAATTTGAATTTCATTATCGATATGGTTAATGCTTCATGTAAACGTCATCGTGATCTGCAAGATGCTCAAGAGGAAGATATCTCACATTTGATAGCTATTGATGAACTTGAAACTGAAAAATGAGCTAATCAAATTGGCACTTTGAAACGAGTTGGTGATACTCGTTGGAGTTCTCATTTTTATTCTATTTATAGCCTACCAAGGTTGTTTAATCTTGCTTGTTCAATGCTTGAAAAGATTGTAAAAGAAGGATCCACTTATTCTCAACGTGGGGACGCTGATGTTGCTTATGCAATGATTACATCATTCAATTTCATATTTATTTTACATTTGATGAAGGAAATCATGGGTACTACTGATTGTCTTTGTTAGCATTTACAACAAAAATCTCAAGACATTTTGAGTGCTATGCAATTGGTTTCTAATACAAAAGCACTCCTCCAAAAATTGAGAAATGAAGATTGGGATAATTTTCTTGAGAAAGTAGTCTCTATCTCCAAGAAATTTGAAATAAACATTTCGGATTTGAGTGCTCGTTATGTTAAAGGCCGAGGTTATCTTCAATGGGATCATATTACAGTGGAAGATCATTATCATTTTAATGTATTCAATGCTACTATAGACTTTTAATTGCAAGAGCTCAATTTTAGATTTGGTGAAAGGGCAATGGAACTCTTGACACTTAGTTCAGCTTTGGATCCAAATGATGCTTACAAATTATTTAATATTGATGATATATGTAGTCTTGCAGAGAAGTATTATTTTCTTGATTTTTTTTAGCAGGAAAAAATTATTTTGAGATTTCAGTTGAAACATTTTGAAGTTGATATGCTTAATCATCTGAAACTACAAAAATTGTCTTCCATTGCGGAATTATGTTGAGGATTGATAGAGGCAAGAAAGTTAGATACATATTATCTTATTGATAGATAATTCATCTTGTTTTGACTCTTCCACAAAGAATACTCGACGAGCATTTTCAGTAATGAAAATTATTAAAACAAGACTTCGTAACAAAATGGAAGATGAGTTTCTTTGAGATAATTTACTTATCTACATTAAAAGGGAAATTACTAAAAGCTTCGATTCAGAATTGATACTTGATGATTTTATTTCACTAAGATTGCGTAGAATGCAATTTTAGGCACTATGTATTTTGTATTTTCCTTTACTTTTGTACTAGTGTCTACATGGTAACATATATATTAATTTAGCATATATTTATGAAGTTAGATAAATTTGCTTTTTGTGATACATATGTTGTAGTATAATTTCATTTTTTTTTTTATTGTATTTACCATATTATAATAAAAATATAATATATAAAGAGAACAAAAAAAATTATTTTATCATTATATTTTTTATTTTATTGACGCCCCTAGTAGAAGGAATTCCAGGATCCACCATCGGTTGCAGTTAACATACATAATTAGATACTATATATAGATATATTTTTTTTTTTCCAATAGCAGGTCATACGGAGAAGACCATAAAAAAACAAGTGATGGGAGGACCTTAGGCTCCTCCCCCAGCTCTGCTCCAAGCTTTGTCCCTAATTCTAGCGCAACAACAAGTACTTTTTATATATATTGTTTATATATTGTATATATGTTGCATATATATATATATATATATATACAACAAAGCTTCCAATTAGCAATGTATTATTAGCGCTAATGCTAAGGAAGGAAGGATTTTGTCTTAAATAGATTCTTTAACAGGTGAGTTTAATCTGAATGATCAAACTTTAAGAAAGTTGGTGTTTTTTGGCTTCAAATCGATCTTTTAACAATACACTGCATCTTTGGCAGAGGCAACTAGGTCAACCAACTGGAGTTTTTGTTTATTCAAAGTCCAATCACCACTTCATCCTGTAACGAAGGTGCCTTCATTTTCTATTCTAGTAGAGCTACTTGAAGTCTTAGATTCTGCTTTTACGGGTGGTTGTTCCTAGGCCGGATTTAAGCTCCGAATACAATACAATACAATACAATATATATATATAATATATATATATAATACAATACGCAACATATATACAATATGCAGTATGAAAATAGCGCAGTAATGAAAATAATGCATTAAAAGAAAGTAATAGAAGCAGCAATGAAGGCGGTATGCAGAATATAAATTGCAGAATGAAAATTGCAGTAATGTAAAGAAAGCAGTAGAACTGTCCAATTTGGCGGTATGCAGTAATGAAAAGCAGTTAATATAAAAGTAGTAGAACCATCCAATCTGGCGGCATGCAAGTAATATAATGAAAATAACTGAAAATAAATTAGTTAAACTGAACTGAAAGTATTATTGAAGTGTTAAAATCACACTTACAAAAGTAGAAGAAGAAAAGGAAATATGGAAGTAGGAAATAGGAAACTAGATGGAAATTACAAAGGAAGAAATGGCTAGAAACTTTCGGGAAGAACCACAAAAAGCTCTCTCCCTTACAAAGGGTGAGAGAAGCTTCTTATACAGACAAGCTTCTTCCAACAATCAGAATAAGAGTACAAGGTTAAAGTACAAATTTTTTCACGGATGAACAATAACCGTGAATAGTGATAGTGAACAGTAAAATCTGGCAATCTTGAATCTTTGCATGACCAAATTGTTGGCATTCAGGTATTCAAAATAGTTTGAAAATATTGAAATCTTGGGAAAAATCTTGAAAATCTTTAACAGGAAAATTTTGAAATCTTTAAATTAGACAAATCTTCAACAGTGAGGTTGAACAAAATCTTGAGTAAATCTTGAAATCTTCAAATTGGACAAATATTCAACAATGCAGCTGCACAAATCTTAGGTGAATCTGAACAAGTCTTGGGTGAATCTTTCAGCAATGAATCTGAATTAGTTCTTTTCTTTATCTTCATCAGAACAATTATCCAAAGAGTCAAGAAAGGTCTTCATCCATTCTTTCTTTTTAGAAATGTTTGAATATCTTGAAAAAGCACTATAGGGGAGAAATTTGTAGTGAAACTAGAGCTTTAGGAATTTGGATCATTCCTTTAACATTTTCAACAATAGCATCAATTTTTGGACATTTGTCCCATAATTTGGCTTGAAACCAATGTCTTTCAATCTTGGCTTTCCTCTTAACATATTGAAATCTCATAAACCAAGGAATTCTATATTTCTTAACAAAATGCAAAATTGGTGGGAAATTAGGATCAAAATCTTTATGATTGAGATGAGCTTTGGAGAGATGAAAGGCATCAAAAAGTTGGGGAGGAAGAATGTCTAAAATATGGCCAAAATGTTTCCACCACTGGAGGAACCAAAGAGGAAACTTGCCTTTAAAATTTTTGTCAAAATTAAAGAACCATAAATGATTAGATTCAGGAGTTTGTAAAAGCATGAATTTAAACCAGGCATCGATATAGTCATAATAGGAATAAGGAATAGCAGAATTAACAAAATGTCTCAAAGTAGGAGGATGAATTCCCCAATCTTTTTCAGAAATGAAATTGACAAAATATGCAATATTGCCATTAAGTTTTACGGAATCAGAAGTTTTGGAAAAAATTGGATTGAAATGAATAGATTCAGTTTGAATTAATATATTAGTATAATAAGTCAGATTCTTCTGGGGATGTTTAGGAATCCAATGGAAATCTGGTGGAAAATAGGAAATGGCTAATTCATTGGGGGATTTAATAAGGGAATGATTCTTTTCAATAGAAAATAGGTACCGGACAGAAGGGAGGCGGATATAAACAGGAGGAATGTGAATGGGAGGGGTATAAGTAACAAGGAGAGAGGAAGTAGACTCTAGTTTTAAGACCAGATGCAAAGAGTAATCAATCTTCTCCTTGTCCTTTTTGCTTGCCATAGTGGCACTGCAAAAATTCAGGAATAATTGAAAATTAGGATTTAAATTATCAAATCCTTTAATATATTTTTATCAAAATCAAAAGTAGTCAAAAATATGTTTAGATGCAATGTTTTTTAACAACAAAAAGAATTTCTTAATAATACTATAAATATATTGCGCAGAATTCCAGGATCTGGAATGAAATTGAACAATTTGTTCAAAAGATCCTGGTGAAACAATTTGTTTCAGATTTCCTCTAAAACCAATTTCAGATGCATTAGTTTCAACAATTTTATAATCATAATGAATATCTAAACAATGTAGTGTTCTATCATGAACTAGACTTGGAGATAACTGGGAAACATCAATTTCAAATCTTGAGGCAAAATGGAATTTAACAGGGACATCCATCTTAACTGTAGAGACTTTTGTCTAACTTGGCTTTGAATGGGTAAAGCATAAAAATAAAAGGAATTCCAAGGATAACTTTATAAGTCATATTCTTGACAAGCACAAAGGAATATGAAAGTAAACATTATCTTGGCAAACATGAACATTATTCAACTCATAATTAATTTGCAATTTGGTTCCGGTGGTAGAATTCAATTTCTGAGTAGATTTTTCAAAATATTTGCTTGGGATAAGCTCTTATTGAATGCAATTTAAATTAGCACCAGAATCAATCAAAGCAATAACATCAAAAGCATAATCTTGAGCAACAATAATATGAACTTTAGCATACCATTTGAGAGGACAATCTTTATTAATCAGACTGATAATCTTGACATCATTGGAAATCAAATTATTGCTGGATTCTCCTTCATAAGAATGCTCAAATTTATTATCTTCATTATCAAAATTTTGTTATTGAAAGCAATTTTTAAGTTTTGTAATTACAAATTCTTGTTCCAAGTTTTTATTATCTATTCTTAAATCATGCAATTCTTTCTTTAAATCAACAATATCTTTCTTAATATTACTAATCCCATGCTGCAAATCTGAGATAGTAACAACTTTAGATTTTTGTTTGGAAAATCTTTCCAAAGTTTGATCAAGAGAGATCTTGGACTTTGAAGGTTTGTTAGCTTCTTTAATCATTGTTTTCTTGAGTTTTTTGAGGTATTCTTCCTTTAATTCAGGATTTTCAATTTTTGAAATAAGAGTTATTAACAAATCTTCTTATTCTTCAGTTTTGGTTAAAACAGAACAAGTTTTTGTTTTGTTGCAGCAAGAATCAAAACATCCAATTTTTATATCTTCAAAAAATTCACTTGCTGAATGATAATCGGAATCATCAGAAGTTAAAAAATCATCTTCAGAAGAAAAATCAAAGAAATCATTGTTTTGGAAAATTCTAAAAATATTTTCTTTTTCACTTTCTTTAATATTTAAAGCATTAATTTCTTGTTTAATCTTCTTGGGAGGTTTTGGACACTTATAAGCAAAATGTCCAAATTCTCCACAATTAAAGCATTTTCCTTGTGAAAAATATTTATCAAATTTAGATTCCTTAGAATCCTTTTTTGTCTTAGGGGTTTTAGGAAAATTCTTTGAAGGTTTATTAAATTTTCTTTTCTTGTAATTATTGTAATATGGAATAGGTTTCTTTTTGAAAACTTTATCAAACTTTTTCCTATATTTCCTTGATAGAGCAATAGGAGGTAATCCGAATTGTTCACAGAAAATTTCATATTTCGCCTTTTTAGCATTTTTTAATTGTTGTCTAATCATTTTCTGATCAATGCACATTTTAATACCAAGTTTTTTGACAGTGGCAAACAAATCATCATAAGTGAGTTTATCATAGTCAATTAAACCAGTATTAGCATCAATCAGTTCATCTTTAACTTTGTGAGCAAATAATGAAGGTAATCCATCAATAAATTTTTCTTTCCAATAAGGTTTTTGACTATCAGATCTAAACATAACACGTGAAAGAAAAACTAGGGGTGTAAAGGCGGTTACGGTTAGCGGTTATTGGCAAAACCGCTAACCGTAACCGCCCTAGCGGTTATTAAATTTCACTAACCGTATCCGCTAGGCGGCTAGCGAATAGTGGTTAGTTGGCGGTTAGCGGTTAGTAAAATAGTTAACTGTCCGCTATAACCGCTTTTTTTAAAATTAGGCTTTTTGCACCTTTTTGGGCTTTTTTGGGCGTTTTTGGGCTTTTTTTAAGCACTATAATATTGTTCACTCTCATTTGTTTTTTTTTGTATTTTTAGTGTCTTCTTAGGCCAAATTGCTATAAAAAGAGCTTATATTGAAAAATAAAAAATATTTGACCTACTTCAAAAAAATTTTTAAAAAAATCCTTAAATATTAAATCATAAGTTCATAACCAGTTAACTTAAAAAAGAAAAAAATAAAAACAAAGTTCAAAACAACATATAAAAAAATATGAAAAAAAGTCCAATAAAACATATAAAAAAAGTTCAATACTGCATATAAAAAAAATTAAAAATGTTAAAATAAGACATTAAATGATACAAATAAAATATTAAAACTGTGAGAGATAGAGATCGAGAGAAAGAGGCTACGAGAGAGCAGTCTAAAGGTAGAGTTTGTAGAGAGGGACGGCTGACGGAGTGAGTGAGATAGGGAAAGAGAAGAGAATAAGATGAAAATCTTTACCCTAACCCTTAATGCGTTTTTCTCTCAAAACTGACGTCGTTTTGATGTGAAATTCATTCTTATTATTATTAATATAAAATAGACAATATATATGTATATATATAAATTAAATAAATAAATGCTAGAAAATATAAATATATCTGATTTCAAAAATATTTTATTTAATTACAAACTTATGTCTTTGATATTATATAATCATATGATTTCATTAAATTAGATCATATGATTAATGATTTAAATTATTATCATATTTACTTATAGTCTTTTTTTTAATTGAACTTATTATCTAATGATAATGCTCAAACTCCTAAGTACTAAATTCCTAATGATTTAATGGTCATACACTTATACTTAAATTATATGATTATATTATCTCACAAATTACAATTCATATTAATATAATAAAATTATTTTAGATCTAAGAATCTAAGATAATGTGATATATGTTTTATAAGTATAAAGTAGCTAATAATGCTTTGATTCAATTGTAGTTATAGGTAACACATTGTTTTAATTGTAAGTATCATACTATCATTATACATGAATAATATGAATCATATAATTAACTTGTAGACTTATGACTTATGAGTTATGTCATATTATATATATAATTTGTTATTATATAATCAAATGATTTAATAATCAATTGATCATATGATATAATCATATAAATTATAGTAATAATATATTAATACTCAATTTGTGATTTAATCATTAATGATCAATTTATTAAATTATATGTATAAATATTATTATAATTATAATTATCAAAATATATAAAAAGCGGTTAGCGGTTTGTGGTTACGGTTATTAAACCCAATAACCGCTAATCGCTAGGCGGTTAAGACGGTTAACGGTTAGCGGTTAAACGGTTAGTGCTTATAGCGGTTAGCGGTTAAGATGGTTAGCGGGCAGTTATTTAACCGCCCGCCTTTACACCCCTAAGAAAAACATCTTGGTACCATCTATAATCAGACATAGTAGGACATCTAAGATTATTCAAATAATCAGAAAATCCTAGAAGTGATATTAGAAGGAGTACCAACAAAATGTTTAATAATGGTATAAATCAAAGTATTGACACCATCAGGTTCGCCTCTACCAACCTTTTCATCAAAGATGGGTAAGCCATCTTCAGTTTTCTTGACAGCTTTCCTAATGTCTTACCTAGACTCTTCAGTGAGATGTTTGTCCCACCAATTATGAAGAGTGCCAGAAAATCCAATAGTAAGCAAATCAACAATTTTAGATTGACTTAAATTTTGATTGGTATCATAGGCATTAGCAACCATGGACATATGATTCATCTTATTCAGCAATTTTTGTTCAGACAAACTATCAATATTCCATTCATAAATTTTATCAGATGAAACAGAAAAACTGTGATTGAAGAAATCTTTTTTCAAATTGTAAATCAGAGGGAGTTGGTCTAGAATACCAGTTTTTTGCAATATTGAAAGGCTTAGAATTATCAAAAATTCCTTGGAGTTTTGGCTCCAAATCAGTTTTTCCAAAAACTTTTTCAAGCACTTTGATATCATAATCAGTGGAATCATGGGAAGAGATAGAATCAGAGTCAAAAAATTGCTGGGAGATTGGAGTAATGGTTTTTGAGGAATTGGCTTGGCCAATTTTCAATTCAGAAAGCATTTCTTCAAATTTTTCAATATTTTTCTGAGACTTTGGTTTTAAGCCCAAAGACTTTCTTTTTTCAAGAAGTAAAATCAAAGGTTTTTCAACTTTGGTAGAAGTTGGGGAAATTTTTTCTTCAATACGATCTAACTGCTGTTCGATAGTATGCAAAGATTGGTTAAAAAAATTGTTTTGTTCAATAATTTTCCTGCTTTCAGAAGAAACATCAGTGGTTGATTTGAACAGAGAACCTTTGACAGTAACTCCATTACAATCAATGAGAATATTTGCAAGAGGAGGATAAGAAGACTGAACAACTGTCTTGTCTTCTTTAACAAAATTCTTTTTGACAACATTTAGAGCATTGTTAGAAGGAAATGTTTTTGAAGAAAATCAAAGAACAAAATATGTTTTTGAGACTCAATTATATTTCTTGTCCATTGGACTTTAATGAGGTCTCTTTCTCTTTCTGAAAATCTGGCACGGTAAGCATGCCGTAAATCTCCATTTTTTTTTTTTAAGAAAAATCTTTTTGCAACGCTAGCCAATCAATCTGTGAGAAAAAATCTTTTAAAACAACATGAATAATACTACACTGGTAAAGAGGAGGAAGTGGACCATTGATGTCCGAAGCAGAAGGAGAAGTAGAATCACCTTCATCATCCTTGTGAGTAGGAGGATGAATTTTGGTTGAATAAAAAGTAGAGGAAACTTGAGAATTGGTAAAAATTCCTTTTAATTTCAAATTGGAATGATCAGGGGGAGGAAAAATCAAATCTTCAATTTCTTTATCTCTTTTGTGGAGTCCTTCAGTAGTTGTGGATCTAGCAAAAGAATTTCTTCTTTCATTCATAAGGAGTGGAGTTTGAATTTGGTTTGAAATATTTAAATCTGAAAAATTAATTTTAACAGACCCATCCAAATACTGTTGGATGTAATCAAGATTGGAGGTATCATTAACTACTCGATCTGATTTAGATACATTTTCCAAAAGCCATTTGTTAGGAAGAATAATTTCATCCCATCGAATCATTTTTGGAGTCCGTATATTAGCATCTTGAGTAGAACTTTGAATTAACAAAGTGGATTGACTTGCATTCTTAATTACAACCTAAGGATCTAAATTAGTTTTCATAAGTCTGTAATAAATTCGGTAGATGATAGCAAGAGGTGTGCTACCTTCTTCCATATCGTAACCAGAAGTCAAAACATTCAAAGTCAAAGCCTTAAGAATATTAATATCATCCAAAGAAATGGTCAAAAACATCAAAATGAATAGGTCCATTAAACAAAGAAGATTGAATCATTCCAAGAATACTAATTTTGAAATTAATAAATCTAGCATCACATAAACATAAAAGCACAGAAGCATTAATTCCAAGTTTAGTTAAAGGTTTAATAGCAACTTGAACAAATCTAAGATGCAAAAATCTGTAATCTTTACCCTTAGAATTTTCAATAAATCTTTTATTAAACAATTGAAATGTTGAATTATTGCTAGAAAT
Organism: Carpinus viminea; assembly: GCA_013348765.1. NCBI lineage: Eukaryota > Viridiplantae > Streptophyta > Magnoliopsida > Fagales > Betulaceae > Carpinus > Carpinus viminea. Next base: position 12,563,627 of record CP054669.1, on the reverse strand, counting down.
AGCAAATGTTTGTTCAACAGTTCTAACAGAATATTCAGATTTCCGAGTAGATTTTAACCAAGAAGTAGTGTAAATATCTTTATGAGAAAGCTTATGAATATTCCATTTGTCAAAATTAAAAGAATTATCACTCTCAAAAGAAAGTTATTCACTATTAACAATATCAGGTGATAAGCTCGATCTAGAGCTATCAGAAGAGGTTGATCTAAACATTTTGACAATCAAATCAACTCATAAATTCACTCACTAGACATTAACTCACAGAATCACTTCCCAAGTATCAACTCACAGAATCACTCTACATGTACTACCTTACGGAAATATAACTACATATACCGAAATTGCTGATATACATACCCTTCACCAACTGCTGTACAACACGCCTTCCCTGACTTCAAAAGGGACTTACAGGTAACCTGAGGTAATATCAAACTAGGGTGGTAGGCTTACAACTGGAAGACAGAACACAGAAAAGAAAGATCAAGAGTAAACAAATACACAGAAAGATCAAAAGCAAGTGGACAACTAGAGAGATCGCAAAGGGAGTAGATCAGATTAATCAAGTAGTAAAGAACAAAATCTAGAGGTAGCAAAAGACTGCAACTCTCATGGCTCTGATACCAAGGGGGGAGGGGGGTGGAAGTGTAGTATGCAGTACGAAAATAGTGCAATAATAAAAACAATGCATTAAAAGAAAGCAATAGAACTAGCCATGGAGGGGGTATACAGAATATAAATTGCAGAATGAAAATTGCAGTGATGTAAAGAAAGCAGTAGAACTGTCCAATCTGGCTGTATGCAAGTAATATAATGAAAGTAACTGAAAATAAATTAGTTAAATTGAATTGAAAATATTATTGAAGTGTTAAAATCACACTTACAAAAGTAAAAGAAGAAAATGAAATATGGAAGTAGGAAATAGGAAACTAGATGGAAATTACAAAGGAAGAAATAGCTAGAAACTTCCGGGAAGAACCACAAAAAAGCTCTCTCCCTTACAAAGGGTGGGAGAAGCTTTTTATATAAACAAGCTTCTTCCAACAATCAGAATAAGAGTACAAGGTCAAAGTGCAAATTTTTTCACGAATAAACAGTAACCATACAATATATATACAATACAATACGCAACATATATACAACATATAAACAATATAAGAGGTTTGTTAAACACCCTCACATTCCCCCAAGTAGCACTGTTCATAACAGAAAAGTAAATTGTCAAGTGTTTTTGTGCTTTACACTACAGTACTTTGGGGCTTTGGGGAGTGTGATGGTTTTTGACAAACAAGGCCATATATTGTTGCGTATAAACAATATATATATGTTATGTATTGTATTGTATATATATAATATATATATTGTTTATGTGTTGTGTATATATGTTACATATTGTATTGTATATATATATTTTGTATATAGTGTGTATATATATTGTTTATTTGTTGTATATATGTTGTGTATTATATTGTATATATATATTGTACATATTGTGTATTTATATATATACAACATATACACATATATAGAATATATATACATTATACAATACAATATATATAACCTATATATAATATGAAAACGAAATCTTTTTTTTTTTTGGACAATTTCACTAACCCCCTCAAACTTTAGCCACTTTTGCAAACACCCCCCTAACATTCAAAAACTCACTTACCCCCTTGAACTTTCAAAAATTATCACTTACCCCCATCTGTACAAATTAAGACCAAAATACCATTGTTTTTCATTTTTAAAAAAAATAAAAAAACATTTTGGAAGTTGACATTTTAAATAGTGAATTTTAAACAGTGACTTTTGTATAAAATTTCAACTTCTAGATATTTTTTAAATTTTTTTTTAAAATAAAAAACAGGGGTATTTTGGTCTTTTTTAAAAAATTTGTGCCCTAATTTGTACGGATGGGGGGTAAGTGAGAATTTTTGAAAGTTTAAGGGAGGTAAGTGAGAGTTTTTGAATGTTTGGGGGGTGTCTGCAAAAGTGGCTAAAGTTTGAGGAGAGTTAGTGAAATTGTCCCTTTTTTTTCTGATGAATTAAAAATGGAAGCTTTAATATAAAAATTGAAACTTTTTCAACTTTAACCTTAAAAAATACAAACTAAATACTTGTGGAACTTGTGGCGAAGATGGGTGCAGAATCCGGGACATTCTCATCAATGGTATTCTCTTTGGTTTTCTCGCCGTATCTAATGTCTGCCCTAATTTTCCTTCTCCCTTCTCTTTGCTCTTGTGACCTTGTTTACGTTTTAAACTGCATGAATTTGTAAGCTTTTTTTTTAAAAAAAAAAAGAAGAAGAAATAGTAAATAAGTGTTTTAAGAAATGGGTTGAAAGGCCCATCTCTTTGAAAATCTAGGCCATCTGTCAAGTAACCTATCAAATACAACTTGTTCATAACTATCGTCAAGCAAATTGGACATAAAGTTCATGAGCGGCTTATCGTAATCATCAAAAGAAACAAGGAAAGTGAGATCGGTTTGATTAATTCTGAAAAAGACCAATCTCTTGGAAAATATAGAATATTTACTAAGTATCTCAATTTAAGCATTGTTGCTGTAATTAACATACATAATTAGATATTATATATAAATATATATATGTAACTTTTTTTTTTTAACAGCAGGTCATACAGAGAAGACCATAGAGAAACAAGTGATGAGAGGACCTAGGCTCTTCCCCCAGCTTCGCTCCAAGCTCTGCCTTTAATTTTAGTGCAACAAGTACTTTATATATATATTATTTATATATTGTATATATGTTGCATATATATATATATAGAAATGGGGCAGTGACCGCTGCTGTTGACGCTGCAGGAGCTTCCAACTAGCAATGTGTTATTAGCACTTGTGCTAAGAAATGAAGGATTTTGTAGTCTCCAATAGGTGAGTTTAATCTGAACGATCAAACTTTAAAAAAGTTGGTGTTTTTTGCTTCAAATCGATCTTTTAACAATCAACTGCATCTTTGGCAGAGGTAACCAAGTCAACTAGCTGGAGTTTTTATTCATTCAAAATACAATCACCATTTCGTCCTGTAACGAAAGTGCCTTCATTTTCTATTCTAGTAGGATTGCTTAAAATCTGAGATTTTGCTTTTAGGGGTGGTTGTTCTTAAGTCGGGTTTAAGCCCCGAGTACGATACAATACAATATAATATATATACACAATATATATGTACAATACAATACGCAACTTATATATATAAGTTGCGTATTGTATTGTACATATATATTGTGTATATATTGTGATACATATATACACAACACATAAACAATATATACAATATACAATACAATATAATATATATACACAACATATATATAACATATATACAACATACATACATATATATAGACAATATATATGTGACTTTTCTTCTTGACAACTGGTCATGCAGAAAAGACCATGGAGAAAGTCGATGATGGGAGGACCCCGGGCTCCTCCCCCAGCTCCGCCCATCACTCAAACACAATAGCAGGTAATTTGTTATATACAAATGTTGTTTTTCTTCCCAACAGCAGGTCATGCAAAGAAATCTATGAAGAATGCAGATGATGGAAGGACCATGGGCTCTTCCCTTGCTTCATCCCAAGCTCGGCCCCTAACTCCAACGATAGCAGATACTTTGTTATATATATATGTAGGGGTGTTAAATGAGCAAAGCGCTTCGCGAGCAAGCTCGAGCTCGGCTCGCATAAGCTCGACTCGAATATTAAATGAAACGCTTCGTGAACACCGATTCTTGGCTCAAATAATAAACGAAGCAAGCTCAACTCGACTCGGCTAAGCTCGTGAATCAGCTCGTATATATATATATATTAAAAATTATAATAATTGCTTATAAGTTAAATAAATATATATATTAAAATTAAGTAAGTATATATATATATAACAAGTATATATATATTAAAAGTAAATAAGTATAATATATGGCACCTTTTAATATATATATATATACATATATATATAATATATATGTATATATATATATATACATTAAAGCGTGCCCCTTTTATGCTCATGTAGCCAGCTGATGCCATGTGTCTCTCATCTCCACCATACATGTTCTCCTTTGTCCCAAAATATCTTCTGCAAGTTCTGCACCTCTTTTGGGTAATTTGTTCATCTTTTCTTCTTTCCCCATTCACGCAGAAAACCTAGGTCACTCAGCATCTCTCTCTCTCTCGTTCTCACGATGGTTTGCTCCGGTCACTCTCTCTCTCTCTCGTTCTCTCAGTCTTTTCTCACGCAATCACTCTCTCGCTCGCTCTTTCAGTCTCCTCTCCGATGCTCCCAGATGAAAACCCAGATCTAAAAAAACACGATCGTCTGCTCTGGTGCTCTCGCTCTCATGGTAAGCTCCTGCGATAGATTTTGTTTGTTTATTGTGATATATTTTGTTTGTTTTTAAGTTGAATGATTCTGATTTAGGGTTCCTATATCGTTGATTTCTGATTCTGATTTAGGGTTCATAGCTTGAGGGCTCGAGCTTGAGCTCGATTCAAACCTTGTCGAGCCGAGCTCGAGCTCGAGCTCGATTCCAACCTTATCGAGCCAAGCTCAAGCAGTGAAACTAGGCTCAACTCGAGCTCGAGCTCGAGCCTGGCCCAATAATAAACGAGCCGAGCCCGAACAGCCTAGGCTCGAGCTCGGCTCGGCTCGTTTACACCCCTATATATATGTTACTTTTCTTCCCAACAACAGGTCATGCAGAAAAGACCATGGATATATGTTGCTTTTCTTTCTAACAGCAGGTCATGTGGAGAAGACCATGTTGAAGGCAGGTTATAGGAGAACCCGAGCTTCAGCGCAACAGCAGGTACTTTGTTTGTATTTTTAACGAATTTATATATATATATATACAATACATGTACATATATATACAATATACATACACATATACAACATATATACAATACATATACATATATATACAATATATATACACACACACATATTTATATGGGAAAATTATGAAAAAGCCCTTCAAACTATCAGCCATTTATGATTTAGCCTTCTAAAGTCTCAAAAGTGGTAAAATAGCCCTCCAAACTACTAAACAATTACATTTTGGCCCCCTCCATTAGTATTACCGTCAAAATAGATGGAAAAATCAAACTACGTCGTTTTGGAGTTGGTAAGTTACTAAATACCATCTTGGAGAAAAAAAATATTAAAATAAAGACCAAAACGACACCCTTTTTTTACTAAAATTAGGGTCTCTCACACTTATCAAAATGGCGCCGTTTTGGTAAGTTGTAGGAATTAAACAAAAACCTTTTTTCTTCAACTAGCCGCCCAGCCGTCCATCTTCTCCCTCAAGAATTTCCTGCAACTTTAGGGTTCCATTAAACTCAAGCATGATGTTCCACTAGTAACACCATGAAACACGTGGCATCACACTTATCGTTGGCCATTTTTTCCAAGTATGCAGGATTGCGCTGTGTGGATCGCGCTGTGAAGGTTGATGGGTAATAGAGAAAAGAATTTATGTGGGTTTTGATGATTGGGTTATTTTGATTTAGGGATTTTGATTTAGGGTTTCAATTTATGTGAGTTTTGTTGATTGGGTTTTTCTTGGGTTGTTGATCTTGTTGTTGAGATGGGGTTCAATGGCCATTAGAGCTTCAAAATCTGGGTTGGGTCGAGCTCAACAATTTGATTTTCTTTTCCATCACTTTTCTTGATTTTCTCAGTAACCAAACGGAAAAAAGAGGAAAAAAATTGAACTAGAAACTAATATAGAAACGGAAACTAAAAAAAAAAATTCCCTAGACCCCAATCTGGTGACCCACGAAAAAGCCCCAAACCTCACTCAACCGTCTTCTTCCCAATAGCCCTTCTCCCAGTAGCCCTTTTCTGGTGACCCACGAAAAAGTCTCAAGTCTGGCTAGTTCTCTGGCCAAATTCCATCTGGACAGGACGGCAAGACCGAACTCTACGAGGATGGGGTCTATGGATTTTTTTTTTTTAATTCCTAACACTTACCAAAGCAGCGCCGTTTTGGTAAGAGAGGAAAACCCTATTTTTCGTCAAAACGGTGCCGTTTTGGTCTTTGATTTAATCTTTTTTTTTTCTCCAAGAGGGTATTTTGGTAACTTACAATTTACAAAATGACGTAGTTTTGATTTTTTCATCCACTTTCACGGCAACAACTAACGGAGGGGGCCAAAATACAACTGTCTGGTAGTTTGGGGGCCATTTTATCACTTTTGAAACTTTAAGGGGCTAAATCGTAAATCGCTGGTAGTTGAAGGGGCTTTTTTATATTTTTCTCTAAAATTAAAGTGTTCCCATATAATAAAACTCGCTCTAGAAAAAAAGCTTCTCTGAACCTTTTTTCCTTCCTATTTCTACAATTGCTCCTTATATGCTACCTTCTTCTACTTGCTTACTATTCCTTTACTTCTTCTTTTTATTTGCTCACATGTTACCATCTTTTGCTGGCCTGCTTTACCTTCACTTCTTCTTACAAGATCTTCATTTTTGTCTCATCTTTCTCCTGTGCACCACCTTTTCTTTCCTGTTTTCACCTACTGGTTTCTTTCCACTTCTTTTCTTTTCCCTCTCTCTTTCTTATGGATATTAACAGTCTTATAGCTCAGATTGAGGCTCTTTCTTAGGATGATCCCTCATCTCATATTGAATCCCTCATAGCAAAAACAGTCACGGATGAATGTCTACCTTTGGTAGGACATGTCATATCTCAAAAAACACATAACAACCAATCTATTTTTGCAGCCCTCTCAAAAGCTTGGGAATTTGTCCCCTTCTCCTTTGCTGTGTTAGGACCAAACAAATTCCTATTTAAACTATCCAAGCTAGAACACCTAGCTAGAATTCAAAAACAAGTCACTTGTAATGTCAATGGATCTTTGATCATTCTCCAGCAATAGCATCCTCAAGCTACTCTAAATTTACTACCCATCAATACAGCCCCCTTCTGGATCCAAGTCCATGGACTTCCTCTAATCAATATGACCACTAAAATAGCTGTATCTATTGGAAAAGGCCTTGGAAATCTTATCAAGGTTGATGATATTAGTGGTGATAAGAAAACTTTAGAAGCTTTCTAAGGCTTCTTATGGATATAGAAGTTTGCAACCCTTTGAAATCTGGTTTCACCTTTCGTAGAGATAGGGTGAGTCCATTTGGATTTTTCTGAAATATGAGAGACTGGATATATACTACAATTCATGTGGTAGGATTGGCCATAAACTTATACACTACAATGCTCCTCATGAAGAAAGATTTCCAGAGAAATACTGAGTTTCTCTCAAGTTAACATTTTCTCAAACCTTCTTTCCACCTCTCCTCTCTCAAAAACTTGTCCAACCATTGCCATCACTCAAACTCAACCCTCATCTTCTCATATTAGGTCATTTAAGTATACTCAACTGAGTGAGGCTAACCTAATTCTTGTTCCCAACACTCAAACTCACCTAGCACTTACACGTCCCCTGCAATAGAAAATATCTCAAACCTTGGTCACATCACTTCCCACCTCTTCCACTTTAAATGACATCAACATTATCCCTTCCACCACCTCTTGCAAACACCTCAACCATTCCACCTACTCCACATCAACCCTTTCTGCATCCCATTTCCCAACCTCAAAATCTAGTTGCATCTCAACCCCACAGCTCTTTAGAATTGAATTAAATTTTGCCTGGGCCTACCACTCAAGCCCAACCTTCATTATCCATTGTCCTTCCCTTCATCAAAACTTCTCCTCTCTCTCTTCCCTCCACATCAGCCTACACATTTTCTCAAACAATTTTAACTAACCCTTCAAAACCTCCAGCTAAAAAACTTCAAATAGCTCCAAAAAAGCCAACCCCTCATAAAACACTATGTTTCCATCTCATCTTCACAAACCTATGAGACCTTCCTCACCTAGTTATAACCCTTTGTTAAGAAAAAAATAGCCAAACTGGCAGGTGATTTGCTCCCTTATAAGAAAAGTTCTGGCATCTCTCTTCAGATAGCTACTACTCCTGATGAATTGGAATCTCCAATTCCAATGGATGCTACCCCAATCTCAACCCTATAGCTCCCAGCTAGATCTTTCTTCAAAGCCTCAAGGAAAAAGAAAAAGGTTTTACCTTTTGTATCTCCTTTAATTTCTGTTGTGATTGATAACAATGATGCCACTAATTCAGGGGACCTTGTGGTGTCCCCAAGTAGCAAATGAAGATTGTATCTTGGAACTACAAAGGGTTTTCACCCCTGTTGTAGTTTGTGGTCTCAGGGCTTTGATAAGAGCAAATAACCCTAACATTCTCTTTCTCTCTGAAACTAAATCTCCTCCCTCTCTTGTCTCCTATATTCTAAATCATCTTGGTTTCTATTCTATGACTCATGTTACTCCAATTGCTTCTAGTGGTGGTCTTGTTCTTGCTTGGAGGTTAGGTGAGCTTGAGAGTTTTCTCACAAACAAAAAACATCTCTGCTTGGTGTTATTTTGACACCCCTAATTGCCCTTGGATATTGTCTTGTATATATATGGTCCCCCTGAAAAACTCAACAAACTAGCCGTAACGTCCCGATATTTCTCTTCTTTTATCTCATAAATAAATTCGAATGTTACGCTGAAATAATCTCAAAGCGGAAAAATTAAATTTTTCAATACAAAACAATACCATTAAAATACTTTTCTTTATACAAAATACCCACAATTATGCTGAACATGGCATTTAAACAAATCTATTCAACTGTCTAAGCTCTAGACAAACTTTACCAACTTGGAATCTCTGAACATCTCAATATGAACCTTTAATCACAACTGCGTAATTACCTTGATTATCCATTCCTACAAGTACTACAAAATTGTAAAGTAGTGAGTCAATTGATTTCGATAATATAAATCATTGTTGAATCATATATATACCAAAAGGCCATACAAGTTGTAAAACCACAAGAATCCATATTATTAGATATCAATATCATACTCAATAAATAAGAATACTTACAATGGATTATAGGAATGAATAATCAAAAGTAATTACTTGTTGAAACCCATTCTGCTGCAACTGATCATTACCCATAAATTTCTAAATCACTGACTTTCTCTCTTTGTCTCAATTCTCCCTTTTCTCTCGACCAAACTCTCTTCCTCACCTAGTCACCTTTTCTCCCTCAATCTCCTTCTCTGATGCATCTCAATCTCTTTATGTGGTTATAAAGGAAAATAAATATAAAAATATTGAAAGTGGGTAGGTATATGTGTGAAAGGAGGAAGGTCAAAAGAAAAAAAAAATAGTAAAAGTTAAGGGAAAGTAGGAAAAGAAGAAACAAATCGTTGGTCTAACTTCCACTAATTCCTCACCTAACTTCCACTAATAATTCAACAATTTCATCACATTAAATCAATCACCATATTATAATAATCTTACTCCAAATTATCTTAATCAATCATCGATTATCATATCATAATCTCTCATATAAAATCAAACATCATATATAATAAGCTCAAATCAATATTCATTCTTATAATATTCATAAGATCTAATAAATTCCTCAAGAATAAATATCATTATCTAATATCATCAAATAAATACCTTCAAAATAAGATTTTTAAAATCTGGGGTGCTACACTAGCCTTTTGGGACTCTCTCGCTACTATTGGTGAGGATTTTGTTAGTCTATGGCTTTGTATTGGTGATTTCAACTTTGTTTTAGATCAATTTGAAAAGCTTGAAGGCAAACCTATTGCAAGCTCCTCATACTATCCTTTCAAAATTTTATTGATCATCTTGGTTTGGTAGACCTTGGTTTTGTAGGAAACCCCTTCACTTGGTATAATAATAGACAAGGTTTTGCTACTATCAAAGAAAGACTTGGTAAATGTTTAGCATCTCTTGATTGGGTTCATCTCCATCTGACTTCCTTCTTATACATCTCCCTACTTCCATCTCTGACCATAACCCCATTTTCCTGAGCACAAACACCACTTCATCCTATTTGCCTAGACCTTTCAAATTTAAAGAATTCTAGACTCTGGATCCTACTTGTGGCCTAGTCATAGTAGTGCTTGGAATCATTTTGTAGCTAGTTCCTAACTGCCTATTTAGTGAAAAAGCTAGATCAAACCAAAGCAGCTTTGAAAAGATGGAACAACCTTCATTTTGGTAATATTCAAGCTAAGATCAAATCTTCTCTGCACAAGATTGAACAGGTTTAGCTTTCTCTATCCAACTCTCATGCTAGCTAGCAAGAATCCCTGTTGATGAAGGAGCTTGATGACTTATTGTTAAAAGAAGAATCTTTGTGGAGATCAAAATCCAAAGAAACCTGGCTGCAGTGTAGGGATCTCAATACTAGGTTTTCTCACTCCTCTACTTTGATTAGGAAAAGATCAAATGCTGTGAATTTTCTAAAGACTCCTGAAAGGGCTTGGGTTTCTGACAGGACTGAAATTGGAGGGAATTTTGTATCCCACTTCTACAATCTGATCTCTTCCTTCGCTCCTCCCATTGAAGAAGAAATGCTCAATCTTTTTGCTCAGTTATCTCTGTTGAATACAACATTTTTTTATGTGCTCTTCCCCTTGAAAAATAGGTGGTTCAAGCCCTCTCCATTTTAGGATCCACCAAAGCTCCTAGCCCGGATGGATTCACAGCACTTTTCTATAAGAAATACTGGTCAGTTGTCAAAGTTGATGTTCTTGGTTGTATTAGAATTTTTTCCTGAATCACTTTCTATTGCAAAAGTAGAATCATACTCATATTGCTTTGGTTCCTAAACAATCTAGTTCACACACAGTTCATCACTTTAGCCTTTAGGTCTATCAGTTTGTGTAACATTGTTTATAAAATTATCACAAAAATTCTGGCCAACAGATTGAAGTCCATGCTTTCCAAGATCATTTCTCCTTTACAATTTACTTTTGTTCCCTCCAAAAACATTCAAGACAATATCATTCTAGCTCATGAACTGCTGCATTCTTTCAAAAACAAAAAAGGAAAATGAGTTTTCATGTTTCTCAATATGGACATGGAGAAAGCTTTTGACAAAATTGAATGGGAATTCATTTTATCTGTTATGAAGAAGTTAGGCTTCCACCCTTCTTGGATTAACTGGATCAGATTATGCATCTCCTCTTCCTCTTTCTCCATTCTTATCAATGGTAGTCCTTTTGGACTGTTTTCTCCTAAAAGAGGCCTTAGACAAGGTGACCCCCTCTCTCATTTCCTATTTATCTTAGGCACTGAAGTTCTTTCTAGAATGTTGTTTAAAGAAGAAGCTATTGGTAACATCAAAGGTTTGAAAATATCCAGAAATACCCCATCCATCTATCACTTCCTTTTTGCTGATGATCTCTTAATCTTTGGCAAAGCTACCCGCATTCACTCTTGCCTTTCAAAATATTCTCTCTGGTCTGGACAATCCATCAATAATGGAAAATCTTCTATAAGATTCTCCAAAAACACCAACCCTTCCATTGTTGCTTTGATTCTTGACATCTTGCCTTTCTCCTCAAATCCTTCAAAGTCCATTTACCTAGGCCTTCCTATTTTGTTTGGTAATTCTAAAAGATTTGCTTTCCTCAACATCTTTGAAAAAGTGAAGTCAAAGGTGGATGGCTAGCGAGCTAAGTCTCTCTCATAAGCTGGTAGGCTGGTGCTTATCAAATCTGTGGCTACAGTTATTCCCTCTTGTGCCATGAGCACTTTTCTGCTCCCAAAAAGTATCTGCAGCTAGCTTGGTAAGGTGTTCAAAAATTTTTGGTGGGGTTTCCCTTCCTCAAAAACCAGAAATCTTTCTCTCAAGTCTTGGAACTCTATCTGCACTCCTAAAGCTCTTGGTGGATTAGGAATGAAGAGTATAAAAGATGTTAATCTTGCTCTCATTTCAAAGCTTGGTTGGAAGCTTCTCACGGGTTCAGACTCTCTTTGGGTATCCCAACTCACAGGTAAGTATCTTCAATCTGAATCTTTTCTCTCCCCCTTTTCCCATTCTTCTTCTTATTAGCTTTGGAAAGGCATCCTCAAATCTAAGCCTATTTTATCTCAAGGTGCATGCCATAGGATTCATAGTTCTTCCCCTCTTTTTGTTTGGAATTCCTCTTGGATTCCTACTTTGCCTTTTTTTCTCCCCTAATCCTCTTCTTATGAGCAAGTCCTCATTTCCAGATTTGATAGTCTCAGATTTAATCACTCCTAGTGGCTCATGGAATCTTTCCCTTTGATTTCTTTGTTTACATCCCCTTGTGTTAAAGAAATTCTAAAGATTCCCATCAGTCATACCTTATCCACATCTTTTCTTTGGACTCCTTCCACCAATTGCCTTTTCTCCACCAGCTCTGCATATCGGTTGATTAGCAGCCCTAAAACCACTTATGTTCTTTCCCTCTCAAGTCTAGCTCATGGAAAGCTTTATGGAAGCTCAAACTAAATGCTATATTGATTTTGTTTCTCTGGAAAATAGCCTGGGACCTCCTCCCCTCAAGAGCTAGACTGAAAGCTATCTTTCATATCCCTTCATCAAAATCTCTTTGCCCTCTTTGCAGCACTGAAGAAGACTCTCTTTCTCATCTCTTTTTCAGCTGCATTTTTGCTAGAGTTGCATGGAGATCATCCTTTTGGCCTCTTGATTCTTTAGCTTGGTCTCACTTTCTCTCTCGAACTGGATTAAAGGCATCATCCATCCTCATTCCACTTTTGGCATCCTTCTAGTTGACTGTCACTTGTTTCAAACTTATGCTTCTGTTTTGTGTGATTTGCTCTGGTTTGCTAAAAATAAAGTTGTCCATAAAGGCTCTATCAAATATCACCTCCCTGGCTAGCTCAATCAAGAGAACATCACTAGATCATGCAGCTGCTTGGCAGTCCCCTTCTCCTTTTGTTAAAGAGTTCTGGTCTCCTCCTCCAGCACACTCTTACAAAATCAATTTTGACACTCCAATCCGTGAGCTCTTCTCAGTGCAAGCTGCTGTTTGTAGGGACTCAACAGGGAAGATTGTTAAGGCTATTTCACGGACCAATCCTCCATGTGATCCAAACTTTGGTGAAGCTCTAGCATCTTAGCTTGCTACCTCTTCAATAGCTTCATTGAATCTAAAAATGTTCTCTCTTGAAGGTGACTCCTTGGTGGGTATAGCTGCTCTTAACAATCCTTCTATTACTTTTGATTGGCATATTGAATTTGTAATTGCCAACACTTTGTCCATGTTACCATCTCCCTCCTTTTGGGAAGCAAAAAAAATTCATAAAAGTGCTAACTTCTATGTTCACCATGTAGCTTTTTGGGTCGCAGCAAGAGTGTTCTCGGGCTGCATTCTCACTTATTCCACCCCCCTTCTCTTATTGACTTGTTGTAAGGCCTTTGGCTCTCTTGTTTGTTGAATGAATGTCTTGTTAAAAAGAAAAAAAAGCTAATTAAAATTGAATATGGTGCAAAATACTAGAAATATGGCCAGTGGAAAATAGGCAACTTTGGATAATAGCATGACTAAAAGCATCAATCAAGATAATACATCTGGAGCATTTCAGAAGAAATCATGTTGACAAATATAGTAAACATTAAACACGGTGTGAAAACAATATATGAGTGACTCGGCTTGTAACCCCAGAATCAAGGTTCAGGCTTGAAACTATTAAAATATGCAACTTCGTATTCTTCACCACCAAATTATCTACAAGTAAAAGTACTATAATGCCACAACTACGGTAGAGCTGCCCACAAAACAACTTTGCACCACCTTACAACCCAAGTAATACTCAACGGACATAAAACAAAATCAACAATGGACTCTACACTTTTAATCCTAAAAACCAATATGGAAAGTACCCTCCCAGCAGAGAACTAAAGGCACAGCTAAAATTACTAAATGTAAATTATGTACATCCGTCTAAAGAGTGCAAAACAGTAGTTTCTTAAAATTTCCACTCAAATAAATAAGTATTTCAACCCAAACATGCATACTCTTGAGAGGACCTTCAGAACCATAAAAGCATCTGGACGTCACAGCAAGCCCAAGAGAAGCAAAATACTTTTAACAAGCCTTTACTTGCCCAAACTGATATCATATAGAAAACCTGCTAGATGCTTTTCTGGCTGCATGTACAAAGATATATATACATGGACAAAGAATTGTCAAAAGTCTATTGCTCATTCACAGCTATGACTCAATATAACTATTACTAGACAAAAATTGTGGACTAGTTTGGGCATAAAAAGGGTTGATGTTGAAAGTTAAAATAGATAAATCAACTATTATAGTCAAGTGTCTATATATAGTGTAGGAAATTGTGACAAAATCAAAGCTCCCAAAGTCCTACCTGCAAACCTTGTGAGTTTGAAAAACTTTTGGCAGGACCCTTGGTAGAGCTTCTTGAGTTTCTTCTGACATGGTCTTCCTCCCACTAGATACTCTACTTGCATTTTTTGTAACACTTCTATCGGAGCTCACAGTTTTTCTAGGCATACCAGTCATAATAGGCTTTGAGACAGCATTCCTTTCCCGAGGCCCACCACTTTTACCTCCAATACAACCATATAATTATAACTTGCTTTCAATATTGTTCCAAATCTCTTCTTGCGCATCAACAATTTCTGGATAGAGTTTTATAAATGAAGCATCAGCAGGCTCTTTCAATTTCCAACCATTAAATGTAGGGGAAGATCTGATGGCGAGAGCATCCAGGAAAATGTTCATTGTTTTCTTAAGAATTGTTGGGATATCTGATTGTGAAATTACTATATTCTTGCTGAATAAAAGGAGGACATAATCCCTAGCTAAGGATGATTCACCACCCTCTGGAATTAGCCATTTTTGGAGCCCAAAGGCCTTGTACCAGTAGAGCATGCTTCTGAAGGACTTGCAAAAATTCTTCATTGGAGTAGTCTGGAGCAAAGTGTTTCAGAAATGTGAATCGGTGAACTGGAGGTCCCTATTAAGAAAAGCTCCTAATTAACCATGCAATGATGAGTGACAAATGCAAAAGTCCCGAAACCATTGACCTACAGGAAAGCTCCAACTATTCACTATGTGCAAAGCAGAATGAGGCGAAGGTAATATAATATTATTTGTCTGTCTGTAGACTAGCTTCCCCAATAA
Source organism: Carpinus viminea (assembly GCA_013348765.1). Taxonomy (NCBI): domain Eukaryota; kingdom Viridiplantae; phylum Streptophyta; class Magnoliopsida; order Fagales; family Betulaceae; genus Carpinus; species Carpinus viminea. The sequence continues at coordinate 12,548,554 of CP054669.1, read as the reverse complement.
TTTCTTACATCGATATAAAGATCGCACAATCAGACATCAAACCATTCATCACGCAGAATATATCAGAGTACCTTCGTGAAGGACCTTTGGGTTTAATGTTGTTAGGTGCCCCGCGACAGAAGGAGTCAACATAGTCAAACCTTCAAACAAGAATAATAATGAAGGAAAAAAAAAAATTGATCTGCATAATTGCTTTAAATAAAGAGTCAAGAATTGGTAAATAAATGGAGATCTCATTTTTTTTTTATAAGTAATAATCAATCCTATTAAAAGTGTAAGGCGCTCCAAAGTACACAGAGAGTGTACAAAATGATCTCTAGTGGTTCAAATAAACAGTGAAGATCGTAAGATAAGATGATATGTATCAATAAGAAATTAAAAGCCATACATACGGATTCATCATGAATTGTATAGGAGAGTTTTTTTGTGCCACCATTCTTTGTAAATATCTGGCAGAGAAATCACTCTCTGAACTATGATACTTGAGAGGAACCCAAGACTGCAAAAAGAAAAGAAATGAAAAGAAAAAAGTATTTATATGAGGATCCTAAATAATTCTCAGTTTGCAGCTCAGACAAAACCGGAAGAATAAAAGCACTTGAACAGAGCATGCAGCTGTTCGAATTGAAGATAGAAAGGTGACTAGTTCTTACAATAACTCCCAATGATGGACTAATTTTTTTTAATAAGTAATCGAAATATTATTAAAAAGTAATGGCGCCCCAGGTACAAGTGAAAACACCTAGCTAAAAGATGAAAAAGAGTAAGGAAACCATGATGGGCTAAATAGAACAAAAGATAAAATAAAAACAAAAAATAACTTGGCAGAGTTCTACTGCTTCTTAGTTGCTAGACAAACCAAGTATCTTAGTACAACAAAAATATATCAATCCAGAAAACAACCTGATTCACATAAACACAGCAGTATCTCATATGATTAATTTTATGCAAATGGCAAGAAATTATAACAGATAGCCTGAAAGGTCAAAGCAAACAATAAACACGATCAGATCCATGCACTTGTATTCTTCTGCATTGGAGGACTACATGCCAGTAGCATATGTCAAATAAAAGAAAATCACCTGCTTCTTAGATGGACCAGCAGATTTTTCTTCAGAGGATTCTTCCAATTTTACTGTAGCTTCTGCGTTAACTTTAACATTGTTCTTCCTTTTTGAGTCACCAGACTTCAGGTGTTCCAGTGATGGCCGGAGCTGCACAACTGCATGAAGTGTATTGATCAGGTGTAACTCCACAGTAAAGAAGCGGAGAAAACTACAAAATTTGTCAATGTCGCTCCCATGATAAAAATATCATTCATAATTTATTTATTTAAAAAAATCTTAAAATTATATTTAAAATAAAAAATAAAAAAGGAGGTGTCAAGGTGCCATAATTTTTTAATAAAGACATCATCCCCGTCATGTACATGTGACTCGTGCGTGAAAGGTTCGCCCAAAACGGACACTGAGAGTTTCAAGCAGACGCGTGGTCGCCCACTCACACAGCCGCTTACTTTTACCTTATGACACATGGCTACGCAAAACAGCTATAGCTTCACTTGTTTCTCGCTCGAACCCTTTGAATACTTTTTCTTCTTCTCTAGCCATCTTCTTCAACGCATTACACTTGGAATTCAAATCGTTATTGCCTGATGGGTTTCTCAACGATATCTCTGGGATTGTTAGTCTAGCGAGAGATAATTGTTTCGTAACTTTTCTTCTTATCGTATATACTCGTTACCTTCATGCATGTGAAAGTAATTGCTTCATCTGTTTGCTTACTTTGAATCTTGATATGTTTGAGAAGATACCAACTTTAATATTGATTCTTGAAAATAAACTAATTTTGCAGAGAATTTTCTGACCCCGCAAAAAGGATTTTTTTTTATTGATTGGTGGAGATGGGAATTTCATATCTTCTGGTTAACATGCATTGCGTCTTTCTGTTGGCCTTCCCCAAGATTTCCTGTTGAAAATTCCAAATGCATTTTGAGTTTGAGCTTGGCTCGTTTCATTGGTGGGTTTATTAGCAAATTAAGTCTGAGCTGTTCACGAATCACGAGCACCTTTGTTGCATTGATCCTCTGTAAATACATAAGATTTTGAATACATTAAGTGAAGAATTTTGTATTCCATGCAGAAACAGAGAAAATCATTAAACAAGCAAAGCAGTTCCCGAAGAATGGAGCGTAATCCCGTTGAGTATGTGGCTTTGGGCGAAGGATCGACTCCCACGTTAGATAATTTTCAAAAGGTTTCGATTATACCTCTTGTTTTCCTAATCTTCTATGAGGTCTCTGGCGGCCCTTTTGGTGTCGAAGACAGTGTCAAGGCAGGCGGTCCGCTTTTAGCTCTTCTCGGATTCTTGCTTTTTCCGTTTATATGGAGTATTCCAGAAGCCTTGATTACGGCAGAGATGGGCACCATGTTCCCGGAGAACGGCGGATATGTTGTTTGGGTTGCATCGGCTTTGGGGCCTAGCTGGGGATTTCAGCAAGGTTGGATGAAGTGGCTTAGCGGGGTTATTGATAATGCTCTGTATCCTGTTCTGTTTCTTGACTATCTGAAATCAGCTATCCCAGCTTTAGAATCTGGTTTACCAAGAGTAATGGCGGTGCTGGTTTTGACAGTGGCTCTCACTTACATGAATTACAGGGGTTTAACGATTGTGGGATGGCTCGCTATATTGCTTGGAGTGTTTTCACTTCTTCCTTTCTTGTGTATGGGAATTGTTGCAATCCCAAATTTGAAGCCATCGAGATGGGTGGTTGTGTTTGATCTTAACAGTGTAAACTGGGGTTTGTACTTAAATACTCTGTTCTGGAATTTGAACTACTGGGATTCGATCAGTACTCTTGCTGGAGAGGTTGACAACCCGAGTAAAACTCTCCCAAAAGCTCTGTTTTATGCTCTTCTATTGGTTGTTTCTGCCTACTTCTTCCCTCTTTTAATTGGTACAGGAGCAATTCCACTTGATCGTGAGCTTTGGTCTGATGGGTATTTCTCAGAGATTGCCAGGATCCTTGGAGGTGTATGGCTGAGAACATGGGTTCAAGCAGCTTCTGCCCTGTCAAACATGGGAATGTTTGTGGCTGAGATGAGCAGCGACTCCTTTCAACTCCTGGGAATGGCGGAACGCGGGATGCTTCCCTCCGTCTTCAGCAAGAGATCTCGTTACGGAACCCCGGTGGCAGGAATTTTATTCTCGGCATCCGGTGTAGTCCTACTCTCCTGTTTGAGCTTTCAAGAGATTGTAGCAGCAGAGAATTTCTTATACTGTTTTGGAATGATCATGGAGTTCATAGCATTTGTGAAGCTGAGAATGAAATATCCTGCAGCCTCTCGGCCTTATAAAATACCCATTGGTACATATGGAGCAATTTTGATGTGTATTCCTCCAACCCTGTTGATTTGTGTGGTTGTAGTGCTTGCTCCTCTCAAGGTCATGGTTATGAGCTTATTTGCTGTGATGATTGGGCTGATTATGCAGCCTTGCCTGGAATACACCAAGAGAAAGAGATGGCTCAGATTCTCCATGAGTACTCCTGACCTTCCAGATTATCCATAGCACTGCACATCACCAGCACAATGAAGCCTGAATGGTTTTGTTGTTGCCTTTTATTTAACTCCCAATGGCATTTTTCTTTTTGCCGAAGAAAGAGTTCTTTTTGCTTTGTATTGAGTTAGGAATAAGCTTTTAAATATTGGTGTAGAGATTTTGTTTTGGCATGCAATTTCAGTAGATATAACTCAATGGACTTATATTAGAAAGGTGTCAATTGAATGACTCTTGTCGCTTGTACATATTAAAAAGGTTAAGCTTGTGCATTTTTTATGTTGTTTATGTTATTTATAGGTGAAGGCACAAAAGATCATGACATAATTTGCTTGATCTTGATGATATATGTGCACCATAGATAGCATGTTCCTTAATAGAGTAAGCATATTCTTTTGAAAGCACTAGACTTTCTTGTTCCCTGCTCCTCAGATTTGTAGCACTTAGGCTTTGGGTTATGGGATCTGCATATTGCCAGGATTTGTGGGAAAGATATTAGAGTTAAAACTAAATGACCACATCCTGGCCCACTTAAATATTCCTTTAAGCCTAGGTAGTGATGTTAGGCTTTTTCTTGGGCTTGTAAGATTCTAATTATTAGATGAAATTCAATTATGTCGTACTAATTACTATGTTACCCTTTGTTCGTCTTGGACTCTCGGCTTCATTTCTTCCAATTTGGAGCCATCGGGTGGTTGCGACTAACCCTCTCTGGGCTATTGAGGTGGTCGTGACGGTTCTTCCATGAGTTATCGGTTCGGCAATCCCTATAATTGGTCAGAGAGAAGAGTTGATCACCCCAAAAGCTTAAAGCTGCATGACTAAAATGAAAGAGAAGGTTAGGGTTGTGCAACTCACGTGGTTAGACCAGTAAATATCATATGAACTGCTACATCAATTTATAAAAAAACACACAATAATATTTGTAATGTCCGAGGTGGTTGTGAGTCGTGACCGTTTTTTCAAGAGTCATCAATTCGGCTATCCCTATAATTGGTCAAAGAGGATAGTGTATCATGCTCAAAACTTCTTAGAATAGCACGCAGTTAATGTAAAAGAAAAGGTTAGGGTTGTGTGACCGACGTGGATGGGGTAGTAAATATTATATAAACTGTTACATCAATTTGTACAATAATATCTATAGTATCCCAATCATTTTCCTAAATAATTTAAACAGTTAAATACTTAATTAGTTCCCAGGATTTGGAAACTTTATTTTTCCTCCTACGATTTGGAAAGTGATCAAATTAGTCACTGTAGTTTTGAAAAGTGACCAAATTAATCCATCCATCAATTGACCATTAGTTGACTTAACGGACTAACATGTAGACCAATTAAAAGTTGACACATGGCCATCTAACTAAATTTTTTATTTTTAAAAAAAAAATTCAAAAAAAAAGAAACATGGGGGTGGCCGAGCCACCCCCAATACCCTCTGGGGGTGGCTTCGGCCACCCCCTTGGGCATCAGGTGGCTCGACCACCCCCATGGAGCCAAGGGGATGGCTGAAACCACCCCCAAACCACCATTGGAGGTGGTTTCGGCCACCCCTTGGCTCCATGGGGGTGTCTGAGCCACCCCTTGGTGTCCAAGGAGGTGGCCTTAGCCACCCCAGGTTTTTTTTTTTTTTTAAAAAAATATTTTTTTTTGAATTTAAAAAAATTGGTTCATGTAGCCAGTCAATTAAATCAATTAAATCAGTGCTTGATTACTGGATTAACTTGGTCACTTTTTAAAACTACAATGATTAATTTGATCACTTTCTAAACCATAAGGAGGAAAAAATAAAGTTTTCAAACCCTAGGGACTAATTAAGTATTTAACCCTAATTTAAATGTCTGCTATTGGTTTCTATTTACAGGTGCATTCATTGTGTATTCTTTTCAAGCCATCATCCTCCACTGTTATCTGTTGAGAAGGTCTCCAAACAACATGGTGGTTAACCAATTTCATCCCACTTTGATTCATGTGGCCCTCTGCTTCAAAATTTTCAGACAGATGGTTGGTGAGGCACATGCATGAAACACATTAAAAATTACTAAAGATGTCCTATTGCCAATATGCTATTATGACCCAGACGAGGAACAGCAACAAAGAAAGACCCCCAATCACTTTGTCACTTTCCCTGTCACATCTCTATGAAAACTCCATACTCCATTATGTGTGTCGGATATTACAACGTTTCTTGTTTATGAAAAATCAGCTGCCCTTTCGGCCTTTCCTTCAGATCCCAACAATCAACAAAGATAAGAAGAAAATATCAAAACATTAATGCCACATAATAATCTATCTTAGCAGGAGAACAGAGAGGAGGAGAACAGAGGATGGCTGCACAAAGAAACACCCTGCCTGCCTCTCCAAGGAGAAGATCCACCACCCTTCAGCACCTCTTTGAACTTGATTCAAGGAACAAAAGCAGAAGCACTAATGTTTCCATGTTTTTGTCCAGTTCTGAAAACGAAGAAATTCTTTCTATTATCACGTACTTCTCCAGCCCTCTTGAATCCCCTTCACCACAAGATCATAAGCGGCTAAAGCTCACTAAGCTCCTCTCCATCATAAAGCTGAAGAAAACACTGCATGATCAAACTCTGGTGCCTCTCATGTCGATGCTTTCGAAAAACCTGTTCCGGCCGCTCCCTCCGCCTTCCAACGCCTCCATTAACTCAGATTTTCCAGATGATGAAGACCCCATTTCCAATTTTTCACCAAAATGGTCGCACCTCCAAGTTCTCTATGACATCCTCTTACGAGTAGTTGCCAGCACAGATCCTAAGACACTTGAAGACCATGTCGACCAGCCTTTTCTTCTCAATCTTTTAGCTCTTTTCCAATCTGAAGACCCCAGAGAACGCGAAAGCTTGAAGAATCTGTACCACCGTATATATTTGAGATTCACCTCCTACCGTTCATTCATGAGGAAATCAATGACAGATGTGTTCTTGCACTATATATTTGACACTGACCAGCATTGCGGCATCGGAGAGCTGCTTGAGATATGGGGAAGTATCATCAATGGTTTCACTGTTCCACTCAAAGAAGAGCACAAGTTGTTCTTGATGAGAGTGCTGATTCCTCTGCACAAGACCAAGGGGATGCTGGCTTACCACAGGCAGCTGGCTTATTGTGTCTCTCAGTTTGTGCAGAAGGAGCCTGTGCTTGGAGGGCTTGTTGTGAGAGGAATTTTGAGGTATTGGCCTGTTACTAGTTGTCAGAAGGAGATTCTGCTTATAGGGGAATTGGAGGAGCTGGTGGAGAACATAGATCCTGATCAGTATAGAAAGTTGGCTCTGCCTCTGTGTTCCAGGATTACAAAATGTTTGAACAGTTGGAACTCACAGGTGAGCTCTCAATGATACAGTAATTCTCATAGTTAAAGGTGTCATCTTTATTGGGTTTTAAGGTCTTTCTTTGAAGTTTAAATAATCTCTGGTGCCTTCAGTTTTATTTGCAAGTTACTTGGATCAAAGAAAAGATCATTTTTGGAATCTATAACTGCTAAAACCTAAGTTGCCATTCAAGTTTATTTTCTTTTTAATCATGTTTTTCTGTTGTCAAATGGGGATTATGATCAAAATCTTCAAGAATTAATATCTTAAGCTTCCCTGACGCTTGAAAAAGTAAGATCATGGGGCTAGCTAGGTGCCGCTTTCTTAAGGCTCCTGAAATAAGCAGTAATTTAACATGATATTGTAGCAGAGTTATTGAGTTCGAACCCTGACTCAAGCCCTCATCCTATAATTTGGATCCAGGTTGCTGAGCGTGCACTCTATGTGTGGAACAATGAGCATTTTGTGAAGATGGCGTCAGCAGCAATAGAAGAGGTATTTCCTGTTGTGGTTGAAGGCATGGAGAAAAACCTAAAATGGCATTGGAGCAAAAGCGTAGGGCAACTGACAGAAAATGTGAAGGTGATGCTGGAAGAAATGCATCCATTTTTGTACTCCAAATGCCTCGAAGAAATTGAACTCAGAGAATATAAAGCTCGCCTGGATGAGATCCAGAGGAAGGAAAAATGGGAGAGAATAGAGATGGCAGCAGCCCGGAAGAAGTTCCTTCAACCACCACATTACTTGTGTGTTTCCCATTGAAGAACAAAGCGTATACCAACTTGTGCTGCCAAGTGACTCAAAACCCATTTGAGTATTATCATAGAAGATAAATGAAAAGCTTCATTTCTTGCTACTTAATATACACATACAGATAATGCATATATATACACACACTCATATCTTATTTCTATGATGAAGTGAAGATTATGGCCATTACAGTCAAACACTGTTGAATATACACATGTAAGTAAAAAATAATTAAGCTATCTCATCAAAATTGGTGTCCAATGAGGAACAATCCCTCTACATGAGCTAGGCTTTTGCAACTCAAATTATGACCATGGCTATGATGCCATTTGTTAAATTGAGCATTTGACAATCTCATTTGAGAATCGCACTACTAAAAAAAATTACATTTAATGACATTTGAAATTGTGACTTTTGGAGGAAAACAAAGGTCATTATTTGGCTTCCTTTTACTATTCAAGCCATATCTTTTAAAGTAGTGTCGCTTGAACAGTGCGCATCACCTTCTAAAATGTGACACTTGGCCCAAAGAGACACCATTTAGTGTCGTTTTCACGTAGAAAAAAATTTAGGCCCTATGTTTAGAGTCTTTTACCAAGACTAACTATTCAAACGTCACTAAATTAATAGTGACTTTTTTTAGCTTAAAACGTGTCTCTCATGGGTACTATTTGTTGATTTTTGTTGTTGTATCAATTGGTGTTTAATGAGGAAAGTTAAAGTCTTTTATGACATTCAAAATCGCACCCCACAACGCATATTCTAAGAGTCATTGATGTGAGCAACGCGACATTATTGCACCTCAATACTTTTGAGTTAAGTCGTGTCCTAATACATTAGGATAATACATTTTTAGCTTGCAATTATCCCATAAAGCTAACGTAGCAGTTTCAACTAACCTTTAGATTTTTTCTTTAAATAATAATTGATCTAAAGGTTTATTGAGATTACCATATCAGCATTGTAAGATAATTGCACGATAAAAATATAGTTTTTAACATTACTTAATATGTTATATTATGGTCTCATTAAAAGAACTCCCTAATGGGACAACCTCTATGAATTCTCATAAGGTTGTTAATTTGTTTTCAACACGGTATCCGTTAATCATCTGAAAAAGTTCAAAATTTTATTTGTTTTCAACAAAATAAAGAGGAAATAAAATTAATTTTCAGCCAGTTTGAGCACCATTTAGGAATTAGGAAACACATTGATTTGCATTTGTTATTCAACTAACCTTTTAATTTTTCAAAGAGCGTAGGTCTAATAATCTATCTAAGAGCCATGGGCATAGCAAATAAATAATAAATTAATTTGGTTTATAAATGGGGTTATTGATTTTTATTTCTTTTCTTATTTTTATTCCTGAGACCATAAGGATCTAAGTTTCTAATTTTTAATAATATTATTTGAGCATAGGTCATTCTATAAGAAACGAAGATTCTATAAGATACTATAAGAAACGAAGTCGTTTTTCAAAGGGAGTGGACGACTCGCCGTTTGTTCCCAGTTTGAGAAACAGTTCGTTTTTCACTCGCGAGGCCTCTCCTCAGTCCTCTCCATAACCCTTCCTTATTCTTTGCTTCGCTCGTTTGCTGATTTCGTCGGGTCCATTTCTCATTCCTCTTCTCCTTCTTCTTTGGACAAAACGGTTGGTATAGTTGATGGTTATTCAACGGAAATGATAAATTGATAATAAAAATAAATAAATTAAATTCTATGCTGCAAAAGTTTGCTTCTTGATTATCCAGTAGAGGGTTTGACAGATTGTATATGTTTCTTTCGGTTGAGAATTAGTTAAAAAAAATTAACACCATTTGAAGTTTGGGTGTGAAAGTTACAGTTTTTTTAAACAAATAAGATTTAGGTTGGCTTTAAACTATGTATATATATTTGTTGGGCATCTGGGTAGGTTTGCTTTTGCTCCCATTATGATATGTTTGTTAATTTTTCTAGCTGAAATATTCTTAGTAGTGGTTATTCTTGTATTTGAGAATTAGTGAACAACTGAGCAACCCCATTTGAATTTGAGTGTGAAAGTTTCACTTTTTTAACGAATAAGAATCTGAGTAGGCTTTAAACTATATGTGTGCTCTTGTTGGGCATCTGGGTAGGTTTCCTTTTGCTCCCACTATGATCTGTTTGTTAGATTTTCGAGCTGAGACATCCTTAGGAGTGGTTATTCTTGGATTTTACTTGGTAGCTTAAAAAGTGCCAATTTATGATTAGGTGCAGTTCTTTATTCAATTGGGTTTCTTTTCTTCTTCTTCTTGTTCTTGTTCTTCTTCTTCTTCTTCTTTTCTCTTAAATTCCCACTGAGAGCTAAAAGTTCTTTTCTTGCATTGCAGTAGGAATGGCATTTGTTTCTGGTTTGCAAGCAAACTGTTCAGGTTTCTTTTCCCTTTCTCTAAGACTTCTATCTTGGCTATATTTTTCATTGTATTTGCCATTGCATAATCTTTTTTTCCCCCTCTATTGTCTGTAGGTTTGATTCATTTCCATCCTAAACTGCCATTCAAGATTGAAAGACATAATTCTACGAGATATAATGATTACAAGGCCTTTCAGCCACCAGCTCGACTGGTAACTTTTAATTTCTCTCCGGGTGTGTTTGCTTGTAACAGTTTATAATTGTAAGTAACAAACTCATCTCTGAATATTTGATGAATTACATAGCAGGATCATAGAGCAAGATTTCAATATTCCTGTCCAGAGCATTTAGGCACCAGATATGTGACATTTGTAGGAAGAAATCATCATCATCAGTTGAGCTTTCACGATGACTTGCCTGAGGAGCCCTTTTTGCTCACTCTGATTAAGGAAGCCTTGTGGTATTGTACTTGCAGATCTTTCTATGTTCTCTTGCATATATTGAACAATTGTTAAGCCTTTCATGAGTCAATACCCAATTTTCTGTTTCGTGTGAAAATTGGATATACTTGTTGATATCAATGTGGAACAGATTCAGTTATCTTTGATGAATTAACCGTTATCTTATATTCTTTTTTAGGGGCTTGAAATCTCTATTTGCATTTCTGGTTGAGCAACCTAGTCAGCTGAAGTACATAGAGTGGCCAGGTTTCCAAAGCACGGTATGTATCCAAAGTTTGTGGTTCACTTGGAAGTTTAGAAGTGCGAGTCTTAAGAAACAAGGTGCTTAGTACCTTAAAAATGTGCTTTGCCCATTTTTGCTGTACTGCAGATCTATGGGAATGCAATTTTCTTTCAAATTGTTAGTAAATAATCATTTTGCAATGCTTGTCAAGAATTATTTTTGTTTCGAAGTCAATGCCATTTAATGTTTGAACAAAGCTGAGTTTCTCACTGGTGTTGTGCAGCTGAAGACTGCAACTCTCACTCTTGTTATCGTAGCAGTGCTTATTGTCGCACTAACCTCTGTTGACTCTGCCCTCTGCTATATGTTGGCTTTGATTCTCAGAAGAACCCCATAATCAAATGATGTTCCTTGAAGAGTTTATTTCTAATGCATGGTCCAGCTCAAACTTGTAGATGCTCGTCTGTTCATGTCCATAGCATTGTAAGGAAGAAAAGAAAAAAGCATTGTGAGAAAAATCCGTATGCCTTTCGAAACTGGAAGAGCTAGAGCTATCTCTGGAGTTTTGCTATCAAAACAGTAGTATATCTATTAAATGAACATGTAGACTGCAGAAAACAATTCTTAATGTTTGCTCCTCATGTTCATATTTTTGGGAAAAAATGTTGGGTGTGCTGGTCAAAAATTAAAAGAAAAGATGATATTTACAAGGCAAGAACTACTTTTGATCTTCTTGCCACAATTTGTTATGAGACCTTTTCTTGATCTACTCTCATGACACAGCCTAACTCCTGAATCTCTACATCAACCAGGAGTTCAAGAAGTTGGTAAAATATAAATTAACTTGTTAAATTCATCTGTCCTATTAACTTAAGTTTTTAGGATAAGTGGAGATTTTACATAATATAAAAGCAAAACTTTTGAGTTCGAACTTTGTTTCTGTCATTTATCTCATTTCAATTAAATATTTTACATGTTAAACGTCACTTATTGAGAAAGAGTTTGAACACATACGTAAAGAGTTTGAGCACACTCATCGACAGCTTATACCTTATGCACTAAGTGGAAGTTCACAAAACAATCTCTCTAAACATGAAATATGCACCACTTTGGAAAGATACAAAGTAGTATTAAAAAATAATAAGTATTGATATTGATCAAATTCACCAATACTCTCCTTCAGAAAACTCAAATTGTAAATCTGCTCTTCAGGAGCAACTCGAGCAAGAAGAAATTTTATGGAAACAGAAATCTTAGGAGCTATGGTTTACTTGAGAGGATTTAAACAAGAAATTCTTTCATGCATCTGCGAATAACTGCAAAAGGTATTAATTTTGTTTCTTTCCTTAAACTTGATGATGAATCTTGCCTTAGTGACAGAGAGGAAATTTGAGCTTATTTTGTTGACTACTTAAGTAAATTTTTCTCTACTTCTAATCCATATATTGATGATGATATGAATTGTCGAAATTCCATTGTCTGTTGAGGAAAACCTATTGCACAACCAAATTCCTGATGAATGTGAGATCTTCCAAACCATCTCCCAATTAAGCCCTAATTGAGCCCTTAGCCCTGACAAAATGACTGACATTTTCTAAAAAACCTACTAGCCGATTGTAAAGTTTAGTGCTATAAACAAACTTGTGCAAGCTTTTTTCAAATGGGTATTTCTTCAATCCTTCCTAAAGAGCTAAACCATACAAACATAACCCAACTAACAACCCTTTCAGAGTGAATCAATTCAAATTTAAAAGCTTTATAAATTTCAACTACAATATCATCTCAAAAATCTTAGCCAATCGATTCAAATCTCTCCTTTAAAAAATCATTTATCCAAGCCCAATCTGCTTTTATACGAAGGCAGGTCAACTCATGATAACATCATTCTAAGCCATGAAATTTTCGTTCAATTGAAACGGAAAAAGGCAATGGAGGACTAATGGCTTTAAAACTAGATATGGAAAATGCATTTCACTATATAGAGTGGCCATTTCTTTTAAGAATCCCAACCATGTGAGGTTTCCATCCAAATGAGTTCACTGGGTTCAACAATGCCTATCCAGTGTGTATAAGCAGTTGCAGTTGTGATTATTCCCTCCTAACCATTTTGATCCCGTTTTAGCACAACAAATCCTCAATAATAATATCCACCTCCCCCAAAACCCTTCATCTAACCGACGGATGGTTAGCTCGTATTATTTGGAGAAGTTTTAAATGGCCTTTGGATACCTCAATTTTCCAAGATCAACCTATAGAATCCTGGATCAAGGCCATGTTAAGGCCTCATAATCAGCCGGCAATCCCTAAAAGAGATGGCCCATGAGTTCCGACCGGTTACTGTCACTCTAAATCAATTTTGGCTAGCCAAAAATCTTGCTGTCCACAAGGCTCTCTCCTGAATTTTCTTTTCCACTCGCTCTGTGTCATCACACAAGATAAGCACACCGCCCGCCTGCAGGCCGGGGGAATCGAAAGACTTCGTCTCACTCTCGGATGATGAAATCACCAAATGCTGTTCAACGTCACCTTCAAGCAGATTAACTTCACCTCGAGAGCCCATGGTTCTAAGTTTTGGCAACCCCCTCCCCATCGGGTTACTTCAAGGTGAACTTTGACTATAACAATTAGGTCAACACTAGCCGTAGCAACTGCACTCCTTAGTGACCCTGACGGATCCATTGTCTCAGCTATTACAAAACGTCTATCCAGCATCAGCTTCAAGCTTTTCAAGATTGTAATGCCTCGAAAGTGTGCAGGGGTACAAAATTGCCAAGTGAGCCACTTTTAAATTTGTGCTTGAAAGCATTCCCAACTCTTCCCCCTATTTTCTCCTCCGTCAGAATTAGGAATGGGCAAGATACCCCGTGTAACTTTCCCCAAATCCTTCATCGCTTAGACAAAAAGTACGACAACATATATACTATTAGATATGTAAAATCTAATATAGGGCATGAAATGAATCCTTTCACTTCACCTGAATTTCACAGCATAAATTTACTCCACTGCAATCCAATATGTTTTGATAATCAACCTTGAGGCATCATAGGCATTAGTAGAAGATTGTAAAATGAGGATCATAAATGTAGCAAACCATTAGAAAGGAAAAGGTACCGTAACAATTCACAAAATGGAGAAAATAAAACTGCTGAGTTCAGTTCAAATAAAATGCAATTCCAATCAATTATGAAACCCAAGGTTACAGAATATTGTTCAAAGAAAATACAATTCCAATTATTGTTCCCACAATTCAAATCCAACAGCCGCTGAATGCAGCAAGAATAACTGCGCCTCATCAGGTTACAGTCCTTGAACAAGATATATATATATATATGCTAAATCCCTTTTACAAAATCTGTGGAAATCAGACATAAACCCTATTCCCTGAAAGTTAAAACTATGGAAAAATCTTGAGCCCAAAAAAAAAAATGATGACTCCATAACCTATTGAGAAATATTTAGAATTTTTTTCAAATATTAAAAAAAAAAAAAATTGAACACGCCATCTCAAAGCTTAGAAAGCTGCACCCCCTGTACACCCTATCCACATCCCAACCCTAAGTGGCTCCATTTCTCAAATCAAATGCTGTCCAGATACAAACAATCTGTTGAGGTTTCGAAGAAGTGCAAATTAGCTCCAAGCTTTGATGAATTAGGTCAATATGATGCTTTGCCTTAGAAAATAGAGACAGACTTCATCTTTGGTTAATCATGACTGCAATAAAATCTTGGGCGGTGCACAGATGACCAAACAGTATTGATTCAGACACACAACTCTGAAGAAACACATACTGCAGAAGAGTGTCTGCACAGATAATATGTGGGCCTTGCGAAACACATTACACTTGATACTTTGACAGCTTCTCCTTCACTGGGGGCTCCAAAGCAGACATACATTGGTCCCATGCTCCATTTCTAAGCATCTGCCAAATTATGTATTGATGTAAGTATATCAACATTATACAGTCTTATCTATGCCCTACCTTTTTTTTCTCCCTATAAATCTTTAAAAAATATTTAAAAATTCATCCCAGCCTTGATTAGTTTATTGGTACTAAGAAGGTTCTCTTTTTTAGAGTCAACCATCAAACAAGAATTTAACAACACGAGAATCCAAAACCGTCAAATATACACAGCACACTCAAAAATAGAGGGAAAAATTAGGCACTCTACATTTTCAGCAAACCCTACTTAAGAATTCTTCTATGACATAAAATTGAAGATGGAAGTAGGTAAATCACAGTAATTTTACAATGATGCTGCAGAACAAAAGCAATGCTAACCTGTTTATAACCATGCAACACTTGGCAAATTTCATTATGTAGATCTTCGCTCCTTATTTCCTATAGACATGCAAAAAGTGACACCATTGAGCTTTTATTAGAAAACAGAATATTAAAATAGATCTCAAAAGGAAGGCAAAGCCAGTCTTACATGCCAACTTGCAATTGCTTTGCACATGAAAACAAGTGAACCTAATGCCCCAGATGGATTTGCTTTAACCTGACAAAATTTGAGAGAACCCCATGCGAAAATTTAATTACTGATATTTCTAAAAATGAATTCATAACAAAGCAGATGTATACCATTGCACATAGTCCTCGGAAAGCATCCTCCTTTTCAACATCATCACGTATCCTGCAGAAATTAATTGATAATGAGAAACATGAAGGCCTGTAAGCACTGGTAATTGTTTTGAGTCTACACTCAGAAAGAAAAGTAGAAAAGATTATGGGATCCTTTGATAAAAAAATTTTGAGGGTTTTTTTTTGGGGGGGAGGGGGGGGGGGTTTGAAAAAGTGTTCTAATGTAACATAAAGTTGAATTAGGTTTGAGAATTTGTATTTGGAGTTGTTTGTTAATGCTTTTGCCTTCTTCTTTTTTTGCTATAAACGAGGCCAATAACTTTGCTTGAGAGTTGGTCTCGTCACCAATTTTTGGTATGAATGAACAAGAAAAAGTTGGTGTGGGAGTAAATGTTGACTTTGTATAAAATCATTAAGCCCAATGCCCAACATAACCACACCACGATCAAGGCCTATGGAGGAGTCCAGTTTTTCCACATGTTCACTTAACTGTCATGTACAAAATTCTGAAAGCTCTCATCTATCTGTGACAAAATGAACCACAAAAAACACCCCGAGTTGAATACAAGTCAAGTGTGCTATACAGTCCGTCAATTAGGCCCATTTTCAAACTACAATATAATGGTCTTTGTTATAGTACTTTCAATGTAAACTGTTTTTCTGCCTTGATCAAAATTCTGACAGCAGTTCACATAGTGGCTGGAGAATGGACCATACATAATCAGGAAGAGTTCCCAAATCTACTGAACAGATTGTGGACAATCTCTTGATCCATTGTCCAACAGCATTTTCTCAACAGATTTACTCTCCTAATATAGCTTGCTACTTATTCACATGGTCAAGAAGAAGGTTCTTTGTTGGTGATATTTGGAAGCCTCAAGAGATGAATAAGATTTTGACGGTCCTATTCACAATGCTTTGGGTCATTTTGGAGGAAAGAATGAAGTTCCTTTAAAAAACGAATCTAAGTACGGGAAAAATAAATTGATCAACTCAGCTGTTATTCAGTTAAAATAATTTCAGTTTTATTTCCCTTCTACTTTCTGTACAATAGTATCCTCCATTTCCCAAGTGATCTCTTGTACTTCTATTTTAATTGGGCCTTTACGTGCCTGACTGGTAGGGGGAATAATGTTTCACCAATTAGTCAGCAAAATTGAAATTGAATGACAAATATAATTCAGAGGCGTTTGTCACCAGAGAGAACAGAATGCCAAGAAAAATGTGAGGAATAAAAGGAATGGGCTAAGAGGACATAGCCAACCTCCAAAAGGATAGGGACTTGTTTCAATTTTAGTTTCCCTTCGATTCTCAGGCAAAGAAAGTCCTTCATTGTCATTAATTATGGTAAATTATGAGGAAAAAAAAAAGTCAAATGCAGGAAAGTACTAAAGTAAACTCAGGCTGTTTTAAACTTGTAAAGATTACATGTCATAAAAATTACAGAGTTCTAATTCAATGTCAGGACTAGAAATCACATTGCAGACCAGAAATTTGAGGATTCTAAAGTAGCATACCCAGGCAGAGACCGACAGGGTTAAAAAAATTTGCAGTTCTAGTATTAGACTCAGAAAAACTTGACAGACTAACTCTAGTTAACTATCGAAGTTACACTTAACCTTAAAATTAAGTTTGACATAAAGGTGTAACAAGCCTTAAAGGAATTCGACTTTCAGACAGTTATTATGATTATTAACTGATTTAACTGACAATTTCGGTTAACCAAACCGATACCCACCCCTAGTTGCTGGTAGTTGAACAAAACATTGATTACCTTCATCAGGAGCTTCCTGACAACTGGTATCAACAAAAATAAGTTTCATTTATCAGTGCAGATAAAGTACTTACATAGACAAAGCACCGCACCATGATTTCATGAAATGTTCCATATGTGGTGACACAAGCTCCGGACAAACCCAGCCAAGTCTCCCAAGCGTTATTGCACTATTCTCTATGAGTGACTTGTTGAGCTCCTGCTCAGAATCAAGAAACATGATTAAAGATGACAAATTTTCTACAATACATATTCATGCATACACAAACACTAATGAAAGAGACAATCACCTCTGCATGTTGAAGGATTGGGACTAAGCATGAAATAACTGTCAAAACAATTGGAGCAATTTCTTGACGAACCTGAAATTTAAAATCACATCCAATCACAATTTCATCTAGTGAATGAAATGGCATGGTGAAGAAAGTCATGGACTCTGTTCGCAGCTAACAAAGAAACATAAAACCGAAAAAGAAGCACGCATATAATTAGAACTATATTTTTAGAACTAAACATATAGTCTAGAGGGAGGTTAGAAAATCATTACAAACTCAAAATCATTTGTGTCAGCACAGCATTTACCAGTATGAAGCCCAGATCACCGTCTAGGATTCATAATCTGGCATCCCTATAATCATATTTCCAGAATGCAAGCCCATGATTGAACATATTATGCAAACCTTAAAAAGTCCTTTCCCTGGCCACTTAGGTAATGATTAATGAAACCAAAGAATTCTGAATGACATAAATTGCAATGTCTTAGATCAAGTAACCAAAATCTGCAAGATGTGGATTAATAAACCCAAAAACAATATATATATATATATATATATATATATATAAACTCCCCAGCCCAAAAGCATATGGGTATAATGATATTAGGTTTTTCTTAAAAAAATAAAAGCAGCATTTACCAAAAACTAAAAGCCAGCAACATCTAAGAGTTATTGAATAAGTATAAAGAGCTTAACGTACCTTAACCGCTAATTCCCCAATGGCCCAACATGCATTATTTGCTACCGAAACAGTTTCCTTCAATTTAGGAGTGTTCTGTACAGCACATATGTAAGGTAGATAAAAAGGCTACCAAGATTACAGCTCAAAAGTAAAAGCCATGAGATAAGTTTCACTTACCAGTTGCTTTGCTGCAACATCAAGAATTTCAGACAAACGGGGGTGCAAATGAACAGGGCATACCTAATCAAAATCATCAAAGGATGTTCATATAAATGAGAGATTCAGATAGATAAATTACCTTAAAACAAAAGCTACAGCTCCTATTGAACCACTAGCCCTATTACCCTGTGGTACCTAGCCACTTGCTTTTTTGAGAAGTCTTTTTTTTTTTTTTTCACATAGGAAGTTGGAAGGTTCAAGTCCTCAGTTCACAAGCAGCTCAAGCCATGGGTTGCAAATCCATCCAAAGGGATGGGCCTAAAATTAGGTCATGTGGTGTATAAAATTTTCAACTTACTCTTGCCAGGTCCCCAAGAAGTGCAAAGGCACTCTGCCGGACATCAGAAGCATCATCCGTGCAACATTGCAGAAGCAGGTCGGTCAAATTACTATGTGAAACCTGCAGTAAAAGTAATATAAGCACACATAATTAAGTATGTCAATGTACAAGCCATATCCTGTTTGTATTCTTAATATGTAGAATATCCACATTCCATTCAGAAATTTTGTATCCCAGGCTCTGCTACAGACCCACTTACAATCCACCGTTACAACATTTGGACAAATAATCCATAATTAGGCACAATCAACAGTTTCCTATAAGACTATGTATCCACTAATACTCATTCAATGGTAAAATTATTTTAAGAAAATCCCAACGCATTATCTAGCAGTATTATATATAAAGCCATCAAGGACATTTAGGTATACCCGATTTTTCTGATTGAAATTGCTCTAATAAAACAATTTTAAAAAAAAAAAAAAAGACAAAAGACAAAAAAACGAAAAACAAAACAAATTCAGAACAAAAGCAACCAAAACAGGCAGCTAAGAAAGCAAACACGCTTTCATATCTTTTCTTGATCAAGAAATTTCGCAAAGGGAATACCAGACTCTCTATCCCACTGCCAAGACCCTCTGCAAGTCCAGAGAGAAGATCAAGAGAGCATACAATAAACTCTTTGTCATATTGAACCCCTGCTGAAACAGGATCAACCTGCAATAGAAGTTCAAAGAAACAACTTGCAAAAATTACAAGTGGACCATATTTTATAGGGACCAAAGATTTTACGAGTTAAACAGAAACTATTAATACCATGCAGATCAAAAGTGACTTTAATGCCACAACAATGCAGAACATTTGAGGTTTCAAAAATTATATGGGTGTGATACCAGCATGCAAACGTGCACAGGATTCTGAATGAAGTGCTTTTTTTTTTTTTTTTGATAAATAATCAAAATTCATAATACATTCTCACAGCATTTCACATGTTGATTTCTCTTAAGTTGCTCTCACAATTCAAAAGAATGAAAAGTTATGAATTTTGAAGCGAGATGAGATACACTCAATGTGCTATATTGGCATCCATACTAAAGAGTGTCTTCCAATGAACTATTTTTTATGAGAGAGGACGTTGGTGGAGTTAAAGAACTTCTTCAACTCCCTTTTCCTTTGGATGGCTGCCTATGATTATTTCCACATTTCTAGTTTCCACACTTTTTTTTTTTTCTTTTGGTTAGGTGTTTCTCTTATATGCATACTGTGTACTTGGGTGCATCCTTTGGTTTTAAGGAAATTCGATTACTTATCAAATTTTTTTTTTTTTTTCTTAAGAGATCTTGGAAGCAAGTAATTCTTTTTTCAAGTTATAACACATGATACTATGCACTTTCTATAATTACTTTATGTAGCAAATGTCATCTCCCGCCAATGAGAATGCTGGCTAGGCATCTCAAATTGAAGGATCATAAATTATTGTTTCTTTTTCCTGTTCATATTTCCAGTTTGATGTATATGAACTGTTCAGTCAACATTTAAAACAGACCCAATAATAACATTAATTTTTTTTGGATAAGTAAATACAGTAATACAGTAACATTAACATTAAATACAGAGTTCAGAGAACCATAAAGTAATATTAATGATTGATAAACAAATAAATAAATAAGTATATCACAGCCACTGATTCATAGACAATCAAGATATCAAATTACTCAAACCTTTGCCAATTGTTGGGTCTGGATGATGTTTATGCACCTCTGAAATACAGGCTCAGCAAATTGAGAGAATCCAGTACCCAATGCCTGGAAGAAGAAAAACACATTATTCTACTGTATTACTGCAACTCCTAGTTGTTCTCCATATATTTACTTTTATAACTCATAGTTATTATATCTAAAAAAAAAAATGAGCACAGTTTTAAATGAAACGTTTATGACAGAAAAATGTCAATGAATGCATGTGGTTGGCACATCAAGCACATATGTGAGACTCATAGTTGCCTCAAGCAGGATTTTTTTTTTGTTTAAAAGAAGACAAGCAACTTAAGAGAGATCATGCTTCTTAAACTCAACTAAAGATGAAGACCTTAGCATGATAATTCTCCAAGTTTCCACAAAAAAATAAAGAACTCTCAAGCTTTGACCCTTGGAATTATTCATATATTCCCAAGTTATTGTGATGAGGATTGTTTTGTGGTTTTTAAAAGTCAATTTTAATCAAATAAGAATAATAACAATTACAAAAGAGAGAGAAAAAGAAAGGGGGAGAAGAGATTGGAAATCATAAGGAAGAAACGTTTATCTTGTGATTGATGTTAAGCAGTAGTAGCACAATGACTATGGCCAATAAAACTGATTCACATTAGAGTTTCCAATATTCTCTTTATGCTTGAGAGATCAATGAGTTGACTCTCTTTTGATGCAAGGAGGATCACGGGTACCACCCCTTCCCCACCCAACCAGTTGCTACCGTTTGAAATCCATAATTATAAACAGATAAAGTGAATTACATTGATTTACTCCATAATTTGTCACTAACTCTAGATACTCTGATGATCCCTCAAGAAACCAATAAAGTAAATCAAGATCAATAGAAAAGGGTGAAAATACCTGTGCTATAGATGTAAAACACTCTAACAGTGGAAAAATGTCCTTATCTGAACTTGAAAGTTGCTGCCACTTTGCAATTAATGGCGGCATCAGAATGTCAAGATAATTGTTCTGCAAACCATCATGATAGTCAGTTGGCATAGAATTGCCCTCTCAACAAATGCAGCTGAGCAACAAACTTTCAGTACAAGTACTCATTGTACATGTCAGACTGAAGAGAAGAGGGCGAGGGTGGGACTATCTTTAGGATAACAATGATACCTGATTTAGCTCCCTTCCAACAGCATCTGCTAAAGTTCCAATAGCATCATATACGATTCTCAGGTTCCGTCTCTGGATATCATTATGAAGATATTAATTTAAAGCAGCCAAAGAGTGTGTATACCATGATACCAAGCATAAATCATTATGTGGAATTCAATTAAGTAATCAACCAGTATTGCATCTCATCATTGTACCATTATAAGGAACCTGGTCATGGCAAAGGCAAGAAAACAACCTGATATTTCCCAAAAGCACACATAAGATGCTGCAAAATAATTTCCAAGTGTGGTGCCAACTCTTCTGCAGCCTCCTGCAAATTCACAAACCACCACTGAGCTTTTACAAATTCTTAAAACCAACAGAAATGATAAAGTGAAACCACATCTAGAAAGAATTTAACACATTTATAGAAAGAACCTCTTCCAGTGTTGCAAAAGCTGAACAAGCAGCCTCTTGCACCCGCTTGTTAGGATCCAATATTCTTCGCAAAAGACCCGTAAGAACCTTGTCAAATTGCTCGTAGCCTTTTTGATGTCCAATACCCTGAGATAGAAGAAAAGTCTAGTTGTCAACTTCAAAATCTCCAACAGGCCCAGAGAAAGAACTAGGATGGATTGTAATAGTTCACACTCTAGTGAAATAATTAGTCATAGTCACTTTTAGATATAGATATATCATAACGGTATTACATCTACCTCAAGTATAAATGTGTGGAATCATATTTCAATGTGTTATCAGGTACCTTACGTGCCAAAGTGCCTCTGTGCATGGATACATTGTAAGTTTGATAAAATTCCCTGCTTCAATAGAGAAAGCATCTAAATTGCTTTTTAATTGATATAGGATATGCCCAACAGCAGGCCATCATCAAGATTGAAACTAAGAAGCCTCACATTTAAGAAAGCCCTAAAATGGAGAGTACTATTGATGCAATGATATATAAAGCTCATGGAGTACCCCAAAATAACCCCATACCTCACTCATCACATTTTAACCAACTGGCAACACCACTGGGGAAAGAAAATAGTTCTACAGGATACTCTGACAACCAATCAGAATTGTCCCAAAAGTTTTACTCTTTACTTGTTATAGATTGACGAACAAAATTCAAATGATCACTCAAACTTGATCAACTTCAAGTACTCCTACTCTCCAAAAGCTTTGACCTTATTAATTAACACTAACCCTAGATCCATGTCCCTAAAAAATTAGTCGATACTTGTTCTAGCTATATACGAAATACATGATTAATAATTTTCTTTGTGCGGCAGTAAAAAAAAATGCTTTTTTGGAGAGAGATACTATTTCCCCAATCAAGTCACAGATCTCTAACATATTCATACCTAACAATTTTCCACAATTAAAGCAGCTCAAATTTTCCCAAGAACTAAAAAATAAGCCATTGGACCAAGTAGCATATCCTCCCCCAAAAAATAAGGGTAAAAAATGAGGTCATGGATTCAATCTCATACAGGTGTGCAAGTTTTATTAGCCAATCAGGCTCCCATGAATGAAACTTGTGGAAGAGTGCAGTCAAGTTTTCTTAAATATCTAGTGCATGCTGCATGACATTCGGGACGTGCTATGTTTCTTATAAGATCTTTAAAAATACATTTTTCACTGTGGATCTGATAATCTTGAAAGGCTTCTCACACTCCTTAGTTTCAGCTAAGCTATTCATTTTTTATAAGTAAACAATATTTTATAAAGAGTGAAAGGCCACTGTGCCTAAGTACACAAAGTATACAAGATAAATGCCTAATCAAAAGAAGACGAGAGATCAAGAAAGTCAGGAAAATTAGAAATAAAGTAAACAAATCACAACTCAAAAGTAAATTGCAGACACTTAGGCACTTATCTCCATCATTGAACCCTCTCACATTCTAAGAAAGAATTTTAGTCTTCATAAATAACTGAAACAGCCCGTCCCTTAGCTCTACCACGACTAGAACTACCACCCCTTGAATCATAGTTGATAGAGGAAGCCAATAGGCATTTATCTCCCTCATTCAACCCTCTCACATTCTAAGAAAGAATTTTAGTCTTCAAAAATAACTGAAACAGCCTTTCATTTAGCTCTACCACGACTAGAATTACCACCCATTGAAACATAGTTGATACAGGAAGCCAATAAACACCAGTGTCTGTTTGAACACCAGTGAGCAAAGAAAGGTCTAGAACCGACCTGAGACAATTTCAAGAATTCCTTCAACCCCTATGCTTGAGGCAGAGCCTCCACCGTTTCCAACAGCCAAGACATGCTAATCTTACCCAAGAAAACAGAGCAGAGAACACTTCTGCTTCTCTCAAAAATCAAAAGGACTGAGACACCCCGCTCCACTGCAAACTTAAAAGTATTTAGATTCCAAGTAAAGCCATCCTGAGACACCCATAGTATAGAGACTGGAGCTGAGAACTAGTTTGATGCCTATGCCAGGAAGAGAACCACAAAAGGAAATGGGATTTTTTTTTTTTTTTTGGTTGATAAGTCAGTAGAATATATCAAAAGCGCAGAGGGGCGCAACCCTTAGTACACAAGGAGTATACAACGGGGGGCTAGGGGGAGAAGAGAAGAAAGAGAGAAAATCAGCAAAACTAATCACCCGTGGGGTAAGCCAACCCGTTGTCTAGGTGAAAAGGGTAAAAAGAAAAAAATGGAGGAGCTCCTCACTAGACCTTGAAGAGTCCTCGAAACATCTATCATTTCACTCCCTCCAAATACACCACATAATACAAAGACAAACCATTTTCCAAACAGTAGCGCTCCTTGTACAACCACTAGCTAGCAAATAACTCCTTGATCAAGCCAGGCATAACCCAGCAAAGACCAAACCGGGAAAAAAAGGCATTCCACAAAGCACTCGCTGCCCCACAATGGAGAAGAAGATGATCAACCGACTCCCCATCCAACTCGCATAACCAGCATCTATTCAACACAACCATACCCCTCATCCTAAGATTGTCCAAAGTAAGAATCTTACTACAGGCAGCCGTCCAAGCAAAAAAACCAATCTAAGAGGAGCCTTAGATCTCCAAATGCTCTTCCATGGAAAAGAAATAGACCCAAAGGACGAGAGAACTCGGTAGAAAGACTTAAATCTCGAAAATCCCCTGGCACAAAGGCACCCACCACAACTTGTCTTCCCCAACCCCTCTCAGCTTACAAAAATACAAGCACCTATAAAACGAGGCCAAAAACTCCACCTCCCAATCATGGACCAGCCTAGAAAACTGGATATTCCATTGTATAGTACCATTTGATTACTCCACATTATCTACAATGGACGCCTCCTTGAAGATGGCAATGATAAACAAACCAGGAAAAGCCTCTTTAAGAGCTCTATCCCCACACAAAACGTCATCCCAAAAGCGGATCTTAGAGCCCTTGCCAAGATCAAATCTAAAATGCTCCTAAAAATCTGCCACCCCTTACAAATGAACCACAAAAGGAAATGGTTGGCACACACTACCACGCACCAACAAGAGAGAGAGAGAGAGAGAACACGAAAAGTTCCCTCAGCTTAATCCTTTGGGTTGCCTTCAAGTTCACTAAGCTAAACTATTTTTGAGTCATGATGTTGCTACCTAGCATGAAGCATGGATAACTTCTAGCCAGCTTATGAATGATTCTTCGCAATCAGATAGGAAAATTTTTTACCACACAACATCCAACAAAGTGAAGACCCCCTCTAATCCTCCATGAAGATCGAACCAAGTTAATCAATATAGTCAATATTGAGTTTCTCCAAAGAAGGTAATAATGATCTAATTGTGGACAATGGAAAGGAAATGTATTATACCTGAACAATAAACTTGCTGAAACGAGAAAGTGTCCAACATGAAATACTCCGTATGAGCGGAAACTTATCATCTAAAAGAGGGATAAGAAATGTGACAATCTGCAAATATCAAAAATTTGAATTTAATTTGAATTTTTCAAGTTGCTGAAACAGAAACTGCAGATATTTTTTCTGGTCAGTAGCAAGTGTAGAATAAGAAACAGTAGTTTAAGCATGTTTGGTAAAGTTTTCGAAAAGTGTATTCAGTTTTTACTTTTGGAAAGTGTTTTTGAAATATTAAAAATTGAAAAGTGTTATCCATAAGGACCACATTTGAAAAGGTGTTGTAAGGGCCACATTTGAAAACTTGTTTCGTAACCGAAAAGTGTTTTGAATTAATTCTAAAAAAAATCAAAACATAAAAGAAACAAGAAGAAAAGAACAAAAAATTGGGTCTACTGGAGGCTAGCCTCCATGAGTGGCAGCAACCACCCGTTGTCTGTGAGGGGTTGAGGCTGCTAGAAAAATTCAGCCACCAGGCATGGCCTCAAAACAGATACGGCAGCCACCGTAAGGCCACCAAGCAGGGCTGTCATGCAAATCCAACAGGCCAGACACATTTTTTTTAAGACACATATCTAACATTGATTCCTATTTTCTGATTTTTAAAAAGACATCTGATATTGGTTCCTTTTTTAATTTTTAAAACCAGTTTTCAGACCAGTTACCAAATATTGTTTCAAGATAATAAACAAAAATCATTTGTTGAAAAGTTTTGTATTTTAAAAAGTTTTTTTGAAAACGAAAACCAGAAAATTGTTTTCTCCATTGGAGGGGGGGGGGCGCACATTTGAAAACTTGTCTAGATAACTATCTAGTTCTAGTTAGGCGTGTCTCTTGTATACTTCCTATGTACTTGGGTTGCACCTTTGTGCTTTTTTAATAAATTGTACTTATTTAAAATAAAAAAAAAAAAAAAAACTGTCTGAAAAATGTTTTTGCATGTTTGAAACCAAAAAATCCTTTTGGGAAATTTTACCAAACAGCTACAGAATTATAGCTCAGCAGCAACAATCTACTAAATTCTTTATCAAAATTATAGCAATTCCATGATTCCCATCTAGTTGGGAATGGAACAAGTAAGGAATTACACAACTGAATAATACT
Organism: Carpinus viminea; assembly: GCA_013348765.1. Taxonomy (NCBI): domain Eukaryota; kingdom Viridiplantae; phylum Streptophyta; class Magnoliopsida; order Fagales; family Betulaceae; genus Carpinus; species Carpinus viminea. The sequence goes on along the minus strand of CP054669.1, from coordinate 12,522,227 downwards.
CATGAACATAAAAACAAAAGCAAAGTGATGAAATAAAAATTATCTCAAGAAAAAATGGGGATAGAAGACAAGGGTCAAGGAGATACTTAAATGTACAGTACCAACAAAAAAAGAAAGAAAGAAAGAAAAAACATATGCATCATATTTTCACCCATTATTCTGTAAGTAATAAGCCATCAGCTTCAAAACTTAGCTAATCCAAATGAGACAACAAAATATTACCTCAGATAAGTGAGGGTAAAGACCATGAATGCAACCTTCAGCTATGGCACCAAGAGCCAAAACAGCAGCTTCCCTTTCTTTCCAGCTTTCATCATCTGTGGCGGACAACTTGGCCTGTGGAAATTCGACAAGTGAAAATATTTGATGCAGGAGCTACTAGCTTCAGGGAAAAATTATCTACAATGGGATACATTTTTATCCAACTTGCAATCACAACTTACACGGTAGAAGAATCCTACCTGATGTTATAAACAACCTTTTGAAAAACGTAATATATTCAAGTACAATTTACAGCTACCATGTTTTAATTGACCATATCAGTGACAATTCAAGTATTGTTCGTAATCTTGTGCATGTACGTGAATGAGAATGTTTTCCATAGTACTAGCACATGCTCTGAATTTTTCATAAAGTAAGGCAAAAAATAACAATAATGCAAACATATTTTTCATACTAAGTTGTCATATAATAAGTAAATATCCTTAAACATTATGAAGATGCTAAGTAGATCAGTTGTCTTAATGACAAAATAATCCATCAAAACCTCAAAGATTAAAATAGCAGTTTCAACATTATGGAACCATGAAAGTTTATGATCAACCACAAGGACCATATGTACCAACTGCGAAAGGAAAATGAAGAATGAGAGGAAAAGGCGAGGGAGGGATAAATGAGAAAAAATAGCTCCTCATTTAAAATCTCTACAATGGAGAACAGGTTAAAAAAACTGAAGAAAAGAAGCAATAAAATAGGTAAATCCTTCCACAATCAAATATTTACATCGAATGCCAAATAAATCAATCACCTGAACTACAGGCATCAATGTTGGAAGAATATCATCTCCAAACACATTAGAGATTATATCAAGAGCTGCAGCACTGCATTTCCGTAAATTCCAGACATTAACAATGTCATCATCCTGTATTTGAAGAATGTGATTTAGAAGAACTTCACACCCATGACATCATCTTTAAAAAAAATAAATAAATGAAACCAAAACTAAGTGATCTTTATGGAGTAGATTTGACCGGCCAAACAATCTCAATAAGCAAAAAGAACAACGATAATGTTGATACTTACATCATCTTCCACATTATCTGACCCATGAAACCGTGAGGAATGGAAACGAGGTTTGAGATCCTGCAGAGAAAAAATTGAAGAAAAGAAAAAATAAATTCAAACTTGAAAAAGCAAGATGTTACAAGCGAAAGAAGCATATAAACCAAAGAAAACCCAGGAACTCAACAACGGGAACATGGTTCTAACCTGATCACGATCTGGGAGAGACCCATCCTCCTGCAACAATAAATTCAAGCCAGGTAAATTATGAACTACAGCAAGAACCAATCAGATACACCCAAAACACAAATTGACCCAGAAAAGCTAAACCTCAGCATCCACAATTGATTCATCATCATCAGCATAAACCATGTTGGACAACAAAACCTGCAAGCGCAATAGATATGTTAAAGAGAATTGCACACGACTCCAGAAAAAAAAATGATTGTCAAGAAAAATCTCAACAAATAATTAACTATACCGGAATTAGACGTGGCAAAAACTCTCTTAAATTCTCTGGTGGTAACTGGGCATCACAGTAAGCAGACCTACAAATCATGATCAACATGGAAAAGGAAGCTTATCATAGGACCAAAAAAATGAAAAATAAATAAATAACAGAAAATTTTACAAGGCAATGTTTAAGATTCCAAACATCATAACCCAAAGGCCATAATCTTCTCACCAACAAGTGCCATACGAAAGTTGGAAAACATTTTTTTTCCCTTTTGCAGGAAAGGAGAACAAACAGCCACACCACAATCATCAACATAAAAATTTCACGGTGGCTGTTGCTCTATGTTAGTAAGAACCCTAAAGTGGAACATGGCAAGATATAATAAATTTAGTTACTCTCTCAACATAGTTTCAAGATCATAATTTAATAATCTTTAGCATTTCTGCACTGGACAACAATAGTGCTGACTGGAGTGCAAACAAGGACTGAAGAACATGAAAACCAACTCTGTTTTAGTCCCAAACAGACTCAAGCATAACCAACTGATGCCACCGACTTATTTACAAAACACATTAAAAGATTAAACATTAAATCAACTAAATTTAGCATGCCAAAAAAAAGAGAGCACTAAAAACATCATTTTACTCCCACCTACTTATTGAAGGCACCTTACACAAAATATGAAGTTGCATGATTGAAGGGAAGCAGGAATTAGAAAAGAAAATTCCTAACATCTATTACCAATCTCTCTTACATGAGATCTAATAGCTACACAAATGGCCAGCATGCTACTTGCCAAGACATTCATATCCAAATTCAATAGTTCACAAAGTGGAGGATCACCAGAATTCACAGGATTCAAGAGCTACTTCATCATCAGTATCCTTGTTGACTTGCAACATGTATTCAATTATATTCCTCAGATGTGGCTGCATTAAAAATATAAAAAATTGCATCATCACTAGTAAAAAGAAGAGGTGACATTAAAATATACACTGGGCATTGCAAGATAAGCTAATATGATATTGAGAGGCGCTACAGAATAACTCCCTAGGCACCCAAGAGGAAACTAAAAGAAAGCAAAATGTAATAAAACTTGCAATAAGGGAAAGAGTACATGATGAAAACAGATAATATGTGCATAATACTACAACCACACAGAAAAACATGCTACCTCCAAGAAAGACGGACGGACTTCAATTAGCTGAACAAATGCTGCACAGACCTATAGGCATACAAGAAATAGATGAGATCACAGACAAGCTTATAAGACATTAATAGCATTCCACGTCCATCATCAAACAAACCACTAAGAAGCACAAAGTTGGTAAGTGTAGTAGCTAAAAACAACTATTGGTGTAAGCAAAAGCACTACTCTCCACCCATCTTCGTACTAAGTACAAATACCAGTACTCAACAACATGACCAATTACAAATTTAGAATATTGTCTCTTGACTCTCTTAAAACAAACATAAAACACATGAAAGAGAAAACTAAATATCATATATTCACAATTTATTTCATCTGCCATTGACATTATATTTTATACTGTATGATAAGGAAGAGAAAATAAGGCGTAGCAAAAGACCTGCTACACCCAGTGAAATTTTAACAAATGGTTGTGCATAACTAAGGTTTTTAACCATAGACAGATTAAAAATTTAAGAGAAAATACTTTCATCTCTACTAGTGAACTTATTTTAGTGTTACGTTCGATGCTTTTATTGCAGAACAAATTCAGGGACATTACAACAAGGAGAAAGTCCTTACCAATTTCCGCACTTCTGAGGCAGGGTCATGAGCAAGAACAAACAAACCTTGAAGATATTGATCCATAGATACAAATAAAGCCTGCGAACAATTAGCTTATAATAGTAACTACCAACATGCATGAAATTTTCTCTGATAACATCCAGAGGAAACTGATATAGCAATTTATTGAATTACACTTACAGCGGGCATCAACATGATGTATTGATTAACAGAACCCAAGGAAAGCTTTCTTAATGAGGCATGTGGTGACTGGAAAAACTGTTATAAACAAAAACCAGGTCAAAAATCCGCACACAAAAAAAAAAAAAGCAACATAAAAAGTTCAAAGGTTCTATTACAAACTTCAGTGCAGAACAGTTATGACATTAGTTCAACAGAAGATGCAAAATGAAGATAAACATATTTTACAAGTATAAAATAAAGATAAACATAAAAAGGAATTTTTATGTTACCTTATATAATCTTGGAAGAATAATGCTGATAGGGCGTTCAGATAAGCCAGGTACATCTGAATCAAGAACTTGTGGGATATCCTCGCAAATCTGCCTTACACCACATCATCAAGGAGTCAAAAATTATAAAATTTATACAAAAGCTAGATGTTAACACTTCTTTGTTATTAAGAGCTAAATTAAAATAAAAAAATAATAATAAACTATTATTGACGCCACTTGAGTGCATATAGATGTTGCAACGAAATGATATCAAATAGACATAAAAGGAAAACTATAAACACCTTGTCAGAAATGCCATATGAATGAGAATTTGCATCCCAGGATTAAATAAACCAAAAAGTTATTTGATTACTCTCAAGTACACAACACACATCAGCAAAGCTAAAAAATAGAATTTGTGCAGCCAACCCCCACAGACATTTCGGGAATTGGGACAAATAATGAAGATGATGATAATGACAATATGTAAATGAAATGACCATCCATGAGTGGTTTCCTATGCCAATAAAAATCATAGGTAAACTTGTACGTTTATCCTCTTAAGCTCATTGATAGAATCATAGCCATCTGTGAATTCTTCAACATGAGTTGGACATTCCCTCTGTTTTTTGTTGGAGAACCAAAATCAGAGCCAGAAGTATTAGTTTGAGAGCAAGTTCCTCCCACATAGAATGGTTAATGCAGCAAGAAATGAATGATAGGTGTTTTGAGGACCACGAGAAGACTTCGGAGGAGTTGAAATCATTTTCTTCAACAGATTTTATCTTTGGACAGGTGCTTATATGGCATCTTTAATGATTAGTTATCACGATTTTCTTATTCTTTTGCCCCTACTACCTAGGTGGCTTTGCTTGTGTAGTTCTTATGTACATAGGGGCGCCTTAAGCTTTTAATGATATCTCGATTATTTATCGATATATATATATAGCAGGAAATGAAATTTCACTGAAGACAATAGCAATTATGTCTGCATAGTCCAAAATAAAAGCATAAACACTTTTGTGTAACTCCAGGTTTGTTCACCAGGCTCCAAAAAATCAAGGTTTCCAATACACAACTACTGGAAATAGATATTACATGATAGCAAAATAGTACTGCTTCCTATCACCTATAAAGCCCCATAAAGAAATAATGTTACACATTTTTTGCCTTACTACTGAAATATTTTTGTAGCCCTTGCACTATTTTAGAGCTGCATGCACATAACAAATTAACAGATTTCTAAAAAGTTGCTGCCCAATCATCCAATGCATCTTAAACCCAAAATCATGTCCAAGCACATGTTAAAGTGTCAGAAGTAGTACAAAATACTTTTAAATTGTAGAGAATCTTTTTAGCGCATGTACTTCATTCAAAGCACTATTTTAGATAAGAAAATAATAGTCCATTGAATCAAGGATGTAGAATATACCTTCGATAAAGCATCCATAGCACCTTCCATGTGATTTACATCATTACTGTCTAAGCAATTGACTAGAGCTTGCAACAACTCAGGCCATCCCAAGACTCCCCCTAGTTGAACAACAACACTAATAATGGTCCCAACTGTAGATCTAATGTGCCTATCTGCTGCTCCCAAGCAAGGCAACAACTCTGATTTTATATATTGCTGGTTTACAGGAGTCATGGATTTATATGCAGTTCTAAGGTTATTTTTTAATAGCAGGCCTGCAGCTTGTCGAATTTCCACTGATTTACCCTGTTCAGAAGTTCCCAAAAAAGCAAAACAATAATTTATCCAAAACCAACATTAGAAATTTCACCAGTGCACAGAAAAATACATATGTTCAAGGAAAAAAATTAATTTTCTCCAAACTGGTAATTTGGAAACTGAAATGTGGCGTGCAAAATATCAGATTAATAAGTCAAATTTCAAGATCCATATGCAGACAGTACCTGCAGAAAAAAAACTAACTTACGCTATGAAATGAATATGCGTAAACAGTCTGAAAAGAGATTATCTACACATCTGTTAATAGTTATAATCCATCTAAATTTTTTTTTTTTTCCTTTTCTGGGAAGAAAGGTGATGGGTTCCTATATGGTTCAGGTCAATATCTTGGGACTGTTATCATGTAATTTAAATTTGGTCAATTAGTTATGCTTGAAATTCATGAACAAATATATCATTGTGAAATGGGGTAACATCGATGCTTAAATGGACTCACAACAAAACCCTAGGGCAACACCCATTTATTGACTTACCTAACATAATCTGGGGCAACACCTAGAACTTAGGTGCTGGGAATTCACTAGAACTTATGGAGAATGTGGGGAAAGGGGCTTTGAGGGTAAGAGAGGTAGATTCCATTGTGGGGTGATCTGTCTTTGGCTGTGGTGAACTGTACTGAATATTCACCCACTTGGTACAATTGGAGAATAAGGAGGTGGTTGAGAGAGCAAAAAAAATTTGTCATGTAGTCGGATTGTGATGCAAAGGTTTTGAGGATGCTTTACCTGTGGATGTTGCTACCTGCCTTAAGCCACTAGCACAAAAGCTGTTGCGACAGCTGTTTTCTTGTTGCAGCAGTTTGATTGCTCCTTAGGCTTTTATAATAAGAGGTGGTTCATAGTTTATGGGGTTGTTAGGAGGTATTTTAGTAATGTGGGATAGGGTGGTGGAGAATAATAAGGAGTGTGTGGGTAAGTTTTTGGTAGTGTTTCAAACACATTACTGAGAATTGTGAATGGCCATTTGCAGGTGCGGGCCAAATGACAATGTGGAACAAAGGTGTCTTTAAGATGAGTTGGTTGGAATGATGAGTTAGTGGGAGATGCCATGGTGTATTTGGGGAAGTTAATGTAGTATGGTGTCCTTGTGAAAGATCATCAGGTGATTCAAGGCAATCACAAAAGATGTTGGAAATTTTAGAATTCATTCTTGTGCAAGGGCTCATGATATTCCGTTGGTAGAGAGAATTTTACATGGTCAAATAATCAAGATTCTGAGGCATTATCTAGAATTAATAGATTCCTATGATCTCTGGGAGGGAAGAATATTTTTCAGATGTTTCTCAGAGACGTCTTCGTAGATTCTTGCCTGATCACTTTTCGTTGATGTTGGATTGTGGTGTGGGAAGTTGGGGAGTTGGGGAAGTAGGTATTTGAGTTTGAGAATGTGGCTACAATCAGAGGTTTTTTTGTAGAGCGGGTAAAAACTTGGTGGGGGTTGTAGAATTTTTAGGATTATCCTAGTCATGTGTTATAACAGAAATTGAAAGCACTGAAGTCAGATTTAAAGAAATGGAATGAGGAGGTCATTAGTACTGTTAGGAAGCATAAGAAGGAGATGGTGGATGGTCTTTGTGAGCTGGATTTGATTGCAGAGGAAAGAGCATGAAGATGAAACGTTGAATAAAGAAGATATCTCTAGAGAGTTGGAAAGGAATATTATTCTTGAATAAGCGAGTTAGAAGCAAAAGTTAAGGGCACTTTGGTAGAGAGGGGGAGATGATAATACTAAATTTTTCCATCATTCGACAAATTTGCATAGAAGAAATAACATGGTTGAGTCCTTAGTTGTTAATGGGAATATGACGTTTGATTCCATAGACATAAAGGAACATATTGTGAACTTTAATATAAAGATGTATTCTGATCAATTTATGTGGAGGCCAAAGTTGGACAGCCTTTCATTCCTTCTAATTGATGTGAAGGAAAGAAATTGGATGGAAAGAGAATTTGAGGAGCGTTGAGTGTTCGAGGTGGTGAGAAATTTCAATGGAGATCAGGCCCCAATACCTTAGGGTTTTTCTATGGCTTTTTTTCCAAAAGCGTTGGGGGGTATTAAAAGAGGACATTATGGCAGTTTTCAAGGAGTTTCATAGCCGAAGGAAGTTCGAGAAGAGTTTCAATGCTACCTTTGTATCTCTTATTCCGAGAAAGCTGAGGCAGCAGATGTCAAGGATTTCCATCCCGTTAGCTCAGTGGGTGGCATGTACAAAATTAATTCTAAGGTCCAGGTAAATATGTTGAAATTGGTATTGGGGAATATTGTGAGGTTGCAAGAGAATTATGGAGTTTGCTTTTCCAGTTGTTTGGGGATGTATGGGTTATGCCTCAAAGGGTGAGAGAGTTGGAGGAAGCAATTGGGACACAGTGATGGTTTGGAAATGAGGAAGTTGGCTCCTTTGTGTTTAATGAGGTGTATTTAAACAAAGAGGAACACAAGAGCTTTGAAGATCATGAACTTTGATGCTGGAGTTGAAGAAGATGTTGCTCCAATCCCTTTATACATGGATATTAGCGTTTAATAGCATAATTGTTTCTAATTTCTCTGAGTTTTTGGTGTATTGTTCTTCTTTTCCATACTTTAGAGGTTTTCTTGTACACTTCCTATGTCCTAGAGTTGCGCCCCCCTACACTTTCAATGAATTAAATTACTTATCAAAAATTGCCTAAAATAATCTAGGACAATCACCTATGTATTGAATTGCCAAACAATCTAGGACAACAGTTAATATTATTGACTCTTAAAAATTAAATTAAATATAAAATTACATCCTAATAACGTGTTCTGCATCAAACATACAGCATCCATTTAAAAAAATAGGGTTTTGTGAACTATTAAAATTGATCCTATCCTGCTAGCTATGGTGATGACTCCAACTCGTTTGCAAGGCCCCACTGAAGATGATAGATCATTAATTGAATGCCATATTAAAATTGAACCAAGTTATTTAAATCCCATGGAACAACCAAAACAAGCCCTAAACAGTTGAGATAAAGCATAACTGGGCCAATTTAACATTCTACAGCACATTATCACTCATTTGTTCGAAGAATCAATAGAAAAACCAACTTCACCAACTTAAAACCCTTAAACAACCCCCACTCGAGCTAATTCGAACCCAAAAAAATATATATATATCAATGAAATCAAACTTTTAATCACAATTAAATCCATCCCTAAGTACTCATTGATTAACAAACACATAAAATCTAACAAAACCCATTATTCTCCAATCAATACCCTACTTCCTAGACACATCAAAATCCCTTGAAATCCCTTCTGTGCAACAATCCGATCAAAACCCAGAACACGTTAATACAAAAAGAACCGATTTTTCTCGATAATTCAACGATAAACAACACGATTATATGTCTGACAAAATAGAAGATGAATTGGGGTTACCTCGGCTCGTGCGAGAATGAAAGAGAGGTAGTTGTTGAAATCAGGGAACTGAGAGTAGTGCTGGAGTTGCTGCCAAATCTGAGACTTGTCCGCGGAGGAAGCGTTGTGCGAAATCTGCTGCTCCAGCAAGCCACAGATCTCTCTGAACCCCTCTTCCTTGGGCTGCCATGAGGCACTAGTCGCCGACATGTTTAGAACTTCTTCAAGCTTAATCTAAAGCCCTTCTCGCCGTGTGTACGTGGGTCTGAGAGAGAGAAAGAGAACAAAGTTTCAGACAGGTTGTGAGGTTTTGGTCGTGGGCGGAGCAGAGCCGGAGACACCAAACTGGGTTTGGGTTCAAACTATTGTCTGCGCCAGAGACAGAGACAGAGAGAGAGAGAGACAGAGAGAGGGACAGAGGGAGACAGATGGATTGTGGGCTTTGTGCTTTTGGCTGGCTTGTGGATTAAAGTATGGTCATTTAATTTATTAATCCTTCTATTATCGGCAGTGGGCTCCAAGGAAAATAATTTTCCTGGTACGGTGTTTGTGTTAATAAATAAAATAAAATAAAAAATAAGAGCTTTTTTTTTTTTTTCTTATGACGATGGTGTTTGGGACTTCACATCAGCAGATCATTGAATATGTACACAAAGGATTTCACACTTATCTGACAATTATCTGGTTATTTTTAACCTTAAATGAGATTTTTCCATATTTTTTATCCAAAATTGGCTATTCCCATGAGATTAACTATAATTAGGTTTGGTAGTGGCATGGCATTTTCTTTTTGTGTAATGTGGATTGATACCTTTTGAAATAGAGTTGTTTTCTGATAGGTTACGGTTCATGAATTCTTCTCATTTTAGGCTTCTTAGGTGGTGTGGATCTCTACATGGAAAATAACTTAATAATATTATACGGCTCTAAGCCCACCACATGGCAAGCATTTAAGAGACCATCTCCGGGGGTGAGTCTTCAATGAAAAAAAAGGCATATATCCCCAAGTACACATAATTACTAGGGATGTATACCCACCAATTATAACCGGTTACCAGCTACCTAGGGCTGCTCGTATCGAGGGGTTATAATTGTTCCGCTAATCGTTTTGATAGGCAATTATTAAAATTGCTAATCGACTAGGGCGGTTGATGTTAACGATTTTTAGGGGGTAAAGCAAAGCAATTATAACCACTAACCACCTTTATTTATATATAATAATATAAATATATATTAATTTTTTATTTGCATTTGGATTAATGGATTTGGGTTATTTATGACTATGTATGTGAAATATATAATGTGGTATGTGATTGATGTGTTGAACTAAGCCTTATTCAAAAACATTGGATGGCCCAAAAAAAACATATTTTTATTCATCTTTTTTGTAACATTTTGGCCTTAAACCCTTAAAATAAGCAAACAAAAAAACATAAAATAAACCTAAAAAATAGGCTAATTAAAGGCCCAAAACACTTAAAAAGTCCAAAAGCCCATATAAAAAAGCGGTTATAAAACTGTCGGTTATTGGATTGAATAACCGCTAACTACTGGTTATAAAATAACTGCTAATAGCTTAGGCAGTTGCAGTTATTAAAAATCGATAACCACCCACAACGATTGTGGTTGTGGTTATGGCCAATAATTGCAGGTTATAACCATTAAGCACCTCTACGACTACCAATCAGTAATCAATAATTGGCTAATCAGTCAACTGCTTTTAAAATCGGTTAGAAATAACCGGTAACCAGCCCTAACTAGTTTTTACATTTATATACACCTGGATATAATCAATAACTAGGTATATATATATTAAAAAAAATGTAAAATGAGGTCGTTTGCTTTAGTTTCTTTTTCTTTTTTTTCACAAGGGCTAAATTAAGCCCCAAATGTATGCCCAATACCCAAATATGTCAAAAATACCAAAATTTTGAATGACCAGGTTACTAGTGTGGATAACTGGCTATCAACCAATAACTGGATAACCGATAGCTAGTTACCAGTTCTAATTTTTAAAATTGACCAACCGGCTACTCCAATTCGATTAGCAGTTTTAACCAATAACCGCTAACCGGAACCGAGTTTACGCCCCTAAAAAGTACAATCATTCATGCTCATTCTATTATTTTCACTCCTTTCATTTTCTTTCCTCCACACATCCTGACTTGCTTAGACCTCTACCACCATTGCTGATTGAGATGACATGCATCCCAACCCACCATAATTGTTGCATTGGGCTTATTCGGAGGCTAACTAGACTGATTTCCGTTGGGCCACGATTGTGGGCCCCTTCAAAGGCCCACAAGGAGACCCAACCCATATAACCCCTTTGGAGACACGCCGAGGAGGGTCTAACCCCGCGAAACCCAACACACCCTTGTTGACCTATACCATCCAACCCAACCTTGAACTCCCTTGTTAACCTATTCTATTGTTTGAAGGTATTTCTCAATTCTCATAAAAGGCAACTCACCATGAGATCATCCTCCTCAATAGGGGTGTCAATGCGGTTACGGTTAGCAATTTGTGGCAATAACCTGCTAACCGTAACCGCCTTAGCGGTTAGTAGATTTCACTGTTAGCGATTGGTGGTTAACCGCCGGTTAGCAATTAGTGAAATATATAATCACCCGCTAACCGCTTTTTCAAAATTAGGCTTTTTTTTTTGGGGTTTTTGGGCATTTTAGGGCTTTTATTATTACTGTAACATTTTTTACACTCATTTGCTTTTTGTATTTTTAGTGTCTTTTTTGTCCCAATTGCTATAAAAATAGCCCATATTGAAAATAAAAAATATTTGACCCTAAATTTATATTTACTTGTAAAAAAAAATACTTAAATATTAAATCATAACCGGTTAACTTAAAAAAAAAAAAAAAACACAACATATAAAAAAAAAATCAACACAATATATAAAAAAAAAGCTCAACACAACTGTCACAACATATATAAAAAATATATATATTCAATACAACATATAAAAGAAGTTCAAATAAAACATATAAATTATGATCATATTTACTTATAATCTTTTTTTTTTTTTAATTGAACTTATTGTCTAATGGTAATGCTCAAACTCCTAAGTCCTAAATTCCTAATGATCTAATGGTCATACACTCATACTATAATATTAAGATGAGTAAGTTTATAAATGGTCTCACTCCTTATTAAATTATTATCATATTTACTTATAAGCTTTTTTTTAATTGAACTTATTATCTAATGGTAATGCTCAAACTCCTAAGTCCTAAATTCTTAATGATCTAATAATCATACACTCATACTTAAATTATATGATCATATTATCTCACAAATCACAATTCATATTAATATAATAAAATTATCTTAGATTTAAGAATCTAATATAATGTGATATATGTTTTATAAGTATAAAGTATCTAATAATCCTTTGATTCAATTATGGTTATAAGTAACACATTGTTTAATGAATCCAATATTAATTACTTAATTTAATATTATACGAATTATATTATCATTGTACATTAATAATATGATTAACTTAAATAAAATATTTAAATTGTCATTGAATCATATGATTAAGTATTGATCATATACATTTATATTATTCAATATGCATAATTGCATATATGTATAATTACTTAATATAAACTAAATTACAAAATATTATAATAAGAATGTATGATATAAGTACTTACAAGCTAGTTAATATGTAACTACAAACTAATTAATAATTATATCACTTATGTGGTTTATGTTATGTAATTGATAACATACATTGGAACTAAGTATCTAGATACTTAATTATTCATTATTGTATTAGTATGAATTTGCATACTTATAACTTATGACTTATGAATATGTATGTATAATTTGTTATTATATAATCAAATGATTCTATGATTAATTGATCCTGTAATATAATCATATAAATTATGGTGATAATACATTGATACTCAAATTGTGATTTAATTATCTAAAACAAAAATGTGATTTAATTATTAATGATCAATTGATTATATTATATGTATAAATATTATTATAATTATAATTATAAAAATATAGTATATAAAAAGCAGTTAGCGGTTACAGTTAATAAACCCTATAACTGTTAGGTGGTTATAGCGGTTAGCGGTTAGGCGGTTATAGCAGTTAGGCAATTAGCAGTTATAATAGTTAGCGATTGGCAGGCGGTTAATAACGGTCCGCATTGACACCCCTACTCCTCAAGATGGCAACCTAATAAAATATCTCACCTTAAGAACAGAAAAAGAATAACATTGGAGATCAAGGAAAAAACACACAAATTCTAGAAGGAAATTGAGAGGTTACCCCCTTCTCCCAGTACCTCTCACAGCATGGCAACCCGCATTTCTCTAACCCTAGCTCCAACTATACAAACTTTGCTTGCCAAGAAAAAAAAGGCAGATGCAATCTCTCTCATTTGTTTATGCTATTGTTCTTGTTATTTTTTGATAATTTTGTGGTTCTTATAGTATAAATTAGGTATTTGAAGCAGAGCCACCATCTCCTCACCTCATTTTGCAACCCTCATTTACTGATTCATTTGCCTTCCTTGCAGACTTGGGGCTACCATGAGTGACAATTGAAACAAGTTTGTTGGGTCATGGATCAATCGTGACAAGGCCAACAAGACTCAGGCCCCATCTAATCCCAAGAAGGAAGTAATCGAAAAGGCCTCGGACTACTAGGCCCAAGGCCCACGACCTCCGAGACCTACAATGTAATATCCCAAAATTTATACCTTAGAATAAAGGTGATTTTAATATCAAGGATAAGGAGGATTTACAATTTTCTTAAGATTTATATGGAGTTATGTAAATATATTTTATGTGAAAGATGATGGGAATTAATATTTAGAATTTTAATGGGTTATTGAAAGAAAAGTCACATTGTTTTGAGCACCAAAAATTCAATGAGAGACTTTAAGTAAAACTGTTTTAATAGTTTGTAGAATGATGAGAAATGAAGATTTTAAAAGTGGTTTCATAATTTTTGGACATTTGTAGAAAAAGTTATGATTTTTAGAAGATGCAAGTGTTAAAACAAGAATTTTGGTCAAGCAGAGGCACTTAATTTCTAGAGACCTTTGAGGTATCAAAAAGTTGTGGATTAAATGATTTTTGGATATGTTGTGAGCATTTGAATGAGAAAAATTTTAAGACAAATTTCGTGTCATTTGGAGTTAAATTGAAAGAGTTAAAAATTTTTGAAGCTTAATAGGTTAATTTGTCAAATAGTTAAAGCACTTGAGATTTGGAAAATTAATTAGATGGGTTAATGATTTTATTAGGCCACGGATTTTGGATATATTGTAGTAGACAAGTTTAGGTTCATTGAGGATTATTTGTATATTTTTATGACACATTTTATTGTAAATGCATGAAGAGCTTGGCAAGTCATCAAGCTGATATTGACACATGGTGTTGCATGAGGCTAAATTAAGTTGCATGAGACCTAGTTAAGTTGCTAGTTGACACCTAAACTACAGGTGTCTCACGGCATGCTCCTCTTATCTTTTCATTAACACGTAAGTCAAAGCTGTCATGAGATAATGGCTGGAGTTGTAAAGCAAGTGTGACAAGTGTCCCACAAACGGCAAAACTAGACTAGTATAAAAGGGACCAGTTTTCCCCATTTTCTAAACAGCTCAAGTGAGCGTGAGGTAAGGGAGAGAACCAGAGGAAGAAGAAAAAAAAAGAGAGAAGAAAAGAAGAGAGAAAAGAAAAGAGAAGAAAGGAAAGAGAGAAGAGAAAGAAAGAGGAAAAAGAAGAAAGGAAGGAGAGGAAAAAAAAAAGAAAGGAAGGGGAGAAAGAGGAAAGAAAAATAGGAAAACTTTAAGGTAATATTTTTATACTCTTTACGGTATTTTTGGTATGAAGATAATTTTATAGAATTAAATTGGGGCTTCTAGGATATGAATAGTTGAATTTGCTATTTGGAGGGATTAGTTATAATTGTTGTAAATATTTCTAAGCTTTTGATATTGGGAGTAAGTTGCTAAATTAAATGGCTTAGGATGAAAGCGATATTATGGATTGGTAGACTCCTTAAAGGCTTAAACAGTTAATTATAGTAAGATGATTTTGGATTTTTTGAGGTCTTAATTGAATGGTTTATTAAGATTTTATGAGAGGCTATAAATCAATCATGGTGGGGGTTGATGTTAAGGATAAAATAATTAATGATTAAGGTACTTTCTACTATGTTGTAGGAATTGTGAGTTTGATGCAGAATCAAATTAAGGACATAACTAGGTAAGGGAACACAATACCAAAAACTCCAATAGATTTTATTATAAATCTTTGGAAATTGAAAATGTTGAGAATTTTATGAAGAATTCACTTACATGATTTACAGTTGCACTTCCCATTTTTAATGCATAGTGTTATTCAATCATATTGCATGATTACAGAAATGTTACATTTTTACAATGAATTATCATGGATGTGATTATGAATGAAAGAGCTCATGATATGTTATACGAATGTACAGTTACAAAAATGTTACATGAATACATGCTACTAGCTAACGAGCTCGAGCTCAACACTATTGAAACTCCTTTCGCTTGAAACTCGCTGACACATAACTGGCTACTCGATTAAGCTCGACGAGGGCTCGTGGGTTCGACTTGTTTAACTCGAGCTCGTTTAAAGCTCGCCCGACTCGTTTAGAGCTCGCGAGCTTGACCCATTCAACTCGAGAATCACTTGGCTCGCCCAACTCGTTTATGGCTCGTGAGTTCGACCCATTTTATCATCCAACCCGACCCGATCCGCGCGGCAATGTAACCAAAAAAAAAGAAAGAGTTATTAATCAACTAATTATTATGTGTGTACAATTAACTAATTAAGATGTCCAATATCTAATGACTAATTGAATAATAATAATCATAGGTTCAATGTGTGTAGAATTAACTAATTAAAATCTAAGGGTATAATATACCTAACATTATAATTTATATTGACTATATTATTAGTTATAGGTTTAATGTCCAATTCAATAATAATAATCATAGGTTTAATGTGTACAATTAACGAATTAAGATTTAAGGCCTAAGGGTATAGTATACCTAACATAGTTACATAGTAACATTATAATTTATATTGTCTATGTTATTATTTATAGGTGCAATGCCTAATGCCCAATTCAAAAATAATAATAATAAGCACAAGTTCAATGTGTGTACTTAATTGTTTTTACTTGTTGCTAGTTGCTACTTGCTAGTGTGTAACATTATATACATGTTATTATAATTTAGTTGTAATAATTTAACATATTAATTATTACATGTATGATATATCATATATGAATCATATGATGATATATCACATGATAGAGTACTAGTTAGTCTAGTTACTTAGTTAGTTATTAAATAGTAACCTAGAGATAAGTTGATAACTAAATAATCTAACAAAATTTATTCTCTAATTATCCTGCAAATTTTCAACAAAATTAAAACAAATATTTAAATCAATAACAATTAAGTTAATGAAATGGTAGAGGCTAGTTAATTAATCTATATATATGAATTAATTACTACTACTATTAATGAATAGTACTAGTAATCAATATTTTTTTAGTATTTTTAGACATTTTTTATATATGTACATGGTTAAGAGATGGCTCGGAGAATGAAGCTTAAAATTCATCCCATGCATCATTTGGTGATACCACGACAAAATATGTAGTTACATATATATAATATACTAGGAAAGACCTTAATTAGCACATAATTTGCCAAAGCCTTTTGATCTCTCAATTGATTTAAGCTTTTAGTATTGCAATTTTATAGAAAAATAGTGCACAATTTTAGAGTATAAATTATAATTTTAAAGGTCAAACTACAAATTTACCAAACGCTTAACTCTAAATTGCACATTTAGGCATGAAAGAGTCTTCTCTATTGGATGAAGAGGTAAGATGAAGCTTCAATATTTTCTTCCAAATTCCAATTATTTTTTGCTTAGGTTTCCGATTCAATGAAATTTGAATTTCCTTCTTAAAAAGCTTCCAAATAATTTATAGATGAATTATTATTTGGTCACTGGTCACAGACTCACATACATTGAAAAAGACATAATTAAATTATAGACTATAAAAAAAACTAAGTTACGCTAGAAATTATGGCTATGTTTGGCAATAAATTGGACTTGAAGAAGTAAATTGGTATTGTAACAAATTTAATTAATGTGAGGAAAAAGTAAGAATATTTTGTATAAAAATATAATTTTTTTTGTTTTCTAATGATTTTTTTATTTGAATAATAATACAAAGTGAATGATATGATATAAAAAATAAGAATATTAGGTTGATTTTAAGAATTTTTTTTTAATTTTGAAATGGTTCAATCCGATCAATCCTCAAACAGAGCCCATATTTTTCTACCACAATAATAATAATGAAATCATGCCACAAAAAAATAAAAACTACAGTTTAATTGCAGACTTGTAATATGTTTGAACAAGCTCAATTGTGCAATTTAATGATTTTATTAATTATTTTAGTGAAAAAGTAAAAAATGCATTTACATTTTTTTTAATGATTATTTGTCTAACTTTTTTTTTTTAAAATGATAATTTGTCTAATTTATTAGTTTTAGTATGTGCAGTGTGAAGCTCAATTGTAATTTGTAAATAATATTACATTTAAATATGATTTTATTTTTATTTTTTTGATTTTTTGATTTTTGATTTTTTTATTTGGCCGTTCATTTTTATTAGAACAATTTGGAGCTGTTGGATTAGAACTTTCAATTGTAGCCGTTGGATTAACTTGGATAATTGGATTAGACATATTTTGAATTTTTAAATTTTAAAAATTTTAATAGTAGCCGTCCGATTTAATTTGATTAATCAGAGCCGTTGGATTAACTAAATGGAATACGGTTGTATTCCATTCGGATTTGAGAGTTATATGGTGTTGCACTGGACACCATGAGCTCACTAATCCAACGTCCTTTATTGAATGATAACATTGAGATCAAAATAAACGGTTAAGATCCTTTAGTTTATTACTCGTGGAACCAGCTTCACCAACACACACACGCGGACAATAAACTAAAGGTCGGAAACCCTCCCCACGCACGCACGTGACGCACGGTCTTCGAGTCTGACAACAATTAATGACCATCGGTTTGCACGTAGCCGATTATAGCCATCCAATTTTTTTTTATGAAGTATAGGCCGTTGGATGTTTTGTAATTAATGCCAGCTGTATACCATTTTCACGTTTAAGATTTAATCCAGCCATCCATTTTTTTACTTTCACTAATCTAACGGCTGGGATTGTTTGATTGAAACCAAACGTTTAATAACGTTTGGTTTCGACCAACAACTTGTCTTCCACGTCTTCCTTCCACGCCGTCTCTCTCTCTCATCTCTGGGTCTCGTCTCTCACTCTCACTCGGGCTTTCTCCTCTCTCTATGTTGTGACTGTGTCTCTCCCCTTTCTCGAGTCTCTGACTCTCTTATTCATTCGAATCATTCCAGTTAGGCCTACTTCCAGTTACCAACTTACTAGAGG
The DNA here is from genome assembly GCA_013348765.1 of Carpinus viminea. Classification (NCBI taxonomy): domain Eukaryota; kingdom Viridiplantae; phylum Streptophyta; class Magnoliopsida; order Fagales; family Betulaceae; genus Carpinus; species Carpinus viminea. The sequence goes on along the minus strand of CP054669.1, from coordinate 12,503,622 downwards.
GCTAGACTAGGGCTATGGCGAGAGAGAGGGCCGAGAGGTTATCCATTGAGTGCAGCCTATTGTAGCCTGTAATGCTGTGACTTTATGAGCATTTAATGCATCTCTCATCATGGATTCATGGTTGAATCCTTATCAACCCCCTCCCACGAACCCATTCCTTTTCAGACTCTCAATCGAGCCGTTGATGGATCATCTGATATTTGATCCAATGGTGTTCTAAACACTCATACTAGTTTTTGTGTTGTTTCAATTGCTTAAGTTGTTTATTTTCTGTTCATTCAATTGTTCTTTGAGTCGTGTGAGTCTGACATTTTTTGTTGAGGTATTGTGCATGTTATCTTCCCAAGCCTAGCTCATCTTGTAAGCAGTTGCGGAGAGTTTCCATGATGACTCTTGATCCGTTTATTTTTATTCATTTCCAAAACCCCCCCATCCCCCTTTTATACTCGAGTATGAACCAGAACCTCATGCAAGTTCAGACAGTAAAGAAAAATCTCTTAGTCCCTCACTCTCTTGAGTCTCTTGAGTCTTGAATCCCTTCTGCGTAATTTGAAGTTGTGTTTTTCTCCTGAACCCTAATTCCTAAATGCTAACTATTTCAATTTTGACGAGTTTCTTCTATTTATTCCATTGTTTTTTTTTTTAATTTATTTCATTGTTTTTTTTATTCATATTATACTAATGTTAATTTTTGCATCATTTCAGAGAGGAATGTCTATCGAATTTGCAAGCTACAATCCCAATTGGCTTCTGGAATTTGCTTTAACCTTAAGGTTTTTTCAAAAAAATCTTGATTAAAATTGTTTTCTACTATGTTATGAATTGATTAAAACTTGATTCAATTTTGTTCTGTTCTATTATGAATTGATTGAAACTTTATTGCAATTGTGTTCTGTTATGTTATGAATTGATTAAAACTTGATTAAATTTTGTTCTATTCCGTTATGAATTGATTGAAACTTTATTACAATTGCAATCTGTTCTATTATGAATTGATTAATTTTTGCATCATTTTGTTCTGTTCTGTTATGAATTGATTGAAACTCTACTATGTTAGAAATATCAATTGCTATGTTATAATTATTTGATATTTATTTATGTTAGTTAAATGTTATAAGTTAAGCATCAATTAAATTTATATGCTAGAATTGCTATGATTAGAGGGAGTTACTGTTAGAATTGCTATGCTAGAATTTATGTTAGAATTGCTATGTTAGAATTATTAGAAAGCTTTAAGTTAATCATCAATAAAAATTTTTAATTAACAGTTATGGAGAATACGGGTCAGTCTATGGCATTGGAAGATTTTGATGTTCAAGTTGATTTAGATGATGATACACTTACTGTTATACTTACACCTGGAACTATTGAGTCTGGTAATGCTGCTTTCTTGCTGTTGGTAATGTTGGGGTTGGGGATGGGGATGAGGCTGATTCTAGGGCTGGGGATGAGGCTGATGGGGGTCATGCTGGGGTTAGGGCTGGTGATGGTCCTGAGGTGAGTGAGAAAGGACAATTTAAAAAGAAGGAAAGGCAAAAGACTTTCAAAGTCTGGAATGATTTTGTCTTAGTAAAAATATGAGGGGTTAAGAAATCACGGTACAATTGGTGTAAGAAATTATTTGCAGTTGACAAATCTAGTACTACCTCAACCCTAGGTAGGCATTTGATTTCATGTGTTAGGTATGTGAGGTTTCATAACAGTAAAAAGCAAAGGACCTTGTCCTTTGAGCCTATCCGTGAGTGCAGTGACCATGATGATTTTGGAAGTTTGACAACATTTAGTTATAAAGAGAGTAGGGTTAGGGAACTTGCTGCCTATATGGTGCTACTCCATGAGTACCCATTTAATATAATGGAGCATGAACTTTTTAATAAGTTAATGAGGGCCTGCAGACCCCATTGAAAAAAAATTAGCTGTGCAACTGTTAGGAATGACTGTATGACCACTTACCAAAATGAAAAAAAGAAACTTAGAATTCTTTTGAAATCTGTTGACAAGGTCAACATCACCACCGACATGTGGACATCTCGTCAAAAATTGTCATATATGGTGGTGACTTGCCACTTTGTGGATTCAAGTTGGTGCCTCCAAAAAAGAATTCTAAATTTTTGCAATGTACCTCCCCCACATTCTAGTGTTGTGATTGCTAATGCATTGAGGGATTGTTTTGTTGATTGGGGAATTGAGGATAAAATTCAGACCATTACTGTTGATAATACTTCAGCTAATGATTTTGCAATTAAAATTATAAAAGATGACTTTTAGTTGAAAAATTCAATGCTGGTTGGGGGTAGGTTGTTTCATGTTAGGTGTTGTGCACACATTACAAATTTGTTGGTGCAATTTGGACTTACTGAAATTAAGGATATCATAGATGATGTTAGGCAGGGAATAAAGTATATAATGGCTGCTGAGGGTAGGATGAATGTTTTTAGGGAGATAGCAAATAGGTTGGATTTACCCTGTAAGAAGCTGATTTTAAATGTCCCCACACGTTGAAACAGCACATATATGATGTTGGACACTGCAATTCAGTTTAGAGATATGTTCCCTAGGTACCATAGAGTTGAACAAGGATTTCAGTAGGTTGTAAGTCCGGAAACAGTGGAAAATGGTAGAGAATGTGAACCAGGTATTGTCAATTTTCAATGATGTAACAAATGTGGTATTTAGTAGTGATTACCTTACTGCAAATCTGTATTTACCTAAGGTTTGAAGGATGAAAGAAGTGTTGATGAGTAAATGTGAGGATAGGAATGAGTATATGAGATCTATGGCAGGTAAGATGATGGTCAAATTTGATACGTATTGGGGTGATACCAATTTGATGATGTCCATAGCTGCTGTCTTGGATCTTAGATACAAGATGAAGTTGATAAATTTTTGTTTTCCCATCATGTATCCTTTGCCCTCAACTGTTGATAGGCCTGGTGCTGGTTATTACATTGAAAATGTATTAACAGTTCTGAAAGAGTTGTTTGAGGCATATGTTTCTGTCCATACGGCTTCTATATTACAAGAAACTGACCAAGTTAATGCTACTGTTGCTTCTTCTTCAAGTTCAATTGCTAAAGATGTAGTCCCCAAAGTGGGCCAAGGTTGTTCAAGGTATGCTGACCATGTAAGAAGTAGTGACATCATCCGGCCTATTAAGACAGATTTGGATATTTATCTTGAAGAAGATGTTTACCTTAGTGGTATGGAGACAGATTTTGATGCATTGACATGGTGGAAATGCAATGCCTTGAAGTACCGTATCTTGTCTAAAATGGCAAGGGATATCTTGGCTGTTCCTATAAGTACATTTGCTTCAGAATCCTCCTTTAGTACTGATGGTAGAGTTATTGAACCACATAGAGCATCATTAGCCCCTGAAACTGTTCAGATGCTCTTATGTGGTTCAGATTGGGTGAGAGCCCTTCATGGCCTCAAGAGAAAACATGCTGGTGAAGAAAAAGTAAGTTATATTTATGATATATATATTTAGACTATTTAGTGTTTGACTAAAATATTTTTATGTATAAATTGGAAGTATTAACTTTGTTTTTATTTTTTTGGTAGAAATTGATTGAAGTGGAGTTTCCAACTACTACAACTTCAAGTGCAACTACCTGAAGGTTAAATGTGATGCAGAATTTAAACAGGAGTGTATTATGAGTGTTTCATCCTTGTTTAAGTCGTAATTTAATTACTACATTTTTGATTGATTTCCTTTTGCTTATTAAGTTTGTAATTTGATAACTATTTTTTATTTTGAACGCATTTAAGTGCTATATTTTATTCTATTGGAAACTCTCCTCATCATTTGAATTGAGCCAGTTGAGGTATTAACTGTCTTCCTTGTTCATTGTTTTCTTTTTCCAGTAACAATTTGATTATTTGAACCTCTCTTGATTCATTTATTAAAGGTCAAAAACCTTTTTAGTCTTTGATTAACCAAATGCAAGGGAGTTAAAATTTACTAACAAATTTTTTTGGTCTAGAGATATTCTTTCCTTGGGTCCTTATCTCTGTTTTCAAGAAACTATCTTCATCAGAAGTTGCCACATATTTTTACATGCTAGTTGCTAGTTTGGTATTTTTAAGTTGCTGTATTTTATATTGCCTGAAAATCTCTAAAAACTGTGCTTATAAGTTATAAATAACAAATTTATTTCTTTATGCTACTGATTTGAGATTACTTGTGATACACTGGTTTGAGATTATTTTGTGTCTATGATACACTGGTTTATGCAATTGATCTTATGCTTCTGCAAGCTCTCTGTTGTTTGTTGAGATTATTTCTAGTTTTTTATCCTACTGTTCTTGTTTATACTTTATAGGTTTATAATTAGTAGTGTCGGTTCATTAGCTTGATTTTATTATTTTTCAAGTTTTGCACATTTGACTATTTGAGTACATAATCTATTATTTTATTATACCATCTATTGCTTTCATTTACATCACACATTACACTTCACTATGTTTTACTAATTACTATTATGTTTTACTAATTCCTATAATTTGATATACATGTTGATCTTTGTTATATGTGGGTTTAGGTTAAGTGATAAATCTCCCTTGCAAATTGCAATAAGCAGCTAACTTTTTTTTTTTTTTTACATGGATTGTAGTGTGGCCCGTGTGGGTCATGGTCAATACTGGTCACTGTCAACTTGCAAGTGGAACACATACACATTACACAATTTACACATCCAGATATCCTTGACATTTTGCAATGTTTAATTTTATGTGCATTTACTCATCTGTTTTATGAATACTTGCTCATTACTCAAATCTTAATTGATAAAGCTCCCTTGACATGTTGCAAGGGAGTTAAAAACATTTAACAACTTTCCTTTTTCAAAGAATGCGTGTGGTGTTCGTGTTTGTTGAAGGTGGTGGCTCTTAGGTTGAAGTGTGTAGTCTCTTTAGATGATTTTTGCCTTCTGGTCATTTGTAATTTGAAGTTGCTTGTAATTTGTAGGTTCATTTGAAGTTGCTTGTAATTCCTCTTATTGGTTCTTTAATTTTGCCTTTGCAATTTGTAGATTAATTTAAAGTTGCTTGTAATTTGTAGGTTAATTTGGAGTTTCTTGTAATTTGTAGGTTCATTTGATGTTGCTTGTAAGTTGAAATTCCTCTATTTCATTCTTTAATTTTGAAAGGCAAAATTACAGATCTTGCTTGTAATTTCAATTTTTAGGATAGTTTTAGGTTTTTCCATGGATCATGGCTGTAACAGATCTTACTAACTTGTAATTGTCCTAATTGTTTTTTAATTGTAATAGTCAGATTTTAATTGCAACAGATGGTTTTTAACATTTTTTGGTGCATTTTATTTACAGTATATTGAATCTATTTTAAGTTTTAAAAAAAAAATTATATTTAACCTTATTGAGCCTTAAACGAGTCGAGTTGCTTGTTTAAGGCTCGATTGAACATCTAATCGAGCTTCTGCTTCAGCTCGAGCTCGGCCCATAGGTCACCTGAAAATCCGAGTTTCGAGCGAGTCGAGGGCTCAACTTGCTCGACTCGGCTTGATAATGAGCCCTTGACGGTCCTGAGCTCGATCCCGAGTGAGCCGCCAGCCTAATCAAGTCGATCTTGAGCCGGGTGTCTAAAGCTCGGATCGAGCTCGAGACCGACTCGTTTATTTTACTTCCTAAATGAGCCGGGCCGAGTTAGCCAAAGCTCGGCTCGGCTCAGCTCGTTTACAAGCCTATATATTATATACTGTTACAGATGAGGTTACAGAAATGTTATAGTGCATTCATAAAATGTTTAACCCCGATACATGATTATAGTTTCGGTACCACATAGGATAGCAGGGCAAGAACACCGATAGACGGTTACGAGAAGGTATGTGCTACCGGCCGGGTGGCCTTCACCTAGGGGGAGTTTTCAACCCAGTAGCTCTCCCTTATGACGACAAAATGAGCATATAGGTCCTTAGACACTCCAACGTGTGCCGCTCACGGTAAATGGCGGTGTCGGGTCAAAAGGGTAAAACGAGCATTATTTTGATAGAAAAGTGAAAAGGAAGTGTTGATTACTCATTTTGCAACTATCATGCTTTATTTTGTATAAATTATTGTTATACATGATAAAGATTATGATATAAAAATCTGCATAGCATATTTTATAGCATTTGGTGTTGTGGCTACTTATTGAGTTGTCGACTCACCCCTTCTTTCTATATATCTTTTTCATATTGCCCTATAAATTGTAGTACTAAGGACATGGGTTAGGCTGGAACACATGGGCTTATTGCTTTGTGGATTAGCAGGAGTAGAAGTGTATGGACTTCATTTTGTAGAGTAGACCGCTTGGGACGAGCATAGATTATGTAACTATTTTTTTTTTATGAGATTATTGTACTAGCACAATATGTATTTGGGATAATAGTATTATAGTAATGTTATGTTTCTATGATAATCTTATGAGAATTTTATGTTATTAAGAATACGTTACAATTTCTCCCAATCGCTTTACCTCTAGAACTTGGAGCGTTTCATACAAGGCCTCATATTCATAAATCTAAGGCCTTCAACTCAAAACCCTAAAAGGTCTCGGACTTGTCATATCCGAGACCAACATCTTAGGGTGCATTTGAAGTTTGTACCAAGGGTAACTTGGACATTTGACAAAAACGGTTACTGATACTTTAAAGATAAGCATACAATCTTATCTTAGCATTTGAAGATCATCAAATCTATTCAAAATACAAACATTCAAATACAATGAAAGATAAAACTACCAAATCCTGTGATCTTAAATTCAAAAGGTCAAGAAAATGATAACAATTCGAATCCCTTGAATATAGCTACCTAGCAGAAGATCTGGGAAGAATAAGTCATTGACTAGGGACTACAACCCCTCCACGCCTATAAAAGACAAGACATATCTCCACATTATGGTAATCGCAACTCTTGCTCTTCAGCTTTATTTGTTGCATATACTTTCTTTCTCAAATTCTGATTTAGGCATCGAAATGTTCCTGTTAGCTCACCTCCAGTCTCTTCGATTCCCTTGTTTCTTTTCTTGTTGTGCAGGGAGCATTCCTTGGTTCAAACTTGGCAAGTGCACGTCATCAGTTAGAAACTGTGCATCAACAAAGTTAAACAGCATATTACTATATATGAATATACAATCTTCGAATAAAATAATAATATAAAGCTTTAATTAACGAATTTAAAAGAGACCAAATTGGGGAAAAATTGAACCAAGACCTCATGGGCCCATGGCATTCATTTTGCTCGGAGGACCATATGCCTGCTTTTGTTTGTTGTATGTACTCGTAAATCCAAATTTAGAAAAGAAAAAAAAATGCAAAAAACTAGGGTACAGAGGGGTGATTGACTGCTTCATGAACTATTTGAGAATGTCCAACCACCCTCATATTAGCTGATAAAATAATTGAACCGCCCTAAAGTGGAGTGGCCAACCACTCATAAAATGGTCTATTGGGATAAATTTATAATGAATTGGCCAAAATATTGAAAATAACATCGCATCATCCAGTTCCTAAGAGGTAATTTAATCGGATAGGATCACACTTAATGAAGTGGAGGTCACTAGTTCGAATCACCTCTCCCCCTCTCTTGTACGGACATGTAAAAAAATAATAATAATAATAATCGCATCATCCAAATTTAGATGAATCATATATATATATATATATATATATATATATGTGTGTATTTTACATGTCCATACAAAAAGAAGGAGAAATAATTCAATTAGTAATCTCTATTTTATGGGGCGTAGTTCCTAGTCAATTGAACTACCTCTTAAGGACTAAATGAATTATACTTAAATTTTGATCCAATAATAATTTTTTTTTTTTTTTTTTTTTAGCAAAAAAATCTGATGTTCTCATTAATAAAGATCAAAGAGGAGTCCAAAAACAGATCTCCTCCAGTACATCGCATGAGAATCCAATGACCCAATTTTTTAACTTCTCCCTAATAGATAACAGACACACGGTGAGCGCCACCTCAAAGGCTGCACCAACCGCTGCATCAGATTTTTAATTTTTAATTTAGATCCAATAATAATTTTGAAAGTTATATTATCTTTAGGAAGATAAAAAGATGATCGGTACCATTACTCCACATATTAAAGGTGAATAAACATTCCGACCGTCCCCGCAACGAATACTCCATTTTATCTTCTTCACCGGCCATCGGCGCTGCATCTCCACCGTCCATTTCTTCTGACTCATCCTCCTCACCGTCCGATCCATCTCCGCTCGGCATCCATTGGAATTCGAGGTAAAGCTTTTAGTTTTTCTTGGTTCTATATCTTCTCACTCGGGAAAACCATGGAATATTTATCGGTGAAAATTGGATTCACAATTAGCAATTAGGTTTAGAAGAGAAAAAAGAGAGAATTTTCCGAAGAAAATTGACAAATTTGTTCAGAATTTAATCGAATTCAGTGAGTTTCCCAGATCTGGCAAATTTAATCTAATAAATTTTCTAGGTAGTATATAGTACAGTGTAAGATTTCGAAATTATTATGGCTTAGAGCATTCATAATGGGTTCACTACATTTAACTTTCTTCTAAAAATCTAACAAAACTTCTAGAAAGACCCAACAAACTCTCTACATTACTTCAGATTTCCCCTCCCCATTATCTTCTTCCCCACACAACCATATCAGCAAGAACAAATAGAAATGAGCCGAGAATAAAAGAAAGTTTGGAATACAACTTCCATTATGCTACTTTCTTGTGTTGAAACTCTCTCTCTCTCTCTCTCTCTTCCTAAAACTTTTGGAATACATATACGTATTTATATACGAAGAAAGTTTCAGGATTTGATCACTTTGTGTTGCTTCTGAAACTCGCCGCTTAAAGGTACGTTTTTTGTTTGAATCGAAATATCTGTTTTTCGTTTGAAGTTTCCCCTTTTCTGTTTCAAGTAATCGGATCAGGTTTTTCTTTGGATAGCATTGTGTGAATCGATCAGGTCGGGGGTTTTGATTTCTATGTTTTTGTTACGATTTTGATATCTGATCTTTTGTGAGGATTTAGGATTTGATTTGATTTTTTTTTTTCCTTCTCTTGGGGAAAGAATCAATTCTTTTTTCGATGGCAGAGTCCGATGCTTGCTGAAGTGTTGATGCTTGCTGAAAGGACGATTGTTTTAAAAAAAAAATCATAATTTACTGTATTGCCGAATTTGAGTGTTTGTGTTTAAAAATCTGGTTTCAAAAATTTGCTTAAAATCTTTGATGGAAAGGACGATATTTTCCATCCAAGTTTAAAAAAAAAATCATAATTTACTGTTTTGCTCAGAGTATTGCCGAAAATTTTGTTATATTTTATTTTATTTTTCTTTAGATATATTGTGATATGGTTTTCTTAAGCCTTCTTCAATTGTGATACGGTTTCAGTTTCTGTTTTTCAATGATAATGCTATCTTGTGCCCTCAGAGTTGGGCCTTGTTTGGCTTTGACATAGTAGAGTTGATTTGAAACTTCAGTTGCATGAAGTTGATAATCTTTTTATCTTTTTAAGTGTGATTAAGTGTGATGATTAAAGTTAAGTTTTTTGGAACTGTATTATTGGAAACATGAGGATCACTTGGTCAACTCTTATTGTTTTAGGTTTTTTTTTTTTTTTTTGACATGTCCTCACAAGAGGGGGGGGTGATTCGAACTAGTGACCTCCGCTTTATGAGGTGTGGTCCAACCGATTGAGCTACCTCTTGAGGACCTTATTGTTTTAGTTACATAAGATGGTTGTGTTCTGTACATTTAAATGATGTTTAGATTTGGTCTGTGGAACTTTAGGAAAAAGTTATGGATTCATTATTTATTTTTAATGAGAATGTGGGATCGACACTGCACATTCATGAATTACTTGTACATTTACTTAGAAATTAAAAAAAAAATAAAAGAAGTATTGGTACATTGGTGTCAAATGAGAGAAATTTTAGATAAACTCTACTTCTTCATAACTCACTCACAATGTCAAGTAACCTTATATTATCCTCTATTCCGTTTTTATCAAATTACCTCTTCTAACCATTTTACAATTAACATTCAGTTGTATTAATTGTGTTATAATTGATTGTTTGTTAAAAAAGACTGCATACTTAAAGTTTGAAATCTTGTTCAAGGGTTGAAATCTGGTTAAAAAAAGAAAGAAAGAAGGAAGCAATTCAGTTAAAGTGGTTGGCATCCAAACTAATAAAAAATAATATTTAACTAAAGTAAAGAATGTTATAAAGAGTTTAATATTTGATTCCTTTTAAAGGTGGCTCACCAAATTTGATAAAGTGACTTTTTCTCCTCAAATTTTACTTTTATTTGAGGAACCCATTGTGAATGGTCTTACAGGAGCCATAGAGTCCCAATGCTAATACAATGCTAGTTGAGTAGTCATTAGGTATTATTATTATTATTATTGATCTTTTGTTGCTTTTTTGGGTGTAGTGATGAGCAAATTTAGAGTGTAATAACTATGGATGGCGAGGCTCAACGGTCAGTATCTTTTCGGTTAAATCGTAGAGGAGAGCGGGCTAATCAAAGCCCTCATTTCAAAGGTAAGCAAGTCCACACTTCTCAAAATCAGTGAAAATAGTTATTTATATTTGTGTTTTATACATGGGTTTTTTACTTTTTTCTTGTGGGGTTCTATGCAGTATAATGAGTTTGTAGTACAAGAAGCGAATGACTATGTATGAATTTTTTAAGGCAATGCAAAGCTGATTGTTAGTGGTTATGTGGGTTTTGGATGTAAAGATCAAGGATTTTGTTATAAAAATCAGTGAAAAATAATTCTGTTTACATTTCATGTTTCATATTTAGGTTTTTGTTCTGCCATTGGTTTATGCAATATAATAAGTTAAATCTTTGCTGTAGCTATGAGTAGATTCTTTTAAGGTAATGAAAAGCTGATTGTTACTGTTATGTGGGTTTTGGGTGTAGCACTAGGATTTTGTTATACATAGAGTTAGCCATATATTTTCTTGTGTACAAGAAATTTAAGTAGATTATGTTTTGGCGGTGGTGGTGGTGCAGATTCGGAAGAAGGTTTCTTTCATCCAGAGAGGTTGCCCCAAGATTATCCCATGAAGATTGTCTGGAAGAAGGGATTTATTCGATTGGTTCTCGTAGCAGGCATCTTGTGGGTGTTGCTAATTCTTATTGCATTGTTGTTTCATGTGTGGTCTTGCCAATCTTCAGTTTCTTTCTTTTCAGGTATATGTGGGAAGATGTAAATCTTTCCACGGTATTTTGAATTGGTTACTTTTTGTTTTTGGCATAAGCTCCTTTTCATGCCTTAACTCAATTTGGTTCCTGTGGAAATAAAAGAAGATGATTGCATCTTTTAATTTAGCAATTTTTTTTGGATAATTTAACAATTGTTGCTTACTTATCAAAAAAGAAAAGTTTTAATTTAATTTTTTTTTCCTGCATTTCAAAAGCTGAATAGCTCAACACATAGCTCAATACGGAAGCCTCTGGTCTGGAGGTCTTGTTTTCTTGGGTTCCCAAAAGCTGAAAGGTCATAGGTTCGAAGCAATTTCTTTTCATCTACCTACATATCTATGGGAACTAAATGGGAAATTGTGTAAATTCTTTACAAAAGGAGAGATGATAAACCTAGGATTTATGATATAGCTTATGTTGAAATATTACTCGCACTGCTTATATCCTTTGCAATATTTTCCTGTTTAAAACTCAATTGATAGATTCATGTTACATTGGAAATTCTAAAGAGTGACGGTGAGAAAAAAAAAGAAGGCTTTCAAGCAGTAAGAGCTACAAATTTGGCTGCTATTCATGACTAAATGTGGAATGTAATTGCGCATTTGAATCAGGAAGAAAGAATACATTGATCTAGTTTTGGGGTGTTGGGGGGAGGGGCAGTGTGTTTACCATTCTGGAATTACTTGCTATATTTGCACTTGATTTCTGGTTATAACATTATGTATGCTTTAGTGGAAAGGATCTGCACGATTCAAATTTTGTTTGCCTTATATCTTTTCAATGGTTTGTCATGATATCACAGTTTTCTGCTTTATGTGCAGCTATGTGTAACAAAGATAGCAAACTTTTAACAATATTAGGCAGAAGTGGGATTGTACCACAACCTCAACCACAACACCGTAAGATCATGGCAATATCTCTTCTTTGATGTTTTGATCTTTGCCTAGTTGCAATAATTGATATTGATTTGCTCATTTTAATTAGGCTGTCCAATTCCCCTTGCCAATGACCCTGATAAACTAGTTATTCCTAAGGGAAGAACTCCTGACAAAATTGTTAAAGATTTGTCCTATGTCATGGAGGATGAACTTTGGAATAATGGATCTAAGACATCTCCACTATTTGGAGGGCATCAAAACTGGTCACAGCGAGTGGAGAGTTTCAAACTAAATTCAACTATGAAGGTAAAACGAATATTTTGCTACAGTCAATATCGTGTTAGCTTTAACTATTCTTATTATTGTTGTTGTTGTTGTTGTTGTTGTACGATATTGTCTTATTGCTGCAACTACTACTCAAACTATCATTCTGATGATTATGATTATGATGATTTTTGAGTGATTGAAATTTTACTAAAAAGCGAAAAGGTGCAATCCTAGTACACAAAAAGTATACAAGAAAGACATGTAGCTAGAAGGGGAAAAATAACAAAAAAAAAAAAAGAAAATCAAGCACATTAGGAAAGGCTAAAATATTTGTCCAGAGATAAAAGAGTATTGAAGAAGAAAGATGTTAGTTCCACCATCGTCTTCTTGCGGTCTTCAAAACTTATATCATTCATTTTCTTCCAAAGACACCACAAAAGGTAAGACAACACCATCTTCCACATTGCTGCAATCTGAGGACTGCCTAGCTAGAAACATACAAGAAAGACACCTAGCTAGAAGAGGAAAAAGATCAATAAAAACATGAAAATCAAGCACATTAAGAAAATCTAAAACAATTGTGCAGAGGTGAAAAGTATTGAAGAAGAAGATTTTAGTTCCACGACCATCCTCTCGTGGTCTTTAAACCTTTTATCATTCTTTTTCCTTCAAAGACACCACAAAATTCAAGATGCCACCATCTTCCACGCTGTTGCACTCTGAGGACTGCTATATAACCCTCTCAAGCAAGCTAAAAGTTTTATCACTCGCTTAGGCATAATCCAAGACAACCAAAAGCAATTGAAAATAACACTCCATAAGGCACTAGTGGCCTTATTGTAGAGAAGAAGATCCATAGACTCCCCACTCCTCTTAGACATACAACACCAATCAACCACCAAGACATGATGCTTCCTAAGATTATCCAAAGTGAGGATCTGTCTTAGGGTGGTCGACCAAGCAAAGAACGCCACTTTTAAGAGAACCTTAATACGCCAAATACACTTCCAAGGGAAAGGAGAACCATCGTGAGGGATAAGGACGTTGTAGAATGATCACATTGCTCTCTTGGAGGAGGCCTAGTAAAGCTTGTCTTCACTTCCCCAACCTAATCTAAAGGAGTATAGTAAAATTAAAAAACAAAACAAGACATCCACCTCCAAATCACGAGTTTCAATTGCATAATATTATTTTGACAATGATCATGAGGGACAAGGATGCTGTAGAATGATCACACACCTCTCTTGGAGGAGGCCTAGCAAAGATTGTCTTCACCTCCCCAACCTAATCTAAAGGAGTACAATAAATTAAAAAATGAAACAAGACATCTACCTCCCAATCATAAGTTTCAATTCTATAATATTATTTTGACAATGATAAAAAATGTTTTCCTTGATTCTAATAGCATAGGTTATGGCCTAAGAAGGTAATGATGATGAAGGTTGCTTTGGTCAATTTTATGTCTTCCATATATGTTGAAAAATCCAATCTTTTGTCACTTTTATGTTCCTATTCAATATGGCTTTTTTGTTTATTATTTGTTGGTCCTTCAGGTGCACTGTGGATTTATTCAGAATAGTGGTGCTGAAATGGCTCGTTCAGACATTAAATATGTCAAGAAGTGTACGTTTGTGGTTGCATCTGGCATTTTCGATGGATATGATACACCTCATCAACCTTCAAATATAAGCCTTCGTTCTAAGAAGCTCTTCTGTTTCCTTATGGTGGTCGACAAGATTTCCCTCAAATTCATAAAGGAAAATGTTACTGTCAGAGAGGATGATGATGGGGGGAAATGGGTGGGTATCTGGCGTCTTGTCTTACTAAAGAATCCACCTTATGATGAGCCCAGAAGGAATGGGAAAATACCTAAAATATTACTCCACAGGTTGTTCCCCCAAGCTCAGTACAGCATTTGGATTGATGGTAAAATGGAACTGATCGTTGATCCGTTGCTAATGCTGGAAAGGTATCTTATAATGCTTGTTTTTGTATGTGTCTTGAGACTTGTAGAGAAACTGCATCTTATATTCTTATGATCTTAGATAGAACTTTAAACTAATCCTTCATTCAGCTATTGAGAGGAAAGTAAAGAAAATGAAAGTTGAATCTTGTGTTTGTTATGTTGTTCTATAAGCTTGCTGCCCAACTGGATCAAAGCCAGGGAAATACTTTTAATCTATGTGGGAGATTCTCATTTGTTTTAGAAGTGAAAATAGGTCAATGTTAAGATAACCCATCCAAGATATTAAGGGGAAACTACCTTTAAAAGGAACTGTTTTTTTTTTTTTCCTCCAGATATTTATGGCGTGGGAAGTACACGTATGCCATTGCTCAGCACAAGCATCACCACAGTATATATGAGGAAGCTGATGCAAACAAGCGGAGAAAGCGATATGCACGACCACTTATTGATCTCCACATGAAAATTTACCGCTATGAAGGAATGGAATCATGGAGTCCAGGGGGGAAAACCATTAGTGGTAAGTTGGAAAAGATATTTGGTTCTTTACTTGGTTATGTTTAGTTCTTTTTAAGTGAAATTCAGGCGCTGACCTCTAGGTTATGACACAGCACCAAACACGTAAGCACAGAGTTTAAAAGATGGTTCAAAAGTTGTTAATACAAGAGTCTTCATGTATACATCATAAGCTTTGATTAGTGAGCAAAGGACAAATCAAGCCACTGTTGGTTGGAAAACTCACAAAAAGTTTTGGAAATTCAAAGGATTTGTGAGCTTAGTATTTATTTTCCAAAAGGATAGATAGTTTCCACACTTCAGTTTATTCTATGTTTAGAGAGAGGGGACGGTCTTTTGTGTTGGAGGAGCCCATCCCCGGACACAATTCTATGAGTTCCACCTTTCACCAAGGTATTTTCATAGTAAAGTAAATCTTCTTGTGTTTTACTTGGGAAAGTAACCTAACTATAAATGACATTAAATGGGTGACTCATCAGAAAAAACTGGCCAACCTTCCATTTGCTTAGCGTAGAAATGATACCCATGTTATATCATAATATTAACTGAGCTTTGAAATGCAGATGTTCCAGAGGGAGCCATTATCGTACGGGAACATACGGCGATGAGTAACTTGTTTAGCTGCTTGTGGTTCAATGAGGTCGACCTCTTCACACCAAGAGACCAACTGAGCTTTGGCTATGTTGTATACAGGTTAGGGGGTTCGTTCAATTTTCATATGTTTCCAAATTGTGAGTACAACTCACTGTTTGTGCTGCACCCACACACAAGGGAGCATTCTTCAGCTGTTGAATGGGTAAAGAATATTGCTGAGCTTGATGGGAAAGGAAGCAGAATGAAAGAGAGTAGGGGAGGGTTAGGCTTGTGGACTCCTTATCCTGGGAACCTTGATTCTGTTGTCCTGCCTTCTGTAGCAAGAACATCAAAAGCAGGCTGAAGTTCACTTAATTCAATTGATCATTTTTATTAGCTTCCAAGATTTTCTCATGATTTAATTTGGTGTCTAGTGATGCGTTTTACACTTTTTTTCTTCCTACACAGAGGGCTTAAGAGATGTGGGTGTATAGTGTATACTACCCAAAATTGATCTTAGCGCTGAAAGTCTTTAAATCAATAAAAACCTTGACAACACCCTATGGCCTAAAAACACTATCCATTCGCCAAAGTTATGTACATTCATTTCTTTAAGTGAAGTCAACTTGGAATTTTTATTTATTTTTTCTCGAACGAAAGAAATATATATAATTTTTTCTGGACCTTAAGTACTTTTTCTTTCAAACTATTATTTCTGAAATAAATGAAAAGGTTGAGCAAGATTTATGAGTTTAGTGTTTGATTTGATAAACAGAATTGGTCATTTAAAAACCTAGAGCTGTCTCCAATTTCTCGACACCCAGAATTCAAATATTATAAACTTGTATATAGCATTACGAGCACAAATTTTTGCTCTCTTTATTTTTGTTGTAAACACATCATTCCATCAAACAAAAAGGGGTTAACAAAGAGCAAAAGATCCAAGAAGGGTGAGGTCTCTAACAACAAATTCAAACGAAATAAACAGTGTTGAAAATAGAAATACCATACACCAAACATGAAATTGGTGTTAGTAACCCTAAAGGGGTAAGAAATGTCATGGTGCTCTACACCTTAGGTAAAAGCTAAGAATGAGCCACATAACGCAGAGAAGGCACAAAAACAGAAGAGGCCAAGAAAGAGTGACTCACTCCGAAAACAAAGGTCTTCTTTATAAGATAAAACAACTAGATCTACATAGACCAAAACCCAAAAATAACCAAAAAAACAAAAAAGGAAAACAAAAATTGCAGCAAACACTTAACACACACACCATAAATAATTTTTTTAAAAAAAAAAAACACACACATTAGCACACCAGAGGGGTTAGTAAAGATTGGCGAAGACGGAGGAAGACAAGTTGGGCATGCAGGCCAAGCACCCACACGTTGAGGCCAAAACTGGATGCGAAGGAAGATGGCAAGGAGCAGCGTGGCCTAGAGCTTTTAAATGGTGGTTCAATGACTCCTAAGGTAGTCCGACCACCCTCCTCTTTGGTGGATGGTCCAAAAAACCCTTTTCTTAAAAAATAAAAAAAGAAGAAAAAAAAGGGTTCAAAATAGATGAGGTCATCACAGTCACAATTTTGAGAATTGCAGGATCCTGAACCATCACTAAATTAAATGACATGAAATAATAAAATAAAACATTTGAAGTCCAGACAATTAGGGCAAAACTATATAGCCCGAGGATTTCACATTTCACATCTCTCCTTTAGTTCCCTCAGAATCATAATAGTAGTCAAAAAGCTCATAGCATGCTCACACATAAAGCTACAGAACCAACATAGACATTATATTATGAAAACATTAAATATTATATATCGACTTGAAAGTAAGAAATTCCATGGAGATAAAAACATATTAAATATGATTATAAAACAAGCAACAAATCTAACTGGGCTCCATCAATCCTAAATGCCCGATCGTTCGTCAAAACTCAATAAAGGAGTAAATGCAACACCCCAAAACACAAATGGGTGGTGACACAAACTAACAAAAAAGGAAACGAAAAATATAGGAATTACAAGATCTGCAACGTCCTCATCACTAAAAGAATACTCCTCATTGGACTAGCCAAACTCAAAACAGACCAGAACCTTTATTTTTACTGCTGGATATAAGAGAGATGTGCAAGCCAGGAAGGAAAAGCAGATAAATAAACAAATTGCAGAGCTCATGCGATGCTGATTAAGGTGTAGAAATAGGAGATACGAGCATCAATTAGTTGCGTCTCGGCTGTAGTACTGGTCAAGGGTCTTTGCAGGTATACGATGGAGAAGCTCACGGGGGAAAATACGAAGGAGTGTCCATGCCAAATCTAGAGACTGGAAGATATTGCGGGTGTCGTAGGCTCCTTGGGCTACAAATTTCCTCTCAAATTTATCCAAGAACTCCAGATACAGCTGTTAAATAAAGACAAATCTCATTATCATGTTCTGTTTGTTTCCATGAATTATTTACTCAAATGATGAAACAAGAACAATCTTCATAATAGAGTGAGGTAACAGACCAGGTCCTCAGAAGAAAGCGCTTCTTCTCCGACCACAGCTTTCATTGCCTGGACATCCTTCCCAATAGCATAATTTGCATATAGCTGAAAATTAGGCAAACATTGCATGAAAAGGAAGGTTAGATGGCTTCAAGTTAGACAGTACCGAATTTGTATTATGACTGACTACCCAAACAGACCTGGTTGGATACATCAGCATGGTCCCTGCGAGTCATCCCCTCACCAATGGCACTCTGCAGTAAATCAATAATGCTTTAGAGTACACCTCCAAATTTGTACTTAAATTTCTGAGATGCCATCCCTCTCAGGACATGTTTGGTAAAATGTTTGGACGACAGCTGCTTTTTTACAGCAAAAGCAATCTTAATGTGTCGTAAAACATGCTAGACTGCTGCACAAGAAGCAGCTGCTGTCCAACAGCAGTTTTTGGGAATCAGCAAGGAGGTTTGCTTCTCAAAGCACCCCCTAGGTTAGTAAATATTTTGATTGGTAACCTCATTATTTTTTCAACATTGACATGATAATCTTTTATACTTTCTCCAATCATCCCATGATATTTATTTTAGTTATTACACATGTTCAGAGCAATTTTAAAAACAATATTTAACAGACACTAAGAAAAGCATTTCATTGCTGCATGCAGCTGCTTCAGCAGAACATTTACCAAACAATTTTTTAGCAGAGAAGCTGCAGCAGCTTTTGCAAAGCTATTCCTTCACAGCAGCTTTTGCAAAAGTACAGCATTACCAAACTGGCCCTCAATATGTTGAAAGTTCGAACGATCTAAAAATTAATCCTTACCTTCATCAGACGAGACAGGGATGGGAGAACGTTGATTGGAGGATATATCTGCTCAATTCAAACAAATCAATGCTTAGCTTCAGAATCTTTATAAGCTCACATGACTAATCAATATCATTCCTAATATGTGTACCAGTGACAGAAAGCAATAAGAGACCTAGCTCTCCAAATGCAACAAGAACTATTTTACAATTTGAAATCGAACTAGATGAAGCTAATCTTTATGTATTGTTTTTAGTGACCAACCAGTTCTGTCAAACCCATTCACAGTAAAAATATTCACCAGTACCACACCAGTATAGAGAATGGACAGCTCTCATTGGTGGCATAAAACTAAATGTCCACTTCCTTAAATACAGTTTGCAGTATCCCGTTTATCAGACACCCATATTTGGACATTAGGATAAGAATATTGCATATCACATGTTGCCACATACATCCCTTAATTACCACCTACAGAAGACACCGAAATCTATCTGAAGGTTAGAGAACTCATCAAACTACTATCCTCAATGACATTACTTCAGGACTCTAAACATTGTTATAACCTTACCTGTCTGTTGTGCAATTGCCTGTCAATGTATATCTGCCCCTCCGTGATATATCCTGTAAGATCTGGCGTGGGATGCGTTATATCTGGCCAAACAAGGAAAGCAATGTTAAAGAATAGTGACCACTCAAGCAAGAAAGAATAATAGGCGAGATGATCTTTTTATTTTTTAAACAAACATAATCGAGATATCATTAAAAGCATAAGACGTCTTTAGGTACACAGGAAGTATACATGAGCAAATGTCTAATCAATATGGTTTAGGATCGCTTTACCGTCATTAGGCATAGTTAAAATTGGAATTTGTGTTATAGAGCCTTTCCGCCCTTCAATTCTTCCAGCACGCTCATAAATTGTTGCCAAATCAGTATACATATACCCAGGGTACCCACGCCTTCCAGGCACTTCTTCACGCGCAGCAGACACCTGCACAGCAGCAATAGTTAGTTCATGTCATGCAAATTGTTTTAGAAAGGGCTTGAAGATCTTACAGAGCAATCAAAAACACTCCAAAAAAATAGCAAAGTTTTAACTTCTAATACTTGGAAACCATGTAATTTGCAAATATTTTAGAATATATTGAAGCTATCAGAATTACAAAAAGATGATGTTAAAAGGATGTTACAAGCAGGTGCATGCATTTTGATTTTTCTTTTCAACAAATTACAATATAAGGTAGAGCCTCAACTAGCAAATTTAAAATGTAAAGTTTTAACATTACCTCACGAAGAGCATCAGCATAAGAACTCATATCTGTAAGTATGACAAGGACATGCTTCCCACATTCATAAGCCAAATATTCCTCAATTGTAGGGTCATTTGCCTGTATAAGAGCACATCAGGACACACAACTTTAGGAAAGGCATTCAGGCAAGGTATAGCTGAATTCCCACATTATAGAAACAGGTAATCACAATATGATTCACATGAGAATTTCAAAAATATACCAGGTTCAAAAATAGGGTTACTCTCTCCATTGAGCCATTCTCCTCAAAATCACGTTTAAAAAACTGTGCAGTCTCCATATTTACACCCATAGCTGCAAATACAATGGCAAAGTTGTCCTCTTGCGCATCCTGTAAATTCATATAGTAGGTTAGAATAATCACCTAAAAGTTAGAACCAAAATAAAAACATCAATAAGAAGATAAGAGACATAGTAAATCAAGTGGGCATCCAAGAAACAACTGGATCACAAGTAAGCAAATAGCATGAGATAACATTTTAATTGAATCAATTGGACTTCAAGCCATCCATGGGACATTTTGACTCTTTCAGAGATTTCAGATTTAGAAGTTTGACTACTTTAATACAAGGATAAATATTACATTATATGGTAGATAATTCTGGCACCACACAAATTTCATTGTGAAAGGGAGCTGCTATTTCTACTTCTATTAAGATTTTGGCTGACTACAAAATTTTGGTGTACATGCACTTGTAGTTGGACAAAATTAATCAAGTGGATGGACTTCAAGCCATCTATGGGCCATTCCAACTCTTCCAGAGATTTCAAATTTACTTTAAACTACAAAAACATGCAATTTTACCTAAGAAAAATAAAAAATAAAAAAAGGGGGGGGGGTGGTAAGTTCAACCACTTTAATCTCCAAAGATAAGTACTTCATTGTAAGGTAGATAATTCTAGCCCAACACAATTTTCATTGCATAGGGAGCTGCTAGCCCTACAAATATTTTGGCTTCGCCAACCAAAATTTTTTTACATGCATTTTTAAGTACGTCAAACATAAAAATCAGTGACAAAAGGCAAATTCATCAGAAGATATAGGACAACCTTTTTATGGTTCTGCTGCTTTCAGTCATCTAACTTGTTTAATATTCAATTATCACTAGCTAATAATTATTAGTATAACAGTGATACCCCAAGAAGGTTTTCAGACTTCTCCAGTCGCTTGACCAAACCAGCTTGGCGACATATCTGAGCAGCAATTTCATTATGCGGAAGACCAGCAGCAGAGAAAAGAGGAATTTTCTGTCCTCTGGCAATTGAATTCATGACGTCAATTGTAGAAATCCCTGTCTGTATCATCTCCTCAGGATAGGTTCTTTCACTAGGGTTGATAGAACTCCCTAGAAAAGACAAGCAATGAATTGAAGGATATGAAAATATATCATGGATACAAACATCATATATCATCATTTGCTCCACTAACTCACCAGATATATCCAAGTAAGCCTCGGGCAAAATAGGGGGGCCATTATCAATGGGTTTTCCAGAACCATTAAATATACGCCCAAGCATGTCCAATGAGACAGGAGTTTTCAAAACCTGTAACAATGTCAGGGAGAGGATGGGGGATTAGAGGAGCAGAAATGATTCTTCTGAGAAAAAAAACTGAAGTAAAAGTCAGACAATCAACGGTCAAAACGGTCAAAACACACCGTTTTGACCCGTTAAAATATTAATTTTTTTAAATTTAATTTTAAAAATAAATAATATAATATAATATAAAATAAAATACAGGGTGGTTACCACCCTGTATTTTTTATTATTTTTATAGATTTAATTTTTAAAATTACCGTTTTGACCCACACTAACGGATGTTAAAAAAATTGGACGGCATAGATTTTATTGTAGTTTCGATATACCCAAGGAGTAAATTGTAAAAAAAAAAAAAAAAACTTAAAGATTTAAAAATTTTGGAATGCTAACCCAAGGGTCTTTGATATAAATTCCCGTATTAAAATACCAACATGTGGAGGAAACTCTTAATTAAAGTACAGGCAGTTGGTGCCAAAGCCTTATACAATAAGTGAAATCCTTCTGTGCGACAACAAATTCTTCTATTTGCTATTGGACAATCATATTCACATATACTATGCCAGGCTGTATGTATTATCACATTCAGTTCCCATCTCCTTTATCACCTCATCACTCTACCAGTGAATCCATAATCTAAACTTTCCAATATAGTGGCATACAAACAATCCAGCATTTCCTAGGAATAAAAAGAGTGGGATTAAAAGTACATAATTCCCTTAAAGAATCTATCATGAAGGTCCTGATGCTTTTAGCAAGCACAACATCACAAGTTTCTAATACCAAATGAGAACTTCTAGCTTACTGCAAATACACCCACTAGGTCTTGTAGTGTTTAAGAGTCCCCTTAATGACATCACTTCAATAATACAGTAGTGTTCTAGATAACTAGAGTCAAAATTTACATGAGCGTACCATTCAATGCCTAGACAAATCAATTCACTATGCCATTTTTTTTTTTAAGTAATTCATATCATTGATAAGGGCAGAGGGGCGCAACCCTAGTACATAGGATGTATACAAAGAGAGTCCTCCCATTAAATACACTATACCGAAAATACTTCAATAATACATAGGAAGAGTATAAAAAAGTTTAATACCTCTCCTGTAAATTGCACGGTTGTGTATTTGTTGTCGATTCCAGATGTTCCTTCAAAAACCTGGCCATTAACAAAGAAATAAACAAAGCATAGAGATAATAAGTTTCTTCAATATTAACTATAGTACCAGAATAGATTTTTTAAAAAAAGGGTGTTTTTAACTACAGGGCAATTTAGAGACATGTATGAACTATAATTCTATGAAGAAGTATAAGGGTCCATGATCAAGATGTGAAAGTTCTCAAATTTGTAAACTGAGCAAGAATGTCAATTATGGGGAAATCACAACCATTATGATAAAATAATAAAGATTTAAAAATAAAAATAACCTGGACAACAGCCTTTTCACCATCAACTTCTAGAACTTGACCACGTCGAGTGGTTCCGTCTCCTAAACGTATATTGACAATCTCTTGATATTTCGGCCCCTGACACAGTTAATCAGAGGATAGATTATTCACCGAGAAATACAAGGAAGGGGAAATCCTGATTGAGAAAGCTTAACAAGACTGGCAAGAAGGTAAAATACCCCACCTTTACTTTTTCAAGGATAACCAGAGGTCCGGCAACTCCAGAAACAGTTCTATACTCTGCAATGTAATTAAAAATAAATAAAGGAGCAAAACTTATTGAAATATAGCTAGAACCAATCGTACAAGTTCTCATAATCTTAACCGCTTTATTCTATTTACTGCACATTATTTAATAGTAATTCATTGAAGATTGTGCTTGATTCTCATACTCTGACAGTATCTCAAAATCACATGGCCAAAATAGACCTCATCACTGAATACAATGACATGAAAAATCAGTGAAAAACTCACCCATGCCAACTTCCAGCGTCCCCTCCATGTCGTTTTCGTTTTGCACCAAACCCATTATAGAGCTTCAAACACACAAACAAAAAAAATTCAAAAAATCCATAGACACCAATATAAACACAACTACTGTGATACTTCAGGGGTTCATAAATAAGATACTCCAGTATGCTCTTGCTAAATTATTCATTATTCTTTGTTTGGTTGCCAAGAAAACACACTAAAATAGAAATGAACGGAAAACGAATCTCATTTGCCTATATTCAACTAATCCAAATACTGAAATTCGGCACAGTTACGAGCATAGCTCATAGTCCTCTCGGGTCCCGCACAGCAAATACTGCAATATATCAATTTGTGACGATTCTTATTTCTCTCACTTTAACCAAACGCCGCCCTAACTCAAATTCTACGACAATTAAACGCCATTATTACTCGAAAACCTCAAAAATTACACTAAAGAATCCTCATTTCGTACAACATACGATAAAACGAAAACAAAACTATCGATAATTTATTAAAAAAAGAAAAACCGCAAAAAATCTAACTAAGAAATTCGAAAAGGAAAATCAAATTTCCACATCAGCTACACAATTGAACACGTTCCAGTGTCATATATACTCGAGGTTTGTGATCACAGAGACTACAAAATTAAGATTGAATAAAGAGAACTACGATTTCGGATCAAGTGGCTGGGAATTGAGGATGGATCTGAAAGTGAATCGGAGCGTACCTGTACTTTTTGATCCGAAACAGAGAGCGAGCGAGCGAACGAGAGAGAGAGAGAGAGAGGGGGGGGAATAAACTGGGATCTAGTGGAAGAGAAAAGAGAGTAAATTATGATTTATAAGTAATTAGAAATGTAAATTAAATCGGCTGAATATTGATGGAGAAGAGACAAGAGCCACTGGCATGTACTGCGTAAATGGCCCAGCCAGACGGGGGGGATATTTGGGTGGTTGCTGTGTTTTGACGTGGCTGACAGTGATTGTGTTGTGTGTGATCTGATCTCAATCTTTCAATAATTAAAATATATATAATATATATATCTTTTATTACTCAAAAAATCATTTTTTGCAATATTAGATGTTAGCTTCCACCACGGTTGATCTTTGAGCAATTCTAGAAATCTTTACTGTGTTATAATTGTGTATTTCTAAAAATAAGATGACTTTTAAAATTATCATTTGATCAAAATTTAATAACATTTAATCACAAATCCAGTAGTAATTTTAAGAGGCGCATCATTCTTAAAGAGATACAAGAGTAATTTTTAGCATTACTTGTACATTTTATGTTTATGGTTTCAAAAAATGTGATTAAAAAATAAGCGTTTAGTAAAATTGTGGTTTCCCCTTTATTAAAATAGTTTTTTTTTTTTTAAATCATTGCTTTGATTGTGATTTTAATTTTTTTAATATATATTTTTAAGCAATAATTTTTTAAAACGTACTCTGGAACGATCAACTTTTTAAGTTTTAGTTTAAAATTGCACGTTTTGCTTGCAAAATCGCACACCCAAATACATTCTGAGCATAATTATCTTCTTGTTCAAAATTTCCTCTTTGTGTCGAACCATTTATAGACTCTATTTTTCTCACAAGATTTTACATTAGATAATGATATTCTAATATTTTAAGAGGTTACTCAATTAACTGTGAATCACGCCTTATGAAATAGAGGTTACTAATTTTGAATTTCTTATCTTTCTTCCTTTGTGTAGACATATTAAAAAATAATAATAATAATCTACTAGTTATTAATAAATAAAAAATATAGTTGGAAAGAATGAAACATTGAATTCTTTATAATGTATATGGAATCCTAAAATTTGAATTATTTAATTAAAAATTAATTATTTATTGTCTTTTTAAAGATAGAATAATCTACATATATATATAGTAAAATAGTTTTTATTTTATTTATTTATAACAAACAGTAAAATAGTTCAATCACTCTATAATAGGACCGATTGTAGAGTAATATAGTCCAGTCTTTTTAATGGGAACACAGACAAATGACTGGGGTCCACTGCAGCTTCCGAAAATTTTATCGTTTTTCAGCATGGCATTGTAGACTTGTAGTTAGATCGGACGGCCCAAGATCAAGGATCTAATATGATTTTGTTCCACTTTTTGTAAGAACGAAGATGGGACTTAGAAAGATAATGAAGACAGCACAAAGTTTTCTTCAAATTTAGTTAAAAAAATTTGTTTCAACTTAGTCTATTATATTGATATGTTTCCAAAATAATATGATTTTTCACGTGGATTTTTTTAATATATTGTTATGCATGTGGACTCGGCATCTGGTCCATCAACTAACCATTCCAAGAACAGTTACAAAACACCACACTGAGTCCCCTCCTAAGCCACGTCGTAATCATTCCCATGATTCTCAACATGAGGCAATATGTATGATATTGATATGGATAATAGGATGTAGGAAATATTTGCATAGGAAATCTCCAACAAAGCATAACGTAGCAAGACGATTATGGAAGAATTTGTTATAAAGAGCGGCAAGGGTCATATAAAATGGGACTTATGTCTCGTTCATTTAGACCACACTTTTGCTTTCCCTAGAACTATACCCTATAATTTATAATGATTTAAGCATCGAAGCTATCTTCTACTGGCTCGCTCCAATAAGTTCTTTCGTTAAATTCTTCTCTCTTACAAGTATTTCCAACTGTTACCTTGGCAGAAGGTCACCTGTTCTAACATTGGTAGACCTCTTTATGTCTACTAATAAGCAATCATGGCTTCCACTCAAAAAATCTGCTTGATCTAAACAAAATCCATTCCACATTCCTTTGATCTTATTTTCCTCTGGAACAAACAAATGTTTTGGTGTTCACACTTCCAGAACAAAGCTTGTGTTCAAGCCTACAACTTCAAGAATACAACTACCACATGAGTACAGATTAGCCATTCCTGTAAACGCTTTGAAAAAAACAATCCAATGGCATGACAGGTTTACTGAAGGAAAAAATTGGACAATGGAACTTGGTCTCTAAACTCATTAAATCTCCTGCTGAGGCTGCGAAGGACTTGAATGTGAGGTTCCTCTTCCTCTAATGGTATTATTTTAGCAAAACTTCCTTCTTCAAGATAGTCTACCACCCGGTTGGCAGCTTCAAGTCCAGTGACATAAGATTTCTCCTGTGAATTACATTCATTGTTACAAATTTTCATATTGTTCATGATTTTCACTTAAATCAACAGAGGAAAGGGAACAGTTTGAATCAACCTGTGACCAGGAGCCGTGTCGGGTTATAATCCAGTCTCCAGCCATGAATAAATTTGGGAAAGATGTAGACCCGCGCATCATGTACTTGTACGAACCTACAAAAGTGTTAAGCTATCATATATCTTAAAAAGCTTAAGCTAATAAGAAATGGTGAATTTAATAAATTATATTAATACTCTACGCAACGAAAAGAAAAATGGAGATGATCTTAAAGATATAAGGAGTAAAAGACAGCCTAGGACCCAGTTAACTCTTACTTGGATAATTTCCTAGACAATTGATGCTTTCTTAATAGAAGATCACTGAAATGCTCAAAAATATCACTGATATAGGTAGAAAAAAGAATAGAATTAAGTCATTTGTCTGCCATCTATACAAATTTATATCCAAATCTACAGATATTTAGATCATGGAATGCTAGTGGTGCTTGGTTGAGCATTTAGGATTTTCTTATAAATATAACAAGCCCTGAAATTACCTGGAAAAAAGTGAGTCAAGGATTGTGGAAATCTTCCTATCTCCTTATCCATCACAGTAGCGTACTCAAAGTCCTTGATGCACTTTGAGAGGTAAGACATCACTTTTGCAACTATATCCTCATCCTTCATTGGCAACAACTCGTTGGAATGAT
Source organism: Carpinus viminea (assembly GCA_013348765.1). Lineage (NCBI taxonomy): Eukaryota > Viridiplantae > Streptophyta > Magnoliopsida > Fagales > Betulaceae > Carpinus > Carpinus viminea. The sequence goes on along the minus strand of CP054669.1, from coordinate 12,476,273 downwards.
ACTACAAAACAAGATATTTTGAGACCAAAAAAAAATGATACACCTCATTTTTGAATTTTTTTTTTTTATTTTTGAAAAATCTACTAGTTTGAATTTAAAAAAAAAATTGAAACTCACACAATCAGCTTGTAGGACTGTTACTGGATCATCTTTATGCTCATCATGAATTATGTTCAAGTCAAAAAAAGTCCAGCCAAATTCATCAAATACAGAGCAAGCATTACTTGCATTTGGAATTTTAACCTGCACAAATGTAGAATCATTTTCGATACTATATAGTATATAAAGGAATCCACAGAAGCCATGAGTAATATATTAACAGACACAGGATAAGTGCAGCATGATAAGGATCTTCTTCATGCAATTTCTACAGCCAGAAATTGTTGGTTCAATAGGAGCCTATTTATTTAAATCAGCCAAACATATTAATAGCCCGGCAACCTATTAGTAACTTCTCCTCCTTTCAAATGTGTAGGTTTGGAGTTCAAGCCAACATGAGTAGAAACAGTACTCAATTGTATGAAACAAAACCGACTCTGAAGCAATATGATAGAAACAACAAACTTATACATCTTAGTGTCGGACAATTTAAGTCATTTAATCTAGACAAACTGTAGCCCAGATTTGTCGAGCACATATATGACAGGCATAATCTGCTAGGGTGTATGAAATTGGACCAAAGCAATAGATCTGACAATTGAAACTGCACACAGATAATAATAATAAAAATTAAATTACATTAAAAAAAAAAAAAGAAAGGGAAAAGACATATTTTTATGTAAAGATAATGTTGCCCAATGTCTTTGTTCTCTTATATTATTATTATTATTATTATACAGAAGGATGCAACATTTAAAAAAAAAAAAAAATTGTATATATCTATTTGGTATTTAATGTGAGCTGAGTAGTCAAACAGGTGACTTGGAGCAGAACCTTTACATTTCAACCATTGGCTTGGTTTGTAAACAACCATCCATATACTATATAGGACAGTGAAGATGCACCATTGATGGGTATGGTAGATGCAAGAATTCCCCATAACTTGAAAATTTTTACATAATAAAATAATTAAACAATGGGAATATATTACAAATTTGGGTTGCTATGGCTAATAATATTTAAAAGTTTCTTTTCTTAACCTCATCTCTATGTGATCTTCTGTACCATAGGTCCTAAAGACAAGCAAAATATATAATGATAAGAAAGTGAGGATAGAAATAAGGACTTCCCCACTCACCTTCCTATCAAGGCGAAGCTTGACAGTGACTACATCAATGCTAGTCAAGTTTAAAACCTTGAGAAACTCCTCCCTTGTACATAGTACTGCACTATACAGAAGTCAGATTTCCAGTTTAAAAAAGATGGCAAGAACAGGGTTAAAGAAAGCTCTAACATGCTTCTCAATATTTTAAAGTAGGAAGAGATCTGCTGAAAGCATTATGCCAATTGGTCTCTATAAAGATGATTGCAAAAGATCCTGTCTGATTGTAACACTATTCACCAATTCTTCTTTTTGAAAATGTGGAGCACCGAACTAATGCTAAGTTAATATTTCCACTAAACTAGATGAAACCAGTTAAAGTTAATATAAAATTATAAGAGAGTTAATTTAGTGTACAAAATCCTGAAAAATGCACCTGTTCTTGACAAGTTCCTGGAGTCTGGATATTCCAACAGCCAAGATAACTGCATCAGCATTATAGGACTCTCTGCCACAAACTACTTCTGAAATACAGGTTGGTTCCTCCTCATTAAAGAAAAAACCTGTCACTTTTTTACTCTCCAGAATTTCACAACCTTTTGACCTCAGGAAGTCAATCAAAGGCTCAAAAATCTTTTCCTTGACTGTACCACGACACAATGCCAAGTCGAAATCTTTCTGCATCATCCACATTGAAAAATATATAGCTCCAGCTTAAGAAAATTCAGAAAACATCAGGAAACATTACTGAAAAATGATGCAAAATTATGGATGTTTGCATTATGTTTTCCAAGCCAGTTACAGAAGTTTGAAGGTTAACTGGAAACATTATAATTTCCGGCAACATGCCCAGAGAAAAATTTTAGGTAGAGCACACCTTCATTTTTTTTTCTTTCAACATCCTCAAGTTCAATGGATCATATAACATTTATCCTCTGGGTAGCTGGAGATAATTTTAACTTACAGTTGTAAACTTGTAACATCAGTACCTGCAACTCTATGGGTTCATTCAACCTTATAAAATTCCTGTAATAATGACCTTATGGTCCATTTTGGTACTCTTATTCCTCCCATATTGTCAGATAATTTTTCCTAGTTAATATATGATAGGGTAAACTGTTGCAGCAGTGTTCTTGTGGTGGAACATAAAGTATCCTAGATGGTGCAGTATTATTATGTCTTGGCCCATATGGTATACAGGGAGAAAAGGATCTGATGCATGTTTGGTCTCAATAAGATTTGCAATTGAAAAACTTCACACAGGCAGAAGTATGTAAATTTGATACTTTGATTGAGGGAATCATGCATTTCTTTTATTTGTTATATCCTTTTTTTTTCCGCTTTCTTAGTTGCTTTTTTTTTTTCTTAATTGCACGTCACAGCTTCATTATCACACTTCAAGTTCCCAACCTAACTTTCTAATCGGAAATCAACACAAATGGCTGTAGATACTTGTGCAAAATCTTATGTCTTCTAGTAAGGAACTCAACCCATCAGACCTGGTGGGCAAGGATGTAGTATAGCACCGCCAGAGTTGCAGCAGCACTACATTGTTCTGCTGGAGTAAATAAACCCACTTGAAGCAATGGACCAAAAACATCCCGATAAAGCCTTTCCGAGAAGCCAAACTGTTTTAAAAGCTCCCTTGCAGTAACTAACAGTTAAACCTCTGTATAAGACACTTCAAACTTCGTTTGATTTTATTCACTAGTGATAACAGATAATCATATGAAGCGGGGATCCTTACTTGAATCATATTTTCTCCATGCCATTTCGGTATTGTCAAAGTCAATTACTGCAAACAAAGGTGCAGATGAGTGAGAGGAAATAACAAGTAACGAAGAACAGCCTTTAACAATTTCCCTTTAAATTCCCAAGGACTGCAAACATGTAACTCAAGTACAGATAGCTATTTTCAATTCTTGAAAGAAGCATGTAATGAAGACCATCACAAGTTTAAAGCCATGGATATAAATGTAGACATCTAAAGTACAAAAAAATTATTTACTAAAAAAAGTAAAGAAATCAATTAGAACCGTAACTCCCGTCATATTACTTTAAGCTCTCCTGAGGCAACTCACCAGAAGTCCAAATACAGTGCATTGGGTCTCATAATGATCTTAAACAGTATGTAAATATAGATGCTAGTTATATTTTTCAAGATGTTATTGGTAATAAACATCTGCCATAGAAAGTTCAAAAGGCATCAACAATGGTTTGGAGTTGTCCAGATGTAATAGAAGGTGATGGAGGACAGTGAAGTCCTGTTATATGTACTGAATGGATTCTTAGGTGTAACAACTTATGATTTTCTCGGCAATGGATTCTATGTTGAGAAAAGACAAGGAAAAGGAACAACTAGTGGTAATATCCCACCATAAAATGGAAATCAAATCATGAGGATTCCCTTTACTTTTGCAGTCAGTAGATCCATTGCTCTGTAAATGGCAAAATGTAGATTTTTTAACAGTAGGATGTACCTGCAGCTCCTAAAGGAAGTGATGTTAACCTATCCACCAATGGAAGCCGAGCAAACTGAACAATGCAACAATGATTAATGTCCACAAGGTCTAAATATACTTTTCTAACAAATAAATAAATAAGAATGATACAATCTTAGACATACTTGAGTATAAAATAATGTTCCCAATGGAGTTGGCAATTGAGGCAAATCTTTGAATATTGGAAATTCAACCTGCAGAAACCTTGGTTTTGTTAAAACAGTTTTAAGGCCACTCATCTCAAACTCAATGAAATTGTTTGATGAAATCTATGTACTATAATTTGTCAACACCATTCTACTACAAAAAGGCTCATAGAGAAAACATCAAAACTACAAACTGAGTTTAGAGATGGAGTAAATTAGGAACCATGGGAAAATGTCTGCAAATCAAGTCTTCGTCAATTTGGGTAACTAGTGTTACCTCACTACTTGTCCTAAAAGCTTAAGCTGATAAAAATGGGTAATTTTAATAATTTAATCAATATTTTGACACATTCTCTCACGTGTGGCTCAAAATACTTTAACAACTAGTTCAAAAAACAAGATAAAAGCAACAATGTAATTACCTCCAACCCCTCTCCTGAATAATGTGCAGATGCTGTCCAGTTAGTGAAGGGCCTGATACCCAGCTCATCAACAAGGCTAAATATGTTTTGGTAGGGAGACCAATAACCTACAAAGTAGAATCCTATTTCATTATCAAAGGACATCATACTAGGCACATATTTGAACATTAATCAGACACCCAAATCAACTCTCCTACTTTTAAATCTAGGTCATTACAATTGGGTTCGTGTGAATTCATTGAAAACTCTTAGCATCAGCAAAACCCAGATTCCCATTCCAATTAATTATCAAACGCAAAGAACAAAAAGAAGGAAAACGCGTTTCATTACAACGGATACCAACATCTTCTGGACTGCCTTCAAGAACAGTGACATCAAAGCCCTGGTTGCAGAGGTGATGAGCAGCTCCAAGGCCAGCCCAGCCAGAGCCAACGATCACCACCTTCTTCTTCTTCTTCTTCATTGGACCATTGTCTTCCCCTCCATTTGCATGGCTTTGAAGAGCATCAGCTCTGCAACAAAACCCACTTCTAAGTCTCTTATCAGAGAAGCATGGTGCAAGCGTGACCCTCCAACTCCAAGAAGCCAACATCGTTGGGGTGTCTAACTTTAACGGCTTTCAACGGCTATCCAGTTGCTTCCCGGCTTTTATATAGACCAAGAAGCAAAGAGGAAAACTGATTTTTAGGTGGGGGTGAGATTTTTCTCTCGAGTATGGCCAAGAATGCTGACCACAAGCAAGGCACGTCTAGACGTGTTGCAAAGGTTAGCACACGCTCGATGGTTGGAACTTGGAAGCAATAGGATCATAGACAGAGACAAGGAAATAAAAAGAAAAATAGTGAATTAGAGAAAAAAAATTAAGGACTTTAGAGATGTTTCTCTCAAGCAAATAATAATGGATTCAGGTAGATAATGAGCATCTCAAAAGGGTACATAATGAGATGCCAAAAAAAAAAGAAAAAAAGAAGAGATATAGTTTTGTCTAGGTACTTCAACTTTTACTGCAAATTATGGCACATTACGTTAAAGTCATTAAAATGTAGACAGTTAAGTGACTGTTTATGTAGCAGTACCTAGATAAATAATAGAGTTTTTTTCCAAATTGAGTGGGAGGAACTTTCTCCAAATTAATTTATAAAAATAACATGTATCATTTGAATATGTGAGATGCACATTATTTTTGTAACATGGACAAAGTTGAAATAAATAAAATTAAAAATTCATGTGCATCTCACATATTATTAAAAAAATAGACACATGTTATTTTTATAAACTAAAATGAAAAAAATATAAAAAAGCCTCCCAAATTACCAGCCATTTACAATTTAGCCCCCAATATTCAAAAAGTAATAAAGTAGCCCCATAAACTACCAAAATGTAACAAAAAGGCCACTTATTTTTTTTTATATTCCTATAATACCCATATTATTTTAAGAAATAAAATAATAAAATAATTGTAAAAAAAAACTAATTTAAAAAAAAAAAAACAATGAGCCAGTAAATAAAAAAAAATGTTTTTTTGGAATAAATAAATATTCGTCCATTTTTTTTTGTAGGGTTTTTTTTTTTTTTTTTACAATTAGTTTAATATTTTATTTGTTAAAAGAATAGGGGTATTATAGGAATATAAAAAAAGTGGCCTTTTTTGTATTTTGATTTTAGGGGGCTACTTTATTACTTTTTGAACATTATGAGCTAAAGTGTAAGCGGTTGGTAGTTTGGGGGGGGGCTTTTTTTATATTTTTCCCAAACTAAAATGAATAAAGTTTCTCTAACCCAGATTGTAAAAAAACTCTGTCCTTTATACGTTAGGGATCCGGATCCTATTCAATCTACTATGGACCGAAGAGTATCTGGTTCATGGTCGAGATTTCTTTAAAGAAATTTAAGTGCCATGTGTCATTTTAATAAAAAAACTTAATTAATATTTTAAAAAACAAATAAAACTAAAATAATTAAAAAGTTAAAAATATTTTAAAAAACTTAAGGGTGGCTATAAGAGGTGGCCAGACCACCCCCAAGGGCCATGGGGGTGGCTTTAGCCACCCTTGAGGGTGGTCTTGCCACCCCCGCTGGGTAACGATTTTTTTTTTTTTAATTTAGTTTGGGCCTTCGGAGGTGGACCGAGGTGGCCGAACCACCCTCGAAGGCCAACGATTTTTTTTTTTTTAGTTTGTGTCTTGGGGGTAGTTTGACCACCCCCAATAGCCATAGGTGGCTTTGGCCGGCCGGTCATGGGTGGTTTCAGCCACCAGGCCAACGGTGGTGGTCCGGCTACCTCATAGGGGGTGGCCGGCTTAGTTTTTAAAAATATTTTATTATTTTAGTTTTTATTTATTTTTTAAAATATTAATTAATTTTTTATTAAAATGACACGTGGTAGTGCCATTTAAATTTCTTTAAAGAAATCTCAGCCATAAATTAGATGCCCTCCGGTTCACAATAAATTTGAGAGGATCTTCTTCCATAATTTACGTGACAACTATTAAAACGAGAGATGTAAATTAATTTTGTAAGAAAATATAAATTAGGCATGAGAATCAAGGGTCAATAAGAACAAAAAAAAAGTTCAATAATTGAGCTAGTTTTGTCTTGCAAGTTGCATCACTCGGATGTTTCTTAATGTACTGGAATTTGGGGATGGTAGGGGAAGTGCTTTCATTGTATAATTTATTATTGATATTTATCGATGAAAAAATATATATATTAAGAAATATTTATTTATTTATTTCAAAAATTTGATATAATAATTTTTGCTTAATTAGATGTAGTCGTAACTAAGGTAGGGACAAAAAATGTAACATTATATAAATGTTTATAGATGTTTCCCTTCCCTTTCCTATTCCAAATCTTTGTGGGTGGTCGAAAATGATTATAAGCATTCCTATTTGTCAGAAAAAAATTATTGTTCCAAAACAGAAAAAGAGGAAGAAAGCCACGCGATCTTTATAATTCTCAAGATCCCCCATCAGACGGTGAGCGATTAAGAAGCACCTACACCACGGCAACACACACGTAGAAATCAGCCTCTAGATTAACCGTCTTCTACGCTCAATAGCCTCACGTTTCTCCCAAAAAATGGCTGCCACTCTCACAGTCCGGCCCAACCGCTTCACTGCCGGTTCGCTATATCCTCGGTCCCCGTACCGGAGTCGTGGACCGGATCGCGCGGGACGGCCCATTAGGAATGAACTCTGGCGAGGCCTGACTACTCCGAGCATTATACTGTCCCGGCGCAAGCTGGTCCAAGCAGGCTCGCGAGCAGACGACTCGGCGCCGTCCGACATGTCGGTGGAGAACGCTCTCAAGCTCCTCGGAGTCACCGAAGGCGCGTCGTTCGACGACATACTTCGCGCCAAGAACTCGATCCTCGCCTCCTGTAAGGATGACCAGGAGGCAATTGCGCAGGTCCCTTCCTTAAGCTTGCTCTCACCGGATTACTCCTCTTCCTTCTTATCTCGGTTAGAAGAAAAATATTAGTACTTTTAGCAATACTTATTAATTTCATACATATAATCGTGCCATTGATAATTTGGTCACTTTTCTTGGCGTATTTCTGGTAAATTGTGCTCATTGCAAGTTTGTTTTAGAATTTTGTTCTTGATTAGAAGTGTGAAACTAAGGGTCTGTTCGGTTTAGAACATGTGATTTGAAAAATAGTGTTTTTAAAAGGCAGTTAGTTTGTAAAAATGAGATTTTTTAAAACACAGGCAAATTTGCATTTTGACCTTTAAAATTGCAGTATGACCTTTTAAAGCAAGTGTTTTTTAAAAAAATATCTCCTTGTTTGAGACTTAAAGATGTGGACTTTTCAAAGTTTCTAACTGCAATTTTAAAAAATTGCACTTCTAATAGTCATTTTAGCTACTCAAAATACAACTTTTTGTATTTCAAGTACTAGTTTTTTACTACAATCTCCAATAGAAACATCTATTCAATTCTCTACTTTCTTTAAATATTGTTGTTATTGTTTTTATCCTTAATTTGAGGGCAAGAGAGAGAAAGAGGGAGAGAGAAATGAGAGGGAAAAAAAAAGAATAAAAAAAGCTTACAAGGTGCCGTAGTAAACTTTCAAATATGAAAGTTCATTGTAGCAAATTTTAGCAAAACTTTTATTTTGAAGTGTCTGTTGGAGGAGAAAATAGCACATAATAACTTTATTTAACTATAAAGGATCATTTAGAGCATCTATTGGAGATGCTTTAGTGTGCATGGATGGTAGGTTCACAAATAAGAGATTGTATTTTCTGGATGGGGTATGATACGCAGTATTGTTAATAAAAGAGTTACTATCCTCATAATTTGGATGGGTTGTAAATTGGCGTTGCTGGACTGGGATCCTTTAGATTTTCTATGGTAACTTGGGCCGTGCACTGACTCATTCAGAGTTAGAAACAGTCCTTCCACTTTCCGCCTTTGCCTATCGGAGTTGATTTCCACCTTGCCTCTTGGAGGCAGAGTTGGGTGGAAGTGTCAGAAACCATCTGTTTAGTAGGCTTTTTGGAAAATGAAGAACTTTGTGTCCAATGAAGATCGAAGAAGATCTTTCATCTTAGTCAAAGACTTCTTTGTCAACGAAGATTTCTGGAACCTACAAAAGCGAGGGGTGAACCACGGTGGAGACTGTGATGGGTGAATTGCGGTGGAGATGGCGAGATGGTGAAGGGTGTCAGCTAATGAGAACAAGAGATTTGAGAAAGTGTAGACTAAGCGGGGGGCTGCAGGTTAGGGTATTGACTGATGGGAGTGAGATGAATATATCTCCCCACCAAAATGACACCATTTTTTGTCTTAGAAAATATTTGATTTCAAAACTTATGTACAAAAAGACGTTTTTGTATTTTTTTTAAATCACATTTAATAGTCAGGTTGGAATTAATCATATTTTTTTGTCCATTCCGACTTCTGACTCGAATTATGTTGAAAATAAATATTGGTTTCCAACTTCCGCCCTGAGTCCCTGACTCTGGTTGGAAGGCAACTTGCTGAGGTCAGAACCGGGTCAGAAGTCAGGGTGTGGTTTTTGGCACACCCTTAATGGTAACTTTACAATATCCCTAATCCTTATATTCAATTAAATGGTTCAGATTTGGTCAACTCAGCATAATGAATTTAAGTAAAATTTAATCCTTTGGAGTCGGTAAATATTGAGGTGGCAAAATCTGAAGTGTTTAATTAACTTTAATTATTAGAATCTTAAGAATTAACTTTAATTATTAGAATCTTAAGAATTAACTTTAATTATTAGAATCTTAAGAACTCCACGTGGAGTTGTCATGAAAATATAGAAGATTTTGATTCGATGTTGTTATTGTACATTTAATTCTGGTAAATAGATGGGTCCAATATGTCTATGTGGTAGTGCATTGTTTAGGTGAATGTTTAATTTCCTTTACTTATTAATTACTGGAAGCAATAACTGCTTCTGCCTGTTTTACCCTAATAAAGTTGTGGGTAGTCTTCATTTCCTTGTCACAACTATTTTGAATTTGTTTTAGGCTGAAGCTGCGTATGATATGTTGCTTATGCAAAGCTTAACTCAGCGGCGAAAAGGAAGGGTTGTGAGTAGTAACATTCGTTATGCTGATGTTAAACCTGTAAATGCTCCTGGAATGGGATCAATGCCTCAGTGGTTGCAGGCTACTATGAAAAATGCACCTCTTTCAGTTGAAACTCCATCGAGTGGTGAGCTGGGCATACAAGCAGGCGTATACGGGGCTCTAATGGTCTTAACCTATGTCAATGGAACTTCGACATCACCCACAGTCCCGTATGGTGGGGCTGATGTTCCTGGACTGATCTTGGCCAGTAGCTTTGGAGCTTCCTTGTACTTCATGACCAAAAAGAATGTCAAGTTAGGTAAGGAACTTTATATATTTGGTTCCGCTTGCATGGCTATATTTGGATTCAAAGGAATGTTGTCCTCGAGAAGATTAAGATTCCTTCCAAATTTAAATTGAAGAAGTTTAGCATGTTTGTTTTACTATGGTTCTCCATTATTGGTAAGGGGGACAAATTAGCCTCAATCAATGGAGGCATTAGCTAGGTGATCTTGCAAGTTAGTTATTTTAGTGTTCTAATTGACTTATGTTTCTGATTATGTAAATAATAGCTGTTAGATTGCATTTCCTTCTCTCACAAATAAAGCAAGGTTTCAAGTTGTTGTAGTAGAACCTGTCATTTTAATGTTGCTGGCATCAGTTATACTTCATTATCTGGTTGAATCTGTTTTAGGAAGTGTTATGGTTGGTACATTTTCTCCATTAGCTTAAACACCACTGTCACTTTTCTAAGGTCACTTCGTTGTTGACAAAGGAAAATCAAATAGAAGTGATTTCCTTCAGAAGGAACACCAATGTATGGAGGAAAACAATACCGTTGAGAACTTAAATGGAGCATGACTTCATATAAAGTCAACATACCTGGTTCTGGTTCTGTCATTGTGATTTGGTTGAGTTTGGGGTCCAGGAAAAGAAAAAGGGATCTCCTGTTATGGAAAGGCAATCATGATTGTTTTTGATATTTTCCACTTTTAAAGCAAGGCAGGGGCAAAAAATTTTGATCTTGTGAATATAAGCACGATTCAGCTGGTGATTTGGACTACTAGGGGGAGGGATTAGATAATTCTTCCTGCCTTTTCAATAGCATGTCAAGGTCTCTGTGAAAATTTTCGGGTATGTTTCTTAATGAGTTGTGGAAAGTGCTTTTTTTTTTAGCTCGACAAAGTGTTCTAATGCGACATAAAAGGTGAAAATTGTCTTTTGAGAAATGGTTCACATTTGAGAAAATCTTTTCTATGGGATACACCTGCATATTTTGAACAATTCAAATCGATGTAAAGCCCTGCTTGTAAAAAAAACTAAATAGAGAAAAAAAGTTGGGGCGGTGGACCTTGACAAGCAGAGGGGTAGCCACCCAATTTTATTTATTTATTTATTTTTCTCAAAATATTCTTACAACAAGAGATGAAGACAGATTTATAAAGTGTTATGAGTTTTGAGTTGTTTATTAAAGCATTTGTCTGGAGAACAAAAAATAAGTTTAACAAAAATTGCCTCATTCATCTTTCTTTAGCTTCAGCTAGGTGAAAATATTTGAGTGTTTTGCTATTCATATTTGCAGGAAAGGCTACAGTAATTACCCTTGGGGGCCTTGTGGCTGGCGCTGTGGTGGGATCTGTAGTTGAGAACTGGTTGCAGGTGGACATTGTCCCATTTCTTGGCATTCACTCCCCTGCAGCTTTAGTAAGCGAATTTATACTTTTCTCTCAATTTTTGGTCTCCCTGTACCTAAGGTAGGCTAAGAGAAGATTGTAATATTTGTAATTTAAACCCTGCAATCTGTAATTATTCATTTGCATGATCATACCCGACCTTTTCGAGGATGTGTATCATTGCATATTGTACAAATCCCAATAGAATGTAGTGAAACTTAAAATCATTTCAACAAGTTGCCTGCAGACTGTAATGGTCATTACAGCTCGAGTAATGCTTCATATTATACAAACATTTCACAAATATTCCACAAAGTTGACGTGACAAGATCGAGTAGCCATTGTGTATATATATTTTTAAACAATGGTTGATATAAGAGCTATTAAACTCTGACACATCAACTTTGTAAGATATTTGTAGGATGTTTGTGTAACAATTAACATGTAGCATTATTCTTACAACTCTCCAGATATGAAGGACCAGCATCATTCCTAGTTTAAGACAGCTTCATTTTTGTAGAAAATCTCAAATTCCGGATCTTTTGTTGCACGGATTTCCTGAGAAACGAAGTCATAGCCGCCTAGTTAACATTGTTGTCTTCTGATGATTAAATTCTTGAAAGCTATTGGGACAAATTCTGATAATCTTGAACATGGAAGCCCATTTAAAAGTCGCATGAAGATACTTGCTATATGAGCTTTCCATGGTTGAGTATATTTCTCATGAGATCAGAATGCTGCATTTAGGAATTGAACTTTTGAGATGAAACTGAGATGCACCATTACCGTGACCTGTCCCGTCTCTGAAACCTGAATGCACTGTTCTGATGAATTGGAGAGTTGAATGAGTTTGACATGGGATGAGACTATAGCTCACGCCCATGTCTGTCACTTCCATCTCTCTCTCTCTAATGTTTCAGGAGTTGGGAAAGAATGGTGTTGTCGGCATTCGGTATATGACAGATGATCTGTACAGCGTTAGCGAGTGTTCTTTCTTCTAAACATCATGTCTTTCTTTCTCTATACCGTCTCTGTATACTTATCCTCATTTACATCATGTATCACATCCAACTGTTACATTTATTGTGGTTAGTCAAATAGAAGGCCGTATGGGAAGTCAAATCTTTTTTATTTTATTTTTTTTCTTCTCAAAACAAAAATTCAAACATAAAATACTCTTTGAAACACAAACCATTTTTGTTTTTACGTAAAATTATGCATATTATAAGGATAGCAAAAACTAAAAACTCCCAACATTTGGCTCTCCATTTTGAAAAAAAGCCTTTTGCAAAATGCTGGGTCGTTTGACTAGGACAACTTTTCTTTTTAATAAAAAAATAAAATAAAATAAAATCAATTAATAAACAATATAAAATATTCACAAAACACTCAAAGTTAAAGACATCCACTTCATGAAACGTAATTCACAATTGATTAAGTTATCCATTGGAGATAAGCCAATCCTAGTTGAGCTGAGTGTAAATGCTTTTATATTCTTAATATAGCCGAATGATTTTAAAATTTTGTCGATACTTTGACGTAATATTTTCCTGTAGAAAGAGGCCCAGCTTGGGAAGTCATGGCTCACAGGATTTGTTACCACGCAATTCAAATAATTCCCACGCAATTCAAATAATTCAAAGACCAATGTTCTATTACTTACAAGAACTGCCCACTTGAATTTCCTCTCTACACCTCTTGAGACTCTTGCCAAGAAAGAGTAGAAAACAGGAAATTTACAGGTTCTGCCACAAAATCTGCTGGCATCCACAACAACTATTGATAATACAATTATCAATTCATTGCTGGAAAAAACTCCTAAAATTACAAACAAGTGTCTCAGCGAGCTGCTTTGACACAATACAATATACAGACACCATACAGAATGCATAAATGATTGATACTCAAGGCCCCATTTTTATGTCATCTACTGCCATTGTCCTCAACCTTGGAGCCCTCTATATATGACAGGTTCCCAGCTTTCTCATCATTTTCACTGCAAGCTACAAGGTCATTATACATTTGTTGAGATGCCTTGGAGAACTCTGTTAAGGACTCGAAAACTGTAGAAAACCCGGTTTGAAATCCGTTTAATGTGGTCCTTTGTGTTTCTTGCATGCAATTGTGGTGTTTCTCCTTCTCTACATCTAACTTCCTTCCCAATGTGTCCAATTGATCCCTCTTATCAGTCAAGAACTCACTCTGATGTTCCACATCTGACTCTAACTTCTCTTCTGTAAGCTTAAACTCAAGGAACCTGCCCTCTACCTTCTGTAATGCTCGAATCCGTCGATCGAGGTATTTTGCTAGATTGTCAACTTTCCTCTTCTGTTGCTGTTCCTGCCCTTGCTGAACCCAGAGAGCCCTCACATCCTTTGCAAAGCTTTTCAACGCAAAGGCTACAGCTTTATCTGGTAATTTGTCCACGGAGGCTAACCAATCATGGCAAATCACAAGCAATGGGGGTCCATTGACTCGATATGGCACAGCTGACTTCCTGCCCCTAGAGTATAATTCAACTTCGGGGACTACAAACTTTTCTAGCCAGCCATGGAGAGCTTCTACATACCCTTTCTGTGCTGCAACATAGTCAATAAAGCATGCACGCCAATTCTGAACCTCAGCCTCGAGCTGAAGTGTTGCTAGTCGGTGAGAGTCATTGCAGAATTTTCCAAAAGTGGGGCAAGCAAAAGACCTTACTTCAAGCAGGATCTTATTCTGGGTTTCATGGGATTCCAACATAATTTTCCAGGTTCTCGTTAGGCTGCACTAGCAAAAAGGAAAATAAGAAAACTAGGGAAGGCCCATATTTTTTTAAATTGAGTATGCTTGTTTTGCCAAGGCTAATCAATCCCCTTACCCTTTTAATAGTTCGACAATCTGAGGCTGCAATTCTTCATCTCTCATTTTCTGAATTCTCTTTGAGATTGACTCTGCACTTTGAATTGCGACCAAGATTCTGGCATATAAATCTTTCACTGCAGCTCTGGTCTTGTCCAAAGTAAGTTCATCATCTCCTTTGACATCCTGGTTTCTCAGCCGTGAACATTTTTTCTCATAATTTTTTCGTGTATTGTCTCCAGCCTAAGGGCAAAATAACATGTCAAACACCATAAGAAGATATAATAGAAATCAGGTTAAGTTCCTGTAGTTTGTTGTTTTTTATGATTTAAATTCAAATCATAGCACATATGAGACACATACTTGATTGGGGACCAATAGTGTACTGTTGACGGGATAAGTTCTGATCTGAAATAAGCAGTTGGGACAGTACTGTTTCTTTTTTGTCAAGGTGGTAGTGATCATTAAAATGACAACTAAAATTGATTGGATCTTCATATGTACGAGAAACTTTCAGTAGCTAAGCAAGTTTATTCTCAAGAAAAGGGTACAGGAATATCAAATTCTATCCATTGCATCATCTAGCTAGCAGTAGGGATAGACTTTTGTCAACATAAAATAGCTTATTGTTATAAGCTGTTTGAGATTTTTTCTTGCAACATGGATTACTAAAATACACACGTTTATGAAGTACTCCACTTCTTCAAGGAGTTGAGAGTAAGTAGTGATCATGAATTTAGCTGCAAACTCCTACAAAAGATAATGCAAGCATGTAAGAGTTCGCCACTGTTTCAGTGAAAGTTTCTTCTTGTTACATCCTCAACGGTTAACATGATTGTGATTCCACAATGAGACATTTTTTTTCTAAGATTATATGTTTCTTCTAGAATTTGTGTTTACTTGAGAAGTAGTGACCTGCCCAAAATAGAGATAATGAGATAGCTGTAAACACTACTTATTCACCAATACTCGAATGTCAAATTACTATTTTTCTCAGTGACCTCATTAGCCTTATAGCACAAAACAGCAGATGGAAATCCGTATGAAGCAGGACCTGGAGTCACTGATGATACAAAGATTCTAAGAAGCAGAAATTTGTACAATTCCAAGTTCAAAATCTAAACAATATGTGTCTTTATACCAAAAGTAAGATAAGGTAAAAGTGACTGATATAATTTATCCACTGATTATTGACTGTGTTCTTTCACAGTAGCCAAAACATATAAAATTTTAATCATTTGAGAATAAATTATGGAAGTAGGGAAAACAGTTTGTAGAGAGGATAATTTACCTTCACCTCTTCATACAGCTTCTTCTCCCAAGCATATAGTCTTCCTAGGGTTAGTGAATGGCTTCCTGAAGTCATTCCTCCATAGTCATCAAAGAGGTCATTCTTAAACTCTGTCCATGTTGAAGAACTTTTCGAAGTGGATGCTACAAGACTCTTACATGAAGGTCTAGAAGTGGACCGGTTCCATGTAATAGCTTGGATGATTTTTGTTGAGTTCTCTGAACCGAGAGAAACAAGCATTGTTTTTGTAAGGTCGGATTTTTTTTTTTTAATCAATAAGTAATTAAGATATCATTAAAAGTATAAGGCACCGCCAGGTACATGAAGTATACAAGAGAAAACACGTAGCTACACGAACAAAAACAAGAAATTATGATAACTAAGCACCAAAGGAGAAACAAATGTGGCTGTCCAAAGATACAAAGTATTGAAGAAAAAAGACTTGAGCTTCTCCAATGTCTTCTCACAGCACTCAAAATATGGGTAACCCTACCACCATTAGACATATACATCATTTTCCAACTTAGACAAATAAGGTAGGATATTAGCATTTGGATATTTATAATAGATTCTTAAAGAAATTATGAAAAAAGTTATTATATATATCATCACTACAGAACAAGTGAATCTTAGACCCATGAACGAAAAAGTAGAGGATATGTATTTTTACAAAGTTATTCCAACTTTTTGAGAAAAGAAAATGATACCAAGGTCCAACTATATCAGAAATCAACAAAGTAAAACTGTTAATTATTCAACAAGCATGATAAATGGGTCAATTTAATGGAGTTAGGATTGGAATATTAAAAACAAGCAAACTTAGGCAGATCTCCAACATCATATGAAATATTAAAATATTTATATCATACAAATGTATGTACATACTTATATTTATGTGTGTATGTAAGTATTAACATAAATTATATATTACATGCCATGTTTGTAGTTTGTACCGTCTGGCTGCCTTCTCAGTTTTCCTTTTTTCCTTTTCTAATTTTTCTTTACGCCATACGGACACCAACACCTACTTTTCTTTATTAAAGCTTTTTTTTTTTCTTCCTCTCTTCGGGTCCAAAATAATGGAATCCTAATTAAAGCATTTATTCCTTTCTTGAGTTTAAATCAAAATAGAATTTTGTTCTTAGAAATCAAATCATAGAGACCAATAGTTTTATTTATACAGATTTTGGGTACAACTTAAAATTTTGATATTTTTAGCTATGTCTTCTTCTTTTCTTCTTTTTTATTTTATTTTTATTTTTTTAATGTATTTGACATGTTTTTTTTATTAATTAACTTCTGCATCGCATAGGCATGCAGCTTGTCAAATATAAAATCTATTTTGCAGCAATGAAAAGTAAGCCCCCACCACCACAGATCTTTTCTGAAGAAAAAGGAATTAAATTCATAATAGTGGAACAACGGAAAAGGGAAATTCCAAAGCAAATGTAAAAGCAACATAGAAAGGAATGCTAAGTTACCAACTCTTAGTTGGTCCCCCCTTTTTCTTTCATTCTTTCTCTCCTACCTTTGGTTTTGGAACAAAAGACAGGGAGGAGGTAGAGGGGAGGCATGCATTCTTCTAGACAAACCTTTTGGTTAGTTCAAGGAAAAAGTGAATCCAGGTTGTTTAGTGCATAATTACATACAAATCAATCGTGTAAAGGCATGGAAGAAAATTCAGAAGAGGTCAACTTTTTGAACAAGGAAAGAAGGATAAGCCCCAGAGCAATAGTTCTTATCAAAAGATAAAGAAGAAACAGTAGTAGGACTACCAAAAGGACAAACCAAAACCCGAAGTTAAAAATAGACCAATTGAAGGAAATTATTATCAAACTATCTGAAAAATTTGCAGCAATTGAAACTACGACTCATGCAGACACAGCATAAGCCAGACAAGTGAAATTTTGGGCAATTATAACACATTGCAGATGCCATTTATAAACTTTGATTACAAGTCAAAAAAGATACATGCAAAGGAGACATAAACAAAAAAACAAAAAAATAAAAAATAAATTTTGGAAAGTAAAAATCCCACCTTATTTTCTTACCAGACCACATTGCAAATCAATTTAAAAACTTTGTCGCAAACGAAGATAGGACCATGCAGAAAACTCTACGAACAAAATCAAACACTTGAAAAATCAAAGAAGAAAACATAGACCCACCTTTTATTTCCTCCAAGTTAGACTGCAGATAAACTCTATTGGCCTCTAGCATCCTGGAGACATCCTTGCCAGAATCAAAAGCCCTAATAAAATGATCCTCAATATCCTTCAGTGCATCTAACAGTTCTCTTCCTACCACTGGGGTATCAATAACTGTAAGCCCCTTCTGCTCTCCCTGGCTCACATTAGCACCATCGACTACCTTCACCACCTCAACCCCGCTCTCATGCTCAACACCACCATTTTCTTCAACCAATACTACCTTGGCTTCTTGCTCTTCTCTGTCACCTTCCTCTTCTAGCTCTGGAATCCCTTCCTCTTCCCTCACAACCCTCAAATCATCGTCCGAGATCCTGCGGTACCCACTGATAAGCTCAGGTCTCACATTTTCAAAAGGATTAAAGAAATCCCACCCAAAATGTCTTTGTGGTGATGGCATTTGTGGAGGCATTTGCATATAAAAATACCCACAGGGCTGTTCTTCTCTTTCTATTTCTGCTTCTGCTTCTTCTTCTTCCCTCTCTTCCTCAGAAGAATCTGAAGAGATTGAAGATCCACATGACTCACAAGCAATGGCTTCATGGGTGGTGGACTCAGAGGGCCGTTGTTGAAGGAACATTGGGTTGGATATCACATTCTCAGTTGGTGCAGAAGGAGGGCAAGGTGGTGGGAAGGTGATGAGGAAAGGTGAAGTAGGAGAAGAGTGGCGAACAACAAAGAGCTTTATGACTGCTGCTACTGCATAGAGAGATTGACAGTACCTACAATGTGCCTCTGCAAGAGCTTGTCTTCTCTCCACAGCAAGCTTCAGCTGGCGTTTCCTCTCTCTGCAGATGGATACTACTTCCTCTTCTTCCTCTAGCTTAGAAGCAACACAACCCATACCTTCCCTCGTTGAAGTTGGAGTTTTCTCTTGCTTCGCTAGCTAGGAGGTGTGAGGTTGAGGCTGCTTTAACAAAAAAAATGGGCAAAAGTGTGAAAAAGGTCGTTTTTTTGGAGGAATCTGTGTATTCTTTTCCGATAAAAAGGAGGTGGGGGGGTTTTCCCAAATGGAGGTGTTTGTTTTAAGTTATGTTCTACAGAACTAGAGGAGAAAATGGTTTGGAGGAGCTCCTAGAGTAACCCATGTTCACTTGCTGGTAAAGGTAGGGTTTTGCTAAAATGTAGCTCTTGAAGATGTTTCAGAGCTACCCATTTCCTCTCCTGGCAGAGCGCCCCTACCCCACCCACCCACCCCCACAGTCTCACAGACACAGACAGAGAGAGAGAGAGGTGTTTTGCCGAGGCAATATGCTGTAGCAGAAAAAAGTTTTCTCCAAAAAAATAGTTTATGCTTAAGCTAAAGCATGGCTGCAAAACAAAGAAGATGTCTTATTAGAGTGATTTTTATCCCTCAATCAACTATATAACTGGCTAGAGGTTTAGCAGAGAACATGGAGTAGAGACAGAGAGTAGATGACAGAGCAAAGGCCAGGCAGAAGTATAGGGAGTAAGAAGGTAGGGGCTCGAGAAAGAGAGAGAAGAAGGGGTAGTGGACAATCTTGTGTTTGGTAATTCGTACTCAAATTTAGTTGGCGTACGACCAATCCATCTCTCAATCCATTCTCTGCTTCAAATCCATCTCAAACCTTAGAAGAACATTATAGGCACCGAAACCGCTTACAATAATAATGTTGTTTGTGTGTGTCCTGCATTCATATTTTCTGCCATCCATGGATGATGCAGCTTATTCATTGATCATCTTTTTACACAGGGCACTCTCTTATTAGCCCAACCACGGTGCCCACATATACAGAGTCATACAGAGGCAGGGCAGGGAGGCAGTGAGTAAAAAGAGGAGTCAAACTTAGTAGTAAATAGCTGGGAAAAGGGCACACTGACCACTGCACAGAGACAGAGAGAGAGAGAGAGACCCCCCTGGTGGTATTATATATATTTTTAATTTATTCTCCTCTGTCTGTTCTTACTTTTTAATAAAGCTTGTGGAGCACTAATTATCGGAGCATAATTGTGTTTTAGTTTGTAATTGGATGTCCAAGTATGGGCTTAGAAAAGCATAAAAGTCCCATGTATCATATTGTCTTAACTACTAAAGACAAATCTGTCTCTTCTGGAATGATATGTTTTAGGAACAATAATTCGTAGTTGCGTGTCAAGTTTTAGTGTGTCAAAATATGAGTATAAAATAATAAAAAATTTTAAGTGCTTCTTAGTGTTCTTCTTTATCTTTAGGTGTGTATTATTTTTTAAAAATAAAGTGAGAGAAATAAGATAAGGTTTTTTTTTTTTGACACAAATTTCTTCTAAATTAGTTTGGAAGAAATTTCATTCAACATGTTCTAATAAGTGATAAGTATTATTCAATATTTTGAAGTTTCTAAAAAATTAATGTTTGAGTTCCTAAATTAGTGAAATGACAATAAATGATTGTTAAAATATTAAAGAAAATATGTCAGAGATACACTAGCACTTAATAGATTAGGTTAAAGGAAATTTATAAAACTCTATCATTCTTTTTTTAAATTTTTTAAAAATAATATCCACATATGACTAGAAGAATACCATAAGAACACCTAACGTTTTTCTAAAATAATATAGGTCAAATTTTAATTTAATCTATTTAATTAAATAGATTAAACCCTTCAATCATAATATGCTAATTTTATGTTAGGTTTTTGTTGAATTTGTAACTTGTATAAAAAATTGTTAGTCTTTATATCGCATGTCGAGTTTAGATCATGTCAAGGCATTGATATAATATTCTAGAAGTCAATCATAATTTGACTTATTTAATTAAACGGGTTAGACTTAGACCCTTCAACTTTAACTTATTAATTTTATGTTGAGTTCACATTAAATTCACATATCGTGTCAAAATTATTGGTACTAATATCTTCAGTTATTTTATAACTAATTGATGTGTGTTATGTATGTGAATGAAATACGTTAAAATTTGTAATAATTAATAAAGATTTAATTAGATCATAACACAAATGAGCAAATTATAAAATACTCCAACATTATTCCTTTGACAATGGCAGTGGATTTTACAAGGGTTGGGAGACGTGGGGCGTGTCGTAGGGAAAGAGAAAGGTCTGTGTTTGGACCATTTATGAGTCAGGTGGTGCCCAATTACTATCGTCGTCTACTTTCGTCAATATTATTTAAACCCGACATGGAGTTTTGGCAGGTTATTCATAAATCTGCTAGCCCAGCCTATATATATATATATATATCATAAAAACTAGTTTTCATCTCATTTTTTACCGAATCTATTTATAGTGAATAAGTGAATTTACTATTAAATTTATGTAGTAACTATTTATAATGAATAAGTGAATTTACTATTAAATTTATGTAGTATTTATATGAGTTCTCAAATCAAATGATAAATCCATTAGATTTGTAAAAATAAATAATAAGAATTGATTAGTGATTTAGTGAATAATGCTACTTTGAAGCAAACCATGTGAACACTGTACACAGGTTCTGACGTGTCATGGGTTATGGGTTAACCCAACTGGAGTTAGACCATGAATAAAAAAAATAAAAAAATAATAATAAAAGAGAAAAAACTTGAAATGTCGGTGCTAGAAGTGGTTGGTGGTGGGCGGAGGCGGAAGGTTGGGGCGGGGGGAGAGTGCGGCGTGTGAGGAGTGAAGAGGAGAGGGAAAATGAAAATGAAATCCTCACTCATGCGTGCTTTCAAGGTTTTTTTTCTCTTTTTTGGATTATTAATGGGTTAATCCCAGTTAGGTTAACCCGTGACACGTCAGAACTACGTGCAGACAATGTCCACATGGTTTGCTTCAAAGTAGCATTACTCGTGATTTGGTATTCATATTTTTTTCATCTTATCTTACAAATTAATTATTAGATTTGTAGACTTATGTGAACTCCACATAAGTTAGTGGTGGATCTTACAAATTTAATAGTAGATTTATTGAATTCATTATTATCCGAGGTTTGCTAGGGGTTCTTCCCGTAGTGTTCTCTCATTCTCCTAGTCTTACGTAGAACATGATTTAAATAAAATAAAATAAAATTGTAGTACATTTTTTTTACTAGCAGATTAATTTTTATAAATTAATAATCAGGTTGTAATGCTTTAAAACTTGCTTTTTTATTCAAAACTAAAATCTAAGGGTGGAAGGTTATTCCTTTAATGATGGTATCATCCAAAATAGATTTGATCATTTTAAATTTAGTACTAATGCTTAAAAAAAGGGGTAGTGAAGGCCATTACAATTTTATTTTTTCTTAAATCATGTTTTACGTAAGACTGAGAGAATGCAATAAGAACACTATAGAAAGAACCTCTAACATTTTCCTCATAGGAGAATGACACAAACTTCCTCTAAACCAATTTGAATAAAATTTCCTTCAACCTATTTTAATAAGTGTCAAGTATTATCTAACATGTTAGGATTATTTAGATCGGGTTAGAGAAAATTTTTGTCCCTAGGAAAATACCAATCATTTTTCATAAATAATTGAAATAATGATATGTAACACGCTTCTAAAACAATACTCTTATAAATCTAAAATTGCAAGATCTTAGAAATTTGGGGTTTCAATTCCCTCGAATATGGTTTTTTTTTTTTTTTTTTGTTTATTTTTTTTACAAATTTATTGTTGAATTTGTAAAACACAATAATGAATTCACCTATCTATTGTTAAAAAAAATGTAAAAAATAAAAATTATAATCGTATAATAGTCTACTAAATAACATTTTATCTTTTAATAATTAGAAAACTTGTAAATTTTATAAAAGTGCTAATGTTTAAGTACATTTGTTAGCTAGATGAGTCACTTCTAACCTAGTGTTTTTAAGCATTCTTAATTGGTCATTTAGTTCTTTACCCATTTGGCCAGGAAAAAAAAATAAAAAATCTATATGTACAACTGCTATTCAATTCCACGTTGGGTTGACACCACCTATCTATAACATAGAAATTTTATATTATTAAAAAAAATGATATTAGCCTCCATTTAAGAAATTAAGATATATATATATATATAATGTTTAAGTAGTTCTCTTATTTATTTATTTATTTATTGTAACAAGAACTTCATTCCAAAGAGCAGCAAAGCAACAAACAACAACCTTACTAGGAGGGAGGAGAGGGGGGTGGATCTTTTCTGCTACAAATGGGAAAGGAGGAGGAGGGGAAGATAAAGAGGGAATGCAGTTAGGAGAAGCTCTAACCGCGGCCCTATATGCCACATAATGGGCGCAGAAGTTTACGCTTCTATTAACTCTTTTAGCTTTCCAAGTGGAAGAGGCTGGAATAAGAGAAAAGATATTACAAATAATATGATCAAGTTGCCAATCCAAAATAATAGAAGGGTTTTGTAAAACAAAAAAAACAGAGGAGGAATCTCCTTCAATAACAAAATTTCCAAGGAGCAAGAAGGTTGCCAAAAATAGGCTAGGAGTGCAGCTTAAGCTTCACCATAAACAGGGCTGTAGGGAGGCCTAACTTGAGAAAGAATCTTGATGATTTTCCTTGTAGAGTTTCTGCAAATAGTTGCTTAAGTAGAGAACTCATTTCTTATAGCCGTGTCAAAATAAGTAGTATTCTTATTTAAACTAATAAACGATTGTCATAAGATTTGAGATAATGCGACACTAAAAATCAACCATTGGTGTGCAAGGTTTATAAAAAAATAAATAAAAAATTACAATTGTATAATAGTCTATTAAATAACATTTTTTATAATCTCTACCACCTTACATTAAAAAAAAAAAAAAGTTGAATCTTGTAGTTTCTTTGGAGTAATTTTTTTTTTTTGTCCAAATAGGTTGTAAGAATTTTTTTTCTTTTAATAGATTAAATGGAAGAAAATTATTGTAAAGCAAGTTGGGAGAAAACTTTGAGCGTCTCTTTTCCTTGTAAATATGACTTTTTTTAGTTTTTTTTTTTTTGTTTTTACGTGTCTACATAAGGGTAAGGAAATGAAGAATTTAAACTAGTAATCTCTACTTCATAAAACATGGTTTATAACCAATTAAGCTATCTTTTAGAAACATGATTAAAAAAAAAAAGTCTTTTTGATTTTTTTAAAGGCCGATATAAAAGGGACGGGTCAGGGCGTTTACCCCTCCAAATTTTTATTTCTTTTAAGGTAATTTATTTAGTTTTCTTGACCTAACTCCTACTCATCCTTTTCTCGCCCCTCCAATTTTTATTTTTTTTGAAATTATTATTTTAGTCCTGTCCCTTCTATTACGAATTGTTAGATCCGCCAAAATTTGTTCTTTCTCTTGTTCATTCCATAGGACATTTGACAAGTATTCCAACAGTGGCATTGAGAAATGTGCAACTTAAGCCAGGATTATAACTTAAAAAAATTATTAGCAATAAAAAAAACGAGAATTAGGTTAAACATATATATATATATGGGTTTTCTTTGTGGGTTACAGAGAATATGCTCCAATTCAACCTCTGTCAAGTATCTGGCAGGAAAAAAAAAAACTCTGACAGGTGAGACAGACAATGCAGTCTTTCTCCCACCTCGTAACTCCCTACTTCCTGGCTTTTCCATATTCTTTTTCAATTTATGTTTAAAATCTCCAGGAATATTATATTAAAATGCCCATGATTTACTGTTGCTGAAACATTGCCGTTTAGTTCCATAGAAACCCGATTTGGTCCCTTCTTTTGGGCATTTTTAATGGCAGGCAAAGGTTTTTTTTGTTAGCAGCTGTCGTCTTTTATAGGTTCAACAAAAAATTCTCTCCAACTAAGTTTATAAAGAAAACTTCGTCCATGGTTTTATTCTGCATGCAAATTGCATTGGTTTACTCATATTTGTCTCTTAAATCCCACTGAAATTGACTGAGAATACAGTTCACTTTTGCATGTGAAACAAATGATAAATATAATGCATGTATTTCTGCCCCATCATCACTAATTCAGCTGCTGTTTTACTATCAACATCAACTGTCATCACCTCTTTTATATATATATATATATATATATATATATATTTAGAATGTTCCTCTTTGTGGAACATCAAGGCAATCCCAATCTGAGCTACTGAGCAAAAAATGTAGAGCTCTTTAGACATCTTCATAAAATGAGAGTAAAATTAGGAAGGGTTGTCAGTCTCAATGAGATTATATTTGGGTTTACCTAACAAACCCAATTCCTGCAAAACCGGTCGACTGCCCAGAAATCACCCCACAGCTGAAACTATTTGGCTTAGGTATGGTAAAAATAAACATTCTACGAGAAATCTCTTGTAAATTTTTTCAACGGTTCAAATTCAATTCTAAGTTTTTCTCTATACCATTGAAAAAACTACCAAGAGATTTCCTATAGATTTTTTTTTTTTTTTACAGCATCTAAGCCTAATCCAAACTTTGTCTTGGAGCCAGTTTAGGAGTAAATTAAAAGAGCAAACAAGCAAGCAACAGAAAAGACAAAAATAAAATAAAATAAAATAATAGAGGGTAAGATTTGTGCCAAGGAAATAACTATAATAACTATCACCTAAAAGAGTTCTCTTTCTCCATTTCTTTTTCTCAATTTTGGCACAGGAGCTAAATGCAAGTATTAGTTTCCAGTTAAAGGTTACAGTGTACACTAAAGAATTTAAGGCCTGCTCCTCTGATCTCTTCTGGAAGCTACCTGATATTCACACAAAAGAGAATAATACAACAGACAAGCATGAGATACAGCTTAACTAGGTATTGCCAGCTTCCGTTGGTGTAGCAAAAGGAGCCAGCGTGTTAGGAGGAAGGTTTATACCGCCCCCTCTCACCGATATATTAGGGCACTTGACTGAGCTAGCCCGGCTCACAAGATTTGAGTCGAAAAAGACAACAATCACTGTGATGTCATCGTGGAAATGGCGACGGACTCCACGGTCAATCTTCTTCAAGTCTGAATACCTCATTTCTCTCTTCTTTGCTGCTTCCTGCAAAGCAGCTTTTACCAGCCTTCTTGCACTTCCCTGCATATAGTTAAACAAAAAGTAAATTCTCTTTCCATTTTCCATCTCTCACAAACAGAGTTTGTTGTTTGACATAGTCTACCACTTATGAGCAAGTAAAATCGATCAAATTTGAGTATGTTCAATAAACCATGTGTCAAGATTAGATGGTAAGAAAAACAATAAAGCTGGAAATTATTTGTCTCGGGGACAGTTCTACATTTGGTAGTCAATAAAGATATAGAGTACCAAGACAGCTAATATTTTAAGTTTACTGCTTCATGTAACCCAAAGAGGTGTATTGGACAATCCATTATATTGAGTGCACCATGCATATATAGACACAAAATCCTGTAAGTCAGCACAGGAGCAGATTCGAGCAATATTTTCTTGGGGTTAAGAGTAAGCAAATTTGGGAAATGGCAGAAAAGCAGAATATACTTGAGCGTCTCATGGAAATGACACTACTTTTTGCATGGTCTCCAAAGGAACTCATAGATGGGTATTTATTTTAAATGATAGAGAAAACCTATTGGAACGGTTCAATATCTACTACGTAACCGAATGCTCATTTAGCGTAGAGTTAATATTATAAATATGTTTTAAGATAAAAATAAGAACACTTTTGTCTTCCACAGGTACATTAAGACTACTAATTTAAACTCTTATCTACTTGATCATTTATTAAATGTGCATAGCCCTTACCCTCACAGACATAATATAACAGTGTTCAAATGACATCACTTTCTTCTCACCAAGAGGGCAGCCAAAATCAGCAGCCTGAACTAATCTTTTTTACAAAATTTTTGTGGAAAAAATAAAATGTACGATCCATTAGTTGTAGGAAGAAGGAGAAAAGAGGGAAAGAATGGGGGAGAGGAGATTAAGAATTTACACCTGAAGAACTCCCCACTGAATTTAAATGTCTGAACAGATGTCCACCTAATAGCCAAAGAATTCAGTTCATGCACAACTACGAACTACATCGAAGAAGACGATAATCATGATAATCATGATGATCTAATCCCGACAATGGCTTTTCTAGGAGATATTGCTACAAATTAAGAAGGAAAAGCGTTCACTAATGTCAAAAGTAATAGCATACTGGTACATCAACAGTTCAAAAGGGTTTTATCTTTTCAAAGAATGTGTTCTTTTGGGAACATAATGGGCAAATGAGGCTCTGTGCTCATATTTTGGTTCCGAAGGAAACTTGAGCATTTTATTACTTGACCTATATTCACGATTTATTTACAAATTTAAACAAATAAAAAATTGGAAGGTGTAAATTCCACAATTTAGCCTCTGGAATTTCTTATAATTTGGATATGCTATTTTGGGCTCAAACCATTAGGAGTAGGACTACATGGTTATGGTTCATTTACAATAACATCTAACTGAAGAATGGGCATGAAGAACACAAACAAACATGGGACAGCATATATATATAAGAAAACCGTGTAAGCCAACAAGAACCTTTTGAATCACTTCCTAGATATAGTACAGGGGACCAGCTCAAATCTAGGTTGAGCTGGCAACTGCCTCTACTATACTTTCTGGCCCCAAGAATACTTGGAAATAAACAACATAAAGATCTCTTTATCAGTTAAGAACCAATGTTTAGTGTTAAGATATATGTAGAAGTCTTACGCTGCGTTGATGATTTTGAACTATATCAACTGCTTCCTGATTGCTAAGGTGTTCCCAGAGCCCATCAGATGCAAAGATAATAAATTGATCATGTGGTTGCAATGGGTGCACTGAAATTGTTGGTTCGGAGCTCAGTATCGGCCTTTTCAAAGGTTCGCGAAGGCGAAATTTAGAATATAAAGGCTCCCTGTTGAACTCAGCCTTTTTTAAATATTCGTCACCAATAGATCTAGAAATCTGCAAGACGAAAGACTTTGACAATTAGGGAAAACAATTAAAGAAGAAGATGGATAAAGTCAAATAAGCCAACTGATAGGGATAAGGTTATAATTAGTTAGGATAATAATTGAATTGGAATTGCATTCCAATTCATTAGGACTAAATTATTTAAATTAGTATTATTTTATTTAATATTAAGATTAGGTTACCCAATCACCAACACATATCCGCAAGAATAAAACTCTTGTATAGCATCATCATACTACTATCCTGTTTGGGACTCATAAAGATATAGTTCATTCCATATTTCTGTGATAAATTTGAGAGAGAGAAAGAGAACACGTGCCTCTTTCTTTTAGGACACTTCCCAAATTTTCAATATATTATCTACTGTGAAATACCAACAAAAGGAAAAAACCAAAAAAAAAAACTCACAACTATCATAACCAGCTGACCAGAAGAAAAATGGAAAGGGAAAAAAAAACCCAAATTATATCATGTAGACTACATAAATCAAATATAAATCTACCATATAACACCACCTCTAAAGTAGAAAAAGTTAGATCCCGATGGCCTGGGAATAGGAGAGTATCCATTTAGTGTAAAATGAGGGGTAATATTATCTTGACATTAAAGTTGAAGGACAAAATTTACAATATTACCCCTCATTTTATACTAAATGAATACTCTATTTCATTTGAAATTGAGAGGATCATATTCCAATGGCCTGACCTCTTCTAAAGTGACATCTACTTCATTAATTAATTATTCACATGACAGTCTGCCCACTGATCCTCCTATAGGTGGAAATGATATTTCATAATTTTTCTGATAAGTAAAATGATATTTCATAATTACTACAGTCGTAAACTATAAGAGCTACCACACTGGTAATTAATGTATGTAAAAATATTTAAATGAAACTAGCATTCTCTTCAATTTTTAAGAATTGTCCACGGTAAAAAGAGGGGGAAGGGGGGGAGGAGGCAGAATAGTCCACTGTGAGGAACTTTGAACTCCTCTTGTTGCACTATATGCTTTTGCCATTCTAAATTTGGTAATTGACATCTGACTATCACAGAATCAAGTAGATGGAGATACTCCATAAAATAGGAACTGCACTCTTAAACAGGGAATAAACATCCGATTGGCAATACTACATAAGATAGGAACACGTTTACTTGCTCTAACTGCAAGAAAACTAATGGAGAAACTATTCTTATCCCTTCAATTTGCAATTTCTCCTCAATCTTTCAATTGGGGTTGCAATGTTCCATTTTGCCCCCAAAAAGACAAAAATGGCCATAAAAAATAAAAACAAAACAAAAAACAAAAAAAGGAAAAAAATTTAAAAAATTAAGGGAAAAAAACACCTAATGCACAGCATGACCATGGATCACATTAACCAAATTAAAAGATTGCGGCCGCAATTATAGCATTCATCATTCCGACACCTGTCTCAGAGGGAGGTGTGCCACAACACAATAAAAAGGATGTTCAAGAAAAGAAACCATTTAGATAAAAGACTGAGAAAGCTCCAAAGTGGGCCGAGAGGAGGTCAAAGAGTGACATGGCAACAAGGGTGATAAATTGAGGGAGGTAAACCTAGTTTTCCCATACTAGTAATAAGAAACAATTTTTATGCATTGTATGAAACTTACCTGTATAAGTCCCTTCACACGCCAGACATTATGCTTCAAAACTACAATCTGCGGGTCATCAGGATGCAAAGAATGCAGCTCCTGTCTCACGGACTCTATACTCACATTGTGTTCTACTGACAATTGAATGGCTAAAACCTCTCCTGTTGCCTTCACAACTCTTCCCATGACAGCACGGGAATCACCAAGATTGGCAATGTAAAGGGTTCCACTACAAACAACACCGACAAGAACGCATGACCCAACTGCTGCAATCTGCGGTTTCATTGGCCATTGTTTGGTAACAACAGACAAGAACCCATCCTCTGTCGCTTGAAATGCTTTCCGTATCACATCCACTGACATTGATTGTTGCTCCGCAGCAAACCCTGCAAATAAATATCAAAACAGAAGATTCAGAACAGCAACTTGAACTTAAAACCCACAAAATCACTACCAAAATATAGTTTGTCCGTCAATTATTTAATTACTTGAGTAGGACTCAAAATTTGAAGATCACAATTATAGTGCTCCAGTTAATGGCTGAGAGCATGAAAAAACACAGACACAATAAGCCTTTTTAACTCGAGCAACCTTGAAGTTGACTAAAGCCTTATCCTTCACTATATGTTTTCTTTCCCTAAATGTACTCAGCAGGCAAATAAGGAGCAATCAAATTTGGGACCATAACAAACCCAAGGGATAGCAAAGTCAACTTGGGATCACCTTCATGAAGCCATGTTACTAAGTCAGAGGTTCAAATGTTCCTCTCCCACTCCCCTTGTGGCCAAGCTCACTCATCAATTTACACCCAAAATAAAATAAAATAAAAGGAAAAAGGCTTCGAGTCCCTAAAATATGACTTTTTATCAAAGCACCCCAAGGTTTTAAACTTTATCAATTTACTCCCTAACATTTCAATTATTGTCAAATAGACCATTCTGTCTAACCTCCCTCAAATTTTTAACCATGCTTGCACGTTATACCCAATCAGAAGGCAACGAGTGTCCCCTATAATAATAAAATATCAAAAAAAAAAAAAAAAAACCCTTAAAATATAAATATAAAGAAGAAAAGAAAAAAGAAGAATAATAGATATAAAAATGAAAAATAAATAAATAAAATACCAGAGGTGGAGTGCCCTGCAAGTCTACCCCAAGTGTTGGGGAGGCCGGCAAGGTCACCCCAAGCATGGGCCACTCCCCAACTGTGGGGGGTGGCCGCGCCTCACTGCTAGGGTGGCTGCGCAAACTCCTATGTCGTTTTTGACACATCACCTTCTGATTGGGTATAAGGTGGCAGCACGTTAAAAATTTAACAGAAAATAGACGAAATGATCTATTGGATAACAGCTGAAACTCTCAATAGAGTAAATTGACAACATTTAAACCTTAGGAGGGATTTGATTAAAAGTAAACCTAAGAACCTATGAAGAAAGAAAGGGAGGAGCATTGAAAGTTGAAGAAAAGTGACTTACTCTTGAGATGCTGAAATAGGTGATCATTGACATAGCGCGATGTCTCAGGCCCACCGTGCCCGTCATAGACACCAATAAAGGTACCATAGGGGCCAGTCTCGTACGAGCTCAAATTGCCCGACTCAATCTGGCTCTGGTCCTCAAGCAAGTTGTTGGCCTGGACTACAGCCATAGAGAATTCACCATTCAAGTGTTGTCCACTGTCTTTGTACCACAATAGCCCTTCTAGCCGACCACCTGCATCCGACCCTGCGTGAACATATCGATCCGACCTCGGCCGAAAACAGGCCTTCAAAAAGTTCATCAACTCCGATAACATCCCTCATCTCATCCAAACAACCCTCAAAATTATCATCCAGATCAAAACCAACTCCGACCCAAAAATCCCAATTGTGAATTGTTTTCTTCTCAACTCCACAGCATAATATTCATGCACTACAACAGCATCAACAACCAAAACACACATAAAGCATCAATGATTGCACAATCAGAACATTCAGAGTAAACATCAGAGCACAAACAGAATTAGATAATTGAAGGCTTAGAACCAGATAACTGACAAAGAAGCCGACTTCACTGTTAAATTCAGTTGGGGGATTGCACCATAAACAGAAGGAATCAGGTCCTATATACTGAAAAGCAATCCTTGTTTCCGATTAAAACAGAAAACCCATGACCACAACCAGCCGCTAATAATGAAAAAATCAACAGAGAACCAAAAGGGGTTTTTGGAAAAAGGAGTGGTCAAAGCCAGTTTGTCTCGGACAAGTGCTTGGTCAACCATCCAGAAGGTCTACCTCTTCACATTGAA
This sequence comes from Carpinus viminea, assembly GCA_013348765.1. NCBI lineage: Eukaryota > Viridiplantae > Streptophyta > Magnoliopsida > Fagales > Betulaceae > Carpinus > Carpinus viminea. Next base: position 12,444,748 of record CP054669.1, on the reverse strand, counting down.
AACTAAACCCCTCCCGTCATACAAACCGCCCAGAAACCCACCAACCACAAACAATTCATATTCCTTATCTTCCAATATATACACCATAAAATCAAAACAATAAACCATTTCAAGGAAAAAAAAAAAAAGAAGCTTACCCAATACAAGTTGGCTGTTTCCTGCAAGCTACTGTGTGCTACAGTTGACGAAGAGAAGAGGATCTGGAAAGAGCAAGAAGAAGCTCATGTGGGCAAGACAGAGCATTAGATCTGTGGATCCATCAACTCAAAGATGAGCGAAAAAAATGGGTCTTTGTAGTTTTGCTTTTTTGGCTTATTGTGGTGTTGAAGATGATGAGATAATTGAAGAAAGGAGCAGAAACGTGAAATGGGGACTTTGGCAAAAGACCCAGAGGCAATATATTGGGCAAACTCAATCTTTGTTTGAGTTCTTTTTCTCCTCCTTTCTCAGCAGACAAGCCCCTTAAAAGACCTACAATGGAAAGCTTGAAGCCAGCAAAGCAGAGGTCCAGCTATGGGCTCCACCCCACTATAGCTCAGAGAGAGAGTCAATGAGACTATTTGGACAACGATAGTGTGCTCCGCGGTATTATAGCGCTTCCATGAAATGGGGTTCACATGAAAACACATGGAACAGAGGTGGGGTTTATGGCAATTGACACAGCACCAGCAACATCATGTTGTAGGGAGGAAGAAAATAAGAGGATAGGAATTATTGATTGTTTAAGGGAAGGAAATGAAAGGCGACTCTCTGTATTTGTAGAAGAGAAATTCCTCAAACCCCTCACCAGTCAACACCTTATCTAAGATGATGCTATGCTCTCTTGTCTCAAACAATCTTTGATAAGCAAGTTGTAATTATATTTTTTTCTTTTTCTTGTTTGAGGAAAAAATTTTTTTTACTTGTATTTAATTAGTATAGTTATAATGGTAATTAAATTATTCAATTAATTATTTTTTTTAATCAACTTCAGCTCTTGAAATGAGAATTGAATTTTTTACCATTTTTTCTGCCTAAAGAAGAGGGGGTAAGGGTAATAACTGCAGATTGGAAGCCGCCCCTCACATACTCTTGTTCTTTTGAATAGAAGGTAGCATGGGTAAATAATAAGAAGGAAAATGCTAGGTGGCTAAGTGTTTTTTTATGTTATCTTGATCTTATGTGGATATTATTTTCTAAAAAAGAAATGTTAGAGGTTAATATTTTTTTATATATTTTGCCCATATTCTTTTACAATCAATCATAAGATTTGGAGATTTATGTGAGGTCAATGGTAAATCCCACAAAATGAGAGAAATAAAAACAATTTTTTATTATAAAATACCCACTTAAGATAAGACCATGAAGACATTAGGAAAATACTTAGCATTTCTTCAATAAAAATAGAGATTCTTTTTTTAAAAATTATTATTAATTAATATTTTATATATTGGGTTTCACTTATTTAGAAAAAGTTAAAATATTAATTAAATAATTAAATATACTTTTTTTTATTAGTTTAATTTTTTTTTAATAAAGTGTACTTCTCTTCTTCTTGCATTTATCAGTTATCACATGTTTTAGTAACTTTTCATGTCTTATCAATAATAAAAATAATAATCATGTCAGAAAATAATAATAATAATAAAAGTCACTTAAAATATATTATATTAGGCTTAGCCAAAATAATAAATGAATATGAAGAGTAATAATATTATTAAATAGACTATAATTTAACGGCATGGGTAATATTGTTTGTAATGTTGGATCTGCTTGAATGGTTAAATTGTAACTGAAAGACGGTCCATTTGGGTTTGTGCACGTGTCACATATTTGAAGTGGTAGCACTGAAACATGGTGCCTCTAGATGTGAAGGAGAAATCGTAAAATTAGTGAATTCAATCAATCATCAACGGCCAGCTAAACAGCTCATTAAGTACTTTTTTGGTGTTTGGACGTTTACTGGACTCGTCGGTTATTGTATTAACGTCTTTATTTTATTTTATTTTTCCTTTTATTTAAGTTAAATTGTTATCATTTTTTTTTTTTTTTTAAATATGAAATTTCTATCGATGAAATTTCATAAGCATAAAGCTCTTACATCATCGAGTATACAACTCTAAAAAATTATAGCCAAAAGTTATGAAGGTTACAAAGTAATAAAAATGACTTTTGATTTTTGCTAATCCATGTACAATTTCATTTAAGGAACATATTTGCTTTGTGCAGACTAAATATTGGATATGGATATACAAAAACAAAAATAAAAAATAATTAAAAACTAAAAATTCGGCCGTGAGAATAACCATGTTAACAAGGTTGTGTGACATTGTTTTAACCATTTGTCATACAAAATTAACAAAGCCATTTTCAAATAATTCAAAACATAAAATATTTTTTTAAATATAGACGACTTTCCTAAACAAAATTAATATGATGTTAAAACATTTTGTTTAGGGAAATCTATATTTAAAAAGTATTTTTTGTGTTTTGAATTATTTGTTAATAATTTTGAGAAAAATAAAACGATTCAAACATGGGCTCCATCCAATGGGCATAATGTCATTGTTAGGTTTAATTGGATTTATATATATATGACATCTAATTCAATTTTTGAAGCTTATTTTGGCATCTTTCCTTGGGACCCAATGGTGTTCATTGCTGTAAAAAAAGGCCCGTTCAGTGAATGCAAAAGCTTAGACTATTTTGCACCTTATCCACAAAGGCATATAATGACCTAAAGGTTCCCCCCTTCTTTTTTCTTTTCCTTAGCGACATTAGAGGTTCCTATCTAAAACGACAGGAAGAAATGGTAGTAAATCACAACAAAGCTATACCAAGAGTGCATTTGGTATTGCGATTTCAGACGTCAAATGCAAATTTTAAGCAAAATTGTAGAAAGTATCCAGTTTGTGCAGTAAGCAAGTGAGTCTATTTTTAAAAGGATCGAAATTTCTTCCAAATCAGTCTGGAAGAAATATCTTCAAACTCATTTAAAATAGTATCAAGTATTTATAAACATTTAAAATGCATATTAATTTCTTAAAGTCATTAATAGCAGTTTATTAACTTGGAAAAAGATCTTCTCCATTTCAAATCCTCTCTATTTGTTCAAGTTAGTGCATTTAGAAGGGTAATGACGTTGTCCAAATTTTTTTGAGGTTAAATTTTTATACAACATTACCCTTCTAAATGCACTAATTGGAGGAAATAGAGAGGATTCTTTTTCTACTAATTTAGACTAACGGTTTAAATGCTTACAGACACTTGACACTATTTTAAATAGATTGGAAAATATTTCCTCCAAACTGATTTGGATGGAATTTCTATCTTTTTTAAAAACACGGGATATCAAAGGTTGAACTACAATTTTACCTAATGTTTAACTATGGTTTTTTTTTTTTTTGGTAATATATATATTTTTTATAAAAACCATATTTTTCATTAACTATATTTTGAAATCGCTATTTTTTCATACTGCACATTTAAAAAAAAAAAAAATTGACAGTTTAAAAACGTGAAAAAATTAAATGTTTTTTGTGCAATAGGCAAGGGCATGCGTGCGTTTTAAAAAAATACACGATATAAATGCCAAGTAACAATTTTATCAAACGTTTAACTGTATTTTAAAACACCATATTTTCATTAATTATATTTCAAAATCACTATTTTTTTCCCCTTCAAACAGCAAGTTTTGAAATCGCTAAATAATCAAACTAACATTTAAAAAGAAAAAAAGTAAAAATCAGTGCAACAAACAAGGCACTGTGGCACTAGATGAGATAAAAGGCAATTAAACGTTAATAGAGGAAATTGGATGAGGACATAATCCACCAATTGTGCATGTTGGTCTCCAATGGTGGAACTGTTGTGTCCGTTTCAAAGGTCACTAAAAGTTGTCAATCTTACATAGAAAGTTGACATCTCCTGTGTGACCTAAAAAAATGTCACATCCATTTTCTTTTTATAATTGAATGATGCACTCTACATGTCCCAACTTTCACCTTCTAATCATGTGGGATGCATTTCAATATTAATTATATCCCCAATGCCTTTCCATAATCTCAATCATCCCCTCTCTTTCTTTTCATTCAAAATGGAAATTATAAGATTTTCTTCATGTTCTTGATTTAGGCCATGATCACTTTTTTTTCTAATTAATTTATCACCTTAAATTTATCTATTTTTATTAGCTTAAACTTTTAAGATAAGTATATTAATTTAACATGGTATATATCAAATCTGAAAGTCAGGAGTTTGAACCCTAACTTCACAATTTACCCTAATTTCAATTAAATACTCAACGAGGTAGGCATCACCTATTAAAGGAGAGATTGATTCCATACATGAAGAAGAGTGTTAAAATATAAATGAAATGATTAAATTCATCTATTCCAATTAACTTAATCTTTTGGGATAAATTCTTACAAAAAAAATAAAAAAATAAAAACTTAATTTTGAGATAAATAATGATTTGATGTACTTTTGTTTAAATATTATATTAAATTATTAATTATCTCAAAAACTTCAACCAACAAAAAAAAAATTAATAATTATTTATTTAATATCCTAACAATTCGGTCCTGTGTTAGAATCAATTATCCAAGTCTGCCTTAATCCGGTTATTATTTATAGATGAGGAGGGGATGAGTACTGGGGGAGACAAACTAATTTCATAGTTAAGAAACAGGTAAGCTGAATCTCCATGTTGCAGGCTTTTATTTTTATTTATTTATTTAGAAGTTGCTAGTTAATTGTTTGTCTCTCACGAGAGAATCAAAGGCTTCTGCATTTTCCAGGCACACAGCCTGCATCTTGCAAGTTTTGTCCTCTATGAAGAAGCTCGTGAAAATCTTTTATTTTCTTTTCCCAATATATGAAATTCATTTATTTAGATGGAACCAAGCAAGAATATTATTCAATTGCAATCTTCATGTTTTTAGGAGTTAATTAAACAGACGTTATGTGCAGGCATGTTGGTTATTTTTATGCCATTGTAGCGACTTCTGACAGGTGTTATTATAAGTAATCTCTATCCAAACTGAGTGCTTGAATTAAGAACAATTATCTCAAATTTACACCGCAAAATACAAGATTAAGATGGGATATATAATTAATTATCCCACAAAATATAACTATATAAGCTCTCATGTGTTTGTTTGATAGTGAAGCAAGATGCTCTATCTATTGAGCAAACCATCGATCTCTTCAGTACTATTAAGAAGTCTCTCAAGATGTTTCTTTTCTACCCTCTTTCATGTTGTTAGAATATATTTCTTAGTATAAATCGATATTCTAGGTTTACTTGTAAAAGTTGGCTTATTCAACTAGGAATATGGATAGTACAATTAATGTAGCCCTAAGAACTATTCAGAATGGTGAACATAAATGTCTAACACTGAATCACCTGTAAATTCTTTCAATCTCTTTTTTTCTCCGGTTCTAATACGCCCACCGGTTCCACGTGCATGTTAAATGTTCAGTAAGAAATAATAATAATAATAATAATAAAATCAAAATCCAATGGATCTGATTTTTTTTTTCTCTCTCTTTTTCCTTATTTGGTGATAATTCCCATGTGGTAGGCATGCATGCTCAGTTTTCAAAGACATTTAACTAATCAAACTGAACTGAAATGATTTTTGCATGCATATATATATATATATATATATATATATTTATAACATGTTATTGTCAAGGAGGACAACTATTTTCAATTTTCACCACATGCAATGTCGTACTGGTTTCCTGACTGGTCTGCCATGGAAAAAGAGAGAAAGAGAGAGGGAGATGAAAATCAACCACAAAAGAAAAACCAAGCAGACAAAATTTTGCAGCACTTGCATCGTAGGATTCTTTTTCCCCGTGGGAAATAGTTTTTTTTGGAGGATGAATGGTTTACAAATGTCAGATTGCCCCTCCAGTTTTTTACTTTGATGAGGTCATGATTAATGTCGTCTTGCCAAAATGTGAATCATATGATATCAGGTTTTTACCCTTTGCCAACGATGGCTGCTGGCCAGGAAGAGAAATATAAATACATGTTCACCTTCACACACATAATTTCCGACAGTGATGGCTATATGTTGATGATGACCAGACATATATAATCAGTATGGTTATAGTAAGAGTAACGCTGTTTAATAAATTCTTATATAACTGTCATATAAATATGATGATATTATACTAAAAATTAATATTTTGATAAACAAGAACTTATAAAAATAAAAATTAATGACTGATATTTAATGTCATATTACCATAGTTGTATGATAATTGTAGAAGAGTTTATTAAATATCATTTCTCTTATGGTGAAACCGACATAACCGTCCCTAAGAGGTAGTTTAATCGGCTGTGAATCACGCCTTATGAAGCGGAAGTCACAAGTTCGAATCCCCCCTCCCCTACCATTGCATGCACATGTCAAAAAAAAAAAAAAACGACATAACCCACTATCATTATATTTATAAAAAGATGTAATAAATTGGCTAGGACCACGTCTTATGAAGTAGATGTCACTAGTTCGAATCCCCTCTCCCTTTCTTATGTGAACATGTCAAAATAATAATAATAATAATAATAAATACAATGGCGCAAGCTTTATGCAATTTAGGCGGTCACCGAAAGCCAAAAGGCTCCCAGTTAATAATTGTAAAAAAAAAAAAAAATCTTTAAAGCTCTAATATCATTATCATAAAAAGTTAATAAAATAATAGTCTCCAACTAAGGCCGCTAATTATGGTAAATAAAATAATTACTTAATCAAAAGTCTCATTATTCATATTTATTGAAAGTCTCGATGTTCATAAATTCTTAAAAAGTTTCAATTGTTTACTTATTTTTAAAGTCTCATTTTCACATTTATGAAAGTCTCCAACTTGCATAGCTTTTTTGTAACTTTCTAATTTTCTCTTTCTTTTTCCCTTCAAGCGTTATTGGAAAATTAAATTATTCTCTTCTTCTCCAGTTTCATGATTTTTCAGCAATTTACAATGCAAGTTCTCGAATCAAGTGACAATTCATTTTATATCTTATAAGTGATTAAAAAAATAAGTAATATTATTTAATAGATTTTCATACATACGGTTGTGTAACAATTATGATGATATGGTAGTAAAAATCAACATTTGGATCAACAATGGCTTGTAAAAAGAAAAAGTCGATGGTTGATATTCATTGTCACATTATCATAGTTGTATGACAATTGCATGTGAGTATATTAAATATAATTTATCTTAACAAAAATAAATACATAAATTTCTTTCAAACCAATCTGAAGAAAATATCTTCTAACATATTTAAAATAGTGCTAAGTGTTTATAAACCTTTAAAACACATTAAATTCTTAAGGTCATTAATTGCAATTTACTAACTTAGACTAACGATTTAAATATTTTTATAGATGTTTACAAAAAAAAATATTTTATAGACACTTGTCACAATTTTAAATTGGTTGGAGGACATTTCCTATAGACTGGTTCAGAGGAAATTTATGTCCAAAAATAAAGAGGTTAATTTTTTTTAAAAAAGTAAAAATCATTATAGTCTCATTAATTAATTAATGATATATCACAGAGCAAAAACTCTTAGAAAATTATAGTCAAAGTTACGATGTTATAAGTCATAAATACATAAATAATAATCTAGCATTCAAAACCTATCTATGACATCAATATCCGCTAACCCATGACTAATCTTTAGTTGTAATGCATAGGTAGCTCATATTCCTCGGTCTTGGGAGCAAAAAACCAAATGTTGAAACTCATCTTCCTTAACCCAAAGCCATAAAATTGTTCAAATCTACAATCCAAAGGTCTGGACAATCCTTATTCAAACAAGTTACAAAGATAATGCAAAAATAAATAAATAAATAAACACTAAACCAGCAGACAACAACATCGGTGGAGGTGAAACAACAACCGCATGTGTGGAGCATGCACAAGAGAGTGAAGCTCTCACATCGGCATGTAGGCCACACACTGGCGTGTGGTGGCATTGTTGTGACGAGGAGGGTGGCAACAGGTGGCAGAGAAGCTGGAGAAGGCGGGGGAGAGGGGCGCTGTTGGTCTGGCAAGCCCGAAAGGAACAGATCTAACTTAGATAAGACTAGATCTAAAAACCCCATGGCAACCAGAATAAAAGAAAATGTGACAACCGGATGAGGCGGTGAGTCGACAAGGTTGAGGAGTGGCGTGGCTGCTACTGAAATCAGTGATGGAGACCAAAAACAGGAGACAAAATAGAGCAAAAAATAAAAAACAAGTGCATAAAAGCAAAAGAAGGGGGGAGGGAAGGGGGATTGGTGGAAGGGGATGGAGAGGTATAAGAAATAGGTTTTGGGTCTAACTCAACCCAAAAGCTAGCTCAAGAGTTGAGGTTTCCCCTCACCCTTATAAATAGCCCATCTCCTTAATACCCAAGTAATGTGGGATTTTCAACGTGCCCCCTCACGTGTGGCGGAGAACATCCAAGCCAACGCGTGCAACAAATGGAAGACAGTGGGCCACAGCCAATTGGGTCAGGCTCTGATACCATATAAGAAATAGGTTTTGAGCCTAACTCAACCCAAAAGCTAGCTCAAGAGTTGAGGTTTCCCCTCACCCTTATAAATAGCCCATCTCCTTAATACCCAAGCAATGTGGGATGTGTTTACAAAAGGATTAGGCTCAGCTCGGTTCCTCTATCTTCGTCTCAAGCTCATGGTGATTCCATCCCCCATGAGCTTGCGGGGGGCTGTTAGAGAGAATATAGCCATTGCAGAAAATCCAGCTAATAATTCTCCATACTCTGCAAAAGGAAATCATGATCTCAATCTCCAATATTCTGCAGCTGCTGAAATTGAGGAATCCAATTGTGATGCTCAAGCTACAGCCAAGGCAATCAACTATAATGGGCAAGAACCATCTCAATCACCTAAATCTTGTTCATCAACCTTAACGAAGACATACAAGGAAAGGCTTACCATAATCTGTATCAATCAATCTTGCGTGTGATGCAACCTAGTCTCCTCTCAAAGACAATAAAGGAGATCAAGCCTTACAAGGAAACATAGATTTTATACATGACTGTAGCAGAATCAATTTGTAATTAATTGTTTATCTTCTCTCTGTTTTTAGATTGAGAAACTTGTGTATATAATGCTGTATGCATTCTGTGTAAAAATTAAGTTCTACAATACAACTTTATCCCAATATTTTTCAAGAGGGAGGAGGGATGGAACCATCCCTATTCTTCCTCCATAAAGAAACATACCAGAGAGGAAACTAGAGAAAGGTCAAAAGTTCTCTCTAGGGCCGGCTTAATACTCCTTATTACCAAAAACTCACTTATGGCCAGCCACTTGCATTAATATTTGATTGTCATGAATGATTAAATTTTCCTACATGACTAGTGATAACTAATTATTATGGCAATTTGTCTTTCTTTGTGCAGATTGGGAGTGTTAGATAATCTATCATAAAATGAAGCAAAAATAGTTTCTATGATAAATCATGATATATTGTTCTAATTCTTAATATAATTTTGAGAAATGATTGGTGTTAGTATTTTTCTCATATTTTTTTTCTATATCATCTTATAAATCAATTATTAGATTAATTTGTAGACTTATATATGTAGACCTCACAATTCTAATGGTTGATGTATTGAATTTGTAAAAGAATATGGGAGAAATATGTTACTAACGCCAATCATTTTTCATTTATATAATAAATAATGTTTCTTTTACTTGTAAATATTTTTAATTATAAACGTTTATTAAAAAAATATGCATCTGAATATTAAAAAAATATTAATATTAATATTCAAATAAAAATTATTTAATTGATATTTAAATATATATTTTTGAAAAAAAAAAAACTCACTTAAACTTCAAAATCTATTAATTAAGTTGGCCTGTTTCTCCTGTATATCCTCTGAAATCAACACAGGCGGTAGACACATATGAGAGAAATCTCCGTTTTAGAAAATCCAACAAAATACAAGTTTCAATGAATGTAAACAAGACAAGGGTAAGTGACAAATCTACGAGATAAAAAGAGCCTCGTGATTTTATTTCATTTCAAATACTTACTGTGAAAAGGCACATTATATATATTATCTCCAACTTGTTAATGAGTTTGTGAAAATCATGAACCAGATTAATTAATTGTCTCTGCTCAAAAAATGAAAAGACAAAAATATATATTTAATATAATAACTAAATATTATCCCATTTAAATAAACTGGAGAGAATTCATGTTCCGTCTTACGGTAGCCTAAGCCTAAGCCTAAGCTAACACATCCAACCAACGAGCAAATTAAGCCTTCCCCTGAATGTATAGTGTTTATTACATATTTAACTGCATTATTGCGTACAGAATATTATTATATAAATGAGAGGCATGGAAGGAAACAGTAGTGAGAGATAAAGTTGGATAAAAGGGGAGGGAGATTTGTCCCTCTACCTAACAAAATTGAATTAAATTTATGTAAAAGGGACACTTCAATCTGTTTGATTGGATCTATTAATTTCTTCACTGTTCAAAACCAAAGGGCCTGCCTGCAGGTGGAGGCTGAGCAAAGATGGAATATTGGTGGGGACATATATATATTTTGCCGTACAATTCCTCCCATTATTGGCGTTCTTGAAGCCAAAAGTGTGCCACGTGAACAGAATAAGACATGCATTGTGTCATCCCTCCAAGGCCCATGCAATGGATAGAGTGGATAATTCCAAAGGAAAAAAAAAAAAATAGTAAAAACAAAAACTAATAAAATAGCAAATGAACTATTATCTTTCCGGTACCTTTTATGACACATGATAGTTTAAGGTTTGTTTAGGATTGCATTTAATAGGCATAAAAGTATGTTTAATACTTAAAAAATTCGTTTAAAGAAAAAAAAAATACTCGTTTGATAAAAAAAAAAAATAAATTAACGTTTTTAAGGATTTAAAAAGCTTAAAAATGACTAAAATACACTTTTGACAAAAACTTGAAAATAAAGCTTTTGCCCAAAAAATGATTTTTAACTTAAAAGCTCTTTTTTCAAATGCAGTCTAAAATAGGCTCTAATAAACTTATGGTCGGCTCTTCCATTAGGCAACCTAGATGGCCACCAATGAAGTAATAAGGCCTTTAAATACTATTAGTTCAATTAAGACCCTTTTATATATATATATATATATATAAAGTTTAAGGCCCCAGTTATGATAATCAAAATAGTCAATGTCTTTAATTAATGCCCTAATTATGATAATAACTAAAATAACTATTTCTAATTGAAAGATGAAAAGAATTCAATTAATACAAGATATTGGGCTTTAGAGGGAGAAATGAAGAAAGATAACAAGTTTTTTTTTTTTTACATGTCCACACAAGAGAAGGATAGAGAATTCGAACTAATGACATTCATTTCATAAGACATGGTTCATAACTGATTGAGTTAACTCTTGGGGACAAGAAAGATAAAAAGTTAGATAAAAAGAAAGGCACAATTATTGGGGGGTGGAGTTAGTCACTGCTCTCTAATTAATTAAGTTAACAATAAAATTATTGCATTGATAGATGGAAATAATTTGTGATATGCAAGATATTGAGAAGGAGGAAGAGAGAAAAATGAAAAAGTACATAGATAGGGTAAAGCCCAAATTATAGTAAAAGTGTTAGTCAATACTCTCTAGCTAATTAATAGCCCAATTATGATAAAGTTATTTAGCGTTAAAAAATTAAAATCATTAGATGATTATAGTTTACAAATAAATAAATAAAAATTGCAATAATTTCAAAGTTTTCTCAAATATGATACTTAGATGAAGGTTTTGATTTATTTTCAGAATTAAAAGTTTTAAAATAAGTTTTACAAATAGAATAAAAAATTCAACTTGATGTACTAAATTACGTAAACATGCTAGATTATTTTCCAAATGCATGTAGCACTTACAATATTTCATTAACAACACTTGTTAAAGATGCTTATGCAAAAAGTATATTTCCAAAATTAAAATTGATAAAATTATACTTAAGATCGATAATGCCACAAGAAAGATGAAGTGAATTAATCATATTATTAATTGAAATGAGATGTTAGAAAAACTTGAATATAAACAAATTAATTGGTAATTTTGCATCCAAAAAAAATGAGAAAATCCACTTAGACTTGTTACCGATCACATTTAAATAATTTATTTCAATGGAATTTAGAGAAAAACTTTCTTCTATCTTTAACATCCCTTTCATATATACGACAAGAGGGTAAAAAAAAAAATGAATGAATTAAGTAAATTATATATTTGGAAGCATTAGTATTTTTAGAAAGACAAGCTATAATAATGTTAGATTGTGATATCTATTTTCTTTGGCCAATAAATAGCAGTTAGTGGGTCACAATTAGGTTAGTCTGAGTTTCACCCATCACTATTCCTTCCTCATACGCTAATTGCTAGGGCATGGAAAGAGCTAAATCATTGAGCTTCTTGTTGGTTGAAGAAAAGCATAAAAATAAGAAGGAAAAATGAGGGGTCACGTACGTTTGATAGCTGTGCCTGCTGCCTTATCTCAACCACCAGCTGGGAGAGATCGACAATTTGGATAATGTTGTTCAGCTGAAATCTATCTATCTATCTATATATATATATATAATCATGTCTCAGTTAAGAACAATGTACCTATTCTAGGTTTTGCAGCATTAATTAAAGTGGCCCATCTATCAGATGTTCTTGCTCAATTCGTACATTGAACTGAGTTTAATGATTTAATTGATTAATTATTGATATATAATATATTATAATAATAATAATAATTCTAGTCTCACCTGTGTGTGAGAGAGAATCAAACTATATATGCTTTCAAGGTTTGAATTAAGTTGATAAAGTCGAAGGCTAAATAAACTGTTTTTTTTTATTCAAGAATTAGTTGAAATTCTCGGTTTATATATCGTTTTAACATTAATTGTGAAAAAGATAAAGTTGAGGGTTAAATGATTATTATTATTTTTTTTAAAAAAAAGATTAATTAGAAGTGTTAGTCAGTCATATCAACGTTGTGGGCATGGACAAAACCACTCCTGCCATCAAGGGGATCCCGGGTCCCCACAAAAAAAAATTTTGAAATTTTCTTCTAAATTTTATATATTTTTATGAAATAGACCCTCAAAATTACTTTTTATCTCCAATTTTATTTAGTTTTTTAGTTGTTTTTCCTTTTCCTAATATTCTAGTTTTGCCCATAAGATAATCATTGAATAAAAATGTGTTCCACTTCATTATCATAATAATAACTCTAGTCTCACCCGAGAAAAACCAGGAGAGAGAGAGAGAGAAAGTCAAACTATATTTAATTTATTTATTTTTCATGGGGTTTGAATTAAGGAGATAAAGTTGATGAGGTGGGGCCAAATGAAATGAGCTAGACAGCTAGGTTAAGGCCTTCCTGAGTACTGCAACTCATGGGGGGTGGGTAATATAATCAGAAGAAAACAAAAAAGTATTTTATTTATTTATTTATTTTTTTTCTGATTCCATGACTTGACAAAGAAGTTTGATCGTAATCCATCCGGGTCTCTGTGATGCTGCTTAATTTCCTCCCGTTACATCACATTGACCACTGACTTGGAATCTACCATACTCTTTTTCACCATGAATGTAGCTGCTGGACTTCATCGCCGACACCTTGCATAATATAGTAGAATACTCCCTCTCAGTCTCTCATATATATGGTGATGATGTATGCCATGATGCATGCCATATATATATATATATATATGATCCTCACCCGTCATAAGGATCGCTGCATGTGTGCGTGCACATATATATATATTTTTTCTAGACCACCCGTGGCCGGCAGTGATTAAGTGATTTCAAATAAATTCTCATGAAGTTTGACACATATTAAGTCGTGGATTTGACTCTCCATGATAAAGAATTACTCACACAAGATTGATCATGAATGAAGCTACTAGCTGCTGAATTAATCAGAGTTGGAGCTCATCACCGACACCCTGCACAATATATTAGAATACCCCCTTTCCGTCTCTCATATATATGGTGATGATGTATGCGATAATGCATGCCATATATAAGTGGAGTTTGTTAAACAATATCAACACGACACTGTTCATTCATGACATTGTTCATCCTTAAAAAAAATAAAATAATGATTAATATAAAAAATGAAAAAGTGGTATTGGAAAGTAAAAAATTTTATTTTTTAGTGATTTTTTTTTATTTGAATAGTAATAAAGAGTAAATGATGTGATATATAAAGTGAATGATTTGATATGTGTTTTTTTTTTTTTTTGAAAAAATGAAGTAAATAGTGTGGTAGAATATAAGAAAATGTGAAAAAATTTGGTGCTGTTTGCCAAATAAGGCCATATATATATGATCCTCACCCATCATAAGGATCATCGCATGTGTGCTTGCACATATCTATATTTTTTCTAGACCACCCATGGCCGGTACTGGTTAAGTGATTTCAAAGAAACTCTGGCAAAGTTTGGCATGTATTAAGTCGTGAATTCGACTCTCTGCAATAAAGAATTACGTGCACAAGATTGATTAGTGTTAGCCTCCTTAGAAATCATTGATATCTTGGTGGGGCTAGGCTATAGATGGCTCAATTAGTCTTGAGGGAGTCCATGCACCTCCCGTTGACGTCGATCTAAGTCATTCTTGAGCCGTTCCTAGTGGATAAGCGTGTCCAAATAGAATAGAACAGTTGATTGCTCCCTCCCTCTCTCTCTCTCTCTATATATATATTATCTAGAAGATTGTTGAATGTTGATGATGAGAGTCAATTTACATAACGTTTTGCATGACATGCATGGAATCTAATTAAGATGGATGGATACGTGTAAAAGACAGGACAAAGATGCGATGAAGAATTCAAAAGGTACCGGCCGGCCGGGTCCGATATTTGAAATCAACGGCCTTTCAGAGTTTCAGCTAGCTAGCTATTTAGGAATTAACTTCTTCCATGGTCAACAATATTATCATTACGGGAAATCTAAGGAAGGTGGTATCCTTGGAGAGGTGCAAGGTAGAATCATTATTTTTACTCATATATATACATATAATTTTTTTTTATAATTTCATTTGTCAATCTTTGCACATTGATGGATGTCAAGGCTTATGATAGAAATAATAGACTATATATATATCAAATTGGCTGCACCAATTTTAAAAGAGAAAGAACTTGCAAATTATTTGGGTTATTACTTATTAGTCGATTTGTGTAACCAGGAATGGGTTTAGGAGGGATTGGGAGTGGTCCTGGACCTCCTGGTCCCCACCCCAAATCACAAGAAAAAAAAAATTAAGGTATTTTTTGTTAATTGGTCTCTCCCAAAAAAATTTTGGTCTTTGGTCTTTCTCCAAATTAAAAGCTGGATATGTCCCTGTGTGTAACATATATATATATACATGTGTGTATGTATATATATGTAAGGTTTTATATATATATTTTAAAAAACAGTTCAACATGGCACAAGTTATTAAAATTTAAAATGATACGTACGGTGTAATGTAGATCAATGCGTGTGTGGCATGCACTATATATATATATACCATTAAATATAATAGAATCAAATTTTAATATAAAAATAAATTATCTATATTTCAAGTGATCACTAATAGATCGACAATCCTACTATGTTGTAGATCGAAGACCAACGTCATTATTTCACAATATTTAAACTGATTTGATTATACTTTTGTTTATAGCAAGCAATATACAATATTGGTCATCATCATAATTCATGTTTTGCACCGTTCCTGCAAAAGGGTGGCCATAGGTTGCCATTTGGCATTTGAACAAGGAGAGTACCACTCATAGTTTGGATATTTATATATATATATACCCAATGTTTTCGTTTGCAATATTAAACCATCTACAATATTTGGTCTAAAATAGAGGGTTGCTAAAAGCATGTATCACCTAATTGGATTTAACAATTTTTTTTTCTTCTAATTATTAATAATGGCAGGTGATGGAGATAGATTAACTATGGTTATTTTGTTTGAATGTGACTATAGTAGCACATATTCGTTAAGAGTCTCACAACCAACCTAGGGTTGCAAATAAATTCTACAATATATAGTTTCTCTTAACGTTTTCCTATACCATTTCAATATTATTATTTCAAATAAATGTTAAAGAAAAGAAAGGAGGGGAAAGAGAAAACATTTTTATATTCAAATAAATCCAAAGGCAAATTAGAGCGTATTAACAATGATTAATGCAAAGTATATTATAAACCCTAATTAATTCTAATTATTTAGTCATATTCCAACAGCAAAAGACGTTAGAAATATTATTCCAGACATGCATGATGTTTCATCCAAGGCGACTAGTCGTAGTTTAACATAATACATGGTCTGACCATTTTTTTGTTGGGGCATTGAAAATTAGGTTAACTTTACATCAAGTTGACCCGACTTTTGAACACATTGATGAGACCTAACTCTAGCTAGCTAATTGATTCTACTATTGGAGCAATTTTGCTCTGACCATTTCTACATGAGCACCCAATTGAATCTTCTTAGCCAAAATTCAACTCAAAAACCCTGTGAAAATCTCTCAAAAAAATATATATAGCACCCCAGGACCTTTACCAGTTGATGTGATAGCATTTTAGGTCCCTTTTTGCACCAATTGCAATACATTTACGTGAAGGAATAGCCTATCCTTTTGTATTGGCAGCAAGAGAGAATTAAGTAGCCAGATATGACCCAATTAGGTCCACGATAAAGAGGCATGCACATGCTTAGGTTGAGGTGCAATTTGAAAGTTAAGAGACCCATACATGTTCAATTTTAGAACCACCTAAAAGTTGGTGGCTTTACTTGATTGAAAGATAATCCGTCTAATTACCATTAAAATTTTATTTTGTTTCATTTAAGAGTATAAATGATGTCATGATGCACGTTTAGATTAAAGTGCACTTATTTAAAAGTTAAAGACCCGTCGCGGCGCATGGATTGGATATGTGAAATGAAGATGATCTATTTTATGGTTAAGATTTTATTTTGTTGTGTTTTGTGCACTTATTTCAAAGTTAAGACCCATTAAAATTTACTTTTTGAACCATCTAAACATATTAAAGTTAAGATTTTATTTTGTTGCATTTAAGTTATTTATGATATCAACGTTATTTGAAAATATTAAATGACGTAGCAACATATTCGATCGATGTGCGACAAGATGTACATAATTATAATTATAATTAAGTCAAAATCTAATCTAATCCACTTTATTTCATCGTGATCCATGTTTGAAATAGTTGAATCCTCATTATGAAAAAATAAATAAATAAAGATTTAATATATATAGGTGGAGGTTGATATTGCAGAATTATAAAATATAGTGGCGGTGCTTTATTGCTGTGTTGTCGTGCATTAGTTTATGACTTTCAATTGATGGGTCGAACACGAGGGATTAAATTAAGACGAATATAGTTTAGATCCTGTTGGCTTCTGCTGTTGACATATTTGAACCGTTGATGATCATTTTCTTTTATTGGCAGTCGATCTCCATGATTCTTTGAACTAATTTCCCAGACAATAACCTTTGAGAGTGATACTAATTAAAGCTAGCGCTCAATAATGATGATGACGATGATGATGATTTTATATTAAACCCGCGTGGTGTACGTTTGAATGTTCACATGCATACGTGGCTCTTTTTCTAGAAGACGATTAATATGCAATTAAAGGTAGCCACGTAGCCATTTACGAATGAATATGCTCTTGTTCTAGAAGACGATTAATATGCTCTTCCACGCAGCCATTTACGAATGAATTTCTGAAAGTTCTTTTCTATTTTTAGATCCATTGAAATCTTTTTCTTTTTTTTCTTTTTTTTGGGTGTACGTCGAAATGAGGTTATATGTGGAATAAAAGTGGAAAATTAAGAGTTGATAAAGGGGGAATAAGAAAAGCATAGGTAGTAGAGTGGATGAAAGTATATAAGTCATTTACAAACTAACGTGAAATTTAACATATCATTCATTAAAATATGGAGAATAATCTTTTTCATTTTAAATGAAATTGAGAAGAGCCTGTTAGTATTTTTTCAGATCGGCAAAATTGTTCAAAGAATTAAAATGACTATTTTACCCCTCTTGAAAATATTAACAAGATCCACTACTCCATTTCCTATTCCCTAAAATATGGGGTACCACGTTGTGGCCCTTATCATGTAACCACGTTTACAAGTTAATTAACATGACAGTATACTTGACATTTAATTTATCACGTCGATCGGTTGTTATAAATTTCCACTACATGGCACTTATATATATATATATATATAGAAAAAGTTTTCTCACAGTGGATGCGCGTTCTTTGGGACTTCTAGATTTGCAATACATCGTCGTTATGCACTCCAAATCACTACAAAAGACTACAAAAGAGCAATGTCAAGGGGACACTCCGATGCTAAAGTCAAAAAGTTTCTAAGAGAAATATTGTGCTTCAGCACACAATAATTCAATATGCTCAAAGGGACTAATTGAGCTCTGAGAGAGAATATGAGATTATCTCTTTATACCTTGTGTAGGGGCCTATTTATAAGTTAGAGTGCTGAGGTTGAATTGAACTGATTCTCCTGCAGTTTGAAGTTGAATTAGACTTGCTCTCATAGGGTTGTGGTATAATCGAAATTGTTATCCTGGAGTTTGAGTTGGTTTGGGAGTCCAGAGTTGAGATAGAACATAATAGATATCATGTAGAGAGATAAACCTTCAACAACTATCATGTAGAGATAATCTTGAATTGTCACATTGTAGAGATAAATTGGAACAATTATCTTATAGAGATAATCTTGAGTAGTCATCTTGTAGAGATAATCTTGAATTCATAAGAGCTTCAATTGGGATTGAACTTCTTTATTCCAATATGATCTCAATTGGAATATTCTATTAATTAATTAAATAGCCACGGCTATTTAATTAATGTCTTCATGGGCCTATCCTTGGCCACTGGGCCCAAATTTGGTGGGCTTATAGTGTAAATTTATTCCCAATATATATATTTAAAACTTTAAATCGTTAATGTTAAAAATTGAAAAACAACATTTATATCACTCGACTTTGGATAGTATAAATTTGCTAGAGGGTGATCTCCTTTGGTAACACCTAAGTAGTTAAAATTGTGTCATGTACTTAATAATTTCGGATCCAGCTCCTCTCCAGTCCAAAATGGACTGGAGGGGAGCCGGTTGATGGTTAGAATTTCTCCTTAGAGATCCTAAGGCTATCAACCCACCATGTGGCATATTAAAAAAAAAAAAAATTTATTATATTTACTTTTAAAAATAAATTAAAAAACAAAATAATAAAAAATTAAAAACAAATATAAAAAAGAAGGGTGGTTGGCCACCCCATCTTGGCCATAGGGGGTGGCTAGCCACCACATTTTTGGACATGAGGGTGGCGACGCCACTCCTATGGGCCGGTTGGGGGTGGCCGAAGCCACCCCCATGGCCTTTGGGGGTGGATTGGCCACCCTCAAGGCCAAATAAAAAATTAAAAAAAAAATTGATTTTTTGCCCTTGGGGTAGCCGGACCACACCCAAGGGCCATCGTTTGGCCTGGGGGTGGCTTCAATGGCCCTTGGGGGTGGATCGGCCACCCCTAATGGTCAAACCCATTTTTTTCTCTTGATGCAGCTTTGGTAAAGGTTATGCCTCTCTAATATTCCCACTTAGAACTCCAGCTCTTTGTCCAGATTTTAGCATTAGCAAGGGTGGATATGGTGCATATAGGATTCTCATATCTCCATTGCAGGGATGAATCAACTCTTAAGGATTCATATATATATATATATATATATATATATATATATAAATAAGATCATTTCAAAAAATGGGTTTGGCCATTAGGGGTGGCTAATCCACCCCCAACCGGCCCCAAAGCCACCCTCAGGCCAAATGGTGGCCCTTGGGGTGGCTTGGCAAAAATTTAATTATTTTTTATTTTTTTAATTTTTGATTTGGCCTTGGGGGTGGCCGATCCACCAATGGCCGATAGTGATCGGCCACCCTCTCAGCCATAGAGGGTGGCCCGGCCACCCATGCCTCGAGGTGGCATACCATTACTTTAATATTAATTTTTAATTTTTAATTATTTTGTTTTATTTATTATTTAAAATAAAATAATAAAATAATATTATTATTTTTAGTGGGACACGTATCTTGTTGATGGAGCCATCAACTGGATCATTTTAGACCGGAGATGATCCTTGTCCATAATTTTCATGTTTTTTTATAAATTAATACTGTTGGCACAATAAATTTACCTTTAAGGCCCAATCAAACACTCAACTACATAACAAAAAAAAAAAAAAAAATAGTTTTATACCCACCATGTGACAAACATCTGGGACCACATTTAGAAGTCTCTCCTTAAAAGGGATTGGCTACTCGCTCCTTAAAAGGGGCCACTGGCTCCATAAGTGGGGGCATCGTGGCTATCTTCCAAAAGATTGTTACTTCAAACAAATAAATATCAGAGGAAACTTCACAAAACCTCTCTGAATTTTCGTCCGTTTTGAAATACCTTCCTTAGACTTCAAAAACTTTTAATTTACACCCTTAAACTTTTAATTGTTCTCAATTTGAACCAATATGTACAAATTAGGGCACAAAATTTTTGAAAAAGATTAAAATACCCATGATTTTCATTTTTTAAAAAAATAAAAAAAACATTTTGGAAGTTGAAATTTTAAATAGTGAATTTTAAATGGTGACTTTTGTATAAAATTTCAACTTTCATATATATATTTTTTTAAAAAAATAAAAATCATGGGTATTTTGGTCTTTTAAAAAAAAATCGTGCCATAATTTGTACGGATGGGTTCAAATTGAGAGCAATTGAAAATTCAATGGTGTTAATTGAGAGTTTTTGAAGTTTGGGGGGTATTTTAAAACGGGTGAAAGTTCAGGGGGTTCCTGAAGTTTCCCCTATATATTATGAGAAACTTCACTTATCCCTTGAACTTGGGTCATTTTTGTAAATACTTTCTTAATGTTTAAAATCTCTTAGTTAGGTGTATCAAAGTTTAGTTTTCCCTCACTTTACTTATTTTATTTCATATAGAAAATCCTAACGGAATGCCTATTTTACCCCTGACTTTAAAACTAAAATTGCGTCGTTTTGAGAAATGTGTAGTTTTGGAGTCAGGGATAAAATTGGCATTTTATGTATGGAATGGACAAAGTGAGAGAAAACCAAAGTTTAATACACTCAAGTGAGAGGTTTTGAATATTAGAGGAGTATTTGCAAAAACCACAAAAGTTTAGGGAGTAAGTGAAGTTTCCCCCAAATATTATTACTTCAAACACTTTTTTTTATTTTTTACTCTTTTTTTTCTTTAAAAAAAAAAAAAGAAGACAAAAGTGGAGCAAAAATTGGACAAAAAAATTGGGCATTTAGCATTTTCCCTTCCAAAATATATCTATTCAATTTTTCTCTCTAAGTGTTACTGACTTTTAAGTATCGGAGTATGTCTGGTTGTCGAAATGAGGGATTGATAGTTTTTGGGTAACTATTTTGTTTGTTTAATTTGCAAGTGACCAATCATTGGTTCTGTCGTTCAACAAATAACATGATAAAATTTTACTGTGAATTAATAACAATAGGGTTTATTTTCATTGTTGCGTAGATGCAGACAAGCTCATGTTCCGGATCTTAAATCGCTGATATCATTGATTACTAGGAAGGTTTTGAAAATATAAGTATAAAGTTTAATTTGCTTACCAAATAATGGGTTTGGTGTAGAGGCCCAATTAATGTAACTGGGTACTGTGTAATTTGTGATTTTATGGTACAAGTGATCAAGATTGTGACAGTTTTAAATAAAGGCAACTTTTGTAATTTTAATTTTAGAGTTGAAACCCTAAACCTATTTAAGCAAAATTTGACTACTAGCTAGCTTTGCTCTCAGTTTTATCAATAAAAAAAAAAAAAAAAAATTACTCTTAAAAGACTTTTTCTTTTTTTTTTCCTTCGTATTCTCTATTATTCATAGAGTTTTTTAAGATTGATAAAAGAGTTGTGAGTTATTGTGTTTATAAATTCTACTTCATACTGTGCTGCAACAAAAGAAATAAAATCAACAAAATAAAAAATCTCTCTTCTCAAAATCGTTGTCAAAAATAGTCAATGTTATAACTGATTTCTTTCTTTGGTCAAGTCTAGATTTAAAAGGAAGGAAGAAAAAAGGTTGGATGGTGGACCTTGAGACGTGTGATAATTCAGTTAGGACATAATTAAATACTAATTGATAAATTAAAATAAAACATAAATTACAACAAATGATCGAATTAATATGTATGTGGTGTAAACCAACACATTTGGCACTGAGTTGGAAGATCGATGCTTGGAAAAGAGCATTCAATCTTATTGTTGTCAAGGTAGAAAACACCTTCTATAAAGTAAATCTGATTCCCACAAAACCCATTGAAATAGGGGACCAAAAGAGATGATGACTTGCTTTGTGACACAAATAACATTTTATCACATATACTAGCTACCCTAGCAAACGTTGAAGTGGACCAACCAATCTTGAACACTTGATATTTGGTTGTTTTCGAGTAAATAAAATCTAACGACCAATCTTTGTCTTTGAATGTAATATGATTCTTGCAAGAATCATACTAAAGGATCGGCTCGACATTGAAGTAATCCGGACTTGGGGCACAAGAGTGGTGGGGATTACTCTTCTTGTTATTGGTGCTATGGGCATTAGGGAAGCTTAAGAAGTTCCCAGCCCCATGTGTTGCCTTAGAAAATGGTGAGTGTGATGTTTGTGTTTACAAAGCACTCCAAAACCCAGTAGTTGGGAAGAAGAAGAAGATTGGTTTTGCAACTTTTATCATTGTGATTATATATGGTCTTCAACCAAATGCATTGATGTGTAACATGAAAGTTACTAGATAGGGAAGAAAATGAAAGAGAAAGAGTGAAAATTGAGAATGAAATGGATTACTTCTTATTATTGAAACAACTTGGCCAATTCGAGATGGCAAATCTCCAAAGAATGCTCTTACACTTCACAAGCTACCAACCCTTTGCACTCAACCAGCCTTATATAGGCTTAACAATTAAGGCAACTTGGCTTACAACTGTTTACAACTAACTGTAACAAATTAACCATAACAAATTGCATTATACACGTGTAGCAATATTCCCCAACATACTTAATTGTTATGCCCGTGCTTCCTTCCTTCCAGCTTCTTATCCCTTATTCAGCTCATGTGACACGATGATGGTTGTGCCAGCACTTGCCTTGCCTTCTCGGTTAGCCGGAGCTGCATTTCTTGTTATGTTCTTGGTGGGAACCGTGGTTGCAATGGGAAGCTATACAGTTTTTATAGGCTCATGTAGTCAGGCATTAAAGGATAGAATCCCAAGAATAATTGAAAAACGTACTCACATGGGCTTCTTCCCTTGTAGCAATTGCTCTTGGACTCGCCATTATCATTAGCCAACTTTTTGGGTATAGCCTATATTGATACATCCTTGATCCTACCGACTTCCGGGATCCATATTTTGCAAGCTTCCTTGATCATTAGTGTTAGAAAAAAAAGAGCTCTGAAAAAATGAAAATAAATAATTATTTGATGAGATTTGGTTTATATTGTTATATGAAATCTTGATCATGATTTTGTAAGATATGTGGCCACTTAAGCTATTGGAACAGTAATTGGAATGGAAGAAATGCAAGTTACAATGCATTTTTTGATGTTTTGGCAATTTTTTGATGTTGTATGGACTTGTTAACATTTTTTGTGGTGCACTTTTTTGAGAAGGTTACTAATGGAGTAAAATCTCATTTTTTGTGGAAGTTATGGAATAGATGTGTAATCTCATTTTTTGTGGAAGTTGAAGAAATTCATTTTTGCGATGTTGTTGAATAGATGGGAAATATTTTGACAATTTGATTGCATTAACTCTAGTCATCTATGGCTTTTAGTGACAGATAAACTCACCAATGTTCCTCTTTGTTCTGTTAAGAGGTAGACAATGCTGGGTTGTTATACAATTTTTATCGACACCATAACTCACCAAAGAGACTTATATGTTCATAATGAAGCACTACATTACCAGCAATTCACTCTTATTGAAACTAGCAAAACAAGTAGCAATTTACTTGAACAAATTACATTGCCCTTATATGAAAAATTACATGAATAAAAAGAAAGAAAAAAACAGCACAAAACGCTTTCAAAGCAGCATCTCAATAGAAATTCCTTTGATCTTCAATTTGAGCAGGTTAGCTTCATCCTAAGAAGTAAGCAAATAAAAAGCCAAGATTCAGCTTCATTGACATCAACAAACGGAGACAATGGGAGCCATTCAAAGGGACTATTTCTTTTTCTTCTTCTTTTTTTATGAGTAGTTCAAAAATATATTAAAAAGGATAAAAAGCCAAGCATAGAAGGGTATGAGCAGACACATATGAAGCAATTATTAACTACACAATACTGAACATTGGACACAACTCAAAAGAACATTCCAATTGTTCCAACTTACAAAAGCATAAAACATTTTAACTGTTTTAAACTTGCAAAAATCATACCTCATTTCAACTTTTCAACTCTTGAGAACCCTGGCTAAAAATAAGAGCCTCCATACAAACAAACCTGCAGGGTCAATCACTTAAGTCCAAGAGGTTGAAACGCATATTCTGTAAGACTTTAACAAAAGAAATCCGAAAGTTAGCAAAATCTTAACCAAGCCTTACTGCCAAATAAAAACAAATTTGTATGTGAAGGTGGGGTTCAATACTGCTAGGTTATGGATCAACCTTTGTCTGGCTCAACAGGTCACCAACCCAAGTCAAAGCCCAGGAAAGTCAAAGCCCAGGAATATCTCAAGCCCTGAGCCCCTGAGACTAGGTCTCGAATCTGAGACGGAAGGATTGGAGACCAAGGACTCAAGTCCGAGACTTCCGAGGCCTCTGAGACCTTCGAGTCCGAGACCTCTGAATTCAAGACCATTGCACCCGAGACCCTGTAATTTAGGGATCAAGGATTTGAATTCATTTGAATGATATGGGATATAATCTTATCCATAAAATTCAAATGACGAGCACCGGAAATCACGGAATCAAATACATGATCTATAGAAATTCGGAATTCAAACTCCATAACAACCAAATCCTATCTTTATCACCTAAGATCTTAAGACGGATAACTACTCAAATCTCTCGATAACAACTGCCTCGAAAATCAGGGAAGAGTCAGTCATTGGTTAGGGAACTATTGCTTTATGCCTATATAATACAAGTTACTACCTCACATTTGGGTAACACAACTCTTACACTCTTTACGCTTTTGTTGCTTTTCATACTCCATCTCTCAAACACTGACTTAGGCATTGGAGTGGCCTCACCGGCTCACCCCTGGTCTCTTCAATCCTACTATCATTTTCATTGTGCAGGCAAGTTCACACTTGGAGCACTTGAACCAGGAATCCAACAAGCGTGTCACGTCACCAATCGGAAACTATGCATCAACAAATACAATAAACTTAATGACATATTAAATCATAAAAAAAAATTGCAACTTTTTAACGATCCTTCTTTTCTTTACTTTCTTTACAACATAAAATTCCAATCTTTAAACAAATCCTGATTTGAAACCCATTTTACTTACCCATCCACAAAATTCAAAAACAAATAAACGAACAAAAAAGTATAATCAAATCAACATCCCAAGTATTCAGAAAAAATCCAAACCCACCAAACCCTAAAAACCTAAACAAAGATTATGGACTTCAAGGCATCGCTGGGAACGCCATAAGGAGGTCATCAAAAACCAGAGCCTTTGTGTCCTGCTTTTGCTCCATTTCTCTACTTTCAAATTACTCCCACCAAACCCAAGACTCTCTCTTTCTCTCTCACTCTTGCTCTCTGTGTTTTGCTTTAGAGGTATGTCTCAAAACTAATAAACATCGTCAAAAAAAAAAAAAACACACACACACACACACACTATTTCTCTATTTGTTTATGTACAAAGTTGTCTGCATCTGCATGCATTCATGATTCATGTTAGGTATGTACAACATTTGTGGGCTTGTCTTCAATCTTTCTACCCTCTTGAGGTTTTGACCCGATATTATAAATCTTGAGTCAAACTAGAAAAAACAAGAACAAGAACGTACCTTTACATATAGATATATGAGAGAAAATGATGTGATCAGAAGCACCAGATACCACCAATATGAAGATATTGGTAGTATTGGGTTCAACTTCACCCACAACCTCGCCGCCTTCTCCTTTTTTCACTCCATCCAACTGTTCTTCCTCTTCACCAGTTGCCTGTTTTCTCAGGGTGACTAAATGGAGGTGGAAGGGCAAGTCACATGCACTATCCTGCTAGGAGGAGGAACTTCCCTTCTTGGGGAGAAAAACATCATTGAAAATGCGTGAGCGAGAGACGAGAGAAAATTCAGAGTGCTTGTGCGAGAGAGGGAGACAAGAGATACGCGCCTCGGCCTGGCTACGGCTACGGCTATATTCATAGATTTCACCAAAACGGTGTCATTTTGGTGTTTAGTGCTAAACACCCAAACGACACCTTTTTGGTGTTAAACACCAAAAACTCTCCTCGAATCGAATCCCCTTGCATTCTTGAAAATTGGGGAGAAAACAAAGGGTTTTTTTCAACAAGATGGATACAGATGAAGATGGTGAAGTTAGCATTAATGAGTTCGTTCTCGTTTAGAAGATTCTTTAGTAGTCAAATTTTTAGGAAAGCATTTATGATGTTTTAAAGAAATCTCGATATGAGTATGATGTTTAGTTATCTATTTCCAATGCTAAGGTTTTAATTTATCCCTTATGATCTCCTTACAACACATCATTTGTATTGCATTGGAGGCCTAGGGTTGTAACCTGTCTGCATGCTGACCTTTATAATCCAGAACCTACCAAATTATTAGATTTTAGTTTATGCCAATCGATTCCTTTAATTATGAAGCACCCATGGATCCTCGATGTTTAAAGTTGGAATTCGTTTGTGTGTTCTCATTGTTGTTGAGGTTCGATTCCATTGTAATAGTACTCATCAAATACTTGATTTGGGTATAGTTTAGCCAGATTGAATTTGTCACCTGTGTAATCATTAGTATTTCAACTGTACAACCATTCATGCATCATGATTTTTAACGTTTTGCACCGGATTCTAGTTGGTGCTGCTCTGTTTGTGTTTGGACTGTCTTTCGTGCTTATAGAAGAAAATTTTAGGATTCTTTATTTTGAATTTAACATGATTGAAATTGTTGGACTTCAACGCAATAGTGACCTTGCAATGCTGCTCAGTAGAACTAGGTAATATTAAAATTGTGAACATATGCAACTTCAAGATCACTGTGGTTAAAATTCTGGGTATGGCTAGAAACTCATGATTCCACGCACATGTGAGCACTCTTGTATACTAAGTAACATAGAGTAACTTCTTTGATTGTTTATATTGTTGTATTGAGATCAAACGATAAGTGGTAATTATAATTCACCTAAACTAATCATATGAACAATGCTTAAATTATGGTTTTAAATTCAAATGTTTGGTCATTCTATTTACTTCATAAAACTTACAAATCTACATTTTGAACGCTTTTAGGCAATCACTGTTGGGACATGTATGGTACTCTCTGCTCTTATTTAGATTTTACTCCAACCAGTCTTTACAACATTTCAAAGTGCAGCAGCTAAGGCAGGGGGTCCTACTGTTGTTGTTGTTGGGCGAAGACTGATCCAGACTGAATTACTATGTAGTGCTTGGACTGGTTTCTTTGTTGGTTACCTACACACATTATCAAGACCTAATCACCTTGCTGCTTAATTTGGCTCCACTTTCAATTGGAAAGTGTTGCTATTGGAGCTCTCTGCAGGGGGTGTGGCCATGATGCTGGTCATGTTATTTTTGGCTTACTATTTCTTATGTTAAAGGATCGGCTCGACATTGAAGTAATCTAGACTTGGGGCACAAGAGTGGTGGGGATTACTCTTCTTGTTATTGGTGTGTAATACCCAGATGAAAGTAACCTTTTATTTAGAAGATTCCCTTTTGACCGAACGCTTAAGCCCGAATCTTTAGTAAAGCCACTGAGGCGAGGGCCTAACACCCTTAGCTTAACCTAATCACATTTGGATCCGTTTGGAGTAGAAGTTCAACATTGACCCACAAGAGGGCGGACGTACACTAGGTCTAGCGGACGTACACTTCTGTCTGTAGTGCGGACGTACGATGGGGCACCACCAGACATACGCTCTGTAAATAGTACACCGGACGTACGTGAGACAATCGGACGTACGCTACTTTTTGGTATACCCTTTGGGTAATACTTGGACGTACGAGACACCCTTTGGACCAATGTGCACAGACCACCGGACGTACGCTAGGGTTGCTGGACGTCCGCTGCTCTGTCATGGAGTTGGTGGTGGATTTTCCCTATAAATAGCCCACCCCTCCCCTTCATTCCTCACGCCTTCTTCTTCCCTTGGTACGCCCCTAGGCTGCCAAGACCATCCCTTGGTGTTTTGAGAGAGAAATCCTGAAGGAAGAGCATCAACGGAGAGTTTCAAGGAGAAGGAAACATGTCGGTGCTGAGCTTTGGGGTAAACTCCATCTCCCTCTGTTGTTACCATCTTTATGTCTTGTGATTATGCCTTATTACTGATTTCAATGCAGTAATTATGCTTCTTTAGAATTATCAACGTTTTCAAAGAGTTTCCACCAAAGGATTTGTAAAATTGTGATTTCCTGTGTTGCATGTCCTGTTTTGTTAGATTAGAAAGGGATTAGAAGTCTGTGAATGTCACTAGTATCGTGCACTGTCTGAACCTTAAAACAGTGTGCTTAAAACACACTGAGCCGACGTATGCCCTTGAGGGCGGACGTACGGTCAGTAGGCAGGGCACCTGCTCTTAAGCTTCATACGTGTACGCCCCAGCTTAGCCTTAACTTTAGGATTTATAAAGCTTAGAATGACGGTGTTTTGTATCCGTACAACAGGAAATAGCTTTGTTAGAGGATTCACTTGAATGTGCGAGGTAAGTAGACACTTACACCATTTTTCTTAAACCGTGGGATATGTCAGCTGACTGACCACGCGTATGATATGAGTATATTTACTTTCGATAATTATTCGATAATCGTATACGTTAATAAATCATCAAGATGCATCGTAAGACATGGTACGTCGGTACGTGCGGTATAAACGGTCATGGGCTTATTATATAGACTGCGTACTATGGTCAAGTGTGTGCGTTATGTGAGGGTTGTGGATCCATTGGTTTCGTGACCTTGATGCAACCATTCCCAATGGTTCGGTCACTATAGGACGGATGTCACTAGTAGGTGTGGGCCACTCAGGGTCGGACCCGATCATGCCACTAGTGCTACGTACGGTATGTTGTACAATGGTTGGGGCACCGACATTGTATTATAGGTCCCTCAGGATAGCATCAACTCTGTTGAGAAAGGGTAATATCTCGAGTAGACCATGTATGGGAGTTATGACTTATAAAGCATTATCTTTTCCTGCATCAAAATAATTAGGCAGTTATCGCCGGTTCTACACCATAAAGCTTTAAAAACCCTAAAACCTATGAAATGGTGTATTAGCGAAATAATGTCCTCTTTGGTTATTTCTCGAATTGCACATTTACCTTTATTAATTGGGCTCATGTCATATCTATGTGTGGGATCTACTTACTAAGTCATTAGACTTACGCGGTTACCATTCCTTAGGTAAACTGATTTACTGTTGTGGAAACAGCTAGAGTTGCTCTTGCCCGACCGATTGTGCACTATTCCTAGTTACAAGTTTGTTTTAATTATCTAGTAGCTCCATGTTCTTACTTGATGAATCGTAGTACTCTCAGATTTATTCACCTTCCTTGCATTACTCTGACAAGTTTAAATACAAGGGTGATTACCTGTTTGACCACTTGTTGGTTCAACTAGGTGAATTGCCAGTGACTCCACCGGATTAGCCAAGGCTAATTTTGGGGGCGTTACATGGTGCTATGGGCATTAGGGAAGCTTCAGAAGTCCCCACCCCATGTGTTGCCTTAGAAAATGGTGAGTGTGATGTTGGCGTTTATGAAGCACTCAAAAACCCAGTAGTTGGGAAGTAGAAGAAGATTGGTTTTGCAACTTTTGCTAACTGCTAACCACAACTACTCTAGGTGATTAGCGGTTTTTAATAACCGCTTTTGAAAGCGGTTAGCGGTTTTTAAAAAGCGGTCATAAGGATTAGCGGTTATAATCGAACTCGTCTGAGCAGCCCTAATTCTGCCTAGATCTTGGTTGCTGCTGTGGTTTAAGCATTTTTTTTGTTCTTAATTTTATTTGTTGGCTGTTGGACTTTTATTTTTTCTGTCTCTTAAGTTTTATGTGTGTATGGCCTTTAATTTTTAATTTTTTTTTTTTTGGTGCAGTTGGGTTTATTTTTTGTCAATGTAGCATCCTAGAACTAGTAGTTGGATTTTTGCATTTTGATTGGTTATGTTTTGCATATTTGATTCACACAACAAGAAAACTCATTATTTTTATGAAAATTTTAACAAAAATACAAAACAAAGAAGAGCGTTCTGTTTGGTAACTATTTTTCAAACAGTGTGTTTTTATGTTTGAAAAGAGAAAAGATTTTCCAAACACATTACCAAACTTGGCCTTGGGTTTCTCAAATTTGTTTGTTAGTGAGTTGAAAGCAGCTCAATCTGCAGCATGTTTAAATTTTCAACTTATGGAGTCGTGCTCCAGAATGTTATTAGAGATGGCACGAATACTTCATCTAATTATATTGATGAAGCTTGAAGATTGGCCTTTACTGAGGGGAGAGTGTGATGTATTACTGCACAAACAATTTTCTTTATCCTTGCTGTACCCTTTATATGCTATGAACATCTTGTGGTATTTATTCTGCATATAAAGAATTCTTTTGTTCTACTTCGGGTGGGGACTGATTTTATGATATTTTCTAAGTTTTTAGTGATTAACTAGAACATAGGGTCGATGGTATGTCATTTGCTTGCCTTAAAGAGTTGGTGATGTACATTTGGTGACGTGTTCTCTGATAAACGAGTGGTCAGTTGGGAAGGAACTTAATGGAAACAGTTAGCACCAGTGATATTCAACTGTAACGGAATATATGTTATATCATCTCTTTTTTCGTGTTTCATCATCTAATATCTTCTTCTTCTTTGTCTGCTGCTGCTACTTCTATGACATTTTTGAGCCATCAGATTGATTACTTCTTTTTTGTTGGATTTTTCCTCATGTTCACATGGCTAATATCTTCCATGTTTGTTTTTGCACCTCCACTGCCAACACTACCACCATTGTCATCATCATCTTCTTCTTAGTGTTCTTGTTCTTATTAGTCATATCTGTCTCCATGTGTCACTTATGGGGGTTGGTTGCATTGTGCTTGTGTATGTATGCCATTGTTGTTCTATGCTTTGTTAATGTAGCATTTAGCCCGAGGTGGTGGGTCATTTTTATTGCGCTCTCTTATGAGATGCAATCTAGTTCACATTCACAAGTTATAATTTGGGTAATATTATGGATAAATTTGTCGCTAACAAATGTTTTAGTAGGAGCAATGCCTTGCTCCTTCTAGAAACATATGTTTTGCAGGGGTCCTGCCTGGTCCACTCTTTCTCTTTTTCTATATGCCTGTTCTGTTGCTTAGTTACTTAGACCCTAGGAAGTTGATATGAGATACTTGTTTATGACATTTGAAATTCAATGGAGCTGTTCATCATTTCTATAGTGCTGATGAGTAGGACACTCGGAAGTTCTTAAATTAACTTAACATAAACAAGTGTACCCATTTAGTGCTGTTGATTGAAAGATCTGCAGTGAAAGAATCTACTTGTATATGTCCCTTGTGTGCTGGTAAGCTTAGTTGATAGAGAAAATTGATTTGTCCTCTTCTCTTTAGATTTGAGTCCAGGTTGCCAACATGTTTTCCTCTTTTATCCACTATGATGCATTATCCTTTGATTCCATACTTTATTAAACCATTTGCTCACTAGAGATTTTTCTTTTCTTTTCTCTTCTTTTGCTAGATTACTCCCTAAAATTTGAGGCTATGATAAATAATTCTTTAGGGTTTCAGAAGTGATAAATAACTACATGTGGTATATTTGTGTAATAAATAATTTTCTTTGAACAAATTATGGCTAAAAATATAAAACATTTTTCTTAAAAAACTATAAAAAAAATAAAAAATAAAACCAATTTGGGCTAGCACTTGGGTGGTCAAACCACCATCAAATTCAACGAAAGGGATTGGCTCAACCACCCTTAAGGGCCTAGGAGGTGGCTTGACCACACCCTAAATTTGGCAAGTAAAGGGTGGCCAAACTACCCTATACTATAAAAAATCATTTTTTTAGTAATGGACCATTAGTAACGTTTTAAGACCATTGGCACGTTACTAAATGTTAGTAACGTGTTAATGGTAACGTGTGTGGCGCGTTAATAAACCACAAGTTGCTAATGAGAATTTAGTAACATTCCAATAGTGACACGTTACTAAATGGTAACGTTCCAGATTATGCCACATTACTAACGTTTAAATTTTGTGCCACGTTACCCCATTAGTAACATGTTAAAAAGTGTCACGTTACTAATAGGGTAACATTTCAAAAAATTGCCACATTACCCCATTAGTAACGTTTCAAAAATCAAAACATTACTACATTTAATAACATTTCAAAAATCAAAACTTTATTAAAGTTTAAATAATAATTTAAAAAAAAAAAAATTCTCATCGTTCCCAACCAGACCACATATACATCCGGCGAATCAGACTCTACCAAACGAAGAGGAACAAACTAAATTTACATGATTGGAGTATTTTTCATCTAATCTTTATCAATAAAGACCCATATACCTGTGATGGGTTTCAGCGATACCCGTCAAATTGGAGGGTCAAGGCTTCCACTACAAATACAAATGCTTCATAATTTTTCTATTCCGTATAATAAATGTCCTCCAGAAAAATCCTTCAGCGATAATCCTATAGTTCTCTTAAAATGCATCTAATGCTCCTGTCCAATTACCATCACTGTCCAAAACATCACCAATGTTGATTTTTGCTAATGCTTGCCCCTGAAATCATATCATCCAAGTGAAAACACACCACCATGGATGGAACAACCCTATATAATTCAAGTATGATGCCATAAACTATCCTACATGATTATCACCATTGCTGAATTCTAAGCAACTAAACCTAAACATAGAACTTGTTTAACAAGTCACACAAATGAATTGTAAGAAGTGTCCAGTTATAGTTCCATGCTATATCTTTATCTAAGACAAGGTGTTATGTGTATCATATATTAGTATATCATAGAGCAAGACACCAATTTACCTCCAAGTTACCAGTTGACTTGTATATTTCCCAACTCCTCATGTACCATTTAATGCTTCTATCTAATTTTTTGAGCTTCTGGTATGATTCTCCAATAGCCAGAAATGAATCACTCAACTTTTCCTTGTCACAAAGTTCAGTCACAACTCTCTTCTTCCTTTTGGCAAATTCCCAAAGCTGAACATAAAATTTCAAATAAGAAATGGGACAACACTAAATTTCATAAGAACAACATTAGGGAGTTTCCCAGAGTTCTCAACCTTACTTTAATGATAAATATTGTGTATCTAAAGCAACAATTAGTGGGTATTTAATTAGAACTGCCTATTGGCATCACACACACTTCCATACACAGAACAAGAGCCACCATTTTACCTGATTAAGTTTACAAAGCAAATCTTCTTCCATTATGTTAGAAAATCCATTCCATCTAAAATATATGATTACTATAATTATTTCAAAAACAAAAACTGAAAGATTGTGCAAAACAGATAGCAAGACAGAACCCAACCATTCTGGTTAATGAAACCAATCACATGGTGAAGCACACTCTTGACACCTGTATACAAACCCAAATAAGATCATATCTAGTTAAACATGGATTTGCAAGCCTAATGGTGCTCTATCTCAAATAAGAAAACATATGTGACTCCATCCAAAATATTTACAAGATATCTCTCATGCTGAAATGCCACCTGGCAGTTAAGAAAAGCACAAAGGAAAAGAAAATGTATAGGGAGCAGAAGATATACCTTCACCCATGCAAAGATCATTCTTGATTTCTGTATGAGAGGATCAAGACATGCATTTTGCTGCAGCAGACACTTCCTCTCACATGGTGTTCCTTTTGCAGCGGCCGTCTCTCTTGTCAGCTTCTTCAATTTCTGCTCTTCTTTTTTTAAGTCATTCATTACTTTAATAGCTTCTTTTACAGTTTCAATATTTAGATCAATGTGCTTAGCAAAAGCATCCTCATCTTACATGGATTTTGCCAGTTCAAGTGCCTTATGGTAGCAACGAAGTGTCTCCTCACACTTTTAAACCCTATAATGCAATTCACCAAGATTGATATTACTCCAAACAGAACAATATCTCTTAAGAAATTGAAATAATATGTTAAAAAAAAAACACACACACACAAACTCCACACAACACAGATCTGAGCTGCACCTCAAATTTGGCTCTCTTTCCAGCTAGTCTCCACACAATTCATTCATTCCGGCAGCAGAAGCAAACAAAGCACAGCACAATGAAAGGTAGACTTGCAGCGTTTAGGAAATTAGACAAGTAATAAAATGCTTGGCAAAAATTTACAAGATATTCTCTTTTAGATTTTCAATCTATCCTGCAAACAACCAACTATCAATATCCAATTGTGTATGGTAAAAGAGAAATAATAAGCATCCACTGCAATTCTGCATCTAAATAATAAGCATACCAACTATCAATATCATATTTCATCACGAAATACCATGTCACATTGGTAAATATTGAATTCCTCATGATGTACCAATAAATTTTAACACACGATGCCCACTTCATAAGCAGGTAAGCTACAATTTCTCAGCAATTTCAGTATGTAAAAATGTAGGAAGAATCTACAGGACTTCAAGTGAACAACAAAAAGTGAGAAATTCTTGTACCTAATATACACCACAAAACTAAGAGTTAGGATGACAATACTAAAAGCAGCAATAATAACAATTTTCAGAAAAACATAAAATCAGAAATTCCACATGAAGGAATTGCATAACATTAAAACTCAACTCTGATATATAACTTTAAATCCATATAAATTGTAGATTCATACATACCTTTGTACCAAAAGAAGGAATTCCGCATAAAGCAAATCAAATTAGGTTTAGAACATCTAAATCGAAACAACTATCAGCAACTCCTCAAACCAACACACCCAAATAAATCACACTCATTCGGTCAAGAACCGAAATACCCAAGAAATTACACCCAATAACAAAGCACCCATAGAAAAAATCAACCCAGAAAATCAACAAGAGATAAAAACACAAAATCTTTAAGATTAACCCAGAAAATTCATCAACAAAATACTCCAAACAACCGATATCCTTTCTCAACCCAGAATCAACCATAACTACCCAGTAGAAAAAGAAATCCCAAAACAGAGCACCCAAGAAATCACAAGGACATTTCAGAAAACCCAATATACCGCTTTGGCTAACGAAATCGGTTTCAACCATAAACATAGAAAAAAAAAATAAAAATTTAAGCATCAATGAAAAAAAAAAAATCATTGTCTTCTTCTATCTCTTTCATTTCTCCCATCAATTTTCACAGCAACCAAAAGAGAGAAAAAAAAATGCATTCCAACTCTTGCATTTTTTGAATCAATTTTCACGGTAACCAAACAAACCCTAAACAGGCATATTCTTTAGAGAAAATCAGTACCTGTTTGAGATGAGTCTGGACTGCAGGAGAGATCTGGCCGAGATTCTTGAGAGAATCGTAGCTCCAGCGATTTCACGAAGACGATTGGGAACCGAAGAAAGAAAAGAGCGCGTCCATTGCTTTGGAGAAAACGGACGTCCGAAGAGAGAGTGATGGGCCGGGCGACGGAGGAGAGAGTGAGTGAGAGAGAAAACGACGGAGAGAACCATTGAGAGGGTGAACGGCCGGCGACGGCCAAAAAGAGGGAGGGAGAGGAAGAGGGGTCTGCGCGCGGGATGAGAAAAAAATGAGGGGGAAGAGAAAAAAAGGAGGGAGAAGCTACAGAGGAAAAAATTACAAAAATACGCTCACAATTAATCACTTGAAATTCTCGTCCTAAAAGACCTTCTACTTACCTCTATAAGTGTATTGAATTACCCCCTTTAAGCCCATTAAACATAAAAGACCCATAATATAATAAATATCTTATTTTATTTTAGAAAAAACTTCACTTATCCCCTTTGAACTTTTGCGGTTTTTGCCAATATTCTCCCAATATTCAAAAGCTCTCACTTAAGTGTATTAAACTTTAGTTTTCTCTCACTTTACTCATTTCGTATAGAAAGTCTTTCACAATTTCAATTTTACCCTGACTCCATAACTACACTGTTCCCAAAATGACGCATAGTTTTGGGGTAAAATTGATATTCTATTAAGATTTTCTGTACAGAATGGACAAAGTGAGAGAAAAACAAACTTTGATACACCTAAGTGAGATGTTTTGAACATTAAAGGGTATCTGCAAAAGTAGCTAAAGTTCAAGGGAGGTAAGTGAAGTTTCTCCTTTATTTTACTACACAAATCTAACTTATATTTATTACACTTTATTAATCTAATACCATAAACCTATTTTATTTGGGGTTTGCTAGGAGTTCTCCCCTTAGTGTTCTCCTGGCGTTCTCTCAGTCTTACGTACAACGTGATTTAAGAAAAAATAAAATTGTAGTAACATTCACCACCATTTTTTTAAGGTATTAGCACCAAATGTGAGGCATTAGTACCAAATTTGAGATATTAACACCAAAATTGAGATATTAGCACTAAATTTAGGATGATCAAATCCATTTTGGGCGATACCATCCCTAAAAGGCTAACCTTTCACCCTTAGGTTTTAGTTTTGAATCAAAAAACAAGTTTTAAAGCATTAGAACCTAATTATTAACTTATAAAAATTAATCTGTTTTTTTATTTAAAACTAAAACCTAAAGGTGGAAGGTTAACCCTTTAGGAATGATATCGCCCAAAATGGATTTGATCATCATAAATTTAGTGATAATGTCTCAATTTTGGTGCTAATGCTTCAAATTTGATGCTAATGTCTTACATTTGGTGCTAATATCTTAAAAAAATGGTAGTGAAGGCTACTACAATTTTTTATTTTTTTTTAAATCATGTTTTACGTAAAATTGGGAGAACGCTAAAAGAACCTACAAGGAGAACCCGTAGCATTTTTCATTATATATATACATTAAGGAAAATGCTAGGAGTTTTTCCTATAGGTTATCCTGGCGTTCTCCCAATTTTATGTAAAACATGATTTAAGAAAAAATAAATTTTAATGGCCTCCACTACCGGTTTTTTTAGGTATTAGCACCAAATTTGAAGCATTAGCACCAAATTTGTGAGGCATTAGCACCAAAATTAAGGCATTAATATCAAATTTAGGATGATCAAATCCATTTTGGGTGATACCATCCTTAAAGGGTTAACCTTCCACTCTTAGGTTTTAGTTTTGAATCCAAAAACAAGTTTTAAAGCATTAGAATCTAGCTATTAACTCATAAAAATTAATCTATTAGCAAAAAAATGATACTATAATTTTTTTTTTTTCTTAAATCATGTTTTACGTAAAACTGAGAGAACGTCAGGAGAACACTACAGGGAAAACCCCTAGCAAACCCCATATATTAATAACTATATAGGTAACCCAATTAATATATAACATATATATATATATATATATATATATATACATATATATAAGGAAGGAAGAAAAAAGGTTGGATGGTGGACCTTGAGACGTGCGATAATTCAATTAGGACATAATAAAATACTAATTGATAAATTAAAATAAAACATAAATTACAACAGATGATCGAGATGTGGTGTAAACCAACACATTTGACATTGAGTTGGAAGATTGATACTTGGAAAAGGGCGTTCAATCTTGTCGTCGTCAAGATAGAAAACGCCAGATTCTTGGCAAACTAATGGAGCAGGAGCATCCAAACCATAACGAGCAATACTGTCTTCTAAAAAGTAAATCCGATTCCCACAAAACCCATTGAAATAAGGAGCCGAAAGAGATGATGACTTGCTTTGTGACACAAATAACATTTTATCACCTATACTAGCTACTCTAGTGAACATGGAAGTTGACCAACCAATCTTGAACACTCGATATTTGGTTGTTTTCCAGTAAATAAAATCTAACGACTGATCTTCATCTTCCTCACCGGATACTGAAAAGAGAGTATTCATTAGTGCACTCACAATCAACAATTCACCGTCCGACTCCATCAAGTGTGATTCCAACCCATTCTTGTGAATCCCAATGTCACCGTTAATTTCAGTCTCTTATTCGTTGAGAAATGGTGCACGTGCACTAATATTTGGAATTAGTTTCAAAACGACTGCTTCTTCACGCCTTCCGAATTCCATGGTATGACTTTCAAAACTGCCTTCTTCTTCTTCTTCTTCTTCTACTAAAGCGTAGAGATTGTCTTCATGAAACTTGATGTCGAAGTAAAAATGACCATTCTCCTTTAGTCCTAGGATCACACTCCATTCCTTATCGCCGACCTTGCAAACCGCTAAAACGTTCGGCAACCTGAAAATTGCTGCAACAATACATTCTGAAAGGTCTATAGACGATAGTTCAATCTTTTGAATAAAAGATGTAATGCGGTTTGGATCCCACGCCTGGTCAACAAAATCCTTGAAACATGGGATTGTTGTCAAAGATGGAAGGTGGCGTTGGAATCCTGAAATGGGATTCAAAAGAAAACTTGTGGGTCATCTTGTGTTCCCCTAGCAATAGTTAACCAACCTTTGGAAGATCCAAAACACCAACCTCCCTGCGCCGCCTTAGGTAGCTTTATACTATGAACTATGCCTTCCGACATGATGAAGAAGCTTAAGGAGTTGCAATTTTGGGCGTGAGGGAGAAGCAGCCATGGTACTGAAGGGGCACTGTGGATGTCTTTTTGCTTTGCAATTGATCTCCAAGATTTGCAAACACCGTCTAACCGAATGCGATCGATTATATTTAGGCGCCCTAAAATCTCACCCATCATATCATTCGGAACTTCATCCCACCGACCATAAACATGAACAAATGACCTTGACTTTTTATTGTTACGGTATAAAATCTGTTGCTTCAGAAACGACGATACACTGAAGGAAAGGTATTCTCCAAGGTTACCGTATAGTTCAGCCATAGATGAAACAAGGTGATAAAGAAGAAAGGAGATATATTTCAACTAATTTCTATTTTATTTTAAAAAAAATCCAAACTAAATATTTTAGTTCCGACACGCCGTTTTGATTAAAATTTCAGGCTACCAAAAAAAAGAAAAAAAATCCCGCCTTAAATTTTAATCAAAACGGCGGGATTTCTTGGAGCTAATATCATGCCGTTCTCTCTCTCTCTCTCTCTCTCTCTCTCACATTCTTTACACTGTTTCCAGCGATTTCGCGACCTAGCTCTGGTGAACTCAATTTGACGAAGATGGAGATTCATGGAGACTCTGCTATGGGGAGGGATCTAGTGAGAGTAGCTTTCAGCCATGGATACAGAGTATTAAGTTCCTCTCTCTCTCTCTCTCCCTCCAGTCACTGTCTCTCTCTCAATCTCATCTTTTTCCCTTCTCTTGAAATTAAAGCCCTTTTTGGCATACCCATTGGTTTGTATAGCTAATAATCGGTTGATTTGGGGATTTGAAGGTGGTGATCTATGAAAGCACAAAAGGTGCACATCACAACGTTCGGCTAGAAAATTTTCCAAATATTCACCACAAGACAATTCTTGATAACAACAATGTAAGTATCTTGTCTCTCATCTCTGCCAATTAAAACACTAAATATATAAATCAAACACATTCTTCTAGATATTTTAACAACCACTTGGTACCCACTAAAGAACTCATCAAAATATATACCAAACATCCACAGAACAATCAATGAAAATACTACATACCACAAAATCTTTCTCGAAAATGAGTGGAAGTGCCAGAAACTGACCTTATTGACAATGGGGTTTTCGGCGTTGCCATCTACGCTGGCCTGTGACGCTTCTATGGGGAGGAGAGCGTCAGCAACCATGAGGAAGTTGGGGGAGCCCTCGGCCGTGTGAGCCCGAGGACGAGCCTGTGGACGGCGATAGATGGGTCGGGGCCCAGTGGACGGTGAGAGACGGCCATTCGAGAGGGTGCGAGATGACCAGGTCGTAGAGAAACGGCGTGTTCTTCCTCCACACGGCGTAGTCCTCGTCCACCTGGCCATCGAGACCAGCCTCTTTCTGCTGTGATTGTTGTTCCTCCGCCATAGTCTCTGTGTGTGTGTGGAGCTCTTGCTTTGTTTTCTGGGTTTCCCGCCAAGAAATTTGGCGTGGTGGGAATGATGGGGTGTGGGGATATTGTTTGGCGCCAAAATGCCAATAGGCGGACTTTTTTTTTTTTCCTTGTAATTAATGGGTGGATTTTGGGTTGGAACCTAGTGACAAAATGGATCGTATAATCCCACGAACTAGAAAAAAAGGGTTGCCAAAATGTTAGCTCCAGTACCCACACTGGGTTTGGCTAAACCCCTAATCCCAGTAGTCTATAGACGCTAGAAATTGCACGGTTTACCAAGTCAGGACTGTTCATTCCAATAAGTCGAGCCACCTTTCGGCCACACAAGGTTTATAAGAAGCCATAAGAATCTTCTCATGAAAGATCATTTTATGGTTCAAGGAAAAAATCACATTTGCATTAAAATTCGTAACAATATTACTCCATCAACATTCACATGTCCGGTTTCCATCCATATATTTAGTTGACCAACCTCACTTTTCTTCAATAGTGACAGCCAATATCTAAGGGTACACAAGATTCAAAGATAAAATAAATAAAACTTACAGAGACCTGGAGAGGGATGATCAATCAAGGATATGTATTTAAGATAATTCATCTGTCTGTAGGTATAGGTGAAGGTGTAGGTGATAAAAACAAACTAAATGAAATGACCAACCCCATAAAATGACTATTTTAACTCTCTTAAAATATGGGTACCACGTCGTGGCCTTTATCATGTAACCATGTTTTCAAGTTAATTAACATGACAATATACTTGACATGTAATTTATCACGTCGATCGGTTGTTATA
Source organism: Carpinus viminea (assembly GCA_013348765.1). Taxonomy (NCBI): domain Eukaryota; kingdom Viridiplantae; phylum Streptophyta; class Magnoliopsida; order Fagales; family Betulaceae; genus Carpinus; species Carpinus viminea. Next base: position 12,403,560 of record CP054669.1, on the reverse strand, counting down.
AATTTCAACTAAATGGCACTTATATATATATATATATATTGTTAGAAACTTTCCCCACAATGGATGTGCGTTCTTTGGGACTTCTAGATCTGCAATACGTCGTCGTCGTGCACTCCAAATCACTACAAAAGAGCAATGTCAAGGGGATCCCCGGAGGACTAGGGATACTCCGATGCCAAAGTCAAAAAGTTTCTAAGAGAAATATTGTGCTTCGGTGCACAATAATTCAATATGCTCAAAGTGACTAATTGAGCTCTAAGGGATACTATGAGATCTCTTTATACCTTGTGTATGGGCCTATTTATAGGTTAGACTGTTAGAGTGCTAAGGTTGAATTAAACTGGTTCTCCTGAAGTTTGAGGTTGAATTGGACTTGCTCTCATAGGGTTGTGGTATAATCGAAATTGTTCTCCTAGAGTTTGAGTTAGTTTGGGAGTGCAGAGTTGAGATAGAATATAACAGATATCATGTAGAGATAAACCTTCAACAACTATCATGTAGAGATAATATTGAGTTGTCACATTGTAGAGATAAACCAGAACAATTATCTTGTAGAGATAATCCTGAGTAGTCATCTTGTAGAGATAATCTTGAATTTATGAGAGCTTCAATTGGGATTGAACTTCTTTATTCCAATATAATCTCAATCGGAATATATCTTCTATTAATTAATTAAATAGCCATTGCTATTTAATTAATGTCTTCACGGGCCTATCCTTGGCCATTGAGCCTAGATTTGGTGGGCTTGTAGTGTAAATTTATTCCTAACACACACACACACACAAACACACATATATATGCCTAAAACTTTAAATCGTTAATGTTAAAAATTGAAAGACAACATTTATATCACTCGACTTTGAATGGTATAAATTAATAAGTAAAATTTGCTAGAGGGTGATCTCCTTAGGTAACACCTAAGTAGATAAAATTTTGTCATGTACTGAATAATTTTCATGTTTTATTATAAATTAATATTGTTGGTACAATAAATTTACCTTTAAGGCCCAATCAAACATTTAACTACATTTAATCGGTTGTGGACTACGCCTAATGAAATGGAGGTTATTAGTTCGAATTCCTTCTCCTCCTTTCCTTGTGTGGACATGTAAAAAAAAAAAAAAATCAAATCAAATAGTTTTATACCCGCTACGTGACAAACATCTGGGACCACATTTAGAAGTCTCTCCTTAAAAGGGATTGGCTACTCGCTCCTTAAAAGGGGCCACTGACTCCATAAGTGAGGTATCGTGGCTCGCTCTTCCAACATATTTCTATTCAATTTTTCTTTCAAGTGTTTCACTGACTTTAAGTATTGGAGTATCTCCAATTCTCCTAAGGAGGGATTGATAGTTTTTGGGTAACTATTTTCTCTATTTAATTTGCAAGTGAATAATCACTGGTTCTGTCCTTCAACAAATAACAAGATAAAATTTTACTATAAATTAATAACAATAGGGTTTATTTTCATTGTTGCGTAGATGCAGACAAGCTCATGTTCTAGATTTTAAATCGTTGATGTCATTGATTACTCGGAAGGTTTTGAAAATATAAGTATAAAGTTTAATTTGCTTATCAAATAATGGGTTTGGTGTGGTAGTGGGGCTTCGGAGCAGACCATAGAGGCCCAATTAGCCCAACAGAACTGGGTACTGTGTAATTTGTAATTTTATGGTACAAAGCGATCAAGATTGTGATAGTTTTAAATAAAGGCAACTTTTGTAATTTTAATTTTAGAGTTGAAACCCTAAACCTATTTAAGCAAAATTTGACTACTAGCTAGCTTTGTTCTCAATTTTATCAATAAAAAAAAATTACAGAGTTTTTTTTTTTTTTCCTTGTATTCTCTATTATTCATAGAGTTTTTTAAGATTGATAAAAGAGTTGTGAGTTATTGTGTTTATAAATTCTGCTTCTTACTGTGCTGCAATCAAAGAAATAAAATTAACAAAATAAAAAATCTCTCTTCTCAAAATCGTTGTCAAACATAGTCAATGTTATAACTGATTTCTTTTTTTGGCCAAGTCTAGATTTAAAAGGAAGGAAGAAAAAAGGTTGGATGGTGGACCTTGAGACGTGATAATTCAGTTAGGACATAATTAAATACTAATTGATAAATTAAAATAAAACATAAATTACAACAAATGATCGAATTAATATGTATGTGGTGTAAACCAACACATTTGACACTAAGTTGGAACATAGATGCTTGGAAAAGAGCATTCAATCCTATTTTCGTCAAGGTAGAAAACACCTCCTGTAAAGTAAATTTGATTCCCACAAAACCCATTAAAATACGGAGCTGAAAGAGATAATGACTCGCTTTGTGACACAAATAACATTTTATCACCTATACTAGCTACCCTAGTGAACGTGGAAGTGGACCAACCAATCTTGAACACTTGATATTTGGTTGTTTTCAAGTAAATAACTTCATCTTCTTCTTCGTCTTCCTCATCGGATACTGAAAAGAGAATATTCATTAGTGCGCTCACAACCAACAATTCACCATCCGACTCCACCAAGTGTGATTCCACCGCATTCTTTTGAATCCCAATGTCACCGTTAATTTCAGTCTCTTCTTCGTTGAGAAAGGGTGCACGTGCACTAATATTTGGAATTAGTTTCAAAACGACTGCTTCTTCATGGCTTCCCAATTCAATGGTATGACTTTCAAAACTGCATTCTTCTTCTTCTTTTTCTACTAAAGCGTAGAGCTTGTCTTCATGAAACTTGATGTCGAAGTAAAAATGACCATTCTCCTTTAGTCCTAGGAACACACTCCATTCCTTATCGCCGACCTTGCAAACCGCTAAGGAGTTCGGCAAACTGAAAGTTGCCGCAACAATACATATTGAAAGGTCTGTAGACGATAGTTCAATCTTTCGAATAAAAGATGAAATGCGGTTTGGATCCCACGCCACGTCAACAAAATCCTTGAAATATGGGATTGTTGTCAAGGATGGAAGGTGGCGTTGGAATCCTGAAATGGGATTCAAAAGAAAAACTTGTGGGTCATCTTGTGTTCCCCTAGCAATAGTTAACCAACCTTTGGAAGATCCAAAACACCAACCTCCTCGCGCCTTAGCTAGCTTTATACTATGAGCATGTCAAGAAGCTTAAGGAGTTGCAATTTTGGGCGTGAGGAGAAGCGACCATCTTGAAGCCTTTGTGGATGTCTTTTGCTTCACAATTGATCTCAAGATTTGCAAACACCGCTAACCAATGCGATCATTATATTTAGGCGCCCTAAAATCTCACCCATCATATCATCCGGAACTTCATCCCACCGACCATACACATGAACGAATGACTTTGACGACTTTGACTTTTTGTTGTTACGATATAAAATCTGCTGCTTCAAAAACGAGGATACACTAAAGGAAAGGTATTCTCCAAGGTTACCGTATAATTCAGTCATAGATATTTCAACTGATCGGAAGAAGCAAGAATAAGAAAAATCAATTATGTTGATCTCCGTATTTTCTTGTAAAATAATCAGAAAGTATGAGAGAGTGTATTTTTATAGACTGTGTATGGCCTATTTATAGGCTAAAGAGTTTAGAGGTAAACTTGAACTCGATCTTCTTATTTGAATTAATTTGGGAGTCCTGAGAGTTAGAATTGAATCTCATCTCTTACTCTAATTTAGATTTTGAATATGATTTCTTTATCCACATTCTCTTCATAGAACCACACCTTGATTATATCTTCTATTATTAAATTAATAGCTTTGTGAGCATGTGATTGGCCCTCAAGATCTGATGCTGTAATGTAAAATTATTTCCAACATATCCTAAAGAAATTAGAAATCATAGCAGAAAATGAAAAGGACTCACCGGTCATAATACATATTCTTACGAAAAAGGTATTTAAAATTTGTAATCTTAAACCTATGAGGATTCCAACAGAGAAACAATAGACTCCATCGTAAATTACAATACAATTAACTTTGGCATATAAAATTGAAGAAGAAATTCCAAATTAAACCATATGTAATATATTGTTTTAAACTCTAATTTTTTTTAAAAAATATTATTATTATTATTATTATTATTTACACTTCATTGCTTAATTATAACAAATAACAAGCTATATATCAACTTGTGCCAAAAACACAAATTTTTTTTAATTATTATATTTGTATAAATAAACCCCTATTCTCTTAAAAACTAAAATTAAAAATTGGGATACCACGTGACAGTTTACATGGCCTTTATTATGTAATCACGTTTACAAATTAATATAATAGTGTACTTGACATTTATTACGGCAATCGATTGTTATAAATTTCCACTCCATGACACTTATATATATATATATATATATATATTTAAAACTTTAAATCGTTAATGTTAAACATTGAAAGACATCATTTATATCACTCGACTTTGGATTGTATAAATTAGTAATTAAAATTTGCTAACGGGTGTCCCCAAGAGGTAGCTCAATCGACTGTGAACCACACCTTATGAAGCGGAGGTCACAAGTTCGAATCCCCCCTCCCCTTACTCTTGCATGGACATGTCAAAAAAAAAAAAAAAATTTGCTAGAGGGTGATCTTCTTAGGTAACACCTAATTAAGTAGTTAAAATTTTGTCACGTACAGAATTTTTTTTCATGTTTTATTATAAATTAATATTGTTGGTACAATAAATTTGCCTTTAAGGCCAAATCAAACACACAACTACATAAAAAATAAAAAATCAAATCAAATAATTATATGTGCACCATGTAAAATTTAAACAAGTCGAGCCCAAATAAGAGAAGTTTGGCTCGTTTACACCCTTATTTGGAGCTGAACATAGAGGCCCAATTAGCCCAAGAGCCTATAAATTAATAATAATAGGATTTTTTTGCTGCACTAGTTCAGGTAATGATTTGGGTGTGGTTTGCTTACAATTCGGGTATTGTCCTTTTCTTTTCTTCTCTTTTCTTTTTTTTTGTTTAGTAACTGGATATTGTGTAATTTGTAATTTTATGGTTTATATTCAATTATTTGTGGATAATTTGGATAACAAGTATGGATAATTTGAGAACCAAACGGGTAGTCCCAATTTTTTTTTTAAAAAAAATTTAACTTTTGCTCCTCCAATAATTTTTTTGAATTTTTTTAAAAAAATTTTGTCCCTCCCAAACTAAATATTTTGGTTCCGCCTGAACTACGCCGTTTTTATTAAAATTTCAGGCTACCAAAAAAAAAAAAATCCCACCTTAAATTTTAATAAAACGGCGGGATTTCTTGGCGCTAATATCATGCCGTTCTCTTTCTCTCTCTCTCTCTCACATCCTTTACACTGTTTCCAGCGACTTAGCGACCTAGCTCTGGTGAACCCAATTTGACGAAGATGGGGATTCACGGAGAGTCTGCTTTGGGGAGGGATCTAGTAGAGTAGCTTTCAGCCATGGATACCGAGTATTAAGTTCCTCTCTCTCTCTCTCTCTCCCTCCAGTCACTGTCTCTCTCACAATCTCATCTTTTTCCCTTCTCTTGAAATTAAAGCCTCCTTTGGCATAACCATTGGTTTGTATAGCTAATAATCGGTTGATTTGGGGGAATTTGAAGGTGGGGATCTTCAAGTGCCGTTTTCGCCTATGAAAGCACAAAAGGTGCACATCACAACGTTCGGCTAGAAAATTTTCCAAATATTCACCACAAGACAATTCTCGATAACAACAATGTAAGTATCTTGTCTCTCATCTCTGCCAATTAAAACACTAAATATATAAATCAAACACATTCTCCTAGATATTTTAACAACCACTTGGTACCCACTAAAGAACTCATCAAAATACCAAGCATCCACAGAACAATCCATGAAAATACTAAATACCACAAAATCTTTCTCGAAAATGAGTGGAAGTGCCAAAAACTGACCTTAGGGACAATGGGGTTTTCGGCGTTGCCATCTACGCTGGCCTCTGACGCTTCTCTGGGGAGGAGAGCAGTCAGCGACCGTGAGGAAGTTGGGGGAGCCCTCGGCCGTGTGAGTCCCGAGGACGAGCCTGTGGACGGCGAGAGATGGGTCGGAGGCGTGGGGCAGTGGGGCCGGAATCGGGGCCCAGTGGACGGTGAGAGGCGGCCATTCGAGATGGTGCGAGATGACCAAGTCGTAGAGAAACGGCGTGTTCTTCCTCCACACGGCGTAGTCCTCGTCCACCTGGCCATCGAGACCAGCCTCTTTCTGCTGTGATTGTTGTTCCTCTGCCATGGTCTCTCTGTGTGTGTGGAGCTCTTGCTTTGTTTTCTGGGTTTCCCGCCAAGAAATTGGGCGTGGAGGGAATGATGGGGTGTGGGGATATTGTTTGGCGCCAAAATGCCAATGGGCGGACTTTTTTTTCTTTCTTTTTCTTGTAATTAATGGGTGGATTTTGGGTTGGGACCAAGTGAGAAAATGGATCGTATAATCCCACGAATTGAACTAGAAAAAAAGGGTTGCCAAAATGTTAGCCCCGGTACCCACACTGGGTTGCCTAAACCCCTAATCCCTATAGTCTATAGACGCTAGAAATTGCACGGATTACCAAGTCATGGGCTGTTCATTCCAATAAGTCGAGCCACCTTTCGGCCACACAAGGTTTATAAGAAGCCATAAGAATCTTCTCAAGAAAGATCATTTTATGGTTAAAGGAAAAAACCACATTTGCATTAAAATTCGTAACAATATTACTCCATCAACATTCACATGTCCGGTTTCCATCCATATATTTAGTTGACCAACCTCACTTTTCTTCAATAGTGACAGCCAATATCTAGGGGTACACAAGATTCAAAGATAAAATAAATAAAATTTACAGAGACCTGGAGAGGGATGATCAATCAAGGATATGTATTTAAGATAATTCATCTGTCTGTAGGTGTAGGTGAAGGTGTAGGTGATAAAATACAAACTAAATGAAATGACCAACCCCATATAGTCAGTGGGACTAGTCCAAGTCCAACCTTGCCCACCAACATAAACAATGTAAACAAATACAATTCAATAGAAATTATGAAACTTTTCTAGGTCTAAAGTATCACTCCTGGGAAGGTGGCTCAGACAAAAATACTAGTATGTGTGTTGATTCTCACTTCTCCGTCCAAATGGCAAATAATGAGCATACTTTGTTATAATTAGATTAGGAATTGTAATCTATTTTTCAGTTACTTTTTTTTTTTTTGATGAGGCAAGTTCTTTCTTGGTACAATTGTGAAGAAATTCTTGATAATTTTCAGTGACATCAAGAATCTAGTATTGAAAAGTTGTTTTAATGTGCTCATCTTTTGCTCTATGCTATTGGTGGAGATCGAGGTAAAAAAATTTGCATGCTAATTTGTTCACAAGTAGAAAAATTGTGGTTCATAAAGTTGGTGCCGATCATGAGTGTGGATTTAATACCTTACACCAACATTTTTTATGTTTTGAAACATGATGTTCAGTGTCTGTTTTAAAGGATTTCTGCATTGCTGTTTGGACGTTTGTGTCAGCAACGCAGAAATTCATGTTTGGATTTAACATGCCATGATTTTTTTTTCTTAGTGGATAAATTCAGGTTTCTTAGAAATCCATTTACTTTGGGTTTTGGGGGACTACTCTGTTTGATCTGTAATCTTTGTTTTTGGAGGTTCGATTATACATGCCATGATTTTACAGCTACTTATTGGTGCTGCCAAGGTTTGGCTTTAGCTCTTTTTCTATAACCATTAATGGTTCAAATTTTTTCCTGAATTTTTGTTTTGTGACCGATTTTTTTTTTTTTTTTTTCCTTCATTGTTTAGGGTTTCCTTTGATCTGGTTAGAAACCAACTAGCCATATGTCCGAGGTGGGAAGAAAAGTGGTCACAGAGGACAGAACTTGCTGTGACAAACCCATCAGACCGGTAAAACCCATTTATAATTAGTGAATGTGAATGTTGTGAGAATATTTTGTAGCTATGGTTGAACTGGTCTATGGTTTAATTGGCTGTTTTAGGATTTCTTAGATATGTTTGCTGGGGATAGGGCAAAGTATCAAATTCTAAAGAAGTATTGGCAATTGCTTGGTATAAAACTTGGTAAAGACCAAATATAGTTAGGTTATGGCCCTGAAATTGACTTTGCTTACTAAAGGGCATTTTACTAATCTGAGTTATACTATAGTGACTTTGATCGATCTAGTCCAATATATTCCTCCGTCTTTTCAATTTTAATTGAATTTAAAATATATATATTTTTGTTTTACAGTTGATAGAATATAATCGTCCCTCTTTGTTCTATAGTTTTTCCTCATTTATTAAAGGAGTTATACATGCATGATGGAATATTATTAGATGACAATATCGGAAGAGTTACACAAGGCTGCTTCAACTTTCTACAATCTCGGAAGTAGGGGAGAAAATAGAGGGTCTTTTCAACAAGATGGATACAGATGAAGATGGCGGAGTTAGCATTAATGAGTTCGTTCTCGTTTAGAAGATTCTTTAGTAGTCAGATTTTTAGGAATGCATTTATGATGTTTTAAAGAAATCTCGATATGAGTATGATATTTAGTTATCTATTTCCAATGCTAAGGTTCTAATTTATCCCTTATGATCTCCTTATGACACATCATTTGTGTGGCATTGGAGGCCTAGGTTTGTAACCTGTCTGCATGCTGACCTCTATAATCCAGAACCTACCAAATTATTAGATTTTAGTTTATGTCAATCGATTCCTTTAGTTATGAAGCACACATGGATCCTCAATGTTTAAAGTTGGAATAAGTTTGTGTGTTCTCATCGTTGTTGAGGTTCGACTCCATTGTAATAGTACTCATCAAATACTTGATTTGGGTACAGTTTAGCCAGATTGAATTTGTCACCTGTGTAATCATTAGTATCTCAATTGTACAACCATTCATGCTTCATGATTTTTAACGTTCTGCACTGGATGCTAGTTGGTGCTGCTCTGTTTGTGTTTGGACCATCTTTAGTTCTTGTAGAAGAAAATTTTAGGATTCTTTATTTTGAATTTAACATGATTGAAATTGCTGGACTTCAACGCAACGGTAACCTTGCAATGCTGCTCAGTAGAACTAGGTAATATTAAAATTGAGGACATATGTGGCTTCAATATCACTGTGGTGAAAATTCTGGGTGTGGCTAGGAGCTCATGATTCCACACACATGTGAGCACTCTTGTATACTAAGTTAACATTACATAGACCGAGTAACCTCTTTGATTGTTTATATATATTGTTGTATTGAGATCAACCGATAAGTGGTAATTATAATTCACCTAAACTAATCATATGAATAATGCTTAAATTATGGTTTTAAATTCAAATGTTCGTTCGGTCATTCTATTTACTTCACAAAACTTACAAATCTACATTTTGAACGCTTTTCAGGCAACCACTGCTGGGACATTATATATGGCACTCTCTGCTCTTATTGTGATTTTACTCCAACCAGTTTTTGCAACATTTAAAAGCGCAGCAGCTGAGGCAGGGGGTCCTGCTGCTGCTGCAGTTGAGCGAAGACTGATCCAGACTGAATTACTAAGTAGCGCTTGGACTGGTTTCTTTGCTGGTTGCTAACACACATTATTAGGACCTGATCACCTTGCTGCTTTGGCTCCACTCTCAATTGGCCGTACCCGCATGGAAAGTGCTGCTGTTGGAGCTCTCTGGGGGTGTGGCCATGATGCTGGTCAGGTTATTTTTGGCTTACTATTTCTTCTGCCAAAGGATCGGCTCCACATTGAAGTAATACGAACTTGGGGCACAAGCGTGGTGGGGATTACTCTTCTTGTTATTGGTGCTATGGGCATTAGGGAAGCTTCAGAAGTCCCCACCCCCATGTGTTGCCTTAGAAAATGGTGAGTGTGATGTTAGCGTTTACGAAGCACTCCGAAACCCAGCATTTGGGAAGAAGAAGAAGAAGACTGGTTTTGCAACTTTTGCCACTGGGATTATCCATGGTCTTCAACCAGATGCATTGAAATTATGAATGAAGCACCTGCTCTAGTCTCTACCGACGAAAATGTGAAATTATGAATGAAGCAAGCAAGAGCTCCCATAGAATGGTCACTGGCCTTGAGTGTTCTATAAGTCCGACATTAGTGGTTTGCTACTGGCATAAGTATGCCTTACTTGAGAAATGCATGTTTCATTCTGATTATTTCTCTTTAAAAAGACTCGCAAAATCTAGCTGCAAAGCCTGTGTGCCAATGAGCCAAGGCACTCCTGTGTTGAACGTAATTTAATTTGGAAATGAATGCCCTATCTTCTAGACAATAGACACCTCAACATACTGAAATCCTTGGGTTTGTCTGCAGTTTGGGGAAAACATTTCTCTAATCATTTATACACAACTCTGAAACAAGTAAGGTAATCAGTGAATATTCAAGCCATTTAAGGGCAGCCTTTGCAAAGCATGTTCAGTAATATCATGACACTCACCCAATATAGACACAGAACAAGCGGGAAAAAGGATGAAAGTACAAAAACAAAAACTGAAGGCCAAAATGAAATGAGCAAAGGAGAATCCAATCAAGGGTACCCGCAGCACCATGGAGAAAAATCACTCTTAAAATTCACAAAGCAAAACGATCAAACACGATTAGTGGGTGCTGAAGGCAGAAGGCAGGGACATCTATCAACAGTTGAACGACGTCATCTATCAACAGAATGAGAGGGAGATCGAGTTAAAAGGGTGACCTCCCGCTTCCTCAGTCTCGTATGTAGGTTTCCTACAATGATATGTCTGACATAAGCACAAAGAGTTAAACAACCAGAAATTTAATTGATATCAAATTAAAACTTAATACTCTTTAGCACAAATGGTTCCTCTTGGGCAGAGGTCTCCAGAACACTGCATATGCCTTGGATGCACTAAAAGCCACTGGTACAAACTGATGCCTGCCCCAAACATTCAACCACACTATTTGGTCTGTATGCATGGGGTGGGGTTTTGGGAATAGGACCCTCTCCACTTCAATTAATTGATACGGAGAGGATAAATTCATGGTCAGGATATAATGTTACTGTATCTAACCATGTAAATGATGCCACAATTGGTTCTCAGCGTCAAAGATTACAATTGCTAAGTTAGGAACTAACTTCAAAACATGCGTAACAAATGAAAGATAGCGAACAGACTGAAAAGTAGCCTTATGGCATAAAGGTTTTAAAGAAAGACAGCGTCAATGTGGCTGCAGTTCATCACTGATGCATTCAAACTTCAAGACCACAAAAAAGTTAAGAGGCAAAAAAGTGTGAGGTTGGAGCCATAGACATCAAGTCCTTTCCCTAAACTGTTTAGGTACGGGATTTGCGGGCCCAGCCTTGAACATTTGAAAATGAGCTTGGGCTTAAGAGAGGATCTAAATCCATCAATCTTCCTGAAGTTCAGGAATGATTACACTCGTACCTGATTGAACATATAAACAAGCCTATAATGTGATTCCACAAACAGTCAGACGAGCATCTAAACACAAACCTAGATGCCGTGCCACTGCGATCCAACTTCTGCATGAGAAGTGCTCGATAATGTGCATTTCGAGACTGAGAATTAAAAGAAGAACAGGTCAGCTTGGCCAATGATTTATTGAAGAGGAATTAACAAACAGAGGTTTAATAATAGACCAACCAGAATATTCAAGAGATTGAGAGATGGATAACTTAGCGCAGAGAAATGTAAAAAATCTTTTGATAATTACTATATTGAATTTATTCGCAAAAAAGGCTGTAACAGTTGTACAAGAGATGTATACCAGAGAAACACCTATAAAGAAAATCTAGCATCCAAAGATATGTAATTACATAATGACAACACAGTAGCAACAAGAAGCAAGTGCAACAGCACTAGATGTTGTCTGGAAATAAAAAAAATCAGTGATAACAAAGAGAGCAATGCTACACTTCCCAGCAGTTTTCTCCAAATGATGTGTCAGCATCCTATGAGTCGATGATGTATCACCATCCCATGAAATTTATTATTTCGGAAAATATGTCACCAACTCATAGGATGTGCAGACACATCATTTGGGAACCAAACTTTTGGAGAAAACTTTTGGGAAGTGTAGCATTTCTAAAACAAGAAACAACTCCAACATGCCAAAAGAGAGGACAGCCCTGTTAACTGCTTAAAAGCATGAAACCTTCAGTTGAAAAACATTTTAAAATGACCCAAGGGAGAGGCAATATCGTTTATCACCTTATCACCACACTAACAAATAGCGCAATTGTCTAATGCACTTAATGAAAATGCTGTTTTGTAGCTTTTATGGAGAATATTGTCAAGGACCAGCTCCCCATGCCTGGTTTGAATTACCAAGTAGCAGACAAGACAAATGTACTACCACCGAAAAATAATAGCAGAACACCCTCATTTAAAAAAATAATAATAAATAAAATAAAATAAAAAAAGCGAGAGATGGAGCATCAAGCCTTACTCCTTCAACCAACTTCAAGGGAGAGAAATAAATTTTAAAAACTAGATAAATTTTTTTTATAAGTATTCAACATATATCATTAAAAACACAAGGCGCCCCTAAATACACATAAAATATACAAAAGAAAACCCTAAACTTAAAAATAATAATAAAAAAATAAAACAAGAGAGATAAAATATAATAGAAATTTAACTAACCAAGCCACCTCCTTTGTCATCATCAAAGTCACCGGGATTTCCTCCAACATCTAGCATTCCAGTTTGATCAGTAACAGCTGAAACCTGAACAGAAAAGAAAAAAAAGGAATAAGAGAATATTCCAAGCAGGAGACAGAAAAAAGAATGCCCTCAAGACTTATGCAGAAGCCCCTGCTAAGTTAGTAAAGACCAGTGACAGCCAAAAAAATCAAAATTTGATCTAAAAGGATGGACCTTGGTCATTACCCTTGATCACTACGTGAAGTTCTTTTTAAGTTATGGTATTGACTGATATGCTGCTACTCAAGACAACCATTTAACAATATTAGAAATGACAAGAAGCAGACGTTAACACAATGGACTAGTACGCTGTGCCATCAACACATCTATGCGTACATGACAGTTCATATTCTTTGGGGTTTGGGGGGCAGAGGAGGCAAATATATGACTAGAATTACACCAGCTCTACTTAACAAAAGTTCCAAAAAAATTGAACCCCATTAGTTTGCACGCACATTCAACAGAACACAAATAGCATAAATCCCAACTAATTGAGGTCTTACATTTTCATATAGGCATCTAACAAGTGAAAAACGCAATCCTTGTAAAGCCTAAAACTTCACAAGCCTAACATGAGTATGAACAAAGACTTGATTGCAATACCTTGATGAGCCGACCAGCAATTTCCATCACCAGAAATGGGTAACCATAATATGATTCGCATGAGAATATCAAAAATAGGGTTAATAGCATGAGATAACTGAAGAAATAAAAGAAATAAAAGAAATAAAAGAAATTGAAGAAATAAAAGAAATCAAAGAAACAAAAGAAATAAAAGCATTCCTCCTGCGATCAGGAGGAATATTACCAAGAACACCCAATGCCACCAAGAGCATTGGGTGTTCTTCTCAGTCTTCAACCTCTTCTTCAGAATCTTGTCCTCCTTCCTCTCCGCCTTCCGACGCAGAAATCGGGATTCCTTTTTCCCGGGGAAGAAGGATCCGTTCTTCTTTAACGATGCTTTCATACTCTTCATGCTCGAAGCCATGCTCGGAGCTGGGGTTTGCGGAGCCCGGGGTTGCCTTCTGAGGAGAATGGAATGACACTAAGAGTGCGAGAGCGGGAGAAGGGAGATACGCGCGTTTCTGGATACGCGACGGCTACGGCTACTTATAGATCGGTTTCACCAAAACGGTGTGTTTCGGCAAAACGGTGTGTTTCACCAAAACGGTGGCGTTTTAGTGAAACACTAAAACGACACTGTTTCAGGTAAAAAAAACTCCGTCCCTCTTCTGCTTTTTTTTTTTTTGAGTAATGCTTGGGAGAAGCATTCTGTCCGTCTTCCGTCCGCAGGTAGTGATGTGTCCTGTTTAACCCAACCGGGGTTAACCCATTAATTTAAAAAAAAAACCTTTGAAAGAGCCGTGTACTCTGGTTTTACCCCCAAAAAACATCAGTTCTCCCACCCCCCTCTATCTCTCTCTCAATTTCTCCCGCCCCTCCCACCCACCACTACAACCGCTCATCACCACCATCCACCACTGCCGGCAACAATATCCGGTGGCTACGAAGCAACCTTCCGAGCACGTCGTTCGTATGGAGCGCCGACCCAAACCGCCGGCGGCCACCACCACCAGTTTATCTCTCTCTCCCAAACCGCCGGCCACCACAATCCAGCGCCCCGGCCACCATGAAGCAGCAGCTCCGCCACCCACCATATAAACCAGATGATGACGCATGAGTAACCCCGAAGCTGTACCGAGCAGCAGCGCATGGCATTCTTCTGGGTCCATCGGCCCATTCTTTGCAGTGATCTCTGTCCTAGCGCTTCTTGCGATTCTGTCGTGCGTGCTGGGAAGGATGTGTACCCGAGGCGGCGGATCAGGGGCCGACCACCCAAGGCACCACCACCGACGAGTCTGGCCACCAAAAGAAGTAAGTTTTTTGTTCTCATTTCTTTTCATTTTTTATTTGGATTCCATCTTGTAGAATATTTTTGATTTTGGACTTTCTGTTTGGCTATTGTTTCCTCCGTTGGGATTCTGGATTTGTGGTTGTTTTACATATTTGTTTGTGTAGTTGACGTGTTTGATGATTTGCTTGTATTTTTTGCTTTTGGGTTTCTGGTTTTTTCTACAGATAGTTTGGGTTTGTTGGTTTCCTTTAATTTGGAGTACATATTTGTTGCTGGGATGGTGGGGGATGAGTCTGCTGTTACTGCGGTAAGCCCTAATTCTATAAGGCTGTTATGTCTTTTTATTTTTCTTTGTTTTGTGTTTTGTTATAAAGCTTTTTTTGGTGTTGGTCAAAGGTAATTAACTAATAAGGATAACCTGGGACAGTAACTAGTATCTAAAATGAAATGATCACAAAATGATCGTAATACCTGTATGATATAGTGCTTGCCATTATCAACTATAAAGAATGGTGACAACCTACAGATTAGTTTTGCCGAACATGTATAATAAACTCTGTTTTCTAAGTGGGGCAATTGTTTCCCAGAAAAACTATTTCATAATTAATGTAAGATTTTTAGCCATTTTTCTGGAAAACCTCTTTCTAGGAGCAATTCATATCGTGTAAAAGCTCCAGAAACATAACGTGTTCTTATGCAAAGCATTTTCAAAATTTCTAAAAAGTAGGTCCAATGAATTCGCAATGTCTCATTGCAAGTTTTTCATCAATTTCCATTTGATATCTGATAACACGTGGAAGAAACAAAATGAAATCTTGGAATCTTATGAAAAATTGAAGCTTGAGTATCTATTATACTCCATTCATTTCCATATTGCTCATGATATATATAATAACTGGGGCACCTATTTCAAATGCACATCCCATCTTTGCACAGCATGAGAAGCTATTGGCTGTGTCGTGTGTGCCAATTTCCATTTAGCTAATAAACCAACTCTTGGATCTCGACTGCCATATACTTTTTCCATTTGCAACCCATGTCGGGACACTTAGATTGGTGCGGTGAGTTTGATACAGATGTTCAAAAACAGCTCGTGAAGCGGAATAATATGTGCTGCAAGTTGCATTCTTGAAATAGCGTCGACATTTGGTTTTGGACATTTCAAATTGATTACAAAATGGGATTTTAGCTCAAATGTTGACATCCATATTAATGTAGGAAGTTGTAATCTATTTGTGAACTTAACATGCTATGACTTATGACTTGTGAGCTTGACGGGATCTTGCTGATTTGTAGGCATTAAGAAATGTTTGGTTAGTTGCCTGAAACAACATTGATGCTTCTAGTGACCTAAACTTTCTGATGAATAAAATTTTTCCCATGCTCAATTATATCATTTCTAAGAAATGTTTGGTTAGTTGCCTTATCATCTAAATGGGGTGATTCTTATTTTGTTGCAGGTTCTTTTCTCATACATAAATGCCTATGAGGTTAGTATTATTTAATGTGAAGTTATCATATGGCCCTTTGCAAATGATATACTTAGGAAACAATTCTCATCAACTGTACTATTTCTTATGATTGTGCTCTGAACAAAAACTGGAGTCCTTATAATTGTCATTGATTTTCAATTGAAATTTTGTTGTCCTGTTAAATAATTTTAGGTTTACTTGTCTATTTATTTTGAGGATGGCGAAATGTGGAGATATTGATGTTGTAGAGACTAGTCATATTGTGCTGATTCTGCTTTATAACATGGTGCTTTGCAATGAGTTGTCATTACATTTGCTGATGACATTCTTAAGCCTTGTTTTAAGCACTATATTACTTCTACACTGCTTGGAGCTTAGAGACTGAGATTACCAAATTATATGGATTTTATGGATAAGGAAAAAAGGGTTGTGATTATTAGAGTTTTTAGATCATATTTTGTCAGTAAATATTCTTAATAACAATGCAGGAAGCCCCTTCTGGCCTAACCTTAGGAAAAAATCGAGTATTGCTATCCCCTTCCTTAAGCCATAATGCTCTTGATTTTTGTCGTCAATGAATTTCCTCATACAACAAAGTTTTCTCCAACTCTCTAGACATATCCGCCATTTTCACCTTTTCGTCTTCCATTGGTCCCCTATTCTCTGCCACAACATCCATCTCTTGTATACCTTCCAACAACTCTTTTTTTTTTCCTCCCAATATCACCAAATACCTCCCCATTCCATTTTTTCAGATCCATCTTGAGAGTTTTCAGCTTATTAGCCAAGACAGAGGACGGTAAACCCTCAAATGAATATGAATCCCACCAAGACTTCACCTTATCAACAAAGCCTTCATACTTTAACCACATATTCTCAAATTTAAAGTATTTCTTTCCACCTCTAGAATCCCCACATTCTAATATCAGGGGAAAGTGATTAGAGCATAACCGTGGCAGCCTTCGTTGTACCACTTCTTGGTAGTAATCCTCCCAACTCGGTGACAGTAAGAACCGATCAATTCTCGACCAAATCTCGTCTTCTTGATTATTAGACCAAGTGAACTGGCCCCCAACCAATGAAATATCCACCAACCATTGTTCGGCTATAAAATCTGAAAACTCCATCATGGTTGTAGAATAGTTCGAATCACTAGACCTCTCACTAGGAAATCGAACTATATTAAAATCACCCCCTATACACCATGGAGCCTCCCACACACTCATCAAACCAGCCAGCTCCTCCCAAAGGTCCCTCCTTTCCACATCACCATTCGGTCCATACACCCCCCCAAAAACCCATTCAAATTGATCCTCCACATTCTTGAAAGAACAAGCAAGTGTGTAGCACCCCATACATTCCTCCCTCTTCTCAACCACCCTCCTATCCCACATCAACAACATGCCCCCTGACACCCCCACAGCCCCCTTGTATATCCAGTCCACATGTTGTCCTCCCCATAAACTGCGTACCACCTGCCGATTAATAACACCCATCTTTGTCTCAATCAAACACACAATATCCGCTTTCCATTCTTTTAAAAGACCCCTTATCCGTAACCTTTTCTTGAAGGCATTCAGCCCTCTCACATTCCACGCTATGATTTTGGGCTTCATAAAACACCAAGTCTGCCCCTCCCTCTTCCCTTACCTTGTTGACCATCCGCCATGCCCCTATCATAGTTTACATAGCAATCAAATCCTCTGGAACTGGTGGATATACCCCCCTCCTCTACTACTAGCTGCTGTCTAGTATTTTCAATACCCTCCAATAGCATTTTCATATTCTTCTCCTCCCCCTCACAAGTTATTCCCACTTTCGGATAAAACTCCAAACAGCTTTCCACAACCCAGCTATTTGAAACAATTTCTGTAATTATATCCTCCAAGCCTTCATCTCCAACCTCAGAATTACCCACCCCCAAAACTTCCTCAGTTTCCATCACACATGTACCTGACTTATCCCCAGCAAATGACCCAACCCCATCAGAAAGATTCTCCTTATCGGCTTCAGCAGACTCAGCTACTGAAATAATGATCTCTGGTATGGTACTCGTGCATCCATCCTCCCTCACCACCCTCGCCTTTGCAATCTGTCCCACCAGATTGTCATCCTTCATCTTCTCCGGCATTTTCAGCGGCGTAGGGAGCACCTGTATGGCTTCAGGCAAGCTTCGGCGAGAATGATTTTCATCACTCCGATTGGCTAGCATCTTACCGATATCCTGGCTGGCCTCGTGAGACTTCCCTGATGTCTGTCCCACCTCCCTCGGACTTTTCCCACCAATCTCTGGTTTCTTCTCCATCGCCGGACCTCCCTCCCTCGCCGGCGCTAACTTTTCCGTGGTTTCTAGGCCGTGGTTTGTATCCCCATCACTAATCACCTCTGTCGCATCACGTCGCCTGACCTCTGGTGTCGCCTTCGACCCCTCCGGCGACCTCTCCGGCCCTGTCTGTTCACTCCGCGACATCCTCGCCGCTTTCCTCAAGGCTACCGCACGGTAGCGTTTCCGGTAATATGTTTTCGAGCAGCAAGGTCTTGGCCTATTGGACCTAGGCCCACTCTCACCCTGGCCCAACTGTGTTTGATCCCCATTAATTACCTGCTAAGAGTCCATTCGGCCCATCCCTTTCTCCCCACAGCCCATACCTTTCATTTGCTCGAGAATCTCTAGCTTACCTTTCACATCTTCCAGCATATCCCTCATAATCTTCATATTGATGACTCCTTCATGTAACATTGCCAGAAATTCTTCCCATTTCAGCTCAGCGTGATTCTCGAACTCCAGCTTCTTCTCCTTTCCTTTCTTAGATTTTTCAATGGTTCCCACATTAATTTCTGCTGCTGAATTTCCCATCTTGCCCTCCTCCTTTTTATCGGTACCGGTCTCGGAATTCTTCCCCTCCACCAGAACAGCAAAAGTCCGGCCAGGAACCACTGCCTGCGGCTGTATTGGTACTTTCTTCACCTCCGTATCCCTCGTTTGATTCATATAATTCACCAGTCGCCCCAACTGCACGATGCAGTGTTTCCATCCCTGCCCTTCACGCCCCTCTGGTATTACGACAAAGCTACGTCTTCCTCCACGGCCATACTCAGTTATCTCCATAAATTTCCCATATTTATTCATCCTTTTCTGTAGAAACATAACCGAGCTGCTCATCCGATGATCCCTACATGCACCAATTCCCGTTGTTTCCAACACCAACTCATTCATCATCTTCAGCAACCAAACCAATCGCACTTCTCCCAGAAACACTGTACTTAAGTTCAGTCTTCCCCACTCCGTTAACTTGATGTTCCGACTACCATCACCTCATCGTAACTCGTATGATTTGGATTCCACGTAAAAATACCCCACATATCCCATCTTGCCGATCACCTCAATGAAAACAAGCACGACAATCGCCTGAAAACACTGGTTTGAAACCCACACGTTCCGACAATACTCCTCACGCGCTGATAGGACTAGGGAGCATTTTCATGCTGATGTGGCGAGAGGGATGAAGTTATTCAGTCCCATAAACATACTTGTAAGATGAATCATTTTATATGTAGTTATTCAGTCCCATAATTGAGGATGTGTTCATGACTGAATAGGAGGAATTACTTTTGTTGTTATTCATGCTTATGTGAAGATTGAATGGTGAGGTTTGTGTTTTTTATTGCTTTTCACAACAAATTTTGGTCCGTCTCTTCCAGATCATTATGATGTGAAAATGCCTTGCCACCTTATCCTCTAATACTTGCAGATAAGTGCCCATCTTGCATCAAGGTGTCGTTGATTTCATTGATTTAGCTCTACTAAGATTTAGAGCACCAAATATTTTTATCTCGATGTTAGTTTTGCATCCTTGTGTTGGACTCGTTGGTGGATCCTCTGCGAAGACTATAAATTTTAAGCCAAAGCAAGATGTCACAAGCAAGAAGTGGATTGTATCTTGAAGACATGATCTGCGGTGCTCTCCATAATTGCATCCTTGAATCGCATAAGGTTTAGTGCTTATCTGGATGTTTTGATTTCCTGATCGTTATTTGGTTTTCTTATGCATGTCTGATTTATTACTCAATTTAATTAGGTGTTATGTCTTTTAGATTAAAGTTATTCTTTTTCTTGTGGTGGGGGTTCACAGAGGGCGCATGGTCTTAATTATTGTTTAAACTGCTAATATTGCTTGATTTCGTCAATGTTTCTGATGGTTTTTTGAGCTCTGCCATGTTGTCTTTAGAATTCAATGAGAGGCTAAATAAACATGAGGAATTTAACTTCAAGAATTATGGTTTTCTGTAGGTTGCGGATCAGGACTTAGTGGGGAGACCCTTTCGGAGAATGGACACCAATGGATTGGCTTAGATATTTCGCAGTCAATGCTAAGTATGTAAATTTTGGGTTTGATTGAAGCTGAAACTTCTATCCTCTCTCTCTCTCTCCCCCTCTTTTTGATTTTCGCCATTTCACTTTCTTTTTCTGTTTAATTTAATTTAATTTTTCTTAAATCCAGATGTTGCATTGGAGCGGGAGGTTGAGGGTGACCTTCTAGTTGGTGACATGGGTCAGGTATAAAGTTTTGAACTTTTTACACTTGTCATGCTAGGGTAGATAAAATAATAGATCATGCCTCATAGATTAGATTCATAGCACATGTTATTTCAATTTACTCTGTGATTTAATTTTTTCCAGTTGCTTGCATGTTATCAAGCGATTTTATCAAAGCAAAGTGGTGAACTGTAGAAAAGTATTTGCCTGAATTTTATGTGCAGTTTAAATTTTGGCCAAGAAACTATTGTATTCTTGGAAAATCTTAATTCAAGTTGAATTCTTTCACTTGCATTTTCGTTTGTGAATTCATCTATATCAATATAATTTCTTGAGACCATTATTGCAATTTTGATGCTCCGGTTGGTTGCATTGTGGATTTTCCTCACTACCTTTGTTCGAAAGTTTCCTTACCTTCTGGATTAGAGCTAGTTCCATCAGCTGTTAGTTCTTATTACCATATACTGTTATCATAAGTGCTTGATCTTATCTCCCATCGATGATCTGTGCTGTTTAACCTTGCACTAAAGGAAAAAGACGTTTGCAAGTCAACTTGCATAATTGCTTTACATTAACTCAACTTGAAATTGTTATGGTTTATGTTTTTAATTTTGTTGTAGGGCTTAGGACTTTGTCCTGGGGTAATAGATGGCGCCATCAAGATTCTCATTGCTCGGTTTACCTTCTTGTTTCAATTAATATTTGTTGAGATGAACGTTTTTGCTTGCTATGTTTTTAAAGATGTGTTGTGTCTTAACACTTGCTGTATATGATGAACTCTTTCTTGTAACTTGCAGATCTATATTGTTTGGTGATCTACCTCATGCTTAGTCTGTCTCCCCAAGTTTTATACCCAATGACTATGAAGATTTTCTGTATTTGAATTAGCTGTGTTTTTTTCTGAGCTTGATTAGCCCTTTGTTCCACATATATATAATCTTGTGGGAAGCTTGACATCCCGAGACATTTATTTTTAACTTGATTTATGTACTAGAAAGGATTCTTTGATGGGAGGGACCACACTATTGGGATAGGGGTGACAATTCTGGCCAAGACAAATTCTGTGATGTGATTAATTATTTTGGCACTCTTACTGCATTGCATGTTCCTTTTTGAAATATTAACCTCTATATGGGATGTTAACTAAGTCTAAACATTGATTGCACGTGACTTTAGATGGCTGCAAAAATACATAGACTCTTCCAAATATGTCAAGTAACAATGACAAACTCACATGATGTGGGTATATGTATCAAAAATGCTTCTGTCACACCTGTTGTGACTGAAAAAGATGTTCTATGGGTCTTTTGCAAAAGGAAATATTCCCAGGCTGTGGGTTCCCAATTTTAGAACTGTGAATATAGTATTGAGAAAGGGAGCCTAGTGTTTTCGATTTAAGATGTCTCTTTGATGTGAGATTGTTTCTGAAACTTTTTGGATTTATGACATTGATTTAGTCTACCGTCCCATTTTCTGCTAGGATGCCTTCTACATCTCATTGATTTGTGCATCTTCCTGTGGTTGGCAACTTCTTGCTTTTCTCTCCCTCTTCTGTCCCTTCAGTTTGAAAACTGCATCTTGCACTAGAGTGTTCTCTTTGTCTATATTAATTAGTCAGATTCTCCTGCATTTTATGGTTGCATTGCTTTGGGGAAGGAAAAGATACATTATAATTGACAATCTTATGCTCTACTATTATAAATTTCCAAGTTCATATCAGGCTTTTTTAAACGTTTATATTTGTTTTGATATAACAACATTGTACGCAAATTTAATGCTCTTTTGTGAGAGCCAAAAGCCCACAAATTTGGCTTTGTCATTCTACATTCATATTCATAATCTTTGCTGCTTTCGTTTTTGTTTTTTGAGATAGTTTCTTTAGGTATTACTGATTCTCCATTGAAATACAAAAATGTTTTTAAAAATTCACTGGATGTATGTTGCTCATTTGTTTCCCCTTGTTTTGATTTGGCAATGCAGTGGTTATGCAATGCTGACAAGTCCTCTCTTGACCCACGATTAAGATTGAAGTATGTTCCCATTCTTATCCTTCACTCACTCTTATGGTAAAATGATGTGCTAGAATTACAACAAAAGTGCACTCATTTTTTCTTTTGGGGGCTTTCTCTCTCTCTCTCTCTCAGACTAAGCATGCTTGATTCTGTGGTGTTTCTTTTGCTGCAGTATTGATGTGTTTGGTTCAATCTTTTTTAGGGCTTTCTTTGGATCATTATACAGATGCTTAGCCAGGGGAGCTAGAGCAGTACTTCAAGTGTACCCTAAAAATCTAGCCCAACGTGAATTGATATTGAGTTTTGCAGTGCGTGCTGGATTTGCTGGAGGTGTGGTTGCTGATTTCCCACACAGGTATGCAATAAAGGTATTAGGTCAATCTTACAATAGTGATTTACGGTTTTCTTGACATTTTTTTCTCTTTCTA
The DNA here is from genome assembly GCA_013348765.1 of Carpinus viminea. Taxonomy (NCBI): domain Eukaryota; kingdom Viridiplantae; phylum Streptophyta; class Magnoliopsida; order Fagales; family Betulaceae; genus Carpinus; species Carpinus viminea. The sequence goes on along the minus strand of CP054669.1, from coordinate 12,380,604 downwards.
GTTAGGCGTATCTCTTGTATACTTGTGTACTTGGTTTGCTCCTTTGGTGCTTTCTAATGATATTTCCATTACTTACTAAAAAAAATTATGTATTTGTCATGTAGGTCTCAATCTCAGACTGACATAGGCCAAGGAAAAGGCAGAAAATAACCAAGAAAGGAAAGGGAAGAGAGTGGATATTGAGGAAGAAGGAACAGAGGAGAAGAAAAGGAGATGATGTGCATCCGGATGCAAAATACATGGCTCGAAAAAGAAGGCCTCGCTTCTGAACTCTTACGGCATGCCTAAATTGGTTTAAGGGGTTCTGTAGTGTCTTCACACCGCTTGCACATACAAAACTCCATATACAGTGGCTAGTGAGTCATTGCCTCTTCTTCCCTTCAATATTCTTTTTAAGCCCTAATGAAAGTCCTTTGTGATCAAACTTTTACTTGCCTGTAATGTTATAGTCAAAAGTCAGCCCTGACTTCTTAGGACAGGACATTGTTCTGTTTGAGTATTTAGGTAATTCACCTTTGTGAGGATCCTAAGCAACTTGGTAGAAAAATGAGAATGTTTGATTTTGTTTCTTTATTCAATTAAAATAGCAACTAAATCCTATGTAAAAATATGAATCGGTGCCGGTGGGTGCTGTTGGAGGGAGAACGGGTTTGGGGGGGAAATTTTTGGAAGGGTGGGGGGGGAAATGAAATCGTCTGGCCTATCTTATTTGTATTTTTTTTAAAAAAAAAAAACAGAAGACAAGCAGACGTGGCACATGCCACATCACCTTCGTGATTACTATAGCATCACGAAGGTTGTGGGAATATCACTACTCCAAATCAAAACACACGTCAGGGAAGCGACTATTTCATTTCCTCCAAAATTTCCCCCCAAACCCATTCTCCCTCCACCCCGTTCTCCCTCCACCGGAGCACCCATTCTCCATCCACCGGCACTGCTCTTCCTCCACGGATCCTCTCCCCACGTCACGCTGCCAAAAACCCTTTCCTTTCCCTCTTTTTCTTCTCCACCTCCATTTTCTTCCATCATCTCCGGCCGAAACCCATTCCCCCATGAAAGGCAACCTGTCCCCCCACAAACCCTCATTTTTCTGAAATCTAAAATGAAAGGCAGCTCTTCCCCCACCGTCACTACCGCTGACAAGCCCAAAACCACTCCCCCTTAACACATTTCGCTGCCACGTCTTCAAGGAACACCACCACGAGGTACCTTTTCTTTTCGTTTCTTTGAAAATCATTTCCGCATGTTGTGGGTTGGTTTTTCTGAATGGTTTTGTTTTTGGAAAGTGTTGTGTGCTGGAATAGAACGGAGGTTGACTTGGGTGCTTGCGTTCTATTGTTGTTTGTTATGTTAGAAGAGACTGGTAGGTTGAGTAAAGTTTCGTCAAGTTTTGGATGTGGGTTTCGTGGGTATGAATGAATTGTGACGTGGTTTTTATATGGTTGTGGATTTGGTACTTTTGACTGTGGATAGAAAGTTTACTGTACATGTTTGGGAAAGTAGGCCTTTTTGGTTGTCTTTATTTATTGAGCTGAGGTTTTTGTCAAATGTGGATGGTAGGTGGCTGAGTTGGTTTTGGTTGAAAATGTTTGGTAAGTTTTCTGGTTTTGGCTTATGATTGCCGATTTTGACAAGTTTGAACTCACCTCAAAACAAATTGTCATATGAATTGAGACTGTGGATTTTTTGTGGACGGAGATGGGGAATGCCTTTAAGGCAACATTAGGATAACACTTGGGAAATCTTTCTGCAGAGTCCGGAGGTAGGTTTGTCTTGGCTTGTTTCATCATGCATGGTTTTGTTCTGTAGCATAGCTGCATCGCCTAATGGTTTTGGGGTTGTCCAACTCCTTGTTCCTCGATCAATAACCAGTGATCATCTCATGTCGATCTATCGCTAGGTTGAATGCTTTCACCTCACACATCTGAATTAGGCATTGAAATCCATTATAATAAAGTGTTTTTCTTATGGTCAAAATAATATCTCCTGTGTTGGATATATAACTATTTTTTCTTAGGATAAATTTTGAAAATCCTGCATAATTTTATTGCATAACTGTCCTTGTCCTTGTACTTATTGTAGTTCTTAAAACATTGTAGCAAGTTTCTTTATTAAGTTTCCCAGGACAATTCTTCGTTGTCAATCAAATAATTGCGTATTGAGAAAAGGTTTTTCAAAAGTAAGGACTATAGATAGGCTGAAACTTCCCTAGCTTGGAGTTGTCTTGTAAATACAAAATTGTGCTCATACTCATTGATGGATTTGTGGTGTTGATTCCTGCTTTATCACTGTCTCGCCAATTTGAAGCAACAAAGCCTAAAACCTTTTGAAAGCCATGTTTTGAAATAGTATTTGGTCCCGTTAGACAGAAGTTGGTCCTTAGCTTTGTGCTTATGAGCTTAGCTTTTTTGTGTCTTGTATAATTATGTTTGATTCTTATCCTTGCGTTCACTTTTTTCTCTATAAAAGAGATTTACTTTGTGTACTAGATTTTTTTGGCCAATTGCTTTCTCAATTCTTATCTTTTCCCTTTCCCAATTTTTTAATGTTTTTTTTTCCTCACATTTTATAGGGGGAGAAAAGGGTGGTGACTATTCGTAATGTTTTGCGTCATAAGGGGTTGGAAGAGCGACCGCTATGTGCTGCTTGGTAATCATAGAGATGCATGGACGTGTGGTGCTGTTGACTGTAATAGTGGAACTGCAGCCCTGCTTGACAATGCTCGGCGATATGCTCTTTTAATGCGCTTGGGGTGGAATCCTCAAAGGACAATATTTCTCTGCAGTTGGGATGCGGAAGAGTTTGGGATGGTAGGCAATGTTCCTTTTTCATTGGTCATTAATGTGTATCCTAGGGATGGGGTTGGGGAGAAAAAGGAGAATCCATCTCCGAGTTCTTATTTGAATTTTTGTTTTCAAAGGGGATGAACATAATTGTGTCCATCACAAGAGATCCTTTAAGTGTGTATGATTTATCAAGAATAGGTCACTTATTGCTTATGCATGCAATTTGTTGCTGAAGCGTGAGTTCCTAATGCATGGGAATCCTACTTTGTTATCAGTGTTAAATCTATGGGAAAGTATGTCTAGTTTTTGCCTTCATTATTGCTGCCTTGCAGCTTTGGGTCCTCGTTAGTTGTTGCATTTCTCTTTTTAATCAGAGTGCTGCATTGTGAGGACACAGCCACTTGGCCCACTTCCACCATTTCTGTCTCTGTGCGCACGTGCACTCACGTGTGTGAGAGAGAGGTCTTTCGCTATTAATTTTATGGTGACTGCTGATTGGCTTGCATATTGTGTGAGTCCACTTTTTTTGTGTTACCTGGGTACAATGTGATGTCACTAGTATGGGTTTACAAATGAAAATGGGACTACAGACCTAGTTTTGAGGTCTCAGTTTTGTTCTATCTGCTTTGTGGAATATGAACTTTTAACATGTTCCAAATTAATGCAATTAGGTCCCTGGGTACTGCCGTCAATACAACATGATGATGCTGTTTCATTTATGATTATGTTGTTCCCAATTTTTTCTTTACCTTTAATTGCCACTTCTTTCTCCAGGTTGGTCCTTATCATATTTAAGATGAAACGGTCTTTCGATTTCACCATCTGCCTGCATTGGTAATTTCATGTTAACTTTGTGTACCCTGCAGGACTGTTTCTTGAGTTCGGCCTTTTTACACATAGTGGAGAATAATTTGCTGCCATTTTTGGACTGCTATTTTCTTTCTTTTCATTTACAATGCAGGGCAATGTTTGCCACATCAAATGAATTTATAGATGCAAGGAAAATAATATACATTTAGGCTTAAGAGTGTCCTAGCTCAGCTTGTTTTTCCATTAGAATTTTTCATTAACAAATTTTGATTGGTTATGTTTTGCATATTTGATTCACACAACAAGAAAACTCATTATTTTTATGAAAATTTTAACAAATACAAAACAAAGAAGAGTGTTCTGTTTGGTAACTATTTTTCAAATAGTGTGTTTTTATGTTTGAAAAGGGAAAAGATTTTCCAAACATGTTACCAAACATGGCCTTGGGTTTTTCAAATTTGTTTGTTAGTGAGTTGAAATCAGCTCACTCTGCAGTAGGTTTAAATTTTCAACTTATGGAGTTGTGCTCCAGAATGTTATTAGAGATGGCACGAATACTTCATCTAATTAAATTGATGAGGCTTGAAGATAGGCCTTTACTAAGGGGAGAGTGTGATGTATTACTGCACAAACAATTTTCTTTATCCTTGCTGTACCCTTTATATGCTATGAACATCTTGTGGTATTTATTCTGCATATAAAGAATTCTTTTGTTCTACTTTGGGTGGGGCCTGATTTTATGATATTTTCTGAGTTTTTAGTGATTACTGGAACATGGGGTCAAAGGTATGTCATTTGCTTGCCTTAAAGAGTTGGTGATGTACATTTGGTGACGTGTTCTCTGATAAACGAGTGGTCAATTGGGAGGGAACTTAATGGAAACGGTCAGCACCAGTGATATTCAACTGTAATGGAATATATGTTATATCATCTCTTTTTTCGTGTTTCATCATCTAATATCTTCTTCTTCTTTGTCTGCTATTGCTACTTCTATGACATTTTGAGTCAGTTGATTACTTCTTTTTGTTGGATTTTTCCTCATGTTCACATGGCTAATATCTTCCATGTTTGTTTTTGCACCACCACGCCAACACTACAACCATTGTCATCATCATCTTATTGTTCTTGTTTTAATGAGTCATATCTGTAGGGCTTCCTTTTTTTTCTTGTCTATTTTGACTCTCCCAAGTTATTCTTCTTCTTATTTGTCTGCTGCTGCTGCTTCTGCGTCAATGGCATTTTTGAGCCATCAGGTTGATTACTTCTTTTTTGTTGGATTTTTCCTCATGTTCACATGGCTAATATCTTCCATGTTTGTTTTTGCACCTCCACTGCCAACACTACCACCATTGTCATCATCATCTTCTTCTTATTGTTCTTGTTCTTATTAGTCATATATGTAGGGGGTTTTCCTTTATTTTCTTGTCTATTTTGACTCTCCCAAGCCCTAGCACATTTTTTTGGATTATTCTAGAGTTTACATTGTTTTTTTGAGCTTTTAGCTGATTGTAGTGTGCTTGGAAGTTCATTCTAGGAATCATTAATTTTTTTTTTTTTTTGAGAGGTAATCATTATTATTTGTTAAGGGTAAATGTGATGTTTCCATGTGTCACTTACGTAAGTAAAGAAAAAGTTGTGAGACTTGTGTGAAAGGCTTCTTATTTCCTTGCTTTCTCCCTGTTTCATGTGTCACTTATGGGGGTTGGTTGCATTGTGTTTGTGTATGTATGCCATTGTTCTATGCTTTGTTAATGTAGCATTTAGCCCGAGGTGACCGTGGCGGTGCTGTAATGTTTTGATTTTTGTTATCCTCCACCTTTGAACTCAGTAGCTTGATTGTATTTATTTTGTTGCAGAAATGCAGGTGAGGAAGTGAAGGGCTTTACTTCAGAAGCAGTTCATCTTCTGATGCCTGTGGGGGATTTAATGTTCTGATGACTATGAGATTGGCCCTTATTCTTTTGCATATATTATAGGTTGATTTATTGTTGATATGTTTGATTGCCTGTAATGAAGTTTTAGGTTTTAGATGACGATTGTTATCCTTCTCAAAGTTGATATGAGATACTTGTTTATGACATTTGAAATTCAATGGAGCTGTTGACCATTTCTATAGTGCTGATGAGTTGGACGCTCAGGGGAGTTCTTAAATTAACTTAACATAAACAAGTGTACCCATTTAGTGCTGTTGATTGAAAGATCTGCGATGAAAGAATCTACTTGTATATGTCCCTTGTGTGCTGGTAAGCTTGATGGGGAAAATTGATTTGTCCTCTTATCTTTAGATTTGAGTCCAGTTTGCCAATATGTTTTCCTCTTTTATCCACCATAATGCATTATCCTTTGATGCCATACTTTATTAAACCATTTGCTCACTAGAGATTTTTTCTTTTCTTCTCTTCTTTTGCTAGATTACTCCTTAAAATTTGAGGCTATGATAAATAATTTTTCGGGGTTTTAAAAGTGATAAATAACTTCACGTGGTATATTTGTGTAATAAATAATTTTCTCTGAACAAATTATGGCTAAAAAAGTAGAACATTTTTCTTAAAAAGCTATAAAAAAAAAACAATTTGGGCTAGCATTGTGGTGGTCGAACAACCATCAAATTCAACAAAAGTGATTGACCCAACCACCCATAAGGGCCTAGGAGGTGGCTTGACCACTCCCTAAATTCGGCAAGAAAAGGGTGGCCGTGCTACCCTAATGCAAATACATTTTTTTTTTTAAAGAAATAAAATATTTTTATTTTGTTTATAATTTTCAAGATAAATTTGTAGTTTTACAATGATATCCACCAAAAATAACTAAAAACTATGCAAAGAGATTTTCTTGTTACATGCCCATATCTAGAGGTGGGTATTGGTTCGGTTGGGGTTAGTACGGGCATTTTCACCTAGCAAACTATAGAAGTTTGATAAGTCAATTAATTAACCGACTTCATGCAATAAATGAATAGTTTTGACTTTTTTGTTAGTTTAATAAATAGTTGGTTAAGTCACTTATAAGTTTTAATGTAAAGATTTATTGACTTTCTTGTAACTCCAAAATTAGTAAAGCATATACTTCATAAAGAAAAAGAAGAAGAAAATCCATAGAGTGCAAAACAAAATTTTTATTAGATCATGATCCCCTATAATTTCTTTAAAACTATATATTTTGAAATTACGTGATTTAATCTATTTTTAGGTATCAAAACGCTTGAAAAATGTTACCTATTAAAAATGTGGCATAATTATGGTAACAATTTTTTTCCTCAAAAGGGTTCATCTTCACTTTTGTAGAAACACTTATTTTTCATAAAATCAAAAGATAATTTTTGGTTTAATCTTTTTATTTTTTACAACATAGAGAACAAGAACGTGATAAAAATATATTCAATTATCAACTAGAATATATAACATTTTTAAAAATATATTTTTATTTTTAATATATATATTATTAGAACAACTTTCCCCACAGTGAATGCGCTTTCTTTGGGACTTCCAGATCAACAATAAATCGTTGTCGTACACTCCAAATTACTACAAAAGACTACAAAAGAGCAATGTCAAGGGGGTTCCCGGGGACACTAAAATGCCAAAGTCAAAAAGTTTCTAAGAGAAATATTATGCTTTGACGCATAATAATTCAATATGCTCAAAGAGACTAATTGAGTTCTGAGAGAGAATATGAGAAGATCTCTTTATACCTTGTGTAGGAGCCTATTTATAGGTTAAAGTGCTGAGGTTGAATTGAATTGATTCTCCTGGAGTTTAAGGTTGAATTAGATTTGCTCTCATAGGGTTGTGGTATAATCAAAATTATTCTCCTGGAGTTTGAGTTGGTTTTGGAGTCCAAAGTTGAAATAGAACATAACAGAAATCATGTAGAGATAAACCTTCAATAGCAATCATGTAGAGATAATCTTGAGTCGTAACATTGTAAAGATAAACTAGAACAATTATCTTGTAGAGATAATTTTAAGTAGTCATCTTGTAGAGATAATCATGAATTCATGAGAGCTCTAGCTAGGATTGAACTTCTTTATTCCAATATAATCACAATTGGAATATATCTTATATTAATTAATTAAATAGCAATTGTTATTTAATTAATGTCTTCATGGGCCTATCCTTGGCCATTTGGCCCAGATTTGATAGGCTTGTAGTGTGACTTTATTAATTAATTAAATAGCCATTACTATTTAATTAATGTCTTCATGGGCCTGTCCTCGGCCATTAGGCCCAGATTTGGTAGGCTTGTAGTGTGACTTTATTTCCAACACACACACACACACACACACATATATATATAAATGCTTAAAACTTTATTTTTTTTTTTTTAAATTGTTAATGTTAAAAATTGAAAGACAACATTGATAGCACCCGCCACATGACAAACATATGGGACCACATTTAGAAGTCTCTCCTTAAAAGGGATTCGCTACTTGCTTCTTAAAAGGGGCCACTGGCTCCATAAGTGGGGTATCATGGCTCTCTCTTCCAAAATATCTCTATTCAATTTTTCTCTCAAGTATTTCACTGACTTTAAGTATCGGAGTATCTCCGGTTCTCCTAAGGAGGGATTGATAGTTTTTGGGTAAATATTTTCTTTGTTTAATTTGCAAGTGACTAATCCTTTGGTTCACGTCGTGTCAAAATTTTATAAATTAATAACAATAGGTTTATTTTCATTGTTGCGTAGAAGCAGATAAGCTCATGTTCAGATTTTAAATCGCGATATCATTGATTACTCGGAAGGTTTGAAAATGTAAGCGTAAAGTTTAATTGCTTTCAAATAAT